>OY728131.1:2028199835-2029449835 GCA_963277665.1 Viscum album
GAAAACTGCGGGGTTACAAATAAAAGAGAAACTTATTCCAATGTAAACCCATCAACAAGGAGAACTAATTCTTTTTAAAAATTTCTCCAACCATTTATTTCCACATAGCTTCTTCTCTGACCAAGAAAATATCCTATAGAATAGGAGATTCACTAGGGTAATGGCCAGGTCCCCTACATTTATAGCAAATGATTGTAAATGGATTCTTGGGACCATTTTTATCTTTTTCCATAGTGCTCTTCATTTTTCTTCGGAAATTCATCACATTATGTCCTTCCTTGCCGGACATAAAGCATTTCTTTCTCCCATTGAGACACTTTCCTGGGTGTCTCCTTCCACATTTACTTCATGATGGAAATTGAGGATTTCTTTATCCATGGTCTCCACTACTGGAGCTCTTATCATTCATCTCCTTTATCTTCATTGATGAGACCAATAATTGGTTAATATATATATTGTTGATCAAATTTTTGGAAAAATCATTTGGCATAAAGACGATATCTTTTAGGCCTATCAACAATCCATTTTGTTGCTCATTTCCACCACCGTTCCCACCATGTACATCATTCTCAATGTCACTATGACTTCCTTGGAATCTAGATATTGACTAAAACGAGAATGTATCGTGTGAGTAACAGTAGTCATAAAATCATTTAGAGATTAACATGTCAACATATTCTCAATTTGAAACATATTATGATTAACCAAGTTCATTTACTCTCATCATATATATATATATAACTCCAAATTGGTTTGTAACGAAAATCTAAATTATCCTAAGCATATCCCTCGGGAGTGTCGTAACCAAGAGTGCAGCAAGGCCCGTTGTCGTGCACCCATTCCCGTTCGAGTCTAGCTCAAAGCGGTGTTTTCACGTTTTACCTCTAGGTACATCTGTGCCAGAGGAACCTCCACCTGCTCATATCCAGATAGGGGTGTATTGCTCGGAAAACTCACATAATCTCTACGATACCAAAATTCTAGGAAGTTATTCTATACTAATCCCCAATGTTCATCTTAGGTCTACGTGCTCTATTCAGAGTTTATCTAAATCTAGCTTCCAAGGTTTGTACTAAACTTCCTCTGATATCAACTGTAATGCCCCGACCCTAGATACCCAGAGTCGGTGCATTATTACATAACATTGGCATGATCACAAAGGATCAAGTCTTGAAAGACTGACTATTTTAGTAGTCTTGGAAACACTAGATATATTCATATGTTTTACATTACATCATAAGGTAAAAAAACTACAACAACTTCTTGTCTTCATATCCCCTCATACTATCCCTGCAGGTCATTCATAAATTACTTCTTCATAATCCTGGGAAAAATAAAACATTGAAAGGGGTGAGCTCAGATGCTCAGTAAGGATAACATTATAGAAGATGCTTTCACAGATAAGCATAAACACTTAAGGTAGTTTATAACCAAAATGAAAGACTTTTAAACTTGAACTTCAGCATAAAATAGAAAAGATAAAATGAAATAACGCCATTTACTGACTCATATGGATATTCTACTAGTCAAATGTTCACATGCAATATCAATAACCACTTTCATAATGATGGAATTCATAATGTCAGACTATAATAACCACATAGCCAAGGCCTCATGCCAAGACTATAAATAACATTTTGCCAAGGCCTTGTGCTATGACACTAGTTTGTCTCATGAGACCTACCGATGCATCGAGGAGCTATAGCAGGCTCCACCCGTCACTTATTAAGTCCAATGCATTCCTCATATGAACATGATTAAACATAACATAGACATTCATATTAAAACTAGCATACGAAATGTCAATACTTTAACCACAAACCATGAATTGTATAAAAATAGCACATCCATAGTCAAACATAACTCATTCAATACAATATGGAAGATTGTATTGTAACTCAATCGATAATAATGAATTGTATTGACATAGATGAAAATAACCATCAAAACTATTTGAGATAAATATCCCTCTTTTCTTGAAAACATTTAAAAGTCACACTATTTGTCAAGAATTCATTTAAAAATAGATTTTTGAATCAAAGCGTCCCATACCACTTTGAAAATTTTAAAAAGATTTTAAATTTTAAAACTTTAATGTCCATATAAATAAATCCTTAAAACCATTTTTAAAACATGGACATTGATGAGCAAGATTTAAAAGAATAAGTCTTTAAAAGATTGAAAAATGGTATTTTAGGTAAAGTTTCTAACCAAAAAAGAGACACTTGAATACAAATAATTAAGGTAATCAAAACTTTGTAATATCCTGAGAATAAAGGGATTCATTATATACTATGTCAAATTACATTATATACACCACACTAAAGTGATTTGGTGTATAACAACAAATAAGTCTCAATGGAATGTAAATTGAGATGAAATCTCTCATAAAGGCCGTATCCTTAGGTTAAGGATAAATCAACGACATAATTATGTGTGACAAATATAAATACACTAAATATGATTAGATATTCAATGTAAAACAATCAAGGGACATTCACACATATTCTAGTAAAAAAACACCAATGAATTGGATGTTTATCTCAACAAATGGAGAATGAGTTAAAATTACTCTTATCAAATTCATATCAATGACTTGAGAAATTATCAATGGAGTGATTATGTGTTTCAAAAGTATATCCACAGGAAGGGGAGTGGAAATTATGACATAATCAAATTAATAGTGATTCCACACATAATCTTGGGGTAATATAATCAATGAAATATGCGTAAATCCAAATGAGTGGAAATTGAAATTTCAAATTCCCTTATCGATTAGGTAACTTACGGAACATACCACCATGAAAGAAGGATCATACCATGATGATGTAAATACCCATAAATCAAATTATAATACACAATGAATACAATTACGGGTAGTACACATACACCACATGTAATAAATAAGTGGTGAAAAATGGAATTCTCACGAAATTAAGAGTGAGATAAGAAAATCCCTTAGTTTGTACTTTTTCCTTGGTTGACGGTAGGTTAACCTCCTGTATAATGGTGGAATAATTGTTATTGAATTATAAAAGAGTCATTTACATTAATATGATATCATATATGATCTTTTAACATTGATTTGTTAATAATATCTTAGAATTATCATCATTTCGGGTGTTAACGAGTTCATTTTACTTTATTTTCTTTGTTATGTGAGCCATATTAGTTATTAATGGGTTGTATATTATTTATATCCAGAATGATATCAATTCCTTAGATACTATTTTAAATTATCAATTGATAATTATACTTGAATGGATATGATGGAGAATTAATCTCATCGCGTTCGTGGAGACGGTAGTCCATACGTAAACACGAGCGACAATATCATTCTTTTGATATTAAAATAATATATAATTTGATGTTATATCATATATAATAAATCATTATCATGTTATATTTATTATTTAAATGAGTTACACATCATTATTATACCCATCAAAATAATAATATATTGAATAACAATTACACCACGATGTGGAGACGGTAAGCCATACATACGCATGTCTGGTGACACGTTATTCAAAGGGTGGATAGAATACTGAATATTGTTGTACCATATTTATAATAAAATCACAGTATATATATTATACTAGAGTTATTATTTTAAAATGGTAATAACAAAGAAAGAATAAGTGGAAGAAGAAAGGAACTTGAAAAGGGGTGGTGAAAACCTTACCTCTTCTTTGTGTTCTTCTATTTGATTTGATCAAAAGGGATCCACAGAATGGTTTTCTGATCAAACTAATGTCTCTAGGTTGTCGTGAGGGAAGTTGAGAGTGTATTTTGGCAGGGGATGGCCGATCCAAAAGGCTTTGAAGGTGTGATGAAATGATAAGGAGGAGTGCCCTTTTATAAGAGGGGTGACAGGCACCTTTGGAAAAGCTAGAAATATTAATTTATAATAAATTAATATTCAGTTTCTAATAGCTCTAAAGTTGATTATTCAACGGTTATGGTGGGTATGGGTCCAAAAACACTCAATCAATAGAATTTAGATAGGTTTGGGTTATTATATTAACCTTATCATTATGTATTAACTCTTAGTTAATTAGTTTCACTTTTACAATGTCTCTTTGTATTTTTATAATATATGGTTAATAAACATACCATATACATCCATGCGACCCCAAAGAGGTCCATTAATGATACAAATATCATTATATAAGTCTCTTGGACAAACCCTAGATTTTTAGGAATTTAATATCAATTAATAATATAATATTAGTTTTAAAAACTCTTTTATGTCAATTCTGACACTATTCAATAGTTGATTTTTTTGAAACTCATAACAGAATGATTACTTCAAAAAAAGTTAATTCAATCAATACTAATATGTCATATTAACCTAGAAAATTATTTTAATTCAATAAAATTCTCAAATTATATTTATTTGGGTATTTATAATATAACTTATTCTATTTTTTCACTATTATGGTAATTACTGCATCACCATTGTGTCATAAATAAATTAAATTATTAAATCTCTAAAAATTATAAATAAAATATCCTTATGTAGTAAATCTTTTTATCTTTCTAATTAATATTTAAAATAGAATTTATCTTATGTATAACCCTATATTAAAATGTTTTAGTAAATAAACTTTGATTTTAGCTCTTTTAACTCTTCTTTTAATTAAATAATAATAAATGTCCTAATCTAATCCAGGTGGATCTAAATGATAATATTTTATTCCTAAGGTTGTTTTTGGTCGAGATACACTTGTCCAATAGAATTAGGACATGTGTTAGGGTAATATTAATATCATTTTTACCCTTAATTACCCTATTTACTTTTAACCGTGGTAAATAAAAGTAAAAAAGTTACTATTCACCAAAAATTATTTTCATCTCATTGAACCACATTTTACTTTTTTATATTTACCGTGTCTCTCGGATTTTCTAAATTTCATTCACAAAAGTAGTAAAATTAAGTTTTATGAAAAATTCAGTTTTTTTAACTACCACTTAGTAGTTTCACTATTCATCAAAAATTGAAGTTTTTCAGAACAATGCCAAAATATCACCCTAAGCTATAATTGATATTCCGAATTCAAAAATGATGTCTATTTTACAAAATTCTAAACATATAAGTTGCATTGATTAATTTTATAATTAATTCCCGTTGTCATAACAAATAGCGTGTTTTTAAGAAACAATATATATCAAAAGATTGATAATTGTTTAGGTCCAATTTCAAAGAGAAATTAATTCTAATGAACACCATTGGATGAAATAGTAAAAACATATTCTAATTATACTTTAAAAACACTCAATAATATAATTTATCACTATAAATTATATTGATTTAAAAAGTTGTTTTTAATTAAAATTTAGTAATTTTCACTATTCATCACAATATAAGTGTTATCTGAAAAGTTCCAAAATTTCACCCTATGATAAATTCGATATTCCAAAACCAAAAATGAAGCCCATTTTGAGAGATAAAATTTATAAAATTTCAAAAAGTAGGTATTACTATTTATAATGGCTAGTTTGATTGGTTGTGGTGTGTTAGAATCTCGAAGTTGCGTACAATGCACGCCATTGCATTATTCGAAGTGAAACATACCGTGAAAGCTTGGGGTGTTACATTCTCCCCTCCTTCAATAAATTGCATCCATGAAATTTTTAAAATTGTGCTTGGGAATATAATGGAAAGTCCCACATCGGAAAAAGAGTCAATAAAACTATCACATTAAAAGAAAGAAAGAGAGGTATAAAGGTCAACCAAGATAACACATACTCAGATTCCATGTAGGAAAACATGGATATGGATGATAAACTAAGAGTCAAGTTCTGATTGAGAGGGATATAAATCATGATCAGGAGAAAGTTAATAATAAGAAAACCACAATCTTGTGTTGGGACAAACGACCATTAGTCTCATAGTAGGAAAGTAAACGGACGACATTTTTTTGTTATAAGTTACATTACATAAGGATGAGGAATTCATTTATGATATTGAATAAGTATATAAAGATATATACTTATATTTTAAGTAGAGTTTCATTATTTAATAAATTTCCACCACTAACTCATTTTTATTAAACGATGAGTATTCAAGAAGACTTGGTCACACAGGAAGAGCTGAATAAACTTCTATAGAATCACATGATCCATGCAGGATGAACTATATATTTACATTGTCTTTAAAGATTAATCAAAACAAAATGGTTAGTACAAGATCAAATGATCCCCCAAAAGAATATTCCTTGAGGGAAATAAACACGAATCTTAATTTCCAAAATTAAACCAACAATACCCCAAAGTTAAATAAATACCATTCAATAATCAATTATCCTTAAAATCCTTCAATATAATCAAAACTATTATTGAAAACCAAAACATATCAAGAATGTAGTATTCCACATTAAATTGTATCTCCAAATAAAATTAATTACTCTTAGAGTCACATACTTAAAAGTAATTAACCTAATCATTTCCATAAATGTCCCAAATAATTATAAATCCACAATGAAAACATACATAAAAATCCACAAATACTCCACAAATGAAACCCCAAAGTATTCTATTTTCCTTGGGCATATAGTGTTCCCAACAAAGCTAACATTTTCCAAAATAACATTTATCACTTAACCACCAAATCATTTTCCTATACCAAGAGTATTCATTTGGTAAGACATAATAACCCAAATCAACTTATTATTGATCAATAAAATCATTTAACTAAAAATAATTAGTCACACTATCCAGGGACTTCACGTAGTCCAGTGGTAGGCGATAAATCCCAATCGCACATTGGTTGTGGGTTTGATTCCCATAGCTTTGTCCGACACAACGGGTTGTCACACGGTCTGCGTGTTGTCCTTTTTAAAAAACTATATTTTATAATATTACCAAAATGAAATAAATTTCACAAAATAACCATAACATAATTTGACCACAATTCCTATCTCATACCTTGCATTTTCATCCCAAATTATGATAACTTATAATTTCCTCAAACCCAACAATCATATAAAAGCAAATGATTATTTATAACTATATCCACAAGAGAAGAGATAATTCTTCCTCAATTATCATTCTCACATGGCAAACTGCGGGGTTACAAATAAAAGAGAAACTTATTCCAAATTAAACCCATCAACAAGGAGCACTAATTCTTTTTAAACATTTCTCCAACCATTTATTTCCACATAGCTTTTTCTCTGACCAAGGAAATATCCTATAGAATAGGACATTCATTAGGGTAATGGCCAAGTCCCCTACATTTACAGAAAATGATTGTAAATGGATTCTTGGGACCATTTTAATCTTATTCCAGAGTGATCTTCATTTTTATTCGGCAATTCATCACATTATGTCCTTCCTTGCCGGACATAAAGCATTTCTTTCTCCCATTGAGACACTTTCCTGGGTGTCTCCTTCCACATTTACTTCATGATGGAAATTGAGGATTTCTTTATCCATGGTCTCCACTACTGGAGCTCTTATCATTCATCACCTTTCTCTTCTTTGTTGAGTCCGGTAATTGGTTAATATATATATTGTTGATCATATTTTTGGAAAACTCATTTGGCAAAAAGACGATATCTTTTATGCCTATCAACATTCCATTTTGTTGCTCATTTCCTCTACCATTCCCACCTTTTACATCATTCTCAAAGTCACTATTACTTCCTTGGAATCTAGCTATTGACTAAAACGAGAAAGCATCGTGTGAGTAATAGTAGTCATAAAATCATTTAGAGATTAACATGTCAACATATTCTCAATTTGAAACATATTATGATTAACCAAGGTCATTTACTCTCATCATATATATATATATAACTACAAATTGGATTGTAAAGAAAATCTAGATTATCCTAAGCATATCCCCCGGGAGTGTCGTAACCAAGAGTGCAGCAAAGCCCGTTGTCGTGCACCTGTTCCCGTTCGAGTCTAGCTCAACGTAGTGTTTTCGGGTTTTACCCCTAGGTACATCTGTTCCAGAGGCGCCTCCACCTGCTCGTATCCAGATAGGGATGTATTGCTCGGAAAACTCACATAATCTCTAAGATACCAAAATTCTAGGAAGTTCTTCTATACTAATCCTCAATGTTCATCTTAGGTCTACGTGCTCTATTCAGAGTTTATCTAAATCTAGCTTCCAAGGTTTGTACTAAACTTCCTCTGATACCAACTGTAATGCCCCGACCCTAGATACCCAGAGTCGGTGCATTATTACATAACATTGGCATGATCACAAAGGATCAAGTCTTGAAGACCAATTAGTTTAGTAGTCTTGCAAACAATATATATATTCATAAGTCTTATATTACATCATAAGGTAAAAAAACTACAACAACATCTTGTATTCATATCCCCTCATACTATCCCTGCAGGTCATTCATAAATTACTTCTTCATAATCCTGGGAAAAATAAAACATTTAAAGGGGTGATCTCAGATGCTCAGATGCTTAATAAGGATAACACTATAGCAGAAGCTTTCATAGATAAGCATAAACACTTAAGGCATTTTATAACCAAAACGAAAGCCTTTTAAACATGAACTTCAGCATAAAATGGAAAAGATAAAATAAAATAATTCCATTTAAATACTCACATGGATATTCTACTAGCCGAATGATCACATGAAATATCAATAAAGACTTTTATAATAATGGAATGCATAATGCCGGACAATCATAACCACATATCCAAGGCCACGTGCTAAGACTACAAATAAGATTTTGCCAAGGCCTTGTTCCAAGACACTAGTTTGTCTCATGAGACCTACCGATTCATCGAGGAGCTATAGCGGGATCCACCCGTCACTTATTAAGTCAAATTCATTCCTCATATGAACATGTTTAAACATAACATAAACATTCGTATTAAAACTATCATACGAAATGTCAATACTGTAACCATAAACCATGAAAGGTATAAAAACTGCACATCCATAGTCAAACATAACTCATTAAATACAATATGGAATATTGTGTTGTTCCTCAATCGATAATAATGAATGATATTGACATAGATGAAAATAACCATCAAAACTATTTGAGATAAATATCCCTCTTTTCTTGAAAACATTTAAAAGCCACACTATTTGTCAACAAGCCATTTAAAATTAGATTTTTGAATCAAAGTGTCCCATAACACTATAAAACTTTTAAAAGGAGTTTTAATTTTAAAACTTTAATGTCCATATAAATAAATCCTTAAAACCATTTTTAAAACATGGACATTAATGAACAAGATTTAGAAGAATAAGTGTTTAAAACATTTAGAAATGGTATTTTAGTTAAAGTTTATAACCAAAAGAGAGACACTTGAATACAAATAATTGATGTAATAAAAACTTTGTAATATCATGAAAATAAAGGGATTCATGGTATACTATGTCAAAGTAAATTATATACACCACATAAAATTGATTTGGTGTACAACAACAAATATGTCTCAATGGAATGTAAATTGAGATGAAATCTCTCATAAAGGTCATGTCCTTAGGTTAAGGATAAATCAACGACATAATTATGTGTGACAAATATAAATACACTAAATATGATTGGATATTCAGTGTAAAACAATCAAGGGACATTCATACATTTTCTAGTAAAAACAACACCAATGAATTGGATGTTTATCTCAACAAATGGAGAATGAGTTAAAATTACTCTTATCAAATTCATATAAATGACTTGAGAAATTATAAATGGAGTGATTATGTGTATCAAAAGTATATCCACGGGAAGGGGAGTGGAAATTATGACATAATAAAATGAATAGTGATTCCACACATAATATTGGGGTAATATAATCAATGAAATATGCGTAAAGCCAAATGAGGGGAAATTGTAATTTCAAATTCCCTTATCGATTAGGTAGCTTACAAAACGTACACCCATGAAAGAAGGATCATACCATGATGATGTAAATAACCATAAATTAAATTATAATACACAATTAATACAATTACGGGTAGTACACATACACCACATGTAATAAATAAGTGGTGAAAAATGGAATTCTCATGAAATTAAGAGTGAGATAAGAAAATCCATTACTTTGTACTTTTTCCATAGTCGACGGTAGGTTAACCTCCTTTATAATGGTGAAATAATTGTTATTTAATTATAAAAGAGTCATTTACATTAATATGATATCATATATGATCTTTTAACATTGATTTGTTAATAATATCTTAGAATTATTGTCATTTCTGGTGTTAACGGGTTCATTTTAGATTATATTCTTTGTTATGTGAGCCATATTCGTTATTAATGGGTTTTATATTATTCATATACATAATGATATAAAGTCCTTAGATACTATTTTTAAATAATCAAATGATAATTATATTTGAATGGATATGATGGAGAATGAATCTCATCGCGTTCGTGGAGACGGTAGTCCGTACGTACACACGAGCGACAATGTCATTCTTTTGATATTAAAATAATATATAATTGGATGGTATATCATATATACAGAATCATTAACATGTTATATTTATTATTTACATGAGTTACACATCATTATTATACCAATCCAAATAATAATATATTGAATAACAATTACACCACGACCTGGAGACGGTAAGCCGTACATACGCACGTATGGTGACATGTTTTTAAAAGGGTGGATAGAATACTAAATATGGTTGTACCATATTTATAATAACATCACAGTATATATATGATACTAAATTTATTATTTTAGAATGGTAATAAGAATGAAAGAAGAAGTGGATGAAGAAAGGAACTTGAAAGGGGGTGGTGAAAACATTACCTCTTCTTTGGGTTCTTCCTTTTGATTTGATCAAAATGGATCCTTAGGATGGATTTCTGATCAATAAAAGGTATCTAGGATGTTTTTAGGGACGTTGAGAGAGTATTTGGGCCAGGGATGGCTGAACCAAAAGGCTTTGAAGGTGTGAAGAAATGGGAAGGACGAGTGCCCTTTTATAAGAGGGGTGAGGGGCATCTTTGGAAAAGCTAGAAATATTAATTTATAATAAATTCATATTCGGTTTCTAATAGCTCCAAAGTTTATCATTCAAAGTTTAATGTGTGGAGGAGTCGAAAACCACTCAACCAATAGAATTTAGACAGGTTTGGGTCATTATATTAACCTTATCTTTAAGTATTAACTCTTAGTTAATTAGTTTCACTTTTACAATGTCTCTTTGTATTTTTATAATATATGGTTAATAAACATACCATATACATCCAAGAGACCCCCAAGTGGTCCATTAATGATACACCTATCATGATATAAGTCTCTTGGACGAACCTTAGATTTTTAGGAATTTAATATCAATTAAACATATAATATTTGTTTTAAAAACTCTTTTATGTCAATTTTGACACTATTCAATAGTTGATTTTTTTGAAACTCAGAACAGAATGATTACTTCGAAAAATGTTAATTAAATCAATCCTAATATGTCGTTTTAACCTATAAAATTAGTTTAATTCAATAAAATTCTCATATTATATTTATTTGGGTATTTATAATATCAATTATTCTAATTTTTCACTATCATGTTAATTACTGCATCACCATTGTGTCATAAATAAATTAAATTATTTAATGTCTAAAAATTATATATAAAATATAATTATGTATTAAATCTTTTTATATTTCTAATTAATATTTACAATCGAATTTATATTATGTATAACCCTATATTAATATGTTTTAGTAAATAAACTTTGATTTTACCTCTGTTAACTCTTCTTTGAATTAAATAATAATAAATGTTCTAATCTATTTTAAGTGGACCTAAATGATAATATTTTATTCCTAAGTTTGTTTTTGGTCGCGATAAACTTTTCCAATAGAATTAGGACATGTTTTAGGGTAATATTAATATCATTTTTACCCTTAATTACCCTATTTACTTTTAACCGTGGAAAATAAAAGTAAAAAGTTATTATTCACCAAAAATTATTTTCACCTCATTGAACCAAATTTTACTTATTGATATTAAGAGTGTCTCTCGTATTTTCGAAATTCCATTCAAAGAAGTGGTAAAATTATGTTTTATGAAAAATTCAGTTTTTTTAACTACAACTTAGTAGTTTCACTATTCATCAAAAATTGAAGTTTTTCAGAACAATGCCAAAATTTCACCCTAAGCTATAATTGATATTATGAATTCAAAAATGATGTCTATTTTACAAAATTCCAAACATATAAGTTGCATTAATTAATTTTATAATTAATTCTTGCTGTCACAACAAATAGCGCGTTTTTAAGAAACAATATATATCAAAAGACTGACAGTTGTTTAGGTCCAATTTCAAAGTGAAATTAATTCTATTAAACACCATTTTATAAAATGGTAAAAATATATTCTAATTATACTTTAAAACCACTCAATAATATAATTTATCACTATAAATTATTTTGATTTAAAAAGTAGTTTTTAATTAAAATTTAGTAATTTCACTATTCATCAAAATATAAGTGTTATCCGAAAAGTTCCAAAATTTCACCCTAGGATAAATTCGATATTATGAATCCAAAAATGAAGTCCATTTTGAGAGATAAAATTTATAAAATTTTAAAAAGTAGATATTACTATTCACAACGGCTAGTTTGATTGGTTGTGGTGTGTTAGAATCTCGAAGTTGCGTACAATGCACGCCATTACATTATTTGAAGGGAAAAGTACAGTGGATGCTTGGGGTGTTACAGTTCAATCATGTTTCTAGTTATTTTTATAAAAATATGGTGGTGTGAAAATTCGATCAATGGACTACATTGATAATATAGTGAACCAAACTACAGTTTTACCACTAACACATTTCATTTTTATTTATATAATGTCTTATAATCCTCTATTTATATATATTACATTGATTATTTTAATAAATATTACATATATCATTTATTATAACACATTTAAGGCAATTGATTTTTATTTATATTAAGTCATATTATCCTCTATTTATATTTATTTTATTCATTATTTTAATAAATATTATTTATATCATATATTTTAACACATTTAAACATGTGAACAATACATACATTTACATAAACTATATATTTATATTTATATATGAATATGGATATATATATATAATTATATTCATTTAAATTATTTATATTCTTAAATACATATTTATATATTATATATATGTTTATTTATATAGTTCATATAAATAATTATATATACATATATAAAAAGATATATATTTAAGTATATAAATAATTTAAATGAATATTTTTATAAATAAATTTATCAATTTATGAATTTTTGTATTTATATAATATTTATATATTCGATGGACAACTGTGTAGACTTCCTTTTTCGATATTTGTTATTTGAATGAAATATATTTTTATTTTCCATTGTATTTTGAAGATTATTTACATTTTAAGAATCGAAGAATTGCATATAGATATAATATGATTATAATATATATTTATTTAATTATTTTTATGTTCTTATATGTGTGTGTGTGTGATAACAATAATATTATTATTTATTATTATTATAATTGCACATATTTTTTCATCTATAAAATTTATCTGTCGGTTTTATATATACCATACATTTATTTTATGATTTATATCATTCATATATTATATTAAATAAATTTATATTATATATTAATGTAGATTATTTTTATACATAAATACATATTTATATATTATATATCATTTTATTTAAAACATATATATATATATATTTGTATTTTATTAATATATTTATAAAATGTATCTAAAAAATTATTTATATAATATATTTCAATACATATATTTATTATTATATAAATTATTATATATTTATTTGTATAAATTTTATAATATTGTATATTGTTAATATATATTTAAAATTATATTAAATACATATATATGAAATTCAATTTATAAAAATATTAATATAATATATAATTAATATTAAATGAAATACAATTTATACAAATATTAGGTATGAAATAAAACATATACAATTATTTATATAATTTCATATGGAATAAAATTTACAGAAATATTTATATAATGTATTTCAATACAAATATCTGTTGTTATGCATATTAATATATATGTATTTCAATAAATATAATTGTATAATATTATATATAGAAATATGTATGTATTTCAATAAATATAATTATTTAATATTATATACACTAATATACATTTATTTGTGTAAATTGTATATCATATAATATTGATTATATATAATATTGAAGCAGGAACATGTTATTTGAAAATATATTAATTATTATTATATTATAAATTATAAAAATAATAATATTGGGGTTTTATATGATATAATTTTTAAATAAAATTACTTATATATATATTTATATACTATGTTTATAAATTTATATTATATATAATTAATATTATATGACAAACAATTTATAACGATAAATTTATATTAATGTACTTAAAACTATAAAATTATATTTATGTATATATATAAATACAATTAAATACAATCATATAAATATACTAAATGATATTCATATATATAATGCATTTAAATACATATATATATTGTGGTGAAATTATATATTTCATGGAAGATGCTTTGAAAAAATTGGGGGCGGGATTCACAACCCGATCTAATTTAAAGATATTAGAGGGGGTGTTGAACCCCCTCTAATTTAAAGACAATATAAGGGGTTTAAAACCCTATGTAATTTAAATCCATTTTAGTGGGGTTTTGATCCCTTATAATTGAAGACATTAGAGGGGGTTTTCAACACCGTTTAATTGAAATGTATTATAGGTGGTTTTGAACCCCCTCTAGATTCCAATTTGATATTAAAAAAATAATGTTAAACCCTCTATATGGGGTTTAACACCCCCTCTAATTTAAGAAATTAGTGGGGTTTTATAACCCCCTCTAAATTATATGATTATTACGAGTTCTACATAATCTCTCCCTAATTTTTATAGAAAATTAATATTGAGGGGGTTAAAACCCCCCTGTAAATTCGACGATTAGTGGGGGGTGTGTAGAACCCCCTCTAATTATACAGAAAATGATCATAGAGGGGGTTGTGAATAACCCCCTCTAAATAAACTCATATAATGCACAATTTCTTTTGAAGTGATATGACATAGTGATAATGTATACTCTATGGAATGGAAACACAAAATAATATTCCCCTATTAGGAAGTCCTATGGTCAATTGGTGAAGGAGGGTTCTATGTAGTTGGCTTCCTTGTAAATGGCCCTACAGGGGAAGAAGGGTATAGATTTTTTGCAGTTAATGGCATTGACTCCTCCACTTTCTGAGAAGGTGAGAGATTCCAATTTAAGAGAAATCGGTTATGCGGTTAGTAATGAATAGATATCCATAGAATATTAACAATATGAATATTCTGATGGAGGGAATGGCATCATTTCTTTAACGATGTTTGGAGGAACTAGTCACAATGAGGGAGGAGGTGATGTTAGAGACCCAAACTTCTCAACTGTCTATATACCTTGATGTGTGGATGATTCGTAGAGTCCTTTAGTAGTAGTTTTGGTGGTTTGAAATGGGATGGATCATAGATGACTTTCCGTCTCCTTGCCTCTTCTTTCATGAGGTGAAAGATTTTTACTAGTTTCCATAAGGTCTGTTTTGTCCAAGATATCCTAGAGTGAATGTTGGACAATATATCCAAGGACTATGTGATAGGGATACACCACATTGTGATGGGCCACGACATTAATTTGTTTGATGTTTGACCAATTCATAAGGATAAAATACATCATTGTGAGCAATGAGAATTGTAATGTGGGGAGTTTGGGGAAGTTGTATATATTGGGGATCATTCCTCGTCATGGGGTTCCCATTACTATTATCTCTAATCATGACACATAGTTTATGTAAGAATTATGTAGAGGCTTATAGGATGCATTCAGGGCCCCAAATGACGTTGATTAAATCCTGTAAGACCAAGGTAGTTGAAAAATTGAGTGCACTATCTCTGTATTTGGGAATATATTGAGTGCTCTCGAGATAGACTTTAGCAAGATCTAGGGAAATTACCTTCACATAGTAGATTTTGTGTAAAAATATAGTTACCACTATACCATTAGAATTTACCCTTTTTAGGCCCCATATGCGAGACATTACAATTCAGTATTGTATTAGAATTTTAATTTGGAGACATATCTTATGGGTCGAGAGTCAGTGTAGTTTGTGAAAGAGAAGGTCCACATTATCCATCTATGGATGAGCACATCTTATAGTATTCTTGAATCTTAAATTGATTTCTATCATAGGCCATTGATGTTTTGAGAAGGGATACAATGTTCTCTTGATATTATCCATTTTATGGGGATTATTGATGTTTGGATAGGGGGGAAAGCTATCCTAGAGGTTTATCAGACCATTGAAGATGGTCCAGAGGGGTGTTGAGGTTTCTTACTAGATCTCCTTACACCCACACCTAGAACAGGTCCATGAATTGTTCCATGTGTGGTTTTTGAGGAGATATATGCATAAACTAATTCATATCCTTGGCTAGAGGGATTTTAAAATTGAGGATAAAGCCACCAGTGTGGAGCACCGAGTTGCCAATAAGGATCAATAAGAGAGAACCCTACATGGATGGACAATCCCCTTGGTTTTTATTTTGTGGAAGCATGAGGGCATGTAGGAGAGATCCTAGGAGAGGGAGAGCTAGTTGTGGGAATAGTGTGATGAGTTTTTTTGTTCATTTTTTCATGAATTTAACTCATGAAAGATTTAATGATGTAGAGCTTTGGTTTTTTCACTATAATACTCCTAAATATTCCTACATATATTTATAGGCCTTGGCATAGATACTGTTTGAGATTCTGAGGCATAGAGTCCTTTGAATTAATTTTTAAAAAATATTAAAAATATTTTATTTTATCCATGATAATTTTATGAAATAAAATTGAATAAAACATAATCATAGGATCAGATCAAAAATATGAGACAACAGTTTAGTCTGTAACACATTGATTACCATAGTAATGAACCAAGATATGTCAATGTGGGGAATTCAGATATCTCTCTTGATGGTTTTTTCTTCATTTATTTAATTGATAATTTTCATTTAAATAATTAATTATTTAATCCGAACTAAATTCTAATAGTTTTGTATTTATTGATAATACTCAGGGGTTATCCATAGAAATAGTAGGATGATTCTAAAGCATCTTATTATCTGTCTGCTGGTGAATCACCTCAGAGAATACGAATATTGTGGATCTTAGAAGTCCGGAGAATAGTGAATGCAATAACATCAACCATTTTTTACAGAGTTAATTATTAGATTATGGACTATCCAATATATAGGTATAAGTCATTCTTTGATCTGGGATAATTGTGTCCTTATTATGTGCCCGTGTATAATAATATTAATTGTTTATTTATTTTTTTATAAACCTTTATATCTCTATTCTAAATCATTTAGTATGAATTATTAGAAAATATCGATTAACTTTTTTTCCTTATTCATTTCCCCTCAATTTCTTCACGTTCATCACTGGTTTGTCCTCTGTGGCCCCAGTTCGATGATGTTAGGTGGAACCGAAGCCATTTGGACCCCATTAATCATGAAGAAATAATATATGAGGGATGGATATATGATTTAGGGTATGATATAGGTTGTTTTAGGGGTTGTGGGAGATCTTATCAATGATCATTGTCCTAATAATTGAAGGAAGTGGAACATGTAGTGGGCGAGACATGCAACAGACCTTTGATGTCCATTAACAAAAATTCTGGCCTCATATCAAAGAATACAATAAAAACAACTATATAATCAATTTATTGAAAAATTATTAAATTTTAGGTGGAAATTTGATATGTAGCATAAATTGAAGATATGATATTCTAAAAATATCCCAACTACACGCAATGTTGTTCGATGAAAACATAATTTGTCATTCCCTAGATACAAAATCATAGGTTTTGGGGATTAATAATGATGTAATTTCATGTAGAGTCTCTACAAACAATGTACCCCTCTAATATGTGGATGAGTTGTGTGGCAGGACACATGGCTAGGCACACCCAAAGATCTCGAGTACACTAGAATGGCTAGATCAGAAGGGTGATACACCATTCCAAGAGGTACACTATGTAATAATGTACACAAACATGACATGGATACATAAAAATGGCCAATCACATGGGTGGTACTTCATGAAGAATGTGAATTCCATTTATATCCTTTACACATCATGAAACACTACCTGGTTTTCGAGTTTTGTAACTTCAGTCCCAAAAATGAGCATCAGAGAAGAACCATATGTGGTGTGGGTTCCCCCACACGCAGTGTACCCCTTGGTTCATTTTTTTTGTAAATATCAATAATCCATATCACCTTTATATTAATTCTAATTTTGGATAGTGAGAAGAAAGTCCTAATATATTTTCTAGGTAGAACACAAAGAATCTCTCCATTTTTGATTTCGCCAAATGATGCCAAATGTTTTATGCATCAGACTTATTTATGTAATGACTGATGATGATTGTTATCAGGGGAGGATTGCCAGAGATAATAGAGTGAAACCCCAAATTTCTTGTGGGAATTACGCATACATATACATACTAAATGGAACAACGATCATATAGTGAATGGTTCCTCGACCTATAGAGTGGAACCCACCATCATTATGGGTGTGGGTCTACTACCTACTGAATGGAACCACTAATAAGATAGAGAATAAGACCACATAAAACTAGAGTGGAAATCACCATTAAACTTATCCACATAACCTCAATGGATAAATAATGATTTCCCTCCCCCCTAATGAAACTATATTGTATGGATTGTCTACTTCGTGTTTATTCCCTTTAGATTTTCGACACAATGGAAATGAATGGGCCTTCACATATTAGCTTCGTGGAAGAAGCATGTGATGTTGGTTCATGTTGAAGGAATTTTTGACCAATTGGTGACTCTTCTTCTTGGGATAATTCATGAGATGTATGTCCCCTTTCACAATCATTTGGGGTTCTTTTAATTGAACATGTATATACAAATTAGTATAAATTCCATAAGATTTCATTACTCTATAGCCCTAGATTGTGAAGACCCAAGAGGTATGCCAAGTGATTCCCAGTTTTATCTTCTTGTGGTTAGATGAGTTCACTCTCCTACCATTATTGGAAAATAATATACTTGTGGTCCATATGAACATCATGCACCACTTCTACTTTAATAATGTTTTATTTATCTTCTTTTTGGGATTAGATTCATCTTGTTTACTATATACTAACTTTATTTCATATTGTATCTCTTATTTCTCAATGTTCAACTTTTTTGGAACTCTAATCATTATTTATATAATCACTTCAACATGGTATTTTCCAACATGTTTCATGTCTTGATAATATGAAAAAAAATGTTTGTGGTGACTTTATAAGAGCAAAGGGATACTTGGTACTCCATACCACCTACAGTGTCATATCCTTATGATTAATAGTAGGGCTATATTAGTGTATTAATTTCCAATTTTTGTGGTTTTGAGATCATTCTATCTTGGAATGTATTTTTCTCCTTTAATTTTTAGTTTACACTATCATATTTATTTACATTCTAGAGGTTTTACATGCATTGTTGATCACCTGGTGTTGTTTCATCTTTTACATTTTTTCCACCACACTTCTACATTTATATGTTTTTGTGTGCAAACATGTACATTGGAAAAGAATTCCTTATGTTAGCTTTACGTTTGGTGCTAGTCACAAGCCCCTTTCATATGGTGTTAGACATGGGGTAGATACAGCTTGAACCTCTACTTGTGTAAATTCATGAATGTGAAAAACAAAAAACAAAAATTATGATTTTGTTTTTATGATTATTTATAATATTCCATTGATTGAGTGAATATTTTTGGAAGATAAGTTCACTAGATGATGTGTATGATTCGATATATGATGTAAGGTATTTTTATTAATATCTGAATGAAAAGCACAATATTAATGATCCTGACATATTATATAAGAATAAGAAAATATTATTTAATAGTTATCTTTTTAAGGAAATACATATAAGAGAAAAAATATGAATATGATATATATAGAATTTTATTTGACACATGATATTTATATGTAGAGGAAATTAAGTAGAACAAAATTGTTTTTTGGATGACTCTTTTGAAATTCAATCTTTAAAAATGTGTATTTTTCAAAACTTCGTAAAAATTATGATGCTCTAGTGTTTATGATGTTATTAGATATTTTAATTAAAGAGAGTAATTGTTGATGATGAAATAACAATAAGACGATGGTTTCAATTTGATGCATATTTTTTTGTTATATTAACCAGTGAAATATGGATTTGTTTTTAATGTTATTTTAATTTCATGGGTGTTTGTATCATCATATAAATTAGTGAGTAATCTATATCACATCATGTTGGGTGATTCCATGACATAGGCATGATAACATATAAATGAGTCGCATTTTTAGAGAATTTACGATGTCATATTTGGTATGTTTCGTGTTTTATTTTAAGCATAGGGTTTGATGTGAAAGAACTTTTTGAGGATGATTTATAAAAATTTTCACCTACTCATTGTGGGTATCATAGAGAAAATATGAAAAGATTATTAAAATATTTCATTAATATTATCGAATCTATTATCATATGGATTAAAATAAAAAAAATTATTTTTTTAATTTATTTTGATGATAAAAAGTGAAAGACCATTAATGTTTCATGATATTTACTTAGTTTTATGAAAATACATGTAGAAAATAATAATTAAATGTTATATAAAGCTACAAAATGATATTAAAATTGGAATAAATTGTTTATATAAATGTTATGGAATTAATATATCAATAATATTTATAAGATACATCTTTCACGTTTAAGAATAAGAATTCGGGAAAGTCATTAGAATTATGTAATGTTTTTTTTTATTTCGGAAAAAATAAAACTAAATAATACATTCACTTATATCTATATATCATAATAACATTAGAATAAAATATAATTATAGATAAATATTCTAGATATACCCATAATTTTAGTGATTGGGGAAATCAATTATATTTCACCATAATGGATAAGAAGATCAAATATGTTCAGCCTAAGAGAGACAAAAGTATTCATTAAGGATGTTAAACTATGGTGGTATAATCCGAGTCTCGGATTAAAAGTAATCAATAATTTTGATTTCATAAAATTCATGTTGGTTCTATCATATATAATTGTTTAAGTTCAAACCAATTATAGAGTTTATTGTGGATAACCAAAGTGGATATATGTGTGTGTGGTATAATAACCACTATAGTCATGGAAAATAATCTTAAATTTAAGGAAATACCTCAATAAATAACTTGATAACCTTTTTTATGATATTTCATTATTAATATTCGATTTATGATAGCCAAATAGTTGTAAAATATTGATATTTATTCACTTAATGTGAATAAATTTAATAGAAAATGAAATAAGTTTAATTTGAAAATGATATAGAATATCCATTCACCCTAATCTCCACATATTATACACATATATCCTTGGAATGCATCAGTTTCTATCAGATATTGTGTTCAAAATTTTATTTTATAATTCCTTATTTTTCTAATGTTTCAAGATTTTATTATAAAAAACATTATCAAGCTTATAAATATAAATGGAATTTCAAAAACTACTCACATGTATATCTAATCCGTGATTCTAATTAAATTGATGAATATAGAGATAAAGATAATTAATAATTCATCCCAATATTGTAATGAATGGGAGCATAAAACCTTATTATTCAAAAAACATCATTATCAAAAACCAATCTTCAATATTGGTGATTTTTTCAGAAAATAAACTAGAAATTAGATTCAAAGACCCTTAAACATCATGTTTTTATAGAATTTACATGTAGATAATATAATTAATTTTTAAGGTATTTTATTTGATGAATCATGAATAATTGTTGAAGATCCCATTTCATACGATCTACATGATAAATAAAATGAAAATTAATTGGAATATGTGGAGGAAACCTCACATAAGACACCCAATATATTTCCCCATTTATCATTGATTCACAAAAATGTTTGAATGCTGAAAACACCAACCATTGTATGAATTTGTATAAAATGAAAATCATTTGGAATAAAATGATTTTTTTTAAAAAAAAATACAACTTGAAATGTAGAAACCAAAAGTATATGTTTTTTATACCATCAAGAAAATTTCTCTACATTTTAGATAGTTTTTCTAAAAGTTAAAAGGGATAGATGAATCAATAATATTGTTTGAAAAAATGTTCCATTCATTTTAAAAAACAATTATCTTATTTATCTTAGGAATGAACAAAGAGAAATAAAATAAAATAATCTTAAATAGATTGAAAATGTTAAAAAAACGAATAAATTGAATGATGATTATGAGATTCATTATGAGGAATTACGAAAACATTGTGAATTAATATTTAAGTTCATTAATGTAGATAGAAAAAGTCATAATATCAAATTTATTTATCTTAATGTGAAAATTAAGTATCTTAAACCAACTAAAGCTAATCCATCAATAAAAAATTTGGATAACTTTTTTCTAGACATACTTCCATGAAAGAAATTTCTATCTTTAAAACTATCTTATGTTCAAAGATTACGAAAAGTCAATAAATGTTAAACCTTTTATCATATAAAATAAAAAAGAATAATCTTATCTAGAATGATTTGAGTATGGTAATTTTGGTTTTGTATATAATTCAGATTTAAAATACAATTTTAGAAAAATATGTTTAAATAATGTAGATGAATAAAAAGTCATTATATCAAATGTTGACCAAATTAATAGAAAATTTGTAAGAACAATTGTAAAAACATAAGTCATTATTTCAGGTATCAAACTTTATATTGGGTTGATTTGAAAGAAATAGTAAGAATTAGAAACTTTTCATTGTACATGTCATGTACCTAGTTGTCACGTGTAGCCATGAATTAGATATGTAACAACAATTTACAAGGCCATGCGGGTGACCTGGATGACTTTTTCAAGTGGGGGTAGGATCAGACTAGTACACGACATATACATTAAATGAACGCACTATATAATTTTCTTTTTTATTTGACTAATCAGAGCAGGGTCACATTTCATCTCGAGAACTATCTTATTCATCCTGTGTTTCAGACAGGAGATAAATGAGACAACTGTGAATTTCAAACCCCTATCATTCCCTCATATGAGCTCCAATTGAGACTCTATTGCGTGTGTTGGATTCCCACTGGTGAGTTCTCTCTTTCCATAGAACCTCTCTTCATGATTTATTCCCTCTTTTGAGTTATAAATGGTAGATTGTTTTTGATATTTTTTAGATATATGTAATTCTTGGTCGATTCAAGGGCTGATGTTCAGGAGTGATATTCTTATAGCTTCAAGGTAAGTGTTTTGGGCCTTTCCAGGATTGTATTTTGATTATATATGCTATAAGTGTCGATTACCCATGTTTAGGGAATGGCGTGTTATGGATTTTAACCTTGTTTAATATCTACAATTGTTTGTTTTATTGAGAAGGGGTTATTTTATAAGAATAAAGTTTAATACCTTAATTACGTGTGTGTTTACCATGGTTGTTTGGTTATGCCCATTTGGTTTAGAATTATAGTTAGGATAGATTTTTTTACATGGCTCATATTTTTTAGGATGAAGTTACTATTTATTTAAGATGCATGTGTTTCACATTGGGAATGTTTGACCAAAAGGAATTGACTGTGAGAGCTTCCCGATATATGGTCTATTATGTATGAATTGTTGTTATGTTGACCAAGAGGTATTGACCGTGATAGATTTTGGGGGTCATAGACCAGAAGGATTAGACCATGAGAGCAACCCAAAGGGTCATTATTAAATGAATGCTAGACTATAGGGAATTGACTATGTGAGATTCCATGGGGTAATAATCTTATATTGTTGCTATAAAGACCTAGCGGGTATTTACCATGAGTGCTACCCAGGAGGTCATTATTAAATGATTAGTGCTATGTGGAACCAAAGGGGTTATGCTGTGAGAGCTTTCTCAGAGGGTCATTGTTTACTGAATGGATGATATGTAAAATTTTAGGTGTTAGACTGTGATAACTTTCCTTTAGTGATTCTTTTGAATGTTTTATGAATGTGACGTGCCTTCTAAGACAGAGTATAAGACTGGACTCAGTCATATATGTTTCATATATGGTCAATTGAGACATCTATTTTTCTATTATACAAGGGATACAAATCATAGGCTAGATCACGAAGTTACATTATTCAATGGTTTGAATAATTTATAACTGAAAATTAATGTAATAGAAAATTGTATGATTGTTTACTTTTGAGTCCTTCCTATATTATTACATAATATGTGTATTTTCCAGGGTATATATATTCAATGAATGCTAGGCATAAATGATTTGGTGGTTTCCTACTAGGATTCATCACACACCCTATTTGGGTCATGATTTTGGACCGAAATAGATTATATGGTTGAAATTATAGATAAGGGGAATAGTCCGTCTTCATAGGGTAATTGATTGCTGTTGGAGTTAGAGATCATGGGACCAATATAGGGATTGTGGTGCTATTGGAGTTTAATATTTTATTTACATTGGTTTCAGTACTATGTTTCCAGCATTGTTACATATTTAGATTATTTCCTAAATATAAGTTGCATGCATCATTTATTATATAAATATGTTGTTGTTGATTATACTATATGTATTCCATTATTTACTTCTGTTGTATGGTATTATTTATTTTGATACTATTTATTAATGTTATTTTACTATATATACTCTGCAAATGAGGGAATATTTTCCCCACTATCAGACCATTTCCCTCAAAATCTAGTCACTTGCCTCTAGCATTTGGGGAAATGCACTTGATGTAACGTGACGAACCGGGTATGGGGCACCCCTGGGTAGAACCCGAAACTGGTACATAACAAAGTGATATCAGAGGAGGTTATTTTCAAATTTGTCTTACTCTTAGGATCCTATAGTCAAGGCTAGGATATAATAGGTATTTTTTAATAATATCTTTCTTGGAGTAGTTGACATGTGTATATGGAAAATCCATGTTACCTCGAACATTGGAATTTTTCTGGTTTTCCAATTGTCACTGTTGATTTGATTTCACCGTTGGGTGACTCCCTTGTTTTTTGCTATTATATTTGATATTATTTAGGTTCTATTTCTATTTAATCCTAATGATATGATGGTAATATATGACATGCAATAGATAGGCACTTGATAGAGATCACATGTCATGCATTCATGTCATTCCATTACGGTGCATTACTGATTCCATAATACATTGATAGATATTGTTTTATATATTCATGTTGTTGAGATAGATTCCAAGGAAGAATACCTTTTATTTCTATATGATATTAGAACATGTTAATTTTCATATGGATAGATTCCAGAATTAAATCCTTGAGGTGTTTTGGGCCCCCTTGGATCAGAGTTTAGTGGATTATGGTTCAACATTAATTGAATTGTTTCAAATTTTAAGATGAATAATGATGAAAAACATTGATTTTAGGGAGTATGGGATCTCACGGGTTTTAATTTTTCATTCCATTTACAAAGTGGTATGTTCATAAGTTTTTCATAGAAATTTTAGAGGCTTACAGTCTATAAACCCATACAACAGGGCCGGTGGTGTTATAATCATACACCATGTGTTCATCTATTTAGGAAAAAACAAGTTTTCTTAAGTATATTCTTTGTATTGGGAGTACACACCATGTAGTGTATGACCCTGTTATTGAATATGTTAGCAGAGACACAGGGTTAGACAACTTTTAGAAAAACATGCCATTTCTTAATTGTTCACGATGTGTTGTAGAGAACTGTGTATCTGGTCGTGTGACCAATGATATGAGTGGATGAAACATAGGATTTACACATCATGTCCTATTTATACATTACATGTATTGTCGATAATGTATTTGATCATGGGAATAACGAAAAGAGATGTTAGTACATAATCATTACACGTCGTGTCTAGGTTGAACACACTATGTAGTGTTACCAAGGAGAGGACTATGTTTTTAAATCCTTGTAGAAGAACCTGGGCAGTAGGAAAAATTCATGTACATGCCATGTCTTATGAGAAACACATTGTTTGTATGTGTGTTACATGACCAGGTTTTGATGATGTACATGACATGTTAAAAGCATAATGGGACAAACCACGTAGGCGTTATATGCTCCGTAGAATCATATTTTGTAAAAAAATGAATGTTTCATCTCGTGTTCTATTCTTGAAATTCGAAGTGGTTGACCTTTATAATCCTGAACTAAGATATGTTATTGACCTTTTACTATCATTGCCCCAAGAATTCTTCTAGTTATACTCTACATACAAGGTAATGGTTAGACACCAGAAATTGTAGATCTAGGACTACAAGTAGGTCCTCTTGTCGTGCCTGTTTTTGCACCAGTTTTTATACTATACATATATTATGGTGCATAGTTATGTGCAGGATTTCTCATGGTGTTACTGACCTTTAACTGATCACTGTATCCTACCCCATCTACAGTAGAGTTGATGTGGGTGTTTCAGCAGGAGCATCCATAAAATATTTTAGTATATGGAGGAGCACATGATTTAGAGTCATGGTTGTTGGACATGCTTGCTATCATTGAGAACCTGAAGATTCCTTCTGAGAAGGGGGGAATAATTATATATACATGCTATGTGATACCTCCAAGATACGATGGGATGTTATATCACATGCAAGACATCATCGAGATATGCCTTGGGAATAGTTTAAGGGGGTCTTCTATGATTACTTATATCCCGAGACATTTATGGTATATCAAGCATGAGAGTTCATGCATTTGGAGTAGGGAGCTCTTTCAATGATGAATTACTCATCACAATTCATACAGCTTTAGTTATTTTCATCTATTCTAGGAGGTGAATATTTTTCACGGGAAATGAAATTTGAGGATAGTCTCTGGTATGACATCCAATCATAAGTGAATTTGATTAGGCTAACATAGGTGATGACAATAGTGAACCACGAATTGATTACTGAGAAAAATATGAGGTATTTGTGAGCTGTGAGCCTGGGGGGTTCAACATCGAGGGTTAGAACTCCTTCGATAGATCACAAGAAGCATCACATTGATATTTCACGTGATGTTTCTTCACGTAGACATATGGTATTCTACCAGTGTGGGAAGAATGTGAATACTAGGAACATTTCCATAAAGACCCAGTTGAGTGATTGTCATTTGTCATGATGGGTCATTTTCATCATTTTTCCCAGGTGTTCTCACCAGCAACTTGTGACAGGGGTTCTGTTATGACTCCATGTTTAGAAGTAGGACCACTATTTTCTCATCTTTCAGTGAAATGGAGTTGATCCAGCCATTTAGGCTGAGAAGGATGTCATGGTCATGGTATCAATGGGTAGTTTTTCAGAGACAACAGGGTGGATCAGCTTAGGGTAGTCATGCAGGGTAATAAGTTCATGGTACAAGTCATAATTTTTCAGTGGATTAGACCTAGTAGGACCAGGATCCTAAACCCTCTATGGTTAGAGGTACGAGTCTAGTTTCCTCAGCATCAGCTTCTTCTATTTTTTATATAGGTGCTTTCCATAGTATCATTTTATTTTTGTTTTGTAGAACCATTGGATCTGCATCATAACTTCGGATATTGTTATGACTCCAGAAACTCCATTGGGGATTAGGACTTCAAGTGTACATCAGTGCAAGGAGTTCCCTCTGAAGGATGGTGTGTGTCACTTCTTATGGGAATTCTATGTCTTATAGATGAAAATCTTTGATTTCATTCTCAGAATGGACTGGTTAGTCTCCTTCCAGGCATTTATTGACTGCTCTCACCGGAGGGTGTGTTTCATATCATAATAGTGAGGGTCTATTCAACCCAATGGTGAATAGGATATCATGGGGAGAAGAGATAGACTCGAGAATCATGGTTCAGGAAGAGTTATACCATAGATTACGAGTTTACATCTTGATGAAAAAGGGACTTAAAAGATGGACATTCCTCAAATGTTGGGTAATTTCAGAGATTTACTTCCATTTGACTTTTTGGGTTTACCTCTGAAGTGAGATGTAGATTTATCTATTAGGAATTTTCCAGGAGTGGCACCAATGTCCATTCCTCTATATAGGATGGCTACAGTAGTGTTATAGGAGCCCAAGATGTTGTTAGAGGAGTTACAGGCAAAGGGTTTCATCCAACCTAGTACTTCTCAATGGTGTTATCTTGGCATTTTAACAAAGGAGGATGATAACCTCAGACATTTCATGGATAATTAGATGCTGAACCAGTTGGCGATCAATAACAGATATCCCTTGTAGTGGATTGATGAATGCTCTGATCATCTTCGAGGAACCTGAGGGTTCTCGAATATTGACTTGAGATCTGGTTATCATTAGTTGTACAATTGGAAATTAGATATACCTCTTACAACATTTCAGAGAAGGTATTTTATATACAATTATTTGGTTATGTCGTTCAGTTTCACGAACATTCCAACCATTTTTATTGAACTCGTAAACTGATTGATTCATTCTTACTTTTATTCTTTTGTGGTTGTCTTCTGGGATGATATTTTGGTGTACTCTCACACTCGACCCGACCATGCCACCCATCTTGAAATCTTATTGAGTATACTTAGATAACATATGTTAAATTTTATGCTCTAAAAATGACACTTTTGGATGGACCATAATCACTTATTGGTTCATGTTATCTTAGATACATGAGTATCAGCAGCCTCGGAAAAGGTGATATTAGTAGTTTACATGGAGTAGCCTATGAACGTCTTGAAGTACAGAGTTTTCTAGGGTTGTCTATTTAGTACATGCACATAATACTAGTCTTTTCATAATTAGTTGTGCCACATACCAGCTTGGCAAAGAATGGTGCAAAGTACTTGTGGATAGATTCCTTTGATTCATACTATTAGGATATGAATGAGAGATTGACTTCAGCACCAATACATATTTTTCAAGTTCCAGGAATGAGTTACACTATTTACTGTGATTCATTAGGTATCATGATTGTAGCTCTGATTATGCAGGGGGAATGATTCATTGCATATAGGTATCGGCTGTTGAGGTCACATGAGAGGAATTACCTGACGTGCGATGTCGAGTTAGCTATAGTAGTGCATGATTTATGTTGTTGAAGATGTTAACATTTGATAGAGAATTTTGTGGTATTCATTGACTATAAAAGTATCAAGTATATATTTAATAAGCAAGATATATATTAGTGACAATGAAGGTGGGATTAATATTTTCAGTATTTTGACTTTGAGCTTCCCTACATGCTTAGGAAAGACAATGCATTGGATGATGTATTAATCATAAGGACTCATATACATGTAGTCCAAGAGGCCAGCGGTGAGTGGACGCTTTTGGATCTATTTTCTTAGATGCATTTGGTGGTGCATGACAGACATGGGCATGGGTTTCTTTCTTGTGTATTTCTTACCTCTACTCTACTGAATCGATTTAAAATGACACAGCTATTAGATTCTTAACGTTTAGTCCTATGGGAGAGTGTGTCAGGAGAGGACACTTCTCCTAGGTGGACCATAGGCAATGATAGGACCTGAGATATTTATGGGTTTGTATGGGTGTCAACAAACATATGGGAAGATTTAATGTGATATTTTCATTCCTCGTCTTGGGAAGATCATCTTGATGTCACCATTATGTATCTAGATCTACACCATTAGTATTGGTGTCTAGGTATAATGATGGATGTAGCTGGTTTTTTTGATATGTTCCACCTTTCAGCAAGAGATTGCGGAGCATCATTGACTGGTATGGCTTCTACGGAAGTTACCCATTCTGAAGTAGAAGTGTAATGATTTTGAGATAGATTTTTTGATGGGTTTAATGAGGTCACCATAAAGGAATGATGTGTCTTGGGTTGTTACTGAAAAACCCATGATGGTTGCAAATTTCTTATTGATTATGGAAACCTTATGTGGTGACTATATTGGAAGGTTTTACGTATTAGAGATTGTATGTTTTCATGGGGTTTATCACTCTATTTTTTCAGGAAGGAATTCTCGGTTTACTTCTCGTGTCTGGTAGGGACAACATACAGCTATTGGTACATACATACATTTGAGTACAGCTTACCATCCCTATACTAATGGCCAATTCCTAGTTCACGATTCAGGTTTTTGAGTACATGCTTCGAGCATGCATCTTTGATTTTGGGGGGTCTTGGTAGAGACACATACCCCTAGTGGAGATTTTGTACAATTTCATTTTTTTACGTGATGATTCAGATGGAACCTTATTTGGATTTTTATGGTCTAACATGCCGATCACTTCTATGTTGCATGGAGGCAGGAGAGATAGTTATTCTAGTACCTCCTCGAGTCCAATAGACCACTGAGTAGGTGGAGTTGATTTGAAAGAGTGTGGCTACTTTACATTCTCACCATAAATATTATACTCATCAACGAAGATGACTTCTAGAGTTCAAGGATAGAGATTATATTTTATTATGTGTCAATACAACATAGGGACACAAGAGTATTAGACGATAGTGAATAATTTCACTGATATACGTTAGGCTGTTCGATTTTTTGAAGAGGTTTTGGGAAATTTCCTAATGGTTGTAGTTACTTTAGAGGTATCAGGATATGCATGAAATATTTATCATTTATCAGCAATGGTGTTAATTTTCAGTATAGACTCACATTTTTTAACCAGAGGAGGATGAGTTGGTGGTTAATGCATCCTTTGATGAGCTCCCTATTCATATTTAGGATCATGGAATGAAGGTTCTCCATGTCTGGTATGTTCTTGTGGTTTGGTTTTCATGGAAACATGGGTGAGTACAGGATGAGACGTGGGGGAGGGAGGTTGTTATACGATCACAAAGTCCATATTGGTTTGAATTTTGTTATTTACCACCATTGGATGGGAAATTTGCAGATGAATATCTTTATGGGGGGATGTTTTTAAGAACCTGGATCTTTATTTCAGGTATGTAACTTAACTTCTTGTTGTTTTTTTGAAAAGGGAAGAACAGAAAAAAAAATTCCAAGTACACGCACTCTACTTTTGTGTACATGTTGTGTACCTGGTGGCCACACATAGCCATGTATTGTCCATTTAATGGCCAAGTACATGGTTGTGTGGGTAACCTAGAATACCACCAAAATTGGTGTTCCAGTTAAGCCAAGTACATGACATACAATTTAAATAAACACGCCATGTACTATTCTTTTTATTCGATTAATCAGAGCGAGGTCACATCTCATCACCAAAACCATCTTCTTCTTCCCGTGTTTTGTATAATGGATCGAAGAGATGACCAAGAAGTTCGAACCCCTGTTGTTCCTCCATCTGAGCATGGATTTTGATGCATATAAGTGTGTGTTGGATTCCCACCGGTGAGTTCTCTCTTTTACTAGAGCATCTCTTCCTAATTACTCCTATCTCTTGGGTTATCAAGGGTTGGTTTTTTTAAGCTTATCATAGATCTAAGTATTTCTTGTCATGTTCTTGGGACAACATTCAAGAGTGTTCTTCATATAAAATCATGTTAGGTGGTTTGTACCTTTCTATGAATGTATTTAAATTATATATGCTAAAAGAGCCAATAACCATTTTTAGGTTAATGTGTGTTATGGATACTATACCTATTTTATTCCTTCTATGGTTTGTTTAATTGAGAAAGGGATTTTGATCAAGTTTAAGGTCTAATACCTCGATTATGGGTGAGTTTCCCAAAGTTGTTTAGTTATGGATTTTTTGTAACAGCCCAAGATTTTATAAAAAAATATTCTTTTTAATTTTATTAATGTCTTGTGTTGTACGCTACACCAAAAGGAGCTTGCACAACACGCATCCTTGACTTGCCTTGCATTACACGCAATCACGACCTTCCTCGATAGCCTGTGTAATACGCAATACTGAGTTTCACTAAACAACGATATGCTATTAAAATATTATTAAAACTAGCCATTATGAATAGTAATAACCACTTTTTAAAACTCTGTAAATCTTATTTTTCAAAATGAACTTCATTTTTTGGATTCTGAGTATCGAATTTAGCCTAAGGTGAAATTTTGGTACTTTTCGGATAACTTTCATATTCTGATGAATAGTGAAAATTACTAAATTATAATTAAAAACAACTTTTTTAATCGAAATAATTAATAGTGGTAAATTATTAATTTGAGTGGTTTTAAAGTATATTTAGAATATATTTTTACAATTTAATACAATGTTGGTCATTGGATGTAATTTCACATTTAAACCAGACATAAACAAGTGTCAATCTTTTGATAGATATTGTTTCTTAAAAACACGCTATTTGTTTTAATAGCGGGATTTAATTATAAAATTAATAAATTCAACTTCTATGTTATGAATTTGGTAAAATAGACTTCATTTTTGAATTCGGAATATGAAATATAGCTTAGGATGAAATTTTTGCATTTTTCTGAAAACCTTCATTTTTTGATGAATAGTGAAACTACTAAGTGGTAGGTTAAAAACTGAATATTGCATAAAACTTAATTTTACCGCTTCTGTGAATGGAATTTCGAAAATCCGACAGACACGGTTAATATCAAGGACTAAAATGTGGTTCAATGAGATGAAAATAATTTTTGGTGAATAGTAACTTTTTACTTTTTTTTACCGCGGTTAATAGTAAATAGGGTAACTAAGGGTAAATATGATATTACTATTACCCTAACACATGTCCTAATTCTATTGGACAAGTGTAATTCGACCAAAAACAATCTTAGGAATAAAATATGACCATTTAGGCCCACTTGGATTAGATTAGGACATTTATTATTAATTTATTTAAAGAAGGGTTAAAATAGTTAAAATCAAAGTTTAATAAGTAAATCATTTTTAATATGGGGTTATACATAAGATAAATTCGATTGTAAATATTCATTATAAATCTAAAAAGATTTCCTACATGATGGTATTTTATTTGTAATTTTTAGACATAAAATAATTTAATTTATTTATGACACAACGATGATGCAGTAATTATCTTATTAATGAAATATTGACATAATTGATTTTATAAACACCAAAATAAATGTAATTTGAGATTTTTTATGAATTCCACTAATTTTCTAGGTTACTATGATATATTAGTGATGATTTAATCAACTTGGTTCGAACATATAATTCTGTTCTGACTTTCACAAAAATCATATATCAAATAGTGTCAAAATTGACACAAAATAGTTTTTAAATCAAATATTATATTACTAATTGTTATTTTATTCCTAAAAATCTAAGGTTCGGCCAAATGACTTAGATAAGGATATATGTATTAATAATATACAATTTGGGGTTCGTTTGGAATGTTATAGTAAGTTTATTAACCATATAGTGAAAGAAAACAAAAAGACACGGTAAAAGTTAAATTATTTAACTTAGAGTTAAATCTAATTGATAAGGTTAAAATAATACCCTAAACTTGTCTAAATCCTATTGGTTGATAGGATTTCGACCCATCCCCACTTTATCTTCGAAATAAGACCCTTTGTAACCATTATAAACCGATTTTGACTTTAATATAAAATAATATTATGAGATATTCCTAAGGTGCCCCTCTCCTCCCTTATAAAAGGACACCTCCTCCCCCTCCTCCTCACACCAATTTGAGCACTCAAGCTCGGCCAACCCCTGCCAAAATCTCTTCTCCACTTCCCTAGAAACATCCTAGAGGTTATGGTCTTCCTCAAAGACCAATTCTAGTGCCCTAAGAGGAGGTCTCAAAGAGGCACTTAAAAGAAGAGGTAATTACCGTTACCAATTCTTTCATCTTTATTTCTTCTTCCACTTCTTCTTCTTAGGTTGTTTCATTATGAAGTAATAACATCAGTATCACTCATATACTGATATGTTATTATAAGTATGAAACAAACTTATTTCACCATCTATCCATCCTACGGAAAAAGAAATCACCGCGCGTGCGTACGTACGGAATACCGTCTCCACGCCGTGGTGTAATCTATTTTCCACCACCACCTTACATGGATGGGTATAATGGTGTAAAGAATAACTATAAATAGTTATTACAACATCATATTGATTCTGATATATTGTATAATCCACTCCAATTCAATTCAATATTTATAGAAATGATATCATCGCTCGTGCGTACGTACGGACTACCGTCTCCACGACGCGATGAGATTCATTCTCCATGTTAACCATTTAAGAATGATTATAAAGTATATATAAGAAATAATAATGAAATATATTACATTATAAAGATACTGGATTTATGTATATATATACATATTTATGTCATCTACTTACTTCCATTTCAACACAATAAGGAAAGGAAAACAGCGTTCATGCGTACGTACGGACTACCGTCTCCATGAACGGTGTTTTTCATTTTATTTATCTACCTATTATATATATATATACTGAATATATATGATATATAAATAATATTTTATATTCTGGAAGTAAGTAAATCATGATATAAGTAATAATGATGTCAAGAACAACAAGTCAAAACACCTACGATAAATGAAACGATTTTACCCAAAACGCTTCTTTAACATGGAGTTTACAAAAGAACGGGTAATATAATGTCATAAGTGAACCATATATGATATCATAACAATGAATATGATTCTGTAATAAGTCAATAACATGATTTAAATCATTATACAGGAGGTTCGGACACTTACAAAGCAAGTCGGACCTAAGGTAAAGGAAATTTCACAATCTCATTTTTATCCGAGATTGTTTATTCGTAAGTATTCACTGGGGTGTATTTTATCATCCACATCCATGTTCCCTCAATATTTAATATTATTTCCATCCACCTACAATTGTTTAAATCCAATTTTACCCTTCTATGAGTTTTTAGTAAAGGATATGAAAGGAATCTTTTTTCTTTTTTCGTACGAGGTACTTTTTGACTTTTCCGAAAAAAGTACGAAGAATGTTTTTTTTAACTTATACGGCACGAACGGATTTATACTGTTTTATAAAGCCTTATTTTCATGAAGCTTCCTCTAAAAGTTTTCATGACTATTTTCAATAAAATCTCTTTCTTTTAAAATTGCATGATGTTTTGTGAAAAGAAATTGATTTTGAAGAAGAAAGGATATTTTCCTCAAGAATTCAATTCAAGTGTTTTATCAAAATTATTTTCCATATAAGATAATAAAGGGTTCTGTTTCTATCCATATTTTTACATTGATTTGACTATGTTGTGATGGAATTATGTTTATGAATTCCTTTATCTTATATGAATGGTTTTATGATGTCATGTTGTTTAAGAATCCCATTTTATTACATGGGTTATGCAATGATGTATGATTTATGATTTTGTGGCACACATAAGAAAGGATTCATTAAGAGATGGGTGGGACCTATATCTCCCTCCAATGCATTGGGTAAAGATTTTATATCTCATGAGATAGACATGGCTGGAATGGTAGGTTATACCGGTTCAGTGAAACAGGACTGAAACGAGGATTACTCGATTCAGAAAGGGACTTTGTCCACTGAGATAGTCTTGGCAATGAGTCTTGACTAACAAGAAATGATTCTCTATGATTATGTGTGTATGCCACAATGAGTAATGTTTTATGTTATGATTTCATTTTCACTTCTATGATTTATCCCATGTTATGAAATTATGCTCTCTTTTGCAGGTTAAGATTTCCCAAAATGTTATGTTCTTATGAAAATTATGTGATTGATATTTCTTTTGTTTACCCTTACTGAGCATTTGAGCTCACCCTTTTATGTTTTCTTTTCCCCAGGATATAAAGAAAGGTTTTAGGTAAAAAAAAAGGAAGATCTTTGTGGGAGATTTTGAAGATCATTCACCAGGATTAGAAGATTACGTTCCGAGTTTCCAAAGACACTAAACTATTACGATCCTTGTGTGTGTGTTTTTGTTATGTACTAAGTATTCCGCAAAAGTAATGTAATGTCAATGTACGTCAAGATACGGGTCTCTACAGTTGGTATCAGAGGAAAGGTTTAGTCAACCTTTGGAAACTAGGATGCGAAAACGTTAGTGAGATCCCTAGAGATATTTCTACGGTATGTCTAGGGATGTCCCTAAGGTTAAGTAGACGTATAAGTTATAGTACTAGAACTACGCTAATGATCATAGAATTAAACCTAAGATGTTGGATATTGAAGGTACTCCCCCTTTATTATGTTGTTTTCCCTAGCATGATTTTTACCTCTCACACTATTCTTTTCTGGGTTTTAGAAAATGGCTGGAAACAAGATGATTCACGATAATGGAGGATATGATGGACAATGGAATGATATTCTTCATGAGAAACCAAATGAAATGGGATTTGGAAGTCCAAAGATCATTATTATGCCGAATCAGCAATCTCATAATATGATCAATAAAGTAAAATTTGGTAAGTTTCCTGACTCGACTAATAAGATAAAGATGGAGTTTCATGATGATCATAGAGGAAAGAAAGTTCAATTTCCCCTATGTAATTCATGTGGGAAGAGGCATCAAGGAGAATGTTTCAAAGGAACTGGAAGATGCTTTGGGTGTGGAAAAGAAGGACACAAAGCAAGTAAGTGCAAAGGAAAAGGGTTGGTTAACACCGTGGATGAGGATAATGGTATTGCTACGACATCAAAAATGGTTAAGTGTTTTAAATATTATGCAAACAAATTCCCTAAGGGAAAGACTCATGAAGAGAATCAGTATGGTCATATGGGTAGTATTTATGTGGATGATGATGAAGAGACTACAAATGATATGTGAGATGAATGAATTTTTTAAGCTCGGTCAATGGTTTAAGAATGTAGTGGAATGATTACATGTTTATCATGTGTAATGTTGTATAAGAAATCTCATGCTACTATGGAATAAAGAGACGTCTAAGGATTGTTACACTGTTATCTTTCCTTGAGTTATGAATGTGTATGATTAATGGTACCACTATCCATGAAAGGTTATTCAGATATTTTTAGAATTTAGATGATATGCGCACAATGAAGGAATAATAAGATAATGGGGTGTTTGATTATATTCATGAGCTCATGATTGATATAAGGACTAAGTGATATCATGGTTTGAGTATATAGAATTTTGAGGATTTTGGTATGTGGAAAGTGTTAACTTTTAACTGCACTCATGTTTTCACTAAGGTATTCAAGAGAATACACGATTAAGGACTTTGAATGTTTGGAATGTGACCAACAAGACATATCTTATGATATGTGGGGATCAACGACAGTATTAAATCTCTGGTAATTGTTTTCACTATGTTATGAGAGTGGACTGCAGTATTATGGATAAGCCTAAAGATTGGAATGGATTGTGTTGGACGTAAGTTAGTATTGTTTAAGGATAGAAATTTTTTTCGATATTATTGATGGGATGTTATAGTAACGTAGTTTTAGAAAAAGGGACAACCTACAGGACGAGCGACAGCCCATCGCTTCGGACAGGGCTGTAGGAATCGAACCCACAACCGAAGTGCGACTGGCCTTTATCGCCTACCACTGGCCTACAGGAAGTCCCTGTTTAGTAGAAACTAGTTTTATTATATTAAGCAGTATGATATATGATGTATAAGTCCATTTTAGGAACCATATATGATTAATCTCACTATAGATCGATTTATGCATATAATTTTTGCGAACCTTTTGTTTGAGACAGATGGAATGACCCGTCATTCTATCACATGTTCTGCTAACACTTCAAGAATAACAAATTCAACTTCATTTATTTAAGAGATGAAGTGGAAATTGTTCAAGGCACGAACAACAGTGAGATTGTACCAAAATAAAGTAAGTATTTACTCTAATTCAAATTTTCAACTTTAGGGGAAATGATCTTGAAAACCAAAAATGTTGTCCTAGTGATCTTATACCTGATGAATCAGATGGTACCTTATATCATCACAAATCTATGGATTTGTGATTACTGGATTTTCCATAGCCATGTTCTCTACCACTCTCCATCAGAACATGATGGTTAGATTTCTCTTCCATATCCATAATTTCACCTATGTGGAAACCCAATGATTAGTTTATTTGGGTAACCATTACGTTTCATACTTTTGTTTTTAAAGATTGGTTTTGATATTCCTTTTTACGATGTGGGTTTCTATTAAAGAAACTTTCGAATAGTAAACCATTTATAACCCCGACGAATTTCGAGGGCGAAATTCATTTTAAGGGGGGTAGAATGTAACAGCCCAAGATTTTATAAAAAAATATTCTTTTTAATTTTATTAATGTCTTGTGTTGTACGCTACACCAAAAGGAGCTTGCACAACACGCATCCTTGACTTGCCTTTCATTACACGCAATCACGACCTTCCTCGATAGCGTGTGTAATACGCAATACTGAGTTTCACTAAACAACGATATGCTATTAAAATATTATTAAAACTAGCCGTTATGAATAGTAATAACCACTTTTTAAAACTCTGTAAATCTTATTTTTCAAAATGAACTTCATTTTTTGGATTCGGAGTATCGAATTTAGCCTAAGGTGAAATTTTGGTACTTTTCGGATAACTTTCATATTCTGATGAATAGTGAAAATTACTAAATTATAATTAAAAACAACTTTTTTAATCGAAATAATTAATAGTGGTAAATTATTAATTTGAGTGGTTTTAAAGTATATTTAGAATATATTTTTACAATTTAATACAATGTTGGTCATTGGATGTAATTTCACATTTAAACCAGACATAAACAAGTGTCAATCTTTTGATAGATATTGTTTCTTAAAAACACGCTATTTGTTTTAATAGCGGGATTTAATTATAAAATTAATTAATTCAACTTCTATGTTATGAATTTGGTAAAATAGACTTAATTTTTGAATTCGGAATATGAAATATAGCTTAGGATGAAATTTTGGCATTTTTCTGAAAACCTTCATTTTTTGATGAATAGTGAAACTACTAAGTGTTAGGTTAAAAACTGAATATTGCATAAAACTTAATTTTACCACTTCTGTGAATGGAATTTCAAAAATCCGACAGACACGGTTAATATCAAGGACTAAAATGTGGTTCAATGAGATGAAAATAATTTTTGGTGAATAGTAACTTTTTACTTTTTTTTTACCGCGGTTAATAGTAAATAGGGTAACTAAGGGTAAATATGATATTACTATTACCCTAACACATGTCCTATTTCTATTGGACAAGTGTAATTCGACCAAAAACAAACTTAGGAATAAAATATGACCATTTAGGCCCACTTGGATTAGATTCGGACATTTATTATTAATTTATTTAAAGAAGAGTTAAAATAGTTAAAATCAAAGTTTAATAAGTAAATCATTTTTAATATGGGGTTATACATAAGATAAATTCGATTGTAAATATTCATTAGAAATCTAAAAAGATTTCCTACATGATGGTATTTTATTTGTAATTTTTAGACATAAAATAATTTAATTTATTTATGACACAACGATGATGCAGTAATTATCTTATTAATGAAATATTGACATAATTAATGTTATAAACACCAAAATAAATGTAAATTGAGATTTTTTATGAATTCCACTAATTTTCTAGGTTACTATGATATATTAGTGATGATTTAATAAACTTGGTTCGAACATATAATTCTGTTATGACTTTCACAAAAATCATATATCAAATAGTGTCAAAATTGACACAAAATAGTTTTTAAATCAAATATTATATTACTAATTGTTATTTTATTCCTAAAAATCTAAGGTTCGGCCAAATGACTTAGATAAGGATATATGTATTAATAATATACAATTTGGGGTTCGTTTGGCATGTTATAGTAAGTTTATTAACCATATAGTGAAAGAAAACAAAAAGACACGGTAAAAGTTAAATTATTTAACTTAGAGTTAAATCTAATTGATAAGGTTAAAATAATACCCTAAACTTGTCTAAATCCTATTGGTTGATAGGATTTCGACCCATACCCACTTTAGCTTCGAAATAAGACCCTTTGGAACCATTATAAACCGATTTTGACTTTAATATAAAATAATATTTTGAGATATTCCTAAGGTGCCCCTCTCCTCCCTTATAAAAGGACACCTCCTCCCCCTCCTCCTCACACCAATTTGAGCACTCAAGCTCGGCCAACCCCTGCCAAAATCTCTTCTCCACTTCCCTAGCAACATCCTAGAGGTTCTAGTCTTCCTCAAAGACCAATTCTAGTGCCCTAAGAGGAGGTCTCAAAGAGGCACTTCAAAGAAGAGGTAATTACCGTTACCAATTCTTTCATCTTTATTTCTTCTTCCACTTCTTCTTCTTAGGTTGTTTCATTATGAAGTAATAACATCAGTATCACTCATATACTGATATGTTATTATAAGTATGAAACAACCCTATTTCACCATCTATCCATCCTACGGAAAAAGAAATCACCGCGCGTGCGTACGTACGGAATACCGTCTCCACGCCGTGGTGTAATCTATTTTCCACCACCACCTTACATGGATGGGTATAATGGTGTAAAGAATAACTATACATAGTTATTACAACATCATATTGATTCTGATATATTGTATAATCCACTCCAATTCAATTCAATATTTATAGAAATGATATCATCGCTCGTGCGTACGTACGGACTACCGTCTCCACGACGCGATGAGATTCATTCTCCATGTTAACCATTTAAGAATGATTATAAAGTATATATAAGAAATAATAATGAAATATATTACATTATAAAGATACTGGATTTATGTATATATATACATATTTATGTCATCTACTTACTTCCATTTCAAGACAATAAGGAAAGGAAAACAGCGTTCATGCGTACGTACGGACTACCGTCTCCATGAACGGTGTTTTTCATTTTATTTATCTACCTATTATATATATATATACTGAATATATATGATATATAAATAATATTTTATATTCTGGAAGTAAGTAAATCATGATATAAGTAATAATGATGTCAAGAACAACAAGTCAAAACACCTACGATAAATGAAACGATTTTACCCAAAACGCTTCTTTAACATGGAGTTTACAAAAGAACGGGTAATATAATGTCATAAGTGAACCATATATGATATCATAACAATGAATATGATTCTGTAATAAGTCAATAACATGATTTAAATCATTATACAGGAGGTTCAGACACTTACAAAGCAAGTCGGACCTAAGGTAAGGGAAATTTCACAATCTCATTTTTATCCGAGATTGTTTATTCGTAAGTATTCACTGGGGTGTATTTTATCATCCACATCCATGTTCCCTCAATATGTAATATTATTTCCATCCACCTACAATTGTTTAAATCCAATTTTACGCTTCTATGAGTTTTTAGTAAAGGATATGAAAGGAATCTTTTTTCGTTTTTCGTACGAGGTACTTTTTGACTTTTCCGAAAAAAGTACGAAGAATGTTTTTTTTAACTTATACGGCACGAACGGATTTATACTGTTTTATAAAGCCTTATTTTCATGAAGCTTCCTCTAAAAGATTTCATGACTATTTTCAATAAAATCTCTTTCTTTTAAAATTGCATGATGTTTTGTGAAAAGAAATTGATTTTGAAGAAGAAAGGATATTTTCCTCAAGAATTCAATTCAAGTGTTTTATCAAAATTATTTTCCATATAAGATAATAAAGGGTTCTGTTTCTATCCATATTTTTACATTGATTTGACTATGTTGTGATGGAATTATGTTTATGAATTCCTTTATCTTATATGAATGGTTTTATGATGTCATGTTGTTTAAGAATCCCATTTTTATTACATGGGTTATGCAATGATGTATGATTTATGATTTTGTGGCACACATAAGAAAGGATTCATTAAGAGATGGGTGGGACCTATATCTCCCTCCAATGCATTGGGTAAAGATTTTATATCTCATGAGATAGACATGGCTGGAATGGTAGGTTATACCGGTTCAGTGAAACAGGACTGAAACGAGGATTACTCGATTCAGAAAGGGACTTTGTCCACTAAGATAGTCTTGGCAATGAGTCTTGACTAACAAGAAATGATTCTCTATGATTATGTGTGTATGCCACAGTGAGTAATGTTTTATGTTATGATTTCATTTTCACTTCTATGATTTATCCCATGTTATGAAATTATGCTCTCTTTTGCAGGTTAAGATTTCCAAAAATGTTATGTTCTTATGAAAATTATGTGATTGATATTTCTTTTGTTTACCCTTACTGAGCATTTGAGCTCACCCTTTTATGTTTTCTTTTCCCCAGGATATAAAGAAAGGTTTTAGGTAAAAAAAAAGGAAGATCTTTGTGGGAGATTTTGAAGATCTTTCACCAGGATTAGAAGATTACGTTCCGAGTTTCCAAAGACACTAAACTATTACGATCCTTGTGTGTGTGTTTTTGTTATGTACTAAGTATTCCGCAAAAGTAATGTAATGTCAATGTACGTCAAGATACGGGTCTCTACATTTTTTGTCTAGAATTATTTTAGTTTATCTTTGATTCCATACACAATATTAGTTAGGATATAGTTTCTATATATTTGAGATCCATGTATTTCCCGTTGTGAATTTCTGACCCAAAGTCATTGACTGTGAGATATTCCCGAGGTAGGTTCTATTATGTAAGAATTATTGTTTTGTTGACCCATAGGTATTAAACATGAAAGTTGGTGGGTGGCCATAGACTAGAGGGGTTAGACTATGAGATCAACCCTGAGGGTCGTTATAAAATTAATTTTTGACCATAGGGAATTGACTCAGAGAGATTCTCGGGGGTCATTATATTATATTGATTCTATGAAGACTAAGGGGTATTAAGAAAATGTGCTACTGAGGAGGTCATTTGTAAACTATTAGTGCTATGAGGAACCAAAGGGGTTTGACTATGTGAGCCTTCCCTATATGTCATTGATTATTGAATAGATGATATATTATACCAGATGGGTTAGACTATGAGAACTTTCCTTGAGGGATTCTTTTAAATGTTTGATGCATGTGGCGAGCCTTCGAAGCCAAATCACAAGCTTGAACTTTGTCTTAATTTTTTTTAGATGGTCTATTAAGACATCTATTTTTCTATTATATTAGGGATATAGAGATTGGTCTAGATCATAAAGTTACATTATTCAATGTTTTGAATAATTTTTAAATGAAAATTAATGTAATTGAAAACTGTAGGATAGTTTGCTTTTGATTACTTCCTAGTTTATTTCATAATTTCTGCATATTCCTTACTATATGTATTCATTGACAGCTAGGTGTAGATCTTTGGGGGTTTCCTAATGAAATTTTTCTCACATCCTCTTTTGATCATGATTTTGGACCCGAAATGATTATATGGTTTCAGGTATATATATGGGAAAGCTTTATTCTTCATCAGATACATTATTGTTATTAGAGATGGAGAGAATGACGCCAATCATTGTCTTGCGATACTATTGGAGTTTAATATTTTATATTATTTGAATTATATACTTTATTTCGATCATTCTGACCTATTTGGAAACCTTCCAAGATACATGTGACATGCATAATTTATTATATATGTGATGTAGTTGTTTATACTATCAGTCTTCCATTGTTTACTTCTGTAATGTAGAATTTTTTCTTCCTATAATGTTTATTATTATTATTATGCTTTGTATAATCTAACAATGAGGGCATAGTTTCCCCACTATCAGACCTCGGCCCTCACTACTAGTAAGTAGCCTCTGGCAATTGAGGAAATGTGATTGAGGTCATGTGGCCAACCAGGCACGGGGCACCCTTGGGAGGCTCCCATAACTGGGATGTTACATCAACAGAATCCCAATATATGGTGAAAATGTTACAAAAATGTTAATCCATAAAAATATGGTAGAATAATATTGAATGTATAAGTCTATAGTTCTCATTCAAATCACTGTGTTTTGATATTTTTTTATAATAAATCATTAGAAGGTTCTTATAATATATAATCATCTTGTAAATTAAATAAATACTATGATAATATTTGTTAAATCTTGGTTGATTCAATATAGAATGAATATGGATCAAATTTTTTTTATATAAAACACATTTGGAAGCTTGAAAAACATATAGGAAAAATGTAGTGAATATGGATTTTTAAAGTCACAATCTTAGGGATATCATTCATGCATATGTCTAAATCACATGATGGAGTAAGAAAATATAATATGAAGAAGTATCTGTATATATTGATCATGATTGAAATAAAAATGTTATACCAATCATTGACAAAAATAATAATAATATTATTTCATTGAATTGTAAGAGATACTTATTTTATGGAAGAAAAGAAATATCAGTAGATATTTTAAAATTTTCCCCATATATTAGTGTTAATTAAATCAATATTAACTTTTAATTTTTAAACAATCTATGTTATAAAAATATAGAATTTAACTTATTAAACATATACCTAACAGTATGGAGATATCCCCTCTCATCAATGGAGAGTTCATCAATCTTAAATCCAAGAATTTGTCTTGCAATATAATGCTTCAATGTTCTAGATCTGTGGATGAGGAGGAAGTTGTAGGGAACAATGAGAAGTTTTTGGCATGTATTCGTGAAAATCAATCTACTAAGTTATTAGTTCCTAAATTCGACTCTATTGATCTTAAAATGGGTTTATCATTCAAGGACGTCCCAATTATGGACGATCTATCTTCAAATCCTCTCACGTGGAGGACCAATTCATCTGGGTATTTCATTTCGTGGACTGGCTAGAAACATTATAGTGGGGAGATAAATGTGGAGTGGGAGGGATACATGGATTTATACTAAAAGGGTTTGTTAACCCTATTTTGGAAGATGAAGGTGTTGTTTCTGGAGTAGGTGATCATGGAGCTTAGCATTTGAAGTTTATGTGGTGATGGTCATAGTGTTCAAGGGATCCTGATGGCTAATATCTAGATCAATTCTGCAAGGATGGCATCAGTTCTAGTCAATGTGGACTGATAGTGGGTCATAGATGTGTCGCCGTTTCTGGAGAATAGTGGCATGCATTCAAATTGAGGTTTGGGATCCTGAAAGGATCTATTTGTTGACCGATGATGTACAATCTTGGGGGATCTCGATGGGTTTTTAGTGGTGATGTGTTGGTGACTATGATAAATGCACCTTTCATTGATGTCAGTGTTCTGGAGTGGGTCAGAGATGAATTTAGGTGTGAGCGCATGCCAACTCAGGCATTTTGGGATACAACGACTCTTGGAGTGGGATGGTGGCATTGTAGATCACTAGCTTTAAGAAGGACCTGCCAGCAAGAAATACCGGTGATGGCCTCAGGCTTAATATGTGACCGCCTCTGGATTACATGGTTAAAATGGCATGTTTTCAAGGATGTTGACCGCCTCAGGTGGATGGCAGTGACTTTGGTGCATGGTGATATATAGTTGTGATTTGTTGAGTGGGTCAGTGGAATTCACAAAAAAATTATTTTGGGAGAGCGATTCTTGGTGGTTCAGGTGGACGATGACATCCACACTGCATTCTGTCCTTCTCCTTTGGTAGGTGGGATTTAGGTTCTGTTTATAGGGGTGGTTTAGTCTGATGTAGTTGATAGAGAAGGCCACATTTGTAGGCATGATTGGAAAAGATCATGGGATGGAAATGGGGTGTAGCGGTGGCCTCCTCATGATATGTAGGTTAGGTCGATGATAGGTTGTCACTGAATTTGGGATGTCACATTCTTAATGTGTGGAGGGATCTTTCCATACCACAGGTTGGGTGGCTAGATCTTTGATGGAGTGGGAATCGGGTGTGGCGAGGGCCATTTTTCGTTCTTTTGGATAGTGAGTGGGTATTTGGACAATTATGTGATTTGGGGGGTTTTCCACTTCTCTAGTTTGGAGGTGACTTTTGTGATGCATGTATGCTGTATTTCGTTGTACGTATATTTTTTAAATATATTTTTAAGACCGATCTTTCTCAAGTCCTGAAATTTCATTGTATATCCCTTACAAACTAGGATTACATTCATAAAAAATTAAATATTCTACTAATGAATGTATTACTATTTATCCAACCCAATTTTAAAATCAAATAATAATTAGTAAAGATTAATTAATTATAGATTAGAAATGGAATAAATATATACCACACAACGAAGTTTAATTTCTTGATAGGTTTTTTACAGGTGATACTTCATGTTTTAATAAGTAATTGTGTGGTCATATCTCAAAGATTTTATGATTAACATACTATCCAAGTAGGAAATTTTTTATACTATGAGTTTATACATAAAATAATCGTATAAATTTTAAGATAATTTAATATGTATATTCCATAAAAAATGTTAGTAAAAATATAATTAGAACATGCTAAAATAATGTATTACTAATTTGAAAAAAACAAGAACAAATCAAAATGTGTTATCCTAAAAATGGATAGAAGGAATTATCATATTAGATAATAAACATATATTGTTTTTTCAATCATTATTTAGAAAATATGTTCTACCTTATTCCAATATTTTTTTGTTCTCTCTTTGTTAGAATCTAATTGGGATTTCTTGAATTCATTAGGAAAAATGTAGAATGTTAGTCTAACAAAAAGAGAATATTTTACATAACAATTTTGAATTTTTTTTCCAAATTTGTTATTTAAATGTGAGAAATTAGAGTGTCCATCCTTGATGAAGTGATGGGTAGTATATCCCTTAAAAAATATTATTTTTAGAATCTTCCAAAATGATCACTCCATGAGAATATATAAATATATAATATTCACTAAAACATGTCACTAAAAAGATATGTTTACAAATTCATTCATCATTTCATGAATTTAATAAATTATGGATATATGCGGGAGATGCTGAGTTTCTAAATTTAATGAAAACCATCAAATTAGTGATTTTCAAGGAATTATTTATAAAATTTGAAGTACTATTTTTTTTTGTTTACATATATATGTTATGATATGGGTAGAAATTCTTGTTGGTAAAAACAACATGAAGATTTCCATTAAATTTGTATCAGCTTAAAATTGATTAAAAAAATACAGAAATAATTTTTTTTCATGTTTCCATCATATTCCTCTTGGTTTATTAATGGTTTTTTGTTTATGTTAGACAATTTTTTTTTACATGCAGTAAGAATCATTTTAACCTAGAGTGATATAATTTTTATTTTCATGTAACATTACTTTAATTTTAAACATATACTCTCATTTTAGTGTTTATATGTTTTTAATAATTTTTTGGTAGATGAAAATTAAAAATAACATATAGAAATTAATTTTCTATATAGTTATTAATAGAAAAACTATTGGTGATTAAGATTGACCGAATTAGTGCTGAATTTTATTTATTTTGAATATTCATGGTTTAAAAAATAGTCATCTACATATGATAAATCATAAAATACATGTATTTTAGATATCAATGTTATATTGATTTAATGTATACTGATGTTTCCCAAGAAAAAATCATTAAATATTTGGTTCATAATATTTCAAGTTTATTGATGAAAAACCAAGGATGATGTAGTGTGTTACTATCGATATTAAAATGAAAATTGATGTTAATTTATCAGATTGTTAGTGACCCATTAATATATGAAATATTATTATTGAGGGTTTGTTGGTTTCTATGTTATTTAAAGAGTACATTGGAGTAGATATGATGAATTTTACATCTTACAACCTACACATGAAGAAATTTTTTCTATTAGAGGTTTGTAAATGTTGTTGAATATGGTATCAATAATGATTATTAGATATTCAGAATATTCCAGATAATTAATACATGAAACATGTACGACATGATGTCTCATTCACTAAAATTAAATATATTACAACTTAAATTAATTTCCTCTAAGTATAGTGTTTACAAATGTTATATCTCAATGATAGAGTGTATTGTGACTCAAAATTTTCATTTATAGATAATAGAACTAAGTAAATTAATATTATTAACATAACATAATGAACATTGAAAGAATCATAAATTTTTAGCATCATTTTTCCATTGAAAACATAAAAATATAGTTCTAACTAGATTTTAATTATCTCCCAATTAGATCATTATAACTATCACCCTTTTTATACATATCATGCATAAAAACATTATTCATAACTAAGGAATGATACATAAGAAATAATGATCTATGAATGACATTAAGGGAAAAAAGGGATATATCAATTATAAAATAACCATAACACAATAGTATTAAAATATGATTTACATCATTTTTTATATTTTATCATCAGTTATTAATGTGATGTATTATAAGGACACAAAATAAATATGTTTTCTAACATTGGATATTAAAACCTATGTAAAATATAATTTTTTCATAGTAATTATGTTTACAGTTTTTTCAAAAGAGGATGTGAAATACAATATATAACCTCAGTTTTTTCAAAACCAACTAGAAAAATATTTTTTCAAAAACAGTTATTTGATATCTTGCTAAAATTATTATTATTTTACAAAAAAAACAAGAACAACTTTTATTCCATATGAAAAATATATATTTTCTATTGAAATAGTTTAAAAAATGATCATTCATTGATATAATGATTCAAATAAATAAATATTTTTTATAATGTTGATTACTCTATCCAAGAAAAATAAATGATAAATATAAAAATCACAGAAACCGATTGAAATCTAGAAATTAAAACTTATATTTTGACATAATTTTCAAAATGGTTGAAGTCTTCATTAATAAAATTTTATTCTTATGAATGATCTCATTAAGTATGCAAAGATCTGTTTTAGAATGAATTTTGGACATAGAAAGAGGAATTATAGTTTTAACAAAATCTAAAGATATATCATTCATTATAAGAAAAAATTTAATAATTAAGAGATATATAAATTGATAGTACTAATCAAAAAAAATTTATCTTGGAAAAAGAATTATAAATACACTAATGAGATCAATGAATAAAGAATTGGTTGAATGATGTTGAAGGTATAAAGAGTTGAATGGAATGAATGATGATGATTGACAAACATAATCATAAAATGAATAAATTTGGTTCATGAAACCATTTAAATGTCACTAAAAAAGTAAATTTGGAATAAAAAACATTTTATTTTAGTTGAAAATTTCGATAGTGATTTGTAAAATATTCAGATTCCTCAATGGTAGTAAATTAAATTTTAACACTCACATCATTATTAAAAAACCAAGGTAAGAAAATATATTATATATTGTTTATCCAAAATCATATGATAAATTTTTTCTTTATATCATTTATTTTATGATAAATGATGGGAAAAACTCATTTCTCAAGTTAGTTATAATAAAATGGACACTAATAACTCATTTTTATGGACAGTTCTATTAAAATCAATATGAAAAAGATAGTTTTTTAGGTAATTTATCATCAAACTGACATGAGAAACTATATATTCATGTTGGTTATCATAAAAACGATCTGAGAAACACAAAAATATTTTATTAACATCATTTGGATAAAAAGATGTCCTTAAAACCCTTCTAATATGGCTTATTTAAAAAACAAAGTTAAATCTGCAATGAAAAATATGCTTCTTAAACTAGTAACATTGAAACAGGGGTATGAGAACGTGTTTATGACATTTAGAACCATACCCTTCATTTATAAGATCATAATTAGTAGTAATGAAATATAAATTTGTAGATTATATGACATGAATCATAATGGAATCAAATTACAAGAGCCTTGAGAGCATAACATTGGTATAAGACTTAGAGTCATGGGAAATATATATTAAATACAAATCTTTTATAGTAATGGATAATTTCAAAAATAATCATAGTGGAATGGGATTAGATCCCAATCCATCGTGGTTGTTATGATACACTCCCAATCCTATCGATGAAGACAAAGTCACTTACTAAACTAAGATCACTCCCTAATATATCCCCACAATTCGCATGAGATATCAATATTTACAAAACTCATTGGATGAACATATAATTCCCATATTTTATATAATGAAAATAAAACTAATGGGTTCCAAAAGATCATTAGTAATTCATTGTACATGAACCCTTAAAATATATGTGTTTCATAAACATATCCTCATAACATTAATAATTTAAAAGGAATGGGTCACAAAAAATCATAATTAAATCCAATATAACCCCTGGATAAGAAGAAAATTGCACAATAATTATGGAATGATATTTGTAAAACATTGAGATAAATAATTAAAATGGTATCAATTGATGATATCACCAGTATATCATATTTCAAATCAAGGTATGTTGTAATTTAATAAAATAAATACTATGAAAAATTTATTGAAACATTCTTGATGAAGATAAAAAATCCATTTTAAGTCACATATTAAGAAATTAAAAAAAACTTAATGGAAAAAATATTTATATGAAAACAAACAAGTAAATTTTTGGTGGATAATTCAATGGAATGTGAGTCATGATCGTGTGAAAAGGCATTCTTGTCGTACGAGCTTAAAAAAATTCATCCAATAATTTTTTGGAAATGTTACAAAGTACCACATATAGAAAATTTCAACATGATTCATTTAAAATCGTTTTATAAAGATTCAATAATTTGTAAAAAATAAATTAAAAAATCATAGGAAAATAATGACACCATTATTCATTTTTTTATAGAAAGTATTGATATTAATGGATCAATTTTTTATACAAAATAATGATTTTTTTTATTTTATATATAAACATCGTAATCATTTATTGAGTAAATAAAGTGTGGAAAATGATATAAAAATATGAATTTGTAGTTAAAAACCCATTGGGTAAGAAATTTCATGAGTATACTTATAGGGAGATCATAATTTTTCATCACCAAAACGTAATTAAGAAATCACAATAAACTGTGATATTGTTGCATGAAACAACATAACTTTAGTTTGACTGACATAAATAACACTGTAACCTAAATTATAATAATTTTAAATTAATATTAACTATATAAAATAGAATTTTTAATAATTATAATATTTTATATGGTCCCTTTTTATGTCTTTAATTCCATATTGTAGTGATAATTTCTTATTAAAGTTGTCACATTTAAGTGATAACTACTTTTTATCATGACTATCACTATAGGAGAAATGGATTATTGCAATAGGTCATTTACGATGGGATCCCGTTAGAAATTAGCTTTTGCGACGAGCTCCCATCAATAATAACCCATCGGAGAAAACAACATCACAAATAATACTTTTTGTGATGGTCTGCCGCAAATATAACATTTTTAGATGGTACATCACAAATAATACTTTTTCGAAGATTCCTCAAAAAAGCATATTATTTGGGAGGGGCAGTAGACCTGTAAAAAACATTCGGTGTTTATTTTAAAATATATATTTGTAACGGACCAGGCCCCCGTAACAAATAGTTTCATAGATTTTTACTCATTTGCAATGGTCCCTCACAATTCGTAATTATGATGGACCATCCCAATTACTGTACATAATATTAATAAAGACAATTTTTATGATAGACCGTCATAATTAGTATTTTTGACGGCCCGTCGGAAATAGTAAAAAAATAAAAAAATAAATAAATTTTATAAAACAAATTTTTGAAAAATGAAATCTAAAATAAAAAATATTAACTAAAATAAATTATTAATATTAATAAAATAATTATATTATTATCAATAAAATAATTTTTTTTCTGTAAAATAATAAATATAATGTAATATATTAATATTAATATTTGTTGAATAAAATTTATTATTAAATAATTGATTAATATATTAATATAATTATTAATATAAATAAAATAATAATATTAGTAATATAATACAATCCTGAGTATTTTCAAAAATATAATAATATATTAATTAATAAAATAATAATTACAACAAACACTCTAAATAAATAATAAAAAACTATAATTTTTGAGTCAATATAAAATAAACACTATTTAAAACACAAAACTAGTAAATATAACAACAAAATACCATCAAATGTTTCCCATAAAATCATAATATATCACTAAAGGGGTGGGTCTTCTAGAGGTGGTAGTGGGAACTCCTTACCTAAACTACGATTCAGTAATTGCATGTACTCCATCTCGAGGTATTGTTCCTCCCATCATCGATGCATATCATCCTACATCTACTACTACTACTGCGGGTACCACTGATGCCTCTCCTCCTCCTTCCTAAGCATAGTCTCTATCAACTCACTCTGAGCTCGCAGCTACTCATGATACATTGCATTAAATGATGATAACTTTCCATGAGCTCCTATTGAGCTGGACGCCGACATCGTAGAGGTGACATATAAACCTTCATGGGTCACTCGAGAGCTAATACTAACAACTCTGCCTTTCTCAAAGCCATACTGCGTCGGCTCTAACCATGTTGCCTCATGAAATCGGGGGTATAATTCTGACAATTAGTATCAGCCAGAATCTCAACATCATTCCTAGACGTTTTGGCCTCATATGACTCATTCAATTTCATTTTAAAATTAAAATAGGTAGAATATTATTTATAGATATATTAAACACTAAAATAATATTGACCACCATCTGACATAGGTGAGCCCCTCTTATCTCCCAAGTGGCTGGATCACAATACATCCTCCTATAAACGTTGTAATCTATAATATCAAGAAATTAAATCACCTATATTAATTTAAAATAAACCATTTATATTTAATTTTATATGAAATTTTTAAAAAAATGTACTTACCATATATTCCCTATGCATACTAAATTTATGACTACTAGCTCGATGTGTGACTGCCAATCTCCCCCGATTTTTCTGACCAAATGTTGATCTACTCTGAAAATTCCTACTCAAACAGTGTGTAAATAATCAATCCCAAACCTAAGATGAAACATAATCAGTTTGGTGGAAGTGACATGTCTCATCAAACACCCACAATTCTATATTCTCCATTTCATTGTTTTTCAAATCGTGCAAAACATGAGTACAATGCGTATGCATAGCACACTATCATGCCTTCCAAATTTCATCCTACATTCTATCCTCAATGAGATACTAAGAACCCTATAAATAATTTGTTAATTCATTTTATTAGTTATGTTAATTTCAGAATAAATATTATATACTTACATACCATCCAATGCACAAATATGTTCTACTGAACATCAATGTGAATCTGATACCATAACACCCATGCATTAGGAAAATAATTGTGCAATATTATGCTCCCCAATGCAATAGCTATATGAATAATGTTGTGAGAAAAATAATAACTAATCAAACAATTAAACAATAAATAATTTAATGAAAACAAACAAAAATTTACAGTTAAACATTCCTCTAAGTACTTGGATCAAACAAAATATATTGATGTATCTTGGGTATAGGGTCAAAAATTTTTAATCGGGCAAGACCACACCACCATTGAGGGCCCCCTAAACCTCCAACAGTCTGAGGGTCGGCTGATCTGTCCTCCTGCTCGTCTAAACGTAGATCATTCTCCTATAACATACAATACAGATCCTTTTCCATCTGAAACATGTATTTATTGTTGTTAAAAAATATTTGAAAAAACTAATATATAGATATATATTATATATGATTATAACCATCATATTATTGTTTCAATGTCCATCTTCATCCACATATTCATAGCTGTTGATTTCAATGTCTTTATCATCATCATCATCATCAACTTCTATATTAGTTTCAGTTTCATTGTCTCTTGTCATTTCAAATTTAGTTGTAATGTCATTAACATCATCTTCACCATCATCCCTTAACCGAGGAGAGTCATCAATGATATTAATTTCTCTTTTTGTAAAATTTGGAGTCTGGGTAGTCTCTTGAAAATTTTTAATTCATTTTTTTCAGTTGAACCACATTATCTATTAGTAAACTAAATCTCTCAAGATTTAATTTTTATTATGCTCTACCAATAACCCAACTCCTTTAAAATTGCATATTAATTTGCATAATAAATTTCATATGTCTCATATGCCAATAAAAATGGTATATTTACTAGAAGAAGAATTTTATATTTAATATTAATAATTCCATGGATAGAATGAACATGCATTCATTTCTGTATCCAACGAATGACATTTAAAAATCATTATGTAATGTTTTCAAAGATAAAACACTTCAATTATTTTATCCAAAAATACATAAAATTCATTATTAGTTTCTCTATGATGTGACCCTTTTAAGAAAACTCCACTAATAATTGTTTTTTGATTCCCCATATGCACATGTATGAAATAGCAAACCCTTCACCACATATTAAATATAAAATATAACCATTTTTGACTGGGGGTTACACAATACAAGCAATCGATAATCAATTTTATCATCATGTTGAGATACCTTAAAAGCTGTAAAATAATTATCACTATAACAAGTATTAAATATATTTTTATCTGAAATGAAAAATAATTTATGTTACCAGTTTTTTAAAACATTAATAAATTTTTCATTGACATCGTTCTTCAAGAGAAACTGTTGTAATTAGTGGAAAAGGTTTCTTTATATAATTATCATATATCCTATAAATATAATAATATTAATTTATTATTATGAAAATTATATAATTAGTGATATGAGAAATTATAGTAAAAATAGAGTAATTTCTTCACAACTAAGTAGAATATATACATGAGCTCTGTGATGTACATCTTCTAAAAGACATCATTGATGAATCCCAACAATGCTATGTTCGAGCTTATTTAAAATTAGATATTGATTTATAATGTCATCATCAACATATCTCTCATTACAACTCCTGCAGTTGTGTTTTCAAGGATATTCAGAATGAAATGAATGAGAGAAGAAAAAGAAATTTCCTCTTGCAAATAATCTTCAACAATTGATCCATAAAATAATGATTTGTTAGGTAATTTTTTATCAATTTATGCACCCATCTCTCATATTGTAAAATCTATCATAAATGTACCGGAACTCTAAATTTTTATTCATGGGGAAAACGTAATACCAAATGTTATGTGGATTTAAAAAAACATTACTAGAATATTTTTTAAAGTTTATATAACATTCAAATGACATCATTTGTAGTTTTTATATGGTGTTATAGTCTGTTATTGATGAAACAATTCCATGAAAAAAATATTATATGTCTGTGAGCACATTCCAAATAATATTATTTAAAAAACCCCTTAATATAATTATTTGAAGTATTATATTAAAACATGACAGTAAAGTCTTTTCATTCCACTAATATGACCATTTTTGACACATCTTTTCTAATTTGAAGCATAACCATCTAGAATTATCAAATCAGAAATCCATTGAAAAATTAATAAGCGACATTATTTAGAAAGTCTAATCTTCTTTTGGATTCATTAACTTCTGTGATCTGACTTTTTCAAATAGTTGAAATTCTATTCCCTTGAAAATTTGGTCAAAATTTAATCATGCATTTACATTTTTTGGTCTTTCATGGAGTATCCAAAACAGTGTGAATTAAATTATCAAAATTGTTAGGTCCACTAGGATGAATAGCCTGAGAGTGTGGGGGGGGGGGGTGAATCAGGGTATGACCCATTTGAAATTAAATTTCCTTCTAATATTGGTTCACTATTAATCAAAACACTCTTCTCCCTATTTACCATTACATGGTATAATTTGATAAAAAAGAATGCACAAGACACAAGAATTTTACTTGGTTCACCTTCACTGGGCTACATCCAAGTAGTATACACCAACAATGTGATGATGTACCAAATCCACTACAAACACACAGTTGTTTACAATGTTCGGAATAGATCACTTCTATTCCAAGGGTCACTGTCATTACAAGGTTTATGGTTAGCTCACTAATTTCCCAAGGGACACTCCCATAGTATCTCTCTCTGGCTCACTGCCGGTGGGGAGGATCACCTTCTTCCTCTTCTATTGATCACTACTCTTGATGGTAACCACTCACAGATTATTGACCTCTAGGTCTCCTCATTATCACTAAATAATGCATCCTCCACTGTATGTAGATGGTCTGTTGAAGTCAACATTTCATCCACTGATGAATACCACTTTACCATAGATGTTCAGAGCAATTTAGAAATTTCACGCAACCCTAGGGTGACTTGTGTGTATCATTAACAAGTGAACAGCCTCTTCATTTGTTGTGGAAAACCCAACTTGCATTCCACACATGCGCTCCACACTAGCATGCCAAACTTGCGCTCCACACTGCAAGCGCGGAACCTTTGCGTGGTACACTTACGCGGTACACTTTCCCTGTAAACTTCCATGCCCTACTTGCACACACACTGAACATGCACATCACTTCCACTTGCACGATCAGAGATCAGATTTTCAATAAGTGTTGAGCTCATTAAAAAATGAGGAGGGTAGCAATATATTTATAGAAATTTTGTGGACTTGTGCACCACACTTGCACACGCCACTTTCATGCCACACATGTGCACCACTTTAGGCCTTGCACATCACTTTCTTTACTTTGTCATATTTTGATATGATTATCATGAAATATGACTTCTGCGACACAATTCTGCACCACAATTCTACACCATACTTGTGTGCCATACTTGTGCACAGTACTTTCATGCCACTTTTGGACTTGTGAACCACATTTCCATTGCTAAATTTTTGATTTTCTGAATTAAAAAAATTCATGGAGTACAACATTAGAAACCACTTTTACACAAGACCACAACTCCCACTGCCAAAACAAATTTTCCCCATTCTCCACAAAACCCCCCTTGTCAATAGTTTGAGTCATTGAGACTCTCTTTTTCAAAAAACACAACATAGAGTCTATAATTGTCAACAAAAACAATCATATAAAAAATTCTTCAATGATACCTTGAGGGAATTTTTCCCAACAATCTCTCCCTTTGGGATTGTTGAAAACTCTTCTCAAAACAATTCTCCATTCTTGGATACCTCATTAAGGCTTCATTCATCTTCAACCATCATTCACCTCTTGCAAGAATGATAGCGATCAAAGATTTACTCATCTCTTACTCTATGCCCAGATAAGAAATGCTCAGAATGAGAAACAAGAGTATCATGAAATGTTCATCTATGAGTCACTTCGTTTCTGACACCACTATTGATACTAACCTGATACCGATTGAAATATTCATATCAACCTGATACCAACCACAATTATACTTTTATCATGATCCTCAGCTGTCGAGATATCTTTCATAATATCTATTCTATGATCGATCATGTCTATCATTTTATGATTTAATTTCTTCCCCTATCTCATTGCTCCCCCATCTCACTGATCCACTGGTCAGCTTCTCCCCATGTCTTGACACAGGCATTTTCTCCCCTCTTAAGAATCACATTTTCTCAGGTTTTCTCCCCCTTTTTCAATGAAGCCAAAGGGTACTCCATTGCAGTCTACAGTAGGGTCAAAACACATATCAAAAGATAAGGGAAAACACACCATACCTCAGGGAGAGGGGAGTGGTCCCACTTCCACACTTTTCAAGTGGGGGTAGTCGACTAGACTCCCGGAGCCAGTTGATGCCTCTAAAAAGCTTCTTTGGGAAAGGCCTTTGATATAATATATGCAACCTATTGCCCTGTAGGTACATACTCCAAATTCACAAGCCCTTGCTCCACCTTCTCCTTGATTAAATGGTATTTGATCTCAATGGGCTTTGTCCTTGAGTATAGAACATGATTTTTGATAACATTGATATCACTTGAGTTATCACACTATATTCCGATCAGAGACATCTCTTCAACTCTCATATCTTCAAGCTACTACTTCATCCACAATAACTGTGTGAATGATTGAGTGGCCGCAATATACTCAGCCTCTATGGTGATCAGAGAAGTGAAATCTTGTTTCATCCTTAGCTAATAAATAAGCAATCTTTCAAGATAGAATGCACCTCCTGACATTGATTTTATGTCATCTCTTGATCAAGCCCAATCTGCATTTGTAATTCTAATAACTTTGGCAGAGATTTTTCATAATACATCAGACTGAAATCCACAATGCCTTTCATATACCGAAGTATTCTTTTTTATAGTGAGCATGTGGATTTCCATTGTATTTCTTAGTAACGTGTTGCATGGCATGTGGCGGAACCAATATCTTGTTTTTTTGCTATTAGATACAGAAAACTAACGATAATCTGCCAGTATTCAATAATATTAACTACCATGCCACTATCAATTTTTGATAATTTCATCTGGGTAGCAACCAGAGTCTTCATATGCTTGGAATTATCCATTCCAAACCATCTCATAACCTTATTTTCTTTTTTGTATTGAGAAATGAAAGATCCATTACATCATTGAGTAACCTATAAACCAAAGAAAAATGTCACCTCACCAATCATTGACATTTCAAAATCACTTTCATGAATTTAGAAAACTAGTTCCACTGAGCATTATCTAATCCACCAAATATTATGTCGTAGACATAATCCAGCACCATCATCCTTTGATTACTATTGTTGTTGAAGTGGAGATTGTAATCAACATCACCATGTTGTATTCCACACTTCTTCAAATACTGATCCAGCCTTTAGTACCATGCTCTTGGTGCTTGTTTCAACCCATATAGTGCTTTCTTCAACTGAAGAAATTTATTCTCATCATCATGAATGAGAAAACCATCTGGCTGCTCAATGTACAACTCTTCTTCCAGAAACCTATTCAGAAATGCAGATTTGATGTCTATCTATAACACATTGAACTATCTTTGCACTACTATAGTGAAAAATAATCTGATTGTCTCCAGCCTTGCAACGGGTTCAAATGTCTCATCAACATCAATACGCTCTTTTTGAGAGTATCCTATTCACAACAGTCGTTCTTTATTTCGAATCACTATTCCATCTTCATTCATATTACTGAAAAAGAACCATTTAGTCTCGATGAAATTCTTTTCTTCTATCCTCGAAACAATCACTCAGATTTCATTCTTCTCAATCTGGTCCAATTCATTATTCATAGCCTGAACCTAGTACTCATATTCAGCTGCATCGGAAAAACATTTCAACTCTACCTGAGATAAAGTCAATGTTTTCTGTAATGATCTCATTCATCGAGTCTGAACTGGAGCTTTTTGATCACCAATGATATTTTTATAATCAATTTTAGCTTGATTCTTTGGTTTCATAAAATATTCAGAATTTATTTCTTATTGCTCATTATCAGTATCTTCTTCTAATTCAGCATCTGCCACATCTACTCCCACTATGTTGCTTACCTCCTCATCACATTCATCAAAAAACTGTTCACTAAGTCATTGAGTATTCTTTTCATCTTATACTATAGTGACATCAATTCTCTCAAAAAAATTTCCTAGACTTTTGTTGAAGCATTTATACGCTTTGCTTTTACCTGTGTAGTCAAAGAATATCCCCTCATCTCATCGTGAGACAAACTTCCTAGCATTTTTGTTTTTGTGATTGAATCACTTACATCTAAATATTCGAAAATATTTCAATGATGGATTCTTCCTGTACCACATTTTATACGGATTTTTCCCTTCTTTTGGAGACAAAAGATCCATGTTCAATATATAGACTGATTTCAAAACAAATTCCTTCCAAACTTTCTTGGGTAGGTCCTTTTCAATAAGCATTATTCTTGCCATGTTGTTGATGATCCAATTTCTCCTTTCAACTACTCCATTCTATTGGGGAGCTCCTATTGATAAAACATGATGCCTTATCCCATTTTTCTCGAGATATTCTTCTACTTAAATATTTTTGAATTCTGTACCATTATCAATACGAAACTTCAAAATTTTCATCGCAAGAATCCTTTCTCATTCCCTCTGATACTTCGTTATACAACTAAACACATCTGGCTTATGGGAAATGTAAAATACGAAGGCCATTCTACTATAATAATCAATGTAAAGGACATAGTGGCTTTTCCCATTTATAGATGGTGGTGAGATAGGTCCATATACATCAGCATGCACTAATTAGAGCCCTCTGGTTGATTTCTATTCCATTAGCTTGTATGTATTTCTGATGATCTTACCTTGTTGGAAAGAATTGCATGTATGAGTACGATCACAAGATAGTTTATTAAGGTCTCTTGCAGTATCATACATTACCAGATCTTCCATAGATGGTTGGAATAAATGACCAAGTCTCTTATGCCATAGCTTTTTTCTTCCAATCTAGATAAATGACATGTATCTTCTTCCCCACCAACAAGGTAAATATTTCCCTTTCTCCTTTTCCCCTATAGAATTACTGCTCCATCATTTCCTTTTACAACACACATCTTCTTAGTAAATCAGATAGTGTGCCTAGAGTCACACAGTTGACTGACACTGAGAAAGATATAACTGAGACCCTCTACTACTAAGACATCAGCACATTTTATTTCTTTTTCCCCAAATTTTCCCTTTCTGAAACTAATAATCTTCAGCCCTTCATCGTTATCAAACATGAAAACTCCTTTTTCATATTTTATACCTATAATGACATCCTTATTACATGTAATATGGGATGTGAAACCACTATCAATGATCCATACTCCTAAATGATCTGAAGCATTATGGGAAATTTATGCAACTAATACCTTCTCATATTTTTTCTTTTTTGTCCATGTCTTCGACTTCACATTCAGTGTGGTTTAGAGAACTTGGTCTTCATTAGAGTGTGATAGACTAGCTTAATCATGTAGTGCTATAAATTAATTTTGATTTTTCAGCTCAATTGTTGATTCTCTAATTTGCTTCTTATTACTACTCAATTTTTGTTTTGGAACATTCCTCTGTATGATAGATGTGAAATATCTAGCCATGCGCCCAAGTCCTCCACAACAAAAAAAATGACCTAGAAAGAATGTTCTTTAATATTGAGCTCTGTTTGGCTGCCACTGTTCTTATTGTGCCCTTAGGTATCTCAAGGATACATAACACACATTCTGTGAGTGTCCCATCTTTCAACCGCAATAGCACCTAATGTAAGGAGAATTCTTGTGTGTCACATCAGCACTACTGGTTTTCACATGGGATCTACTAATAATCTGATTCTATTTTGTACCCAAATATATCTTCTTTCTCAGAGTAGGTTCTTGTAGTTTGACTTCATCCATGACTGATTTCCATTTTCATTCATGCCCCATACCAGTCTTATCATTTCAACACGACTGTTGCTACTTTTCTACAAGAAGTCTGTGCTCCACTTCTAATTTTTCAGCCTTCTGAATAATTTCTTTTCCTTGCACAGTACATGGCGTTAAGAGTATTTCGTGATCCTTAATTCATTTTCATAGATCAACAACTTCTTTTTCGAGTTATTCGATTCGTTTGACATGCTCTTTTCCTATTTTAGTCAAACCACTGATTTCATTCCTTTGTTCCTCGATTTAGATCATATACTCAACAATATTTTCTGAGCTCTCTGGTGTAGAAGTTTGTAGTATTTTAATTTCTTATAATAGATCATACTTTTAAACATCTATTTGTTGCATATAGATTTTGGCATCATGAACCACTTTATTGTATTTCTTCATTTTGGATCTCTAAACATCTTTCTCCTCAAGAGATGATTCATGTTCGGATTCCATATCAACTCTTCCTTCAACTTCTTCTTCTTCTTCTTCTTCCCCATCATCACTTTCTTCCTTTTCTAGAAAACTACTGACAACTGCCACCATGGAATTTTCCCCATGATCATTATTGTTTTCTATCTCTTCAACATTTTCAACCTCAGACTCATCTTACCTTTCAAAGACTTGTGAATGAAGATTTGTTTTCTTGAAGAAATTTCTTTTGAACTCTTTCATTCCTTCTGCATAGGCTGTAGATTTTTTTTTTTGGGATTTCATCTTCATCCTCTTCATCATATTTAGAATTCTTTCGGTACCTTGCTGCGAGATGTCCATCCTTTCCACATCTAAATCATGAATGTTGAAGTTTCCCTTTAAATGTTCTTTTTCCTCTTTGAAGGATTGAAGAAAGGAATGACATCACTTTATCTGCCTCTTAATCCTCCTAAGATTCTTCAATGGTGAGACTCTTCATGGCTATAAATTCCACCTCCATGGATTTCCCCTTTTCCATAGCATCATTTTCATCATTCCTCATTTCATATGCATCAAGGGTACTATGCAGGTTTTCCAATATCATCTCTTTAAGGTCATTATCTTCCAAGACTGAGACTTTTAGATTAAACAAAGGTAGATGTTTCCTCAAGATACACATCATAATCATTATATCTTTGATGTCTTCTCCAAGACCCCACATGTCTTCCAAAACAACATTTACCTAGTTAAAAAAGTATCAACAAATTTATTTGGGAAAATTCTCCGATCTTCATACTTGTTCCACAGATCATGCAACTTTTCCTCTCTGAATTTTTTCTCCCCTTCATATATTGTCAAAATCATTTCCACATAGCATGTGACGATTTTCATGAAACCACCTTCATATATATATCATTGGAAAGGGCTCCACCTAAAGCATTGATACACATAGCTTCAATATCTATCTCCCTTTCAACATCTTCTGATATTGCTCCACTATTAATGTAAGATGAGATACCATGCATAACAACTGTAAACATATCCATTCCCAATGATAAGAAATTGTGTTGCATTAAATTCTTACATATCTAAAAATTACTTCCATCGAATATTGGAATCCCTTTATGATTGGAAACCTCCATTGAGAGAGAAGTACTGATATCAACCATTCCCCCTAATATCAATTGTTAGGTCCACTAGGCTGAATAACATGAGAGGGGGGGGGGTGAATCAGGGTATGACCAATGAGAAATTAAATCTCCTTCGGATCATGTTTCACTGTTAAGAAAAACACTATTCTATCTCATTCCCATTGCACAATATAAATAGATAGTAAAGCATGCCCATGACCCAACAATTTTACTTTGTTCACCCTCACTGGGCTACATCCAAGGAGCATACACCGGCAATGTTCCAATGTACCAAATCCACTACAGGAACACTGTTTTTTACAAGGTTTGGGATAGATCACGTTTATGCCCATGCTCACTACCTTTACAAGGTTTTGGGTCAGCTCACTTCTTTGCAAAGGGTCATTCCCTTAGTCTCTCTCTCTGGATCACTACCGGTAGAGAGGATCACCTTCTTCATCTTCCTTTGCTCACTGCTCTGGAAGGGAACCACTCACAGATTATAGACCAATAGGTCTCTTCATTATCACTAATGAATGTATCCTCCTCTGTATTTATATGCTATATTGAAGTCCAAATTTCATCCACTGATGAATACCACTTTACCACATATGTTCTGGGAAATTTCTAACTTTCACACAACCCTATGGTGAGTTGTGTGGCACTTTAAATAGTGAACAGACTCTGTCTTCATGGTATAAAAACAACCTTGTGCGCCACACTTTCATACCACACAAGAGTGCAAAACTTGCTATCCACAATGCCTGCGCGGCACACTTCTGTGATCCAATTGTGTGGTACAGTTTCCCTATACACTTGCATGCCCCACTTGCACGCACACAAAACATACACATCACTTCCTCTTGCGTGATCAGAGCTTAGATTTTCTCTAAGTGTTGAGCTCGTTAATAAATGAGTAAGGCACCCGTCTATTTATAATCATTTTTAGGACTTGCGCGCCACACTTGCAGGCCACACTTGCACGCCACACTTGCATGCCACTTTATTCCTTCCATTCCTCTTTATTTCCATTGACACATTTTTATTAGAAGATCTTGAAATATGACTTGTGCGCATCATTTTCACACCATACTTGCACGCCATACTTGCGCGCTACTTTTGGACTTGCTTGCCACTTTTCTTTTGCCAAATTTTTATGTTCTAAATTCGAAAAATTCCTGGCGTACAACATTAGAAACCTCCATAACATAATATAACAACACCATTTACCAAAAAAACATTTCCCCATTCTCTAGGAAAACCCCATTTGTCAACATTTTGAGTCATTGAGACTCACATTATAATCAAACACAACATAGAGTCTGGTACTTCCAATAATAACAATCATCTCAAAAATTCATCAATGTTACCATGAGGAATATTTTCCCAATAAAAATAATTTTTCACAATATGCATCACATACAACATTTGATGGACCATCAAATTTGTCAAATTTAGAAAATCCCAAAAATGCATTGTTTAACTGAATTGTGCCCTTTTCCAAACCCATAAATTTTTTTATTAGTTTGTTGTTGGTCCAAATGTGATGAGAGGTAATAAAGATACAATTTATTTCAATTAAGTATCTGGGAACGTTGTTGGAGGCCCATATTTTTCAAATGTTCCTTTTCTAAAATGATATTTTTTTCCATCGAAAAGGATGTTCAGTTTGAAGCAATTTTCGATGACAGTCAAATAAACAAGGATTTTTTTTCATTAACGAGCATAATGGATTTGATTTTTCTCATACAGTACGGATGTTAATTTTTACCATGTGTACTTTAGATAGATAACATTCCATATGATGTTATGTAAGTAATTTTACACATTAATGAATCTTTAAGAAGAAAGTATTATTTCACAGCAACATAAACTCATCAATCAATGGTTTAAAATGATCATTGATATTAATTTTAGATGACCTAGAATTAATAATGTCAAAAATATTAATGTATCCTTCATCAGCATCCATTTGGTTAAATTATATGTAGTTATAAAGACATTCCAACATGAATAAGGACTACTATTAGATCTAAATGAATAGAAACTATATGTAGAAATACTAAAACACACTTTTTGGGTTCTAAGGAAAATGATGGATAAAATTTGTCAAAAATGTTTCTATGAATAACTATAAGAGGGGTGACTTAATCTTTTACAGGTTGAAATGTTGGTTTTGTGCCATGAAATCAATAATTATGTGTTTTGGGATATAAAAAACCCTGTAATTTGGGTGTCTGTAGGAAATATCTAAATTGTTTTACATAAAAAAACCAGACTTCCCAGATTGATCTACTTTATACCTTGATTCTCCAGAGGCATGAAAACTATCAGAAAACTCATTTTTATAATATTATAACATGAAATCATTTGAACATGCTGGAATCTTTTGATAAATAAGATCTAGATTACAAACCAGCCTCTGGATCTTATAGAAATTTGGAGGCAAAACAGTTCCTTTGGGTAGTAGTGTTTTTTAAAAAGAGAATATTTGTTCAAAGAAACTATTTAAAATTTATTACCTGATTTAATGGACATAAATTTAGCAACTGCTTCAAACATTCTTATCATGCAACAAGAATATAAGGTATCCTCCATGGACATCAATAACTCATATAAATGAGATGGTTATAACTCAAGAGTTAAATCAATGTCATCAATAGTTTCATATTATTGAGAAGATTAACCTACTTCATCATATACTAATTTTTGAGACAGTGAAGGTTCTGGAACCAAATTATTAATATCCTATCTAGAACAATGTTCACCATTTTGATACAGAAAAATAAGATTCTGGTTAAAAACAAAGGCACAATAAATTAGTTCCAACAATGTCAAATGAGTCATACGTCCCCAGAGAACATTCTTTGCCAGGATACGTAATTATCCCTTATCAAAAAAAAATTGGCTTCGAGGATGGAAATGATAAAAAATCTTGAACAAACTCAAAATATATAGCATTTAAACAAGAACTGTTTAGATTCTTGTACTGAGTTATCTGAGCAGCATCAGATAATAATGATTTTTGTCAACTACCTCATTCCATATTTTCTATAAAATATAAAATAATTAGTTACTTATATAATTAGATATAAGAAAAACACTATCCAATAAATAAAAAGATAATTAAATTCTCTATTTTAGTAATTTATAATAATTTATATTATTTTATAGTTATTTAAAATATTTTGTAAACTTTTATACATATCTATACTCATTTATAAAAATTTATACTAATTAACACTAATTATTATTAATTTCTTGTACTTGTTAATTTTTATTGTTAATTACCGGTGGCACAATTTCCAATGGATTGGTGGAATCTCATTTACCCGACAACTCATCCCTTTCCAACTTTCTGAAATTAATAGAACTATGAAATGTATACTCTGATGTATGAATACCCATTATTGCATGCTGTAGAAGACTATTCATAGTGATTTCAGTAATAGAAATTTTCTCGGGGATGACTCATCAGGCTAAAGAGGATATTTTGTCTGACGACTCACCCTCATGAAACTTTCTCCAACTTAAATAAATATGAAAAATCTACTCTAACATATTTTCAAGTGGATTTTTAATATTGATTTCAGTGGAAGAATATTGCAAAGGGTTGAGGCGTCGATCAAAAGGAATGTTTCCAATCCTCTAGAAATTTTTTCAATTTATCAATATACTCAATTTTTTTAAGATTTAGTCTTAATTATTCCTAATTATACTTAATTATTTCTAATAATTCCAAATTATTCCAAATTATTTTTAATTATTTGTTTTTATTCAAATTTTTTCCTATTTATTCCAAGTTAGTCCTAGTTATTCATAATTATTCCTTCATGTTCTTAAATTTTCCTATTTATTACTATTTATAATAAGTTATTCCTAGTTTTTCTTAGTTATTATTATTTATTCCTATTAATTCATATTAAATCCTATTTATTACTATTTATTCTTTTTTATTCCTATTCATCCCTATTTATTTATATTTACCGATATTTATTAATATTTATAGATATTTATTTCTATTTATAGAGATTTATCACTATATATTTCTTTTTATTTTTATTTATTGCTATTTATTACTAACTGTTAATATTTATTCCTAATTATAACTAATTTTTTTTACTAATTATTAAAAAAATTAACCAATTATTACTAATTATTTATATTTATTGCTAATTATTTGTATTTATTTCTATTTATTGATATATATTTTTCTTTATGAGTATTTATTACTTTTTATTTTTATTTATTCCTATTTATTACTATTTATTTCTATTTATTGTTATTTATTTCTAATTATTACTATTTATTGTTATTTATTTCTAATTATTTCTAGTTATTAATATTTATTATGCTTTATTTCTATTTATTACTTTTTATTAATATTTAGTACTGTTTATTACTTTTTATTACTATTTATTTATACATATTACTATTTATTGCTAATTATTACTAATCATTATTAATTATTTCTATTTACTAATAATTATTAACAATTATTTATAATTTTTACTAATTATTATTAATTATTACCAATAATAACTAATTATTTCTAGTTATTATAATTTATTACTAATTATCAATAATTAATACTAACTATTACTAATTATTACAAATTATTATTAATTATTACGAATTATTACGAATTATTACAATTTATTACTATTTTTTCTATTTATTACTATTTATTACCATTTATTACAATTTTTTACTATTTATTACTATTTTTTACAATTTATTAATATTTATTACTATTTATTTCCATTTATTACAATTTATTACAATTCGTTACAATTCATAACTCTTTATTACTAATTATTACTAATATTTACTAATAACTACTAATTATTACTAATTATTTCTATTTATTAATATTTAGTAATAGTTTTAAGTAGTTGTTACTAATTATTAATAATTATTCTTATTTATTACTAATTATTCTTTATTATTCCTAATTACTCCTAATTACTCCCAATTATTCTTAATTATTCAAAATTATTCCTTGTTATTCTTAATTATTCTTATTTAGTCCTATTTATTACTATTTGTTACAATTTATTACAGTTTATTACAATTTATTAATATTTAGAACACATTATTACTAATTATCATAATTTATGGCTAATAACCACAATTTATTACTAATTATAACAATTTATGACTAATTATCAAAATTTATTACTAAATATTATTGATCATTAAAAATTAATCATGATCATTACTAATTAATCCTAATTATTTCCAATTAATCCAAATTATAACAAGTTATTACTAATTGTTACTAATTATTTATATTTATTAATATTTATTACTATTTTTTACTAATTATTTGTAATTACATCTTTTTATTTAAATTTAAAACTCTTTATTTCTATTTATTACAGTTTTTTACAGTTTTTTACTTTTTTTTTCTTTTTATTACTATTTTTTACAATTTATTACAATTTATTACTACTATTTACAATTTATTTCTAATTATTAAAATTTATTTCTAATTAATTTAATTTATTTATAATTAATATAATTTATTTCTAATAATTACAATTTATTTTAATTTTAAAAAAAATCTAATTAATACAACTTATTTCTAATTAATACAACTTATTACTAGTTATTAATAATTAATACTTGTTATTAAAAATTATTACTAGTTATTAATAATTTACACCAGTTAATACTTATTATTATAAATTATATAAAATTATTACTAATTATTACAATTTATTACTAATTGACACTTAGATATAACTATTCAAAAATATAATTAATAAAAACAAATATCTAATTCCTATTTAATTATTTTATGTCTAATTGACAAAAACTATTAATAATGTTAAAAAATAACTAAACTATAAAAAATAGATAAATACCTTGAAACTGAAGCTTTTATACTATTAATGTCGCAAAAAATGCCTTACATTGAATGTTTAAACAATGAAAAAAACTAAAAAAAAATTTCAGTAGAGATAGAGAGTGATGTTTATTAACGAGTGAAATGATTTATAAAAACTGATGGGGGTACATATAAGCTAGATTATTTTCAACAGAGGTATTTGTCATGAGCCACCCGTCACAAATACATCTACCCCCATAAATTGTATTAGGCCGTTAAAAAGATATTCCCAACGGGCCCCGTCGCAAATACCAACTACCATCAAAGTATTTTCGACGAGCTAGGTATCTCGTCACCAATACTAAATACTACCACTGGTTATTTGTGATGGGTATAAGAAGTCATCTCAAATATCCTTACCCATAGTTTGGCGCGTATTTGGCACCAAGCCTTTTGTGATTGGGTAATCGGCCTATCGTAAATAACACCTCATAAATATCGATTTTCCCCATAGTGATTTCAATAATGATGTTATGGGACAAATACATTTAACATGGATGAATAATATCCTTATGATTAATCGATATATAAATATCATATATATTCGTTCTATAAAAATTTATATTCATCTATTAATGATTGATATATAAAAATGAATCACACAATTCAGGGAGATGGTAGGCTATACATATACAAGAATGCCAATTTCATTTTAAAACTGATAAAAGAAAATAAATGTAACATTTAATTCACTCTAAAGTGATGTTTATTATATCTTATAAGTTTCTAAAATTTATCCTCATTACTATCCAATTGAAATATAATTGAAAAATGGATCATATTTCATTATGGGGGTGGTAGTATAAACACATACTCGTGAGTGAAGTTACAAATTCCAAAAGGATTGGATGGTAAGGAGGAATATATTATATTATAAATAACAAGTATAGTTTTTTATAAATGTCATAAAAATATAATTCATTATAATACCCATTGATAATATTTTGTGATGAAAAATGATTTGCATCACTATGTGGAGACTATAAGTCATATGTATACTTGAGAGATATATTCACTTCTCATTTGATGATAGATATGGTGTATAATGTTATTTTTATAGTATTAATAATAAATCTCAATCTTTATGATATTAATGTTATTATTTTATGATATATACTATAGATTTATAATAGATAGGGACGTATAAAAAATAATATGTAATGTTAAGTAGATTTTTTATTTTTTTAGATGACTCCATTATATCTCTTCTAAGGTGAATCATGGTTGGAATTTTGGGAATAAAGCCTCTTGAATATGGGTAGGTATTTTAATATAGTATATTAGTAGAGTTTGGTTGATCTAGAAGTCTAATTGTAGTTTTTATAATTGTGGGGGAGTTCCCATTTATAATTGACGTGAGAGAAAATTTTAGAAATTCATAACATATTAAATTTTAATTAATTAACAACAAATATAAATGCCTCCAAATGACTATGAATTTGAGTATAAGATTAGAGGGAGTTTTAATGCCATCATGAAATAGAATTTTCATATGTTTTGGTGTAGTCATAGAATGTATCATTTTGATTTACCATTATTTAACTATTTTTTTTAAAACAGTGGGATGAATTTTTCAATATTAACGGGTTCAAATTTCTGAATATAAGGTGATAATTGGGAAATAAATCCAACATAAATAAATTTTGGAAAATATAATATCCACCTTTTATTATTTAAATATTTTTATGTTCTCTAAATAATAAAATAAATTATTAGTTTTAAAAGTATAATTATTGTCTATTTTGACATTTTTTATTTAATTCTTCTTACAAGCCCTAAAAAATATTTAATTCGAAAAAAATATTTTAACATAAATCTAATATTTCATATTCTATAATAAAATTTGTAGAACACTATACCATTGTAGTGAACTGACCCAACAGTCCCTGGTATTGTGTCTACTACCATTACATTGTCATGATTACTTGGAATCAAATCTTGATGGACCAACCAGTCTAATAGTGATGGTAAAAACTATACATAATTGATTTTTTTCTTACATATCAATAAAATAATCACAAAATAATTTATTTTTATTCAAGGATACAATTATTCTACCTAGTTCCTAATATATCTTTCATAGTATGCTTCTTAGATTCATGTGGAGAGGAAATAAAATAATTGTGAGTTAAAATTTATAATAATTGTAATGTATAATTAAATAAATAATGAATCGAAGATAATAATAATTATCTAACGGTAAATAAAGGAACACACATACCATGTAATAAAAACTGATAAGGAAGGTAATAAAAAATATAGAATGGTAATAATGGAAAACTCCTGCAATTCAAATAACAAGATAAGGAAAATTCATTATGGTATAGTAAGAAATTGAAAAAATATATCACATAATCAATAAACATGGAATAAATGTCAACCATATATATTTTCATTTGGGAACCTATAGATAATAACAATGATATCTAAAATTTATATAAAGGAAAATTTTCATAATTATATTTCATGTCTAAGGCATGTGAAAAACTATTCTTTCAAGGTCGATCATCCAGATAGTTTAAAACTATATTTAGAAACCCATTTACTTTATGAATCTTATTTGTCTCATGAGAACATGTGGATACACAGAGAACCTATATAGTTTATGGGCATGACCCATCACTAAATTTCCAAAGAATTTTTTATATCGATTAATCAATTTAATTAATAAAAAATGACTTATCAAATATTCTTATTGAATAGAGGATACAATTTTATGTATATTTACCCAAAAAATCAAATAAATTTCAAAGAAAAAACTATATGAAAAATGGTATATGGTTTAGGAAATAATCATATCTATGAATAATGATATGGATAATTATGTGAAATACAATGTAAAATGATCATAAGAAATTGAATATTTAAAAAGACTAATAAGAATAGTAGAATTGAATATCAATTATTTCCTTGGCCAAAAAATTGAAAACCACTCTGGTCATGAATCAGGATTGTATTAATAAAACATATCTCAATTGGTGTAAAAATAAATGGTTTTGTTGTTCATTTATATAAATACTAAAAAATATATTTAGAAACATAAATAAAATATCCTTTTTATTTTGAAAAAAAATTGAAATCCATTTTGTAACACCCCGAGTTTCCACGATACGCTTCTCTTTCAATAATACAGCAGCGTGTGTTGTAAGCAACTTCGAGTTCTAACACACACCACAACCAATCAATATAGCCATTGTGAATAGTAATACCAAATTTTTTAAATTCTATCATGCCAAATGGACTTCTTTTTTGTATTCGAAATATTGAAATTATCCTAAGTTGATTTTTTTGTAATTTTCGGAGAACTTCCAATTTTTTATAAATAGTGAAAAATACTTAAAAACAACTTTTTTAATCAAAATAATTTATAGTGATAAATTATACAATTGAGTGGTTTAAAAGTATAATTATAATATATTTTTACCATTTTATCCAATGGTGTTCATTATAATTAATTTAACTTTGAAATTGGACATAAACAGTTGTCAATCTTTTGATATATATTGTTTCTTAAAAACACTCTATTTGTTGTGAGAGTGGGAATTAATTATAAATTTAATTAATTAAACTTATATGATTTCAATTTTTTAAAATAGTCATCATTTTTTAATTCGGAATATCAATTATTGCTTATGGTGAAATTTTGGCATTGTTCTGAAAAACATCAATTTTGGATGAATAGTGAAACCACTAAGTGGTAGTTAAAAAACTGATTTTTTCATTTAAATGAAACATTAACACTTCTATTATTTGATTTTCAAAAATCCTACATTCATGGTTGTCATTAGGAAGTAAAATTTGGTTCAATGGGATTAAAATAATTTTTTGGTGAATAGTAACTTTTAAGTTTAATTAATCGCGATTAAAGGTAATTAGTGAAATTTAAGGTAAAATTGATATTATAAAAATATTAAAATACCTTTACACTTGTAATACCCCTATTGTATGAGTCATGGCCAACTAAGACAATCCATGGGTCAACTTGGGGACCCCATGGAGCCACTTTGGTAGGAAAATGACATTAAAAACATTTTATTTAATGTTAAAATAAAAATGTCACAAACATGAGTTGGTTTACTAAAAAAATTTAAATGGGGTAATACAAGTCATATATTTGACTATAAATATTAATTAGAAATATAAAAAGATTTCCTACATCATGATATTTTTGTTATAATTTTTATACATTAAATAAATTAAATTATTTATGACACCGTGATGATGCATCGATTACCTCATTAATTAACGATTTTAATAAAATGGAAGGATAATGTAAAATCTAAGACATACACATGTCCAAAGACTATTGGATGGGTGGATTTCGAACCCTTATCACCTTAACCTCGAAATATATCATTGTGGTAACTTTAGAATCCGAAAATCATTTCATAATAAAGTAACATTTCAATCCTTCCAAGAATGCCCCTCTTCTCCTCTTTCAAAAGGCCCCCACCTCTACCACTATAACCACCCCTCTCAAGCCTTTGGCTCAGACAAAACCTGTCCATTTTGTCTCTCCACATCCAAATTTTACTCCAAGAAGCCTCACTTTGGGCAGAAGTCTTCCCAAGGAATCCTTTGGCTCAAATCAAAAAGAGTTACCTGATTTTAAGGTAATGTCTTCTCTTATGTTATTTTGTTTAATTTTGCTTCTCCAACCCCCTAAACGCTTTTTATCCATTTATTTTGTAACAACAACAGTATCCTCAATATAATAGGATGTTGTTATAATAATTATTCAAGCTACAATTACACACACCTACATCTAATGGTTAAAGAACATACTGTTTCTGTGGATGGCGAATTTCTGCCTCACGAAACGATGATTGTTCAACACTCATATAACACCTTCAAAGGTGGCCATTAAGATGTCACTATATTTATATATGATATATAAAATGTTTATTTTTTCCTTAAGCTTCTATATTTTTCATTTATCGCATACCTTTATGGTTTCCATTATGGGTAAACATGATATTTTCTTTTGAGGAAGTGCGGACTACCGCCCCCTCAAAGTGATTTGACTCGTTAATGCCATATGTGAGATGTATAAAGGATGGAGTAAATGGTATTATACATTATATTATACTGTAATTTTATAATATTTTTATATAATTATAACTTTATTCCATTAAATAAGAAATAGAAATGAAAGTAGCGTTCATGCGTACGTACGACTTACCGTCTCCATGAAGGGTGAATTTCATTTCTTACTTCTAAATTTTATGTAATATTATTAATGAATGTGTATACGGGATATATATGATGTATATGATATCTACATCATGAATATAATTATTCATGTAATGGATATTTTACCACATGAACAACTTGTAATTTTAAGAAGTCTATTTTTGACTCAAGTACCAAAGATCGATGAAACGACCATTATTATCATAAATAATTACATAATGTTTATAACATGGTAATAAGTGATATAAAAGAAATAATAAACTTGAAAAAGTTTCCTAAGAAATTATAAATTAACTCTAGTTTATTATTTCGGAGGTTAATGAACGGTCAAGTCAAGTCAGACACAAGGTAAAGGAAATTCTTAACCCAATTTCTGTTCTTTGGGTTAATCTCCTACTCTCAAATTATGTCATGATATTATTATGTCCTATCTTGTAATTTTACTTTATTTATGTATAATTATAGTGAATACACATAATAGATATATTTTATTTAAGAATTATCTTTGTAAGGGACTTCTTCTCAATCTCCATTCGTTGAGGCATATTTTGTTTTATACACAAATTTCTTTTATACGGTGTATAAACCCCTTTGACTTTTATGTTTATTAAAAAAAGAATATTTTTATATGAAGTGTTTTATTAAATGACAAAAAAGAATGTTTTTTTGTTGTACGTATGCAGCGACAACGACTTCTCTGCCGTCGTGACCATTATTTGAGTTTCGGCTTCCTATGCAAGCCATAACTTTTTATTAAAATGAAAAATAAATACATTGTTTTAATTTTCTTTTATTTTGGTATTGAAAATGGTTTTGAAAGTGTTTTTATTATATTAATGTGTTTCATTGATATCTAGTGATTGAAATGTGGAAATGTTATGTTTCCTTTATGCATGTTTTATGTGATACAATTATGTTATGGTTTATTATATGTTTAAACCCATTCATATGAAGAATGAATTGGACTTAATAAGTGATGGGTAGAGCCTGCTATAGATCCTCGATGCATCAGCAGGTCTCATGAGACAAACTAGTGTCTTGGAATGAGGCCTTGATAAGATCTTATTTATAGTCTGGTCACGAGGCCTTGGCTACTTGGTTATGATAGGCTGGCATTATGCATTCCATCATTAAGAAAGTGGTTATTGATATTGCATGTGATTAATCGACTAGTAGAATATCAATGTGAGTAAGTAAATGGAATTATTTAACTTTATTTTTTCCAAATTATTCTGAAGTTCAAGTTTAAAAAGGCTTTTATTTTAGTTATACATTGCCTTAAATGATTATGTTTATTGGTGAAAGCTTCTGAAATATTGTTATCCTCACTGAGAATTTGAGCTCACCCCATTCAATGTTTTAATATTTTCCAGGATGTGAAGAAGTATTTTATGAATTACCTACTAGGATAGTCAAAAGAGGATATGAGTGTGGACTATGGAGACTTTGTTATTGTATATTTTCACTTAATTATGTAATGTAATATTTATGAATGTATCTAGTGTTTCCAAGGCTACTAAACTAATCGGTCTTTCTAGACTTGATCTTTGGTGATCATGCCAATGTTACGCAATAATGCACTGACTCCGGGTAACTAGGGTCGGGGCGTTACAGTTGGTAACAAAGGTAGTTTAGTACTAACCTTGGAAGCTATATTTAGATAAATTTTGATTAGAGCACATAGCCCAAAGATAGACTTTGAGGATTAGTTTAGGAGAACTTCCTAGAATTTTGGTATTATAGAGATTCTGTGAGTTTTCTGAGAAATGCATCCCGGTCTGGATATGAGCAGGTAGAGGCGGCTCTGGCACAGATGTACATAGGGGTAAAACCTGAAAACACCGCTTTGAGCTACACTCGAACGGGAACTGGTGCATGAGAACAGGCCTTGCTGCACTCTTGGTTACGACACTCCCGGGGGATATGCTTAGGATAATTTTGATTTTTTTTACAAACAATTATGAAGGTTTTATGAGTATATACTTCCTCAAAGAAAACATTTTTATGATTATGGATTATATCCATAAATAGTTCAATTAATGTTAACTATTTTACAAGTATGTAATTATGTATTTTGATTCTTAAACTAATATAGTTTATTCCATTGTTTAGAAATGGCACCTAGTGGAAGGAATGGAAACCGTATCAATGCACGCACTCCGTGTAGGGATTTCCCTCCTACTCGAGATAATTATTATGGAGCTGGTGATATAACTGGTGTTGATCAGCTTATCACCATACTGGGACAACTCACTCAGGTTATGAAAAATAACCTTACTCGTATGGAGCACCCTGATCCGCAATGTGGAGGATCAATGTTATACCGCTTCAGGACGAAACAACCACCAACATTTAATAGGGTTAAAAATCTATTAGTAGCTGAGCAATGGATAAACTCATTAGAAGAAATATTCTATGTCGTGGGGAGTAGCGAAAGGGAGAAGGTTGTCATGGTAGTCTACCGCCTCACTGGATATGTCGATCAATGGTGGTCGCTGATTCAAAAGAAAAAGGAAGAGGAAGAAGTATCAAGTATGGAATGGAGGGAGTTTAAGGAAATTTCCTTAGAAAAATACTTTCCTCATGACCATCGAGCATATATGGAATGGAAATTTCTGAGTCTGAGGCAAAAGGAGGATGAGAATGTCTCAAAGTATGAGGCAAACTTTAAAAGGTTAGCAAGATATGCTGCAGATTATATATGTAACCCAAGAAGTAAGATTTATCGTCTCTTTGATGGGTTAAAACAGTTTCTCTGTCGAGCTTTAGTATCACAATCTTTCTCAATGTACGAGGATATAATCTCATGTTCTATCAAGACAGAAAAGGAATTCTTTATGTCTTATGACAACAAAGTAAATCAAGAGAAGAAGAGAACGGTGGAACAAGATATAGATAAAGGGAAAAAGGGAAAGAAGGAATTTCCATTATGTGATAATTGTGGGAAGAATCACCCTGGTACTTGTCTAAAAGGAATGTGAGTTTGTTATAAATGTGGAGAAAAAGGTCACCATGCTCGTGATTGCAAGGGAAAGAAAGAGGCTATCAATTTTGAATGCTACAATTGTAGGTAAATGGGGCATTATCCAAATGAATGTCCTAAGCATCAGGGAAACAGACCTCAGAAAAGGCCAAGGGATCAAGGCCAAGCTTATGCTATTACTACAGAAAAAGTAGAATAATTATTGTATTTGTGTTTTTGGACTCAAGAACTAGATTATGGTTATAGGAATAATGTGATATATATAAGGATTGTACCGCAGTACTTTTTGTTTTCATTAAGGTTTTAATATGATGAAGGTAATCATATTTTCATTATGTTACAATAAGAGAAACCTTACTTTATTTGGGGAATCTAATGTTGAAATTGATATTAGAATTTAAGGACATTTTAGAGAATGTCTGGATGGATATGTATTGGATAACAATAAATGATTGAATGGACTAATATGGTCTTTGGATATTATTGTTTAAGGTTAAAACATTTCTGAATATTATTTTTGGAATATTATAATACTATAGTTTTAGGAAAAGGACAACCTGCAGGGTGGGGCATAACTCGTCGCGTCGGACAAAGCTGCAGGAATAGAACCCACAACCATAGTGCGACAGGACTTTATTAACTACCACTAGCCTACAGGAAGACCCTGGTTATTACAAAATAGTTTTCCTAATCTAAATGGTATGTGGTAATATTTAAAACCTTATACAATTAGGACAAATAGAATATTTTTGAGTTCTGTTACCATTTGGAGTGCAAGATGGGTTTGTGTTAAATATTTATTAAAGAATGCAAGTCCACCCGACAAGTAAGTATATTTCCTTAAATTCTAATTAAATCTCTTAAATAAATTCCTCAACTTTATGAAAGGTATCTTAAAACAAAAACGTTTCTGGTTAACTTTTCCAACTGGGGATTCAATTATCATTCAACCAATCACAAGTTTCTGACTTTCTTATTGTTAACTTTCTCTTAATCCTGTTTTCTACAACTCTCCTTCAAACCTTGATGGTTTGTTTTTCTTCCACATCCATATTTTCATATAATACTAGTATGGGCTATCTTGGGTTACCTTTGTACTTATCTTTCTTTCTTTTAATGTTATATTTTTATTAACCTTATTTCCTATGTGGGTTTTCCACAAAGGTATTTTCTATTTTCAACCTTTTATTTTCAAAGAAAAATTTCAAATTGCAAGGACGCAATTTATTGAAGTATGGGAGAATTGAACACCCTGAGCTTCCACGATATGCTTCTATTTCAATAATACAGTAGCGTGTGTTGTACGCAACATCGAGTTCTAACACACACCACAACCAATCAATGTAGATGTTATGAATAGTAATACCTAATTTTTGAAATTCTATCATGCCAAATGGACTTTTTTTTGTATTCGGAATATTGAAATTATCCTAATTTGAATTTTTTGTAATTTTCGGAGAACTTCCAATTATTTATGAATAGTGAAAAAATACTTAAAAACAACTTTTTTAATAAAAATAATTTATAGTGATAAATTATACTATTGAGTGGTTTAAATGTATAATTATAATATATTTTTACCATTTTATCCAATGGTGTTCCTTATAATTAATTTCACTTTGAAATTGGACATAAACAATTGTCAATCTTTTGATATATTTTGTTTCTTATAACATGCTATTTGTTGTGAAAGCGGGAATTAATTACAAAATTAATTAATGCAACATATATGATTGAAATTTTTTAAAATAAAAATCATTTTTGAATTCGGAATATCAATTATATCTTAGGTTGAAATTTTGGCATTGTTCTGAAAAACTTCATTTTTTGATGAATAGTGAAACCACTATGTGGTAGTTAAAAAACTGATTTTTCGTTTAAATGAAACATTACCACTTCTGTTATTTTATTTTCAAAAATCCGACATTCTTTGTTTTCATTAGGAAGTAAAATGTGGTTCAATGGGATTAATATAATTTTTTGGTGAATAGTAACTTTTAAGTTTAATTAATCACGATTAAAGGTAATTAGTGAAATTTAAGGTAAAAATTATATTATAAAAATATGAAAATACTTTTTCACTTGTCCTACCACTATTGGATGAGTCATGACCCACCAATAAAATCCATGGGTCAACTTGGGGACCCCATGGAGCGACTTTGGTAGGAAAATGACATTAAAAACATTTTATTTAATGTTTAAATAAAAATGCCACAAACATGAGTTGTTTTACTAAACAAAATTTAAATGGGGTTATACAAGTCATATGTTTGACAATAAATATTCATTATAATGATAAAAATATTTCCTACATCATGATTTTTTTATTATAATTTTTAGACATTAAATATATTAAATTACTTATGACACCATGATGATGCAGCGATTACACCATTAAATAACGATTTTAATATAATGGAAGGATAATGTAAAATCTAAGACTTACACTTTTCCAAAGAAAATTTTATGGGTGGATTTCAAAACCTTATCACCTTACCCTATAAATATATAATTTTGGGACCTTTATAATCCAAAAAGTATTTCATAATAATGTAACATTTCAATCGTTCCAAGAGTGTCCCTCCTCTCCTCTTATAAAAGGCCCCCACCTCTACCACCTTACCCACGCCTCTCAAGCCTTTGTCTCGGCCCAAACCTGCTCATTTTTTCTCTACACATCACACTATTACTCCTAGAAGCCTCACTTTGGGCAGAAGTCTTCCCAAGGAAGCCTTTGGTTCAAATCAAAAAGAGTTACCCGATTTTAAGGTAATGTCTTTTCTTATGTTATTTTGTTTTATTTTGCTTCTCCAACCCCCTAAACTCTTTTTATCAATTTATTTTGTAACAACACTAGTATCCTCAATATACTAGGATGTTTTTATAAGAATTATTCGAGATACACTTACACAAACCTACATCTAATTGTTAAAGAACATATTGTTTCTGTGGATGGTGAATTTCTGCCTCACAAAACGATGATTGTTCAACACTGATATAAAACCATAAATGGTGGCCATTAATATGTCACAATATTTATATATTACATATAATATGTTTATTTTCTACTTAAGCTTCTGTATATTTCATTTATGGCATACCTTTATGGTTTCCATTATGGGTAAACGTGATATTTTCATTTGAAGAAGTGCGGACTACCGCCCCCTCAAAGTGATTTGAATCGTTAATGCCATATGTGGGATGTATAAAGGATGGAGTAAATGGTATTATACATTATATTATACTGGAATTATATTATACATTTATATAATTATAACTTTATTCCATTAAATAAGAAATAGAAATGAAAGTAGCGTTCATGCGTACGTACGGCTTACCGTCTCCATGAACAGTGCATATCATTTCTTACCTCAAAATGTTATGTAATATTATAAATGAATGTATATACTGGATATATATTATGTATATGATATCTACATCATGAATATAATTATGCATATAATGGATATTTTATCACATGAACAACTTGTAATTTTATGAAGTCTATTTTTGACTCAAGTACCAAAGATCGACGAAACGACCGTTATTAACATAAATAATTACATAATGTTCATAACATGGTAATAAGTGATATAAAAGGAATAATAAACTTGAAAAAGGTTCTTAAGGATTTATAAATTAACTCTAGTTTATTATTCAGGAGGTTAAAGAACGGTCAAGTCAAGTCGGACACGAGGTAAAGGAAATTCTTAACCCAATTTCTGTTCTTTGGGTTAATCTCCTACTTTCAAATTATGTCATGATATTATTATGTCCTATCTTATATTTGTACTTTCTTTATGTATACTTATAGTTAATACACATTATAGATATATTTTATTTATGAATGATATTTATAAGGGACTTCGTCTCAATCTCCATTCATTGAGTCATATTTTGTTTTATACACAAATTTCTTTTATACAATGTATAAACCCCTTTGACTTTTACGTTTATTCAAAAAAGAATCTTATTATATGAAGCGTTTTACTAAACGACAAAAAATAATGTTTTTCTTCTTGTACGTATCAGGAGACAACGACTTCTCCGCCGCCGTGACCATTATTTGAGTTTTGGCTTCCTCTACAAGCCATAACGTTTTCTTAAAATGAAAAATAAATACAATGTTTTAATTTTATTTTATTTTGGTATTGAAAATGGTTGGGAAAGTGTTTTTATTATATGAATGCGTTTTATTGATATCTAGTGATTGAAATGTAGAAAAATTATTTTTTCTTAATGCATGTTTTATGTGATATGATTATGTTATGGTTTATGATATGTTTAAACCTATTAATATGAGGAATGTATTGGACATAATAAGTGATGGGTGGAGCCCGCTATAGCTCCTCGATGCATCGGAAGGTCTAATGAGACAAACTAGTGTCTTGGAACGAGGCCTTGACAAAATCATATTTGTAGTCTTGGCACAAGGCCTTGGCTACATGGTTATGATAGTATGGCATTATGCATTACATCATTATGAAAGTGGTTATTGATATTGCATGTGATTATTCGACTAGTAGAATATCCATATGAGTAAGTAAATGGCATTATTTAATTTTATTTTTGTCATATTATGCTGAAGTTCAAGTTTAAAAAATCCGTTTGTTTTAGTTATACATTGCCTTAAATGATTATGTTTATTGATGAAATCTTCCACAATTTTTTTATCCTTACTGGGCATCTGAGCTCACCCCTTTCAAGGTTCTAATATTTTCCAGGATGTGATGTAGTATTTTATGAATGACCTGCAGGGATAGTCAGAAGAGGATATGAGTGTGGACTATGGAGACTTTGTTATTTTATATTTTCACTTTATGATGTAATGTAACATTTATGAATGTATCTATTATTTCCAAGGCTACTAAACTAATCGGTCTTTCGAGACCTAATCTTTTGTGATCATGCCAATGTTACGCAATAATGCATTGACTCCGGGTAACTGGGGTCGGGGCGTTACACATTTTTTTGGAAATAACTTTTAAAATTATTTTCATCAAAAAATAAAATTTCATAATTTCAATAGAATCTTCGAATAAATGATAGTGGGTAAATCAATACATGTTATATGAGGTAAAATACATTCTTTTTCCACATTAAAATGTTATGAAACTTACTTTTTTAGAAAGGAATAAGAATAATCCTTTAGAGACATTGGTAAAACACACAAAACATAAAAATTTATTTAAAAAATAATTTTGGAAAGGTTAAAAACATTTTTAGTATTAATTTTAGATGAATAGGGTTTCAAAAAAATATGTTCTTTATATAAAGTGTTATATGATGTTAGGGTTTCTTATAAAGAATATAAAACTTTTTATGTTACAAATAGTATGAAAATGGTATGATTATTCAATGAAATTCATGAATTTCTAGAGGAGAATAAAATTAAATGGTTTATTATAATATTATCAAATCATTTCCTCTGAAAGATATTGAAGTGTAAATAATCACAAACAAAATCAGGTTGTAAATGAAACCATTGAAATGATTACAATGTTGGAGTGAGAACCAATCAATGACTAAATTATGTGTATCCACTATAAATCTACATATAGAAGTGGAGAATAATTAATTAATAGTAAGATTCATTGTACACATATTTATATAATATTAATGAAAACGAGGAAATAATTCAACCCAATGAATATATATTGGGTTTTGAAATTCATTTCCACATCGTAAATTTTAACTCAAATCCCATTTGAGGAAATTATTAAACTTGAAACTCATAATTTCATGATGTATGAGTGAATAAAGTTATTATATTAAAATATGGAAACATTTTTCCCATATATAATAAATAACATTCACATCAATAAATTAATCATCTCAAGATAAATTTAATAATAACAAAAGTAAGTTATATTAAAAAGATATCTATCAAAAATATCATGAGGAAAAATATCATTAAACAATCAAATGGTTCTCATACAACATTAAAAAATTTAAATCATAATCTCCAAGAATTAATAACATTAAATAAGTCTTATAATATAATTATAATCAAGTTATTCTTGATATAACATGTCAAATGGCAGTATATACATCATATAAATGAAACTAGGTGAATTGCAACGAAAAAGACTCAATTGAATGTAAATTGAGATGAAATCCCTTAACTTGTTTTACTTTTTGTGTGTGAATGTCCCTTGACATCCTGTATAATGGTTTAAAATGTCTCACTAACTAATACAATTAACACACTCACTTTAAAAATATCATACATCAACTTCTTATATTATCATATTACCAGTTAGTTTACAACCTGTCATTATTTTTTTCTAATTCTAGTGGAATTTTTCTAATTTGTCGTGTATTATTTTACATGATGTATTATTTACTAATTCATGGTTATTTTATCAAAATAATTGATAACATAGTTAAATATCATATATAATCAAGATAAATATATTTATAATAATCTATACTTTCTGTATGATGTAAAAGGAAAACCACCATTTAAAGAGATGGTAGGTCATATATATGTATGAATGCTGCTTTGATTTCCTCGTGGTACTTGAATAGAACAAAAAATAAATGATATATATATGTATATTTTTGTTATAATTCTAGTATCATATTTTTAATATATTTTTCATAGGTTTATTAAAACCATATTTATACATTCTATGTATAGAGTGAATGAATACCTTCGCTTTGAGGGGGCTGTAGTCCACACTTCCACAAACGATGTTATCATATTACTGAAAAATGCTGTAAAAAAATGTAATGTTATAAAATAACTAAATAAGTATAAAGTCATTATTAATATCACATATAACATATATAATTGAGTATACATCATAATTCCAAACAATGGAATGTGGTAATGTGAAAATGAATGACATCATTTCGTGAGGTGGTAGTTCTCCGTACAGATAAACAATATCTTCATCATCCATTTAATGGATGTGTGTGTAAGTGTAAGAAGAACCATTTTTTTGATAACATATTAGTATATTGATCATATTACTAATATTATATAATTAAATAATAAGGAGAGATGAGGGAGTGTATAATAGAAATAATACTAAAGATCTTGAGGAATAATGTTACATTTTCTTTGGGTAAATCCTTTTTGTATACATGAAATGGATTCCTTGGATCGATTTATGCCTAGGGTGAGGATTCCTAGATGAGGGGAGGTATTTTTAGGATCTGTTAATGAAAATATCAGTTGATAAAATGTTTCTTTAGAGGTTTTAAGAAGTGGGAGGCTTAAGTTCCTTCTTATAGTAGTGTGGAGAGGTACTCGTGTAATTTTTGGGAATTGGAATTCCCCCCACATTTTATAATGTATAGTGGATCAAAAAAAGGCATAGATTCTATAGAATATATGATAGGGTTTAAATATTTCAATCCAATGAATTTCAGACAAATTTCTCAATCATTTTGACTATTTCAATTTTTTAGACCCTCGTTATGATTAATTTTACCTTAATCGTTATAATTAATAGTAATTACATTAAATTATACTTTTTTGATAATACAATTTAACCATATTAAGAATTATAAATTATTATTAAAAAACATATCGAGTTTATTTTTACAATTTCAAATCGTATAAGTGTTAGAAATTTATTTATATATAATCCTTTAGAAGGGACGATAATACGAGTTTTTAAAGTAAAAACATTAAAACATTTTCTATGTTTTTATATTCAATTTCAATGTGAAATTAATTAAATAGACCTAAATAATATTAAAGTATTTAAAATTTATATAATTAACATTAAAAATAAAAATAAATTAATTTCAAAAAAATTAGAGGAAAAAATATTTTCCACAAAAAATCAACATTTTTCACTATTTATCAAAAAATAAAACATCATAGAGAAATACCAACAATTCTTTCTAACCTAGATTTTATTTCCAAATATCAAATATTAATTTTATTTTTCCAAATATGTTTTATGAATGTTCCCAAATTGGATTTAAAATATGTTTTCCATTAATAGTCTATAAAAATGACATTATAAAAATATTGGTTTTTTTATTAATATTTGGGTTGTTCTTATTTTATGATTATAAAGTCCATTTATTATTATTAAAAATATTTTATTTAATATATAATATACTTATATTAAATTAATATCATTCATTAATAGTAATTAATTTAATTTATTAAGGTTAAACACCATTTTGAGCATAAAAATATTTTTCAAAAAAATATTCTCTTTATTTTAAATTAGTTCTTATATAAATTTTTAACTAATTTATAACCAGTGAATTAATTAAATATCTTTTATAAATCATATATTATTATAATTTAGTTGATATTATTCTTGAGATATAATTTAATATTGAGGTATTACCCTATTATTTTAAATAATAATATTTTAATAATATGTCGTTGTTTGGTAAAACATGGTTTTGGGTGTAACATATGACTTCAAAGAATGTTTTATTTGATTAAAATGAATGATAAATCAATGATTCATGAATTGAAAGCTATTGAATATATAATTATTTCATAAAATAGTAAATATAATATTATATCTTATGATATTTTATTCTCTTACACGCTTGGTGTTCCCTATCAAACACAATGTCAAATACAATGTTTATACATTATAATTTTTGGGAATTTCATTCTCCCATACATAATTAAAATTTATCCTATAAATTAGAACTCAATCTTTGTGATATATTTTTTGATATTTCTTATGTTTTAATTCACACATCGTGAGACTGCTTCATAAGAAGTCATCTATTAAGGTGAGAATGGGATGTACGAATGCCACATGGAATAACATATAACTAGGTCTCTAATTAAAAAATTATTATTGGAATGTAGAGATACGTACATGGAGGTAAAGCATAAATATTTTATAGGAAATTGTTATGGTCATAAAAAAACAAGTGAATGATCAATATAATGTTGATGGTTTTAATTCTTTAAATGTGCGATGATTAGAAGACCATTGGTTAAATAAAAACTAAAGTATTATGACATAATTTTTTGAATGTTTTCCAATTGTTTTAAATTTTTTTAATTCGTAACAATATAACGAAATGTAATTACATGATATATTTCTATTTCATAAAAAAAATATTTCTTTTTCTTGTGATTCTTTTAAATTCGAAATCGACACCTAATCCTTGTAAATGGGTATCATAGAATGAAAATCCTTTTTTTGAAGCACTAAATTTTCATTTAGTATATCATAATAACCACAATACAATTCTTTAATTTAGTCTCTTATAATTTCAAAAACAGATTTGATTATGTGATTAATCATTATGAAAACAAATTTAAACTACTACTTGATCATTAATATGTATTCATCAAATTATTAAACAAAAATAATTTAAATATTATTCATGACATTACATCGGACTGTATCTGACGTTAAACCCTTATCATCCATCAATAATGGATTTATTTCCTGTTTCCTTGTTGGATTATAAGGGATGTCACTCTTAAAGTAGGTTTCCCATTTTTTATAACCATATTATATAAATTTAAAAAATAAACATTATGGAAAACATTGATATAAGTTTAATCACTAAATAGCCTATTAACATGAGTTTTTAATAAAACCCCCATACATAAATATGTTATCCACATATTTACATATAGATACATCAATGGTCTAGAAATTATACACTAAAATATAGAACTGACTTAGGTAATATATGGGTTCTAAAAATTTAGGGGAATAAACTACAAATGGATCCTTATAAGGATATTTATTTTTTTCCATCATAATCTATAATTATCCTCTATAATTATTTTTTTCATGTACTTATTTCCAATACATAAATAATTCCACCATTCCTCTGAGAAATTTTCATAGGTTTCTCCTTCCATATTTCCAAAATTGAGGGAAATAATTCTGGATTCTCTTCATAGTCTCCACTACATGATCTCTTAACAAACAATGCCATTTTCTTATATTGTATATTAATGACTTTTTCTAAGGTATATGTCGTAAATAATATTTCATGAAATTTAATTATATATAAACATGATATATTTTAATCCTACCAACAACTCAATTGTTTTCTCATTCCTTCATGTTAAATTTGAACTTGTAATCTTCATGTACTAGAAATAAAAAATAATCAGAAATCATTGTGCGTGTAATAATATTCATAGAAAAAATGTGATCATTTATAGGATATCTAAATCATGGATCCTTATCTTTAATAAAAAAACCTTAGGTTTAACCTAGTTTATTCATTATAAAATCCTTGATAAAGGTATGTAAAGAAAATATGAATTAACCCAACCATATCCCTTAGGATCGTAAGACCAGGTGCACAGTGAGGCATGCTGTTGTGTTCCATTTTACAGCAAGTTATCCTCGATGTCCATTTTTAGAGATGTTACTCTTAGGATCATATGTACCATCATGTCCACTTTTAATCTTTAAATAGGGATGAATTTATAGGAAAACTACATAATATCTATCTAACTAATCCTTTAGGAAGTTCTGCTATAATTATCCACAAATTATACCATATGTATGTGTTCTATATTATATTTTTTCATAAATTAAGTTCCCGAGGTTTCTACTAAACTTCCATTGATACCAACTATATCATCCTGACCCTAGAAATCCAAGATCAGGTGTGTACAATACTCAATATTATTGCATGAAGTCAAATCTAAATAGGAAAATCATTTTAGTGGCCTTGAAAAACTAGATATATAAATTATTATTTTATTATTAATGAATATTATAATTCAAACATAATTATTTTTTTGAGGAAAAATTTATTTCATCTAGTATATCCATGTATATCATTCAAAGTATGCTTCATGGATTCATGATTAATATAAAGAAAATAAGGGTGATCTCAAATGCTCAGTAAGAAAAAAGAATAATGGAAGAAATAATGAATAAATGATAATAATAATTATATAATGGTAAATAACTTAACACATATTCCATGTAATCAAAAAACATTGAAGGATGTTCATAAAAAACATGGTAAGTTAATAAGTGGAAACACATTCCATTAAAATAACTATATAGGGAAAAAATAAATACAGAAAGGTAAGAACCTAAAAAAACATGTCGTTTAATCAATATACTAAGTCTGAAATGATTCCATACATTTTATTATATGAAAAAAAACATTGATAGTAACAATGATAATAGAAATGTCTTTCATGGAAATGAATACTTGTTGGATGTAATGTTTAAGTAACATGAAAACCTATACTTTAATGTTTCACCCTTCAGAAAATTTAAAACTATAAATAGAAGCCCATTTATGTTGGGTAGTTTATTTATGTCATTGCAACCCGTTGATGTATATAGGGGTTGTAATATGATTATTCCACACCAATCAATTCATTTCCAAATAATGCCTTATATTTAGATACATATTTAATAAATAAAATATTTACCTTATCAAATATACATATTGAAGAAAGGATAACGATTTATCACGATTTACCCAATTAACCAGAAATATATATGAGTAAAAACTAGTTGATAAATTTTATACAGTTCATGCAATAATAATATCCCTGAAAAATGAAATTGATATTTAATGTAAATTCAATTTCAAATGACCAAAAAAATTAATATTTTCATGGGGATCAAAATAAATCATGTGTGCTAATTTAATTAATATCCTCAAACAAATAAATCATTAACCATCAATATAAGAATAAGGATTTTATCAATATAATATATCACATGTTGAGACAAAATAAAGGGTTCTTTTAATTTATTAATATAAATACTATAACATATATTTAAAAAACATGAGGTAAACATCATTTTTTATTTAGGAAAACATTTTTAAAATACTTTTATTTTTGAAAATAAATTTTAAAAACATTTTCATTCAGTATTAACCATTTAAAATTTCTACTGATTCCTCAAAGAAATGATAGTGGGTAACTCGGTACATGATGTACGATGTAAAAAATAACATCCCTTTTACACAATAAGAGTCATAAAAATTTATTTTTTGGAAATAGATATGGATATTCCATTGAAACAATCGGTTAAAAAGTGGTAAAAATTTATTCTGTATATCAGTTTTCATTCATTAATTATTTTTAAAACAATTTATAAAAAATATTATTTTAATAATATAGGTTCCATGACTAAACAATGAAATTAACTTAGGTCTTATCAAAAAATTCTAAAACATTTTATGCACCAAATATTGTGGAAATGCTAATATTATTTGATAAAGGTCATGAATAACTAGAAATGAAGAAAACTAAGAGGTATATTAAAAAATGGCCAAGTAACATCCATTGATGAAAATTAAAATTTAAATAATCATGAAAAATGACATTTTGAGGGAAGCCCATCAAAATAATATAATTTTATAGCGAGAATCAATCATTAAGTTGATTATATTCCTCAACATCAAATCCACATAGAGAATCATAAATATATAAATTGACTATCAGAGAAATTATACACATAATAATAAAATAATAAAGACAATATTTATGTAATAAAACCCAATAAAATGAAATTTTATGATGAAATTATTTTCCAATTGTTAAATTTTATCTCGAATGCCATTAGAAGAAATAATTTGAATTCAAACTCATAATATCATTTAAATTGACTGTGTCATGGCATTATATGAAAATATTGTATAATGAACACAATATATAATAAATTATTTTCAAAAATATAAAGTTATTTTTTCATGATAATATATAAAATCACCAAATTACTTGAGATTTTAAAGTTAATCTTTAAAAACGTTCTCAAGGAGAAGTATCTTTAATCATTAAAAGTTGTCCTATACCGCAATGAGAAATTTTAGTCATATTCTCCATGAATAAATAAAATTAAATGAAATATATAATATAACATCAATAATTATATTCATGATATAACATGTCAAAGGGAGATATATACACCATATAAATGAATCTAGGTGCATAAAAACAAATAAGTCTCAATGCAATGTAAATTGAGATAAAATCCATTAACCCATGTTTTCTTTTCCAGATGAAAATCCATTAACATCCCATATGATCATTTAAATAATTTCAATCACTAATACTAAAAACATAATCATATTTATAATTTTGTATATTATCTTCTTATAATATATTATTACCTATTTCATAATAGTATCTCACTGATTTTAGTATTTCCGGAGTTAATTGCCTATTTTGTTGAGTATGTTTTTAATTATTTTCATTATCATTTTGATCATGGTTATATCATGTACATAATTTAATCTATGATTTAAATATATTATTTATTATTTCTATATTAATTTCTATTAATATTTATTTTTTTGTTTATATGAAATTAAATACACCATTCATGGAGACGGTATGTCGTATATACACTTGAATGGTACTTTCTTTTCCTTGCTATATTTTCAAAAAATAAAAAATAAATTATATATAAATATGTGTATTATAATTATTTATCATATCATTTTCATATATGATATGTTGGTTTATTAAAGCCATATTTTATATATTCCATGTATAGAGTGAATGAATTGCGTTTCTTTGAGGGGTGGTAGTCCACAAATGATGTTATCTGGTTCCCAAAAATGGGGTGAACAAATGTATTTCTTATAAAATAATAATATAAGTATAATGAATTCATATGTATCATATATAACATACCTATATAGTTTTTACATGGCAAAGGAAAAAATGAATTCCATCGGTATGTGTGGCGGTAGTTCGTCTAACACATAAAATGTAATTTCATTACCCATTACATGTAAGTATTTGTAATTGTTTTTAGGAACCATAATATAATAAAATATATTTAAATTTAGGATAATTTTTTTATATTATAATTGTAAAATTATGTTATTTTAGGGTTTGTAAACTACAAATAAAACTAAATTGCTTGAGGAATGATGTTTCCTCTTCTTTGGGTTCTACATTTTGTTTTCACCAATGATATTCCTTGGATGGATTTATTCACAATGTGAGGCGTCAAGGATTGGTGGAGGTTTTTTAGGATATAATAGGTTTGATATTTTTTGACACAAATTGTTATGATAGGTGTGAGATAGTGGGAGTCTTGAGTTCTTTTTAAAATGATGACACGTGGCAGTCTTGTGAATTTTTAGAAACAGAATTCCAACAACATTTTTTCCATTTCCATTGAATAAAATAATAGTAAAAATTATATCCAAGGGATTATTGGGTACATATATTTTCATTAATTGTATTTTTTACATGTTTATTGGGCATTTTGATCATGAAATTTATTGTTTAGTTTGTTATTAAGCATAATTTCACCTTAATCGTTATAATTATTTTTAATTTCATCAAATACTGATATTATTAAAAATATAATCTAACCATATTATTAATTATAAATTTCTATAAATCCAAATATGGAATCCATTTTTATTAATTCCAATCACAGAGGTGGTATAAATTAATATAAATTTAATCCCAGAGACGGGACAATAATGTATGTTTTTATTATAAAGATGTTAAAAAAATTTCCAATGTTTTTATATCCAATTTCAAACTAAAATTTATTCCAACTATATAAAATGTATTTAAGTATCTAAAATTGTAATAATTATTCCTTAAAATATATAAATAAATTTAATTTATCCATATATATAATTTATACAAAAGAGTAGTTTTCAATTAAATTCAGTATTTTTAACTATTCTTAAAAAATGAATCATTATAGAAAATAAAAAAAATTAACCCTGTACAAATTTTTCTGTTCTTATTTCCAATATTATGTTTATTTTTGAATATAATATTTATAATAGTTCCATTAATTGGATTTAAAAAAGGTTCAATATTAAAAGGATATAAAAGTACCTTCATAAAAATATTGGATTTTATTGAAAATATTGGGATTGATATTATATTACTATTTACAAATATATTAGATAAATATAAAAAATATTAATTTGAATGATATGAATATATATATTACATGAATACATTTCAGAAATTGTTTTTAATTTATTTAATTACTATTACACACCATTGTGAGCCTAAAAATAGTTTTCAATTAAATATTTCCTTTATATTCAATTGTTTCTTGTATTCATTTCTAATTAATTTGATACCAGCGATTTTTTTTGTAAACTATAATTATTAAATAATATAGTTAACATAATAAATAACAACAAATTTTATAGTTGGTTTATATCAAATAATATTAAATAATTATTATTTTATAATATATTTATCTTTTTGTAAAACTCTATCTTTCTTGTAACATAATCATTCGAAGGAAGTAATTGTTGCATGTTACAAAATATAACTCAATGTTTTCTACATTGCAAGATATACAATTTATTAAATTTATTTAAAATAGTAAATATATCTAAAATACTATTATATTATATCCCATTACGTGCTTGGTTCTTTTTTTCATACAGGGTATCAAATAAGACATTCATTATATATATTTTTTGGGGTTGCAACTTAACATTGATTCAATAGATTTTAAGTATTTTAAAATCAATTATTTTATTTTTTTAGTTAATTGAGATATTTTATTTTTCGTATTTTTTTCATTTATGGTTATTATAAAATTCCTTATAATTATAAATATGTACCATCATGATTATTATGTCATTATTCACAATGTTAATACTGATATTCGTTCAAAACTCATTTTTTCAATATCTTGAAACATTATTGATATTTATAACTATGAAAGATACATTTTTGTAAATTATATTTAAAAAAATAATATGTTAATCATTTTCAAGGACAAGGGACCACTAAAAAATTAATTAATGGATATGATAATAATGGTAAACATATTTCATCTCATAATAATTTATTATATAAATTATCACCTTATTGCTTGTTTTTAATATAGATTAACATGATTTATTTTTAATTGAGGTTATATATTTTACCACAACTACTATTCACATTGACAAAAAGGGGCATGTTTAACAAATTTTATCCCCGTCATTCAAAGCAATAAATTCTGTTAATATAAATTAATTCATATAAATAGTATAAATTAATTTAAATGTAACTGTGAGAGAAGTGAAAAAAATTATTTTTTAAGAAAATAGTACATCACTAATCATAAAATTGAAGTTATCCAAATCATATTCATAAGAAAAATATTTTTTTAATAATTAAAACACATTATAATGTACAATTTTATATATATACATGACATAATTCAATAAAATCTATTAAATTTTTTTATAAATATGAAAATACATTGCGGAAATAATTTTTTTCAAGAAAAAATCAGTGTTATATTCCAAATTTTTTATTTTTTGATTGATAATTGTTGAATTCATTTTATAAATATATAGTATATTTAAATTTAATAATTTTTTTATTACAATACATACTCATCAACCCAATGGATATCTCATAAAAGAAATATAATATTTTAAAATAGTTATGTGGTTCTTCAGAAATTGATGTTGTGTGTATGGAAATCTATTGAAAAGAAATTATTTAATGATAGATATTCTATAAAAATTTCTAGGAGTCAAAGTATACACAAATAAAATTAATCATTCACTTTAAATTAATCATTCTTGTACAAAATTATGAGGATATGGGAAACTCATCATATCCTCAAGTTCCCACGTAGAATCTTAAAATCAATGGGTTTTATACAAAACTATAACTAATTTAGTAGTGATGTTTCATAGTGATTTCTCTACACACATTATAATATCTATGAGATGTTATTCATAAGAAATTTATTTCTCTAGTGGTATCAAATCTGAGTTCAGCACATGCGATGGATAGGCAATTTACATTCTAAGGATATATATATTGAACACATCATATAGTTGAGGGAGATTTGTGGATGTTCTAATTGATAATCTCCCATCCAGATAAAATAAAATATTCCAAATAGAATGATATAACTTTGGATTTTTATTACCTTCCTTGTAAATCTCATCAAACTCTTTAAGGGATATATTCTAATGAATAACGTTTCTCCAACATCAAACCCTATATCTTTTCAGTGATTGGAAACAAAACATTTTTATAGACTCAGAGATTATATTTTGTGCGGTTGAATGCCTAAAACATTACCTTAAATTTCTACAAGTATACTAGGACCCGATAACTTTATTTCTATAAATTCATTAAATAAAATTATTGTTTTTCACTTTCTACATTGTATGTCTTCATGTGTATCCATATGAATACAATTGTGAAAAGAATTATTGTAATAAAATTTTACAAGGAAATGTATTGATTACAACCTCCATTTATATCAATAGAGAAAGCGGTCAACATCTCTTATAGTAGATTATTGGTATTCTTACAGTAATCATCAGTCTGTGGATGTAATAAATGATACTGGTCAACTTAATATCCAGATCCTGCTAATGATTTCTCCAACACATCTACGTAATTCTCAAATCCTAATTAGATATAATTTATATATGTAGTCCTATAAATATTATCACTTGCATGAATTATATCCTAGTATTTGGATCAATATATAAATATTTTACAATGGAAATAAATACTGTTGTATTTATATGGCGGTCAACAACAACACAAATAGAATTATTCCCATGACATGTTTTAGAGAGTCTAATTAATGAAATCTGTGGTTCTATTTTTCCATTTACATTATGGTATGGTTAATGGTTGTAAATTATCTTATACATCTATATATTAGCCTATATTTTCTTTTATGTAAATCTATATGATATAAAAACAACAATGTCTATCTTCATTCCATCCCACTAGAAATACTCATTCTAATATAAAAAAAATTACATCTACGATGAATCATTAATTATGAAATTTAACCTTTTATAATATACCCTTATAAAAATATAGTATGGATAGAACACATATTGGGTTCCTGAATATTATAATTCCATTATAATAATGGTTAATCATAGGATCATTTCTCAAAATCTTTTTCCAAAAAACATCTTCCTTATATGACTATCTAATCATCATTTGAATAGATTATTGACCACTTATTTTATAATTATAAAAATTTTACCATTCCTTGAAGATTTAAAAGTCAATACATTTCAAGTATAAAAATATTGGGTCTTTTTTAATCCTCATTATTGATAAGAAATAATTATCCTTTCGACATAGATCATTTGTAATATTTTTCAATTTCCCAAGGTGGTATTATATTGAGAGGTTATAAAAATTAATCACCACCAACCAAATTATTCAGTGCATGATTTTCCCATATTGAGTTAACATATTGTTTATATTTGTTGATTAGTATATATTTCTCCCACTTTTTCACAGAGATAAATTCCTAAATTCATTATTGAAAAATATACCACATCTGATATGAAGTCATAAATCAGGTAATTTTTCTTATGTAACATCAATTTCTTTATGGCATAAGATATAATCATTTTGTTCTACATAATTTTATATCCTTGTCCCTTCCTTGATGCATTAATATATAATATGAATTCTTTTTCGCTTTACAGTATAATAAGAACATTTTCACAATCTCACCTTCCATTTTGTTCCTTAAACAATTTATCAAATCCATCAATCTAATGTAACATGGATACCATAAAAGTTAACATAGTTAGTGGATTTGATAAGAATGAAAAATTCAATAAAAATCCTTTATAATATCCATACATTCAAAAAAAAACTATAAATATTATTCATAGTGGTCAATCATGGTCAATGTTTAATAACTTCTATAATTAAAAGGATATACTAATATAAAATTCTTTGAGATTATATGAAATATGTTTAAACCTTTCTAAGGGGAAAATTCATACATGGTAAATTATTCAAAAAGCTTCTCCTTCATTAGTTCCTTCATCTCAATTCTCTAGTTATCCTATTTCCCTTCGATTTTGGGTGAATAGAAAATAATATCATCTATAATGATGACCAAAATCAAATCAAGGTAGCCTCTAATGTATCTATTTCATAAATCAGTAATAATTGTGAGGGAATTAGTTAAACCAAATGGAATCTATATAAATTCATTGTGTCAAAATATTATATGGAAATTTTTCTTAGATATTTCGTCCTTCTTGATCCTCAAATGATGATATCAACAACAAATATTAGTCCGGAAAATCTTCTGATCTCTATGAAGTTTAAAAAACATGTCATCTATATAGCGTATAAGATACATTTTCTTGATAGTTATCCCATTATGTTATCAATAATCAATTTAAATTCACATTGATCCATCATTAAATTAATGAAAATAATAGGTTCACCTTTAGTGGAAAACATGGCTGAATTAATAACTTTCCCATATTCTCCAGGAGATTCCACTTCACTTCATTCAACTCAATCTGGTACAATCTATATGGAGTCTTGGAAATATGTGTTGAACAATATATGTGTTTTATATAAATTAAAACTAAACAGTTCAGTCGATGGCCTAACAATTATTCTATAAAGACATCAATGATATCTTCTATAATATCAATTTTATTAATGTTATGTTTCTACAAAACCATATGAGGTAAATAATGATTTTTAACTAGAATCATTGACAATATAATCAATTTCATTTCTTTTGGGATTTATTTTGTTCATCACAGTAATTGTATATCATAGGTGTCTACAAAATATCAAATTTAAATTACCATCAATGGAAATTAATTTTAGATTTATGTCATGAAAAAAAATCCATTTCCAAAATAACATCGAATTAAATTATAAGAAGATTGAAAAGGTATTCATGAAAAACCTTCCCATAATTGGAATATAGAGATTATTCTTATATATTGTATGTGATCATCATAAAATTATAAGTTCAACTACTAACAAAACATCTTATCATTATGTTTTATATTAATAACCTTATAATAGTATTTAGATATAAATTATTAGGTATATAAATAATCAAATAAGACATTATAATTTCGATATTTGATGTTATTCGTACGTCACATCACATTCTTTTCATCACCCCGATCATAAATATTGATCACATAAATTTATATTTATCTCTTAAATTAATAAGATGGTTTTTTGGATCATCAATATTAACTATTGTATTTGGTAACTAATTAGTATAATTTCTATATTACAGGAATTTAAAAATAGGATTTTTAATGGTTTATTATTTTGATATATCTTTATATCACTATAATTGGATAACTTTAACCCAACACATTGGTATTCAATTTCCCAATAAACTTCCGTCCTACTCATGAAATATTTACTAGTTCAGTATAGAAAATTTCATTATTCTTCCATCCACTCCTTTAGTTTAAAAAATTCTCATCATATTTTCAAATATTTTTAGAATTTCAGTTGAATTCCATTTATCATTTTTTATCAAATATATGAAATTAATGATTAAATCTAATATCGATCACCACCATGATATCACATCAAACAATTTCATCTTAGGTATTAAATTCTTTTAAAACTAGTAACCTTTGGGGACTTTGTGTTAAGACAATGAAAAATCAGTCAACCTGACATTCCTATTGGAAGATAATACCATAAGCATACATCAAAAGACTTGTGAAAAATTTTATATTAGTACATATAGATTCACATCCATATAGTTTAATTCAACAAATTATTTATCCATTTTCATACGATGAACTTGAGGATGGTATATATTGAAAAATAATTTTTTTCCCATCCAAATATATGGATTCAATTTCTTATTGTACTTCCATGTTCTTGATATGATTCGACCTTTGACCATTTTATCAAATTAATGATAAACAACTCGAATATATTTCCAATTTTATGAATACTGGAGAATAAAAAATATATTTTCATTGGTAATGATCCATTTCATAGTTTATATAGACCAAATGACATACTAAATGAATGAGTTTGTTGCCTCACGATTTTCTCAACACAACATTTGTCCCTCCTATTATTATTTAGAAGACTAAAAAAATTCATTGCTTTTAGAATGGTGTGTGAGAATAAAAAGAAAATAATTATTTCATTTATCATAGCATTCATTTTCCCATTTTTAAAATAATTTCATTATCCATAACATTCACCATTAACATGATATATTTATGTTACAACCATTTTCAAAAACTAAAGAACCTAGTTTGAGAAAATATATTCATAGTGGGAAACCGCATAGTCCTAAAAAGTAGTTTTTTGATGTCTAAATCCTACCAACTTATTATATTGGAAACAATAATTTTATTCTAGGTTAGTAAAGATTGTTACCAAAACATTAGGATTTTATCCTATATATAGAAATATCCCTAGTATTATAACTAATGTATTGTCATCCTAGTTTCTAATGGTGTACTATAACATAATCTCACACAAACTATATAATCTGATACATTTTAAAAATATAATACACATCTACATTGATGAATCATATTTTCATAATTGAATGAAAAATTTCAATATATTATATGTCTAATATCATTGGAAACATTGAAATATAAAAAAAATGTTCATAATAATTATACATCATATCCTATATATATATTAAAAAATATCACCATTATTAGAAATTTCAGACAACAAACAATTATTCATACAATATAAAACAAAACATTATAAATTTGGCACTCTATTGCTCAATAATGGTAAATTAGGGATATATCAATTATCATATAATAATTAAATTAGAAAAAAGTATAATAAAATGATCTTCACATTTCAAAACCATAACATACATAACATAGATCATAATAACGAGTCATAGATTGATGATTTAAATTTTATTATACATGATTCATAATGGAAAAAAATGATCCACGATATAAAAACATTATAACAATACATTTAAAAGTGGATAAAAATAAACAATAAAATCATATTATTAGTATTCATTTCTTATTTACAAACCCATAATACTGAAATGGGTTCACAATTTAAACCATTATAGTATTTATTGTTCATTACAAATAATATTATATTGGAAAAATCCCCCTATTAAATTGGTTCACTCCCCCATTGGGGTCCTATTTATCATGAGAGATATCAATATTTATGTATTGTGTAGGATAAAGTTATATTTCCCAAAATTCGTATATGAAAATAATACATTTGTGTTCCATGCTATGATAAAGAATTAACCATATTAGAGCACATTAAATGAAATTTGAATAAAAAATATTTCATCAAAATATTACCATTGAAAATTAAAAAGTTTTCATCAAAATTTCATCATTTCATCATTGTAAAACCTATGGAAAATAAATTTTTATCATAAACATCATGTCATCATATTCGTAAAATATATTGCGAAATAATATGTATGATATCCTTGGATCATATCACTATTATTGATGTATTGAAATTTAGGTTTCATGTATTTGATGAATAGAAATACCGTTACAAGATCATTAAAATATTATAGAGGAAAATAAAAAATATATATTTAAGTAACAAACAAAAAAAATAATGAAAACATAAAGAAAATATTTTTGTGTTTTAAAATAATCATTAAAAATTGTACTAGTCCTAAAGAATAAATGTATTAATGATTTGGGGAAAAAAAGTCATCCCATTAAAGTTAAAAATGCATTCCTTAAATACTTTTGTGGGAAAATTCACAAAGTCCCCCATTTAGAAATCATTGAGAAGACATATTTTAAGAGATTTAGAAAATATTTGATAATGGGTAAAAATGAAATTAAAAATCACAATAGAATAGTAATAAAATATTTTGAATAATTTTTATAATACATAGATATAGATGAAGATGGATTTTTGGCCAAATAATGAAATTTAGATGATTTAAATTAAAAAAACATTTTATGTTTATTTTTTTGATACTATGAGGAAAAAATAAATTATATATTTTCATGAAATACACATATTAGAAGGACATAATTTTGTATCTTGATAGTTATATCATAATATTTCATCATCATTATAAAGGAATAAATAATATCGTCAGATAAAGATATTTTGACATAAAACTCTTTACTTCGACATTACCATGCATTGAAAGAAACCTAAAATCCCATATAATTAATTTAATGTAATTATAAATCTATACCAGATTCATGTTCAAAATTATAATATCAATCATTTTCCATTTTTATTATTTCAATACATTCTTTTATTAGTGATTCTTTTTTAATTTCGACATATTTGGTTGTTAAATATTTTCATTACCATGAGTATTTCAACTTAGTCATTCTGATCAATTTATATTTATATTGGTTCCATTCCATAAATAATATTAATAATTAGATAAATATAATATATATTAATTATATAAATATTTATAAACACCCATAAATTAAGATAAATAAAAATGAATTCACCCATCATGGAGGCGATATGGAGTATTTATGCATGGTCATTTTTTTCATTTTTTGACAGATGAAATAAATAAAATATAAAATTTAATTCAAAATTAGAACATAATTATTATATCATATATATCAAATATATTAATCAGATTCACAATCATTAAATAACATTTAAAATATAAATGAAAATTTAAGAATGTCATTTCGTAGATGTGCTAAGGCACACATACACATGAACAACGTTATCATTTCAAAAGCAATTTTTTGTAGGAAATACGACAAGATATTTTCACTAAAGAAGTAAAATTATGTAATAAAAACAATATAAAAAGAATAAAAACATAAAAATACTCATCCAATAAATATTGTGATAAAAAATGATTTACATCTCTAAGTAGAGATTGTATGTTGTACGTACAGGTGAGCGATACATTCACTTCTCATTTAATGGGAAGGAGGGTGTATAATTGTGTATTCATAATCATAATAACTTTTAATAATATTATGTAAAATATTATTATTTTTATTTTTAAATATAATATATTTATTGGATATTAAGTGGAATAAAAAATCATAATGGTTGATGATATTGACATATCATTGAGATGACTTCTTCAATTCACTTTTAAGGGATCTAGACATGGTATTTTGGATAAAAAATACTCTTATATGTGGTTGGGGATTTAATTAAGCTAAAGTAATATATTTTGGATAGAAATAATTTTTAATGTGCATTGAATAATTTATAGAGGTGGTTCCCTTTTATAATTAATGTGAGGGATACTTTTAGAATTTATCATAAAATTGAATTCAAATAATTTCATTTTGAATCTAGTTGACTCTAAATGGGAAAGGATTCTAAGATAATGTAGGATATGAATTTAATCCTATCATCCAAATAATTTTATGGAGTAATGTTAAACTTTATAATTTTAATTAATCTTTAGTTAACTGATTTTATTTTTATCTACGGTCACAAATTTTTCAACGATTAAGGGTTTTAATTTTCACTTATAAGGAAAAAATTGAGTCGTATATGGCTAATTTATGACATTATAATATTTATCTTCTTTACCATATATGATTTAAATAATTTTTTTTAGTTTTAAATAATTTATAAATATATTATTTTGAAAAATATATTATTATGTTAAATTTTGATAGAAATCATTTAATTTGAAATAATAGTCATTAAAAATTTATATTTTGAATATAATATTCTAAAAAATAATAATATTAATCCTTAATTATTAAAATGAATAAAAAATTATAATTTTTTAATATTAAATTAATTTTAATATTTTCAAAATCATTTATTTTATTTTTTTAGTAAATTGAATTTATACAATTCTGGAATTATATAAGCATTTTAAGTAATAATAAAACCCTATGAAATTAAAAACAAATAACCACAAAGAATAAAATATAACTATTCATTTAATGAATATTAATATTTTTTCATAATTAGATATTGTACATCTATGAACACATAATGTATATTTAAAACATAGAGAGTGACATTGTATAACTTTTATTGTTTTAAATAGAATATAAATCTTTTCATGGACATTTGTCCATTAAGATATTGAATTTATAGACTAAGGTGATTAGGGAAAATTAAACTTCAATAAATGATAATTAGGATTAAAAAAATGTGGCCTTATCATATTTGTTTCATCTATATTATCTTGATTCACCGTTTAACGGGGTTAAACAATTCTCTACGCTTACTATTCATATTGACCCATAAAAATTGGCTTATTTAATTAAATTGAACATCATGATTATAAATATGTTAATAATTTTTCTTAATTGACTAAACATAAATGGAAAAGAAAATTTATTTTATTTGAGAAAAAATATGATAAAACGGATTTTTAAAAAAATACATTTTTAACCAAAAAACTGGATTTATTTTTATCATATGCTATATTGTTTTTTAAATTTTTTTTATAATTTCACAAGTATGTAATACATAATTTTAAATAAAATAATTATCTAATAGTGTTTATTTTAATTTATTACTATAAGAATATGATAAATATATAAAAACTATTTAAAGAAACAAATAATTATTTTTTTATTTTTTTAAAATAATAATAATTGTAATGCTAATAAATTCAATTTATAAATATGAATAACAAATATTTTTCATAATTTAATTATTATTGTCCATTCCCACTAATAAAATGTCATTCTTATCATAGAAACCTAATAATTTGATATTTTTTATGGTTCTACTAAACACATTGTTTCATGTAATACAAGATATTAAATAAAGAAAATTATTTAAAAAGAAATAATTCATGAAAATATTAACGTGGTATTGATCTGAGTATTTTGATAAAATTAATTTCCAAAGATTTCATATTTGTGATTATCCATTCTATGGAGTATATTCTGTAAATGATGGTTGGTGTCTACATGAAGCATGGATGTTTTTTGATGAAATATTGAAAGTGGATGTGGTAGTGGACGTTTCATTGAAAAACTTTATTTATTTTTTATCTTGTATAAATTGATTTGAAATTATTTTTATCATTATTTAATATAAATTTTTTTCAATATAAGTTTTAATTGATATTTTTGAGTTTGGAAATATTGATATAATAATGAAAATTAATAATGAAATTTTTTTTATAGAAATAAATATGCATACATGATATATAATATATTTCGATGTCACTAAATATAGAAATGGAATGCCTGAGATTCTGTATGTGTACAAGGATTTAGAGTTCATGAAAATTATTAATGGTTAAAACCAATGTAAGATATCTATAATATTCTCATTATGGAAATTATGGAATTACATAAAGCCCATTTTGTTGTGTAATGTAATTGATATGTTTCATAAGATATTATACTCTTAGAGAAGTGTAATTATTAATATAAAATAAAATGATGATGTTATCCTATTGATTTTTAATATGTTTTAGATTGATTGAAAATACATAAATAAATAATTATAGGATGATATACTATTGAAAAATTTACCATCAATGTTGTTGGCCTTTATCAGCTCTAACAAATAATTCTCACAATGGTTTCCTTTATCACTAGTAAAAAAGTTAGAAAATGTGAATATTTTTAGTGCAAAAAAAAAACTAATAAACTGTACCTTGTATCATTTTTTGAGCTAATAATCGGTAACCTTTATCTGGAAATTTATATATAAAGGATAAAAGGAACCATTTATCAGTGCTTTATTTTTATCACTTATTAATAATACATTTTATCATTCATTTATTTACTGTATTTGTAAAGGTTCCCAATAAATTGAAATAATTTAAAAAAATAATATGATTGAGTAAATAATAAAATTATTAGAAAATTTATTAATTAAATACTTATTATTAAAAATGAAAAATTTAATATATCGATATATATTATTAATATTAATAAATAGTATATATAAAATATATTGATTTATAAAAAGTAAAAATGAAATAATTAATCATATACAATTAAATAATGAGTAAATTAATACGAATATTAAACATTATATTAATTAAATAATTACTGACAAAAATGAATAAATGAAATATACATATATATTAATTATTGATATTTATATATAGTATATTATAAATATAGATATATAAATGTAAAAAAATCTAAAAATTAAACAAAAAACGAAAAAAGAAATTTTTTTCCTAATTAAACAGAAAAATCAAATGAATAAATAATAAAATTATTAAATAATTTATTAGTGAAACTGTTGATAAAAATAAGTATATTTTAAATATATATATATATATATATATATATATTAGGTCTAAATAGTAATCAATAATGTAAATTAAATGTAAATATATAAAATGAATAAAATGTAATAACTGAAAACATATTAATGTCGTATTCATTTTAATGGGTTTTAGTCAATGTTATTCATTAAAAATATTAATATAGAATTATATTAATATATATATATATGAGTAAATTTTTTTTCCTAAATTATGATTCATATAATTCAAAATATAAGTGCTTATATTAATGAAGTCATATATTTAGTGAAAAATGTTTTCTAATTAAAAATTAATATTAATTAAAAAAACTAACTAATTACATCGGCTAATGGAAAAAATTTAATATTATTTTATTTCCCAATTTATCATATATCAAACATTTTTTATATTTATTTCACATACATATACATAATTAATGCATTTTCTATACAATATAGAGAAAAAATATTTATTCAATTAATTAAATATTAAATTGAAACACATATACCTAATAGTTATAAAATTTATTCCAATTTTTCTATTCATTTTAGAATTTCATATTAATACGATACATTTAATATGTTATGTTTTTTATTGGTATATTTTATTTCGTTAATTTTAATATTATTACAGTTAGGTATTATTTATTCACATTTAATATTTTTTTATTTTTTTTAAATTTAACTATTTTCTATTATTTAATTATATATATATACATATATTTACTATTATTTGGTATTTTCAATGCACATTTATCGTTGTCTCAAAATATATCAATTATTATTTAATAATTTATATTTAAATATATATATATATATTCAATATTTTTAAAGTGTAATCGTTTATAATTATTCTATTTCCCAAATTATTAAAAAGCATTCATTTAAGTATATATATTCAAGAAAAGTATCAGAAATATAATTTTACAAAAACATTTAAAAATAAATATTTTCTCTTTGGATATTTAGTATATTTATAAATTATTATATTTATAATTATAAAAAATAATTTATTAAACAAGTATTTATATTATTATAAATAATTAATTATATATTATAAAAATATTATGAAATTAAAATAAATAAATTTATATAATAAAAATGTTTACTATATTTATAGTAATATTTACATTTAAATTTATATTTATATTTGTATTTCTATATATATATATAATATATATATTTATATAAGATATAAGTATATATACTGATATAAATATAAAATATTAGTTTTTTAAAATGTATTTCTATATTGAAAAATAAATAATTATATAATTAAATAAAAATAAAATTATAAAAAATATATCTAAATAATGAATATGTATACTATATTTATATTTATATTAAATATATTTTTTTTATATATAATTAAATATATACTTGTAATGATTTAAATTTATTCATACGAATAAAATTATATTAAATAAATTGGAATAATGAAAATATTTTCTATATTTATATTTTCATACATTTATTAAATACAAATACAATTATATAAATATATATAATTCTTTAAATTTATTTAAAATTTTAATAAATAATTATAAATATATTTAAAAATATATTTATTTATAAATATATTTATAAATGTATATTTTCTATATTTATAAAATTATATTTTCTTAATTAAAAATAAAAAATATAATAATTTCAAATAGTATTTATAAATTTTTAAATAATGAATAATAGATTTTACTAATTATAAAAATATTGTAAATATTTACATAATTATATAAATATGTTGACAAATTTTTTTATATATAATTATAATTTAAAATCCATTTTCAAAGTAATGGTTTTTAGTGCTGATAAAAATGCATTTTATTAATGCTTCTTTCACACAGATAACGAAATAGAATTAAAAGCGATAAAAACACTAAGAATAGGTATCTTTGTTATTTCAAAATATTTACCCTCATAATGATAACTTTTATCATCACTTTTTAGCACTAAAAACACCATCTTTATGAGGACTATTGAAGCACTAATAAAGATATCTTTTTTTCAGTGCTAATTAATTGAGCAGTGAAAAATGACCCCTTATTATATTTAAAAACACCATAACTCTTATTGATTGAATAGTGATTCTCAATAATTTTCAGAACTCCCTTGCTACTAGTGATCCTCCTCAACGTTCACTTATACTAATCAAGTATAGAATACGATGTATGTTATTTCCTCCCCTTCACTTACTGATTTCATTTTTTTGTTTCCACAGTTTATGTTATTATGATGTTCTCACCCAAGAAGTATCCCACTTCTCATCTCCCACAACTCTAGTCTTTATTTTTGTATCTTTTTCTTCATCATTACTGTCATTCTTGTTTCCACTATCACCAAGGAATGTTTTAATGGTTAATTCTTTCACTGTTACAATAACCCCCACTACCATCAACTTCCCATTTCTCTGCATCCTCTACCATTAATTCCTTATGGTAGTTCTCCATTGATTTAATCATTATTTGGATTTTTTTACACATACAAGGTTATTTTTATGTGATAATTTTTTGTGAATATGGTTTTCTTATAGAATTATTTGATTAATGAATGTTATAAAGAATGTTTATTTACATATAAATGGTTGTCTAAGGTTTGTTTAGAAGGTTATATCTGTGACTAAATGATTATGTACGGAATTTTAGGACAACAAAGGTATGATTAATTTTCATCAAGGATTATTTATATGGTGTTATATATGAGAAATTATTTTTTAATGAATGTGTGTCTTCTAAATCTTCTCATTCATTTGAAATACATTTTTATTATATCTAATTTTCTTATGAATAATCTTAAAATATGTACGGTTTGTTTAATTTATCAAATCACTGTTAGGATGGTCAATGACTTTTGTTTTCTTGCCTTCTAAAAGGGTGTTTTAAAGTGATAATGAATTTTGGAGTTCAAATATTTTTTATAAATAATATCTATTTAAATAATCATCTTTGGAATGTTATTATTGTGGTTATTATTTAATGCCAATATAGAAGAATTAATTTATAATTCACTATGAATAACACAAGAATAATATAACATTTTTTAGAGTAATCTCCCATTTATTTTCCATTATATAGTTTAATATTTATATAAAATTTATACAGGACATTTGCAACTTAAACCTCATCACGTACTATGAATATTTCATCATAAAACACAATCAACTACCTAATTCTATATTCTGCATCATATCTAGAAAGATATTAATCTATCATTGATCATTATTATATGATATGATATGAGAATAATATTTCAATTCATTTCGAATATAATTTGAAAATAATAATCAAATTGTATCCCCATTTAATAGTGTTCAATGTATATATCACTTAATATGTACTACATGAATTGAAATTTTTGTTGTCGATATGATGAATGATTTTGCATGCCTCCTTTAGGATCCTTATAACTATTGATACAATTTTCTACACTAATATGTTGTTCCTATTGAGGTTTTATAATTTATATTTATTTTTATATATTAAAAATAATAATTACCAAATTATATAATGAATTGAAATAAAAGTTGAGTTCTATTTTAAAATTAAATGTTAAATTATTTTTAATTTTTTCTGAATGGATTTTCACTAAATGTGTCTAAGGTGAACCATTTTTTCCAAATATGATTCCATTCATTTATTTATGAAATATATTTCATTTCATTGATTATATATGTGTTTATAATGGTTAATATGATTTTAATTTTTAAAAAATAAGTATTTTTATACTTCCAATTTATTATAGGATATAATGGATTTTAGTGGTATTAAAAAACTATAAACAAGTGATTAACATGATGATTTTGTTGATGATTTTTTCAAAATTTTAAAACATCATGTTCCAAAAAATATATTATTTTTTTATCTTTGTATAATATTTTAAATCCTATAGAGTTAGGAAGTACAAAAATTATTTATCATTTTATTTTTTATGATTTTAATACATCTGAGTCATTTAATTTGCCATGATTAAATTATGTATTATTCATGATCAATCAATATTGATGATTATCATATTAATATGTTTGATCAAATTTAATATATTATTTTTGATATTAATGTAATGGAAATTTAGAGGACAAAAAAGATCGTATATTTATATGGTGATACTGAATATCCATTGTATAATGTTGTAGAATTTTTATAGTTTCATTAATGAATTTCTAAATCAGGAACTTTGTAATTTATTGGATAAGGTATTAGGTTGTTTATTAAATATTAACTCATCCTCTTGAATGATCTAGAAAATTATATTTCTAGGGAAGGATCCTGATCAAAACTAGAATAGAGAAATATAGTAAGAATAGTTTTATCTATATCTCTCTTTTATAGTTTCACCTAGTTCATCTAGACTAGAAACAACATATAAAAAATATTTCTTTCTAGTCTAGGTAAATCCAATTTTTTGACCAAACATATGACACATACATTCCATTCTGGGTAATAAAATGATTTAGATATTATAAAATTTCCAATATAGATATTATTCAATTGAAATAATGTAAATATTTATTGAAAAAAAGTGCACACATTAATTTCATGGAAAACACAATTTTAAAATAAGTTAAAAAATTTATCATATTATACCCTAAAAACCTGGTGATAATATATAATATTGTGGACAAGCATGATTTGGTTTTCATATAATCACATTAAATTTCATAAAAATAGTATTCAATATTTATTTTCTAAGAGGGACATCATCGTAATCTTGGCTAATAGAAGTATCTTATAAGGGTATAATAGTGTACGAATTTACCTATAAATATTTTTTATTGTCTAGTGATGTGAAAAGAGGCATTATAAGATCACCTTAGAATATATTATATATATGGTGTTAAATTTTTAATATTCCCTTAAAACATTATGGAATAACCTATATAGGGTACGATGGATTAGTTGGTCATATAGCTTACCTTTTCTTAATCATTTAGGTGCATGAGTGAAAAATTATGTCCAATAGACTATGAGATTATCTAACGAGTTATCATTGAGAAATATGATTGATGCCTAAGATAGTGGATGATTGAGTATCATATATTATAATATTATGGGTAATCTGTGAGATATACGTATGGTATTCTATATTGTAAGTTACTAGAGACATGATAGTGATTCAACATGTTCTTAGATTTGGGTGATGTGAATTTTTTTTTGTTTATTGTACTTCTAAATGGGTATTCTGTACATCAGGAAAACTTATTTAATGACGCACCCATTTTTTGGTTCATTCATAAGAGAAAATATTATCTTAATTGTTTACCATATTTTAAATTATATTCATATGAAAAAGGGCTATGTTATACCAATTTCATGATTTTGTTCCAATATATACATGTTATGATTATCCTTGGGGGATATTCATGGTTTCTTGGGTTATGAGGTCGAATCTCATAGTACCTATGATGTGGTTATTTCTAGAAGGAGGTAAATAATCTCTTCTAATATTATAATTAAAATTTCAACATCTTAAAAGGAAAATAATTTGAATTTGATGGAACAACCATGGTATAATATTATGGTATGATTAGTATGATTCACTTGTATGAAATGAACTAGGTACATTTGATTATAATGGTATAGGGGTGAATAAAAAATAAAATTACATACAAGTTTATTTTTAGTGATAGGAATTTGAAAATATACTCAATTGTTTGAATTTGTGTATATTTTATGGGGCTTATTAGGGTTTACGTATTTATATTTAAACTTTCACCCTACACATGAACATTAGTGTTCATAGAGTTATTGTTATTGACATGCATTTGATGTAAAATGACTAGTAATATATATTAGAGTATGTTCAGCTCATTAGGGATCGGTTGATTTTATAATGGTATTGTTAGTGACCTTCTAGAATTTTTAGAGGTTATTTTAAATATTAAATTCTGATGTTGTAATTTAAAAGCTTTTAATTAAATAGCTTCATTACTCATCAACTTTACCTATAAAAGATTTATTATTCCATTGAGTTACATAGTACTCTTCTCCCTTGTCTCATATGATACCTAAACTACTTCATGATGTAGTCATCAAAAAATGATCATTGGTACCCCGTATTGGATCTCTACTGCTCTAGTAGTTGAAGAAAAATAGGTGCTTTTCTTGAAGATATGGAGGATGTGTTTTTATAATTTTTTTTAATAATAACTGTTTGAGATATGAAGCTGTCGTGGATGAATTTTTGTTATATCTTTCACATTTTTTTGTTTTTATGTTTTTGTAATTCAGGAATAATTAAATCATTGACTACTCATGCAGTTAATGTCTCCTCCACATGATGATATTACTAATCCCTTGGAATAACAGATCATTAATGCTAAATCTATTGATTTATTAGGGGACATAGAAAATTTTGATGAAAAAACTAAAATGACACGTCATTAGAGTGTTCAATAAAATTATCAAGGTAATATGTAAGGGAATAAAATTTGAGGATTTCTGGAATCTACATAGCCAAACAATTGACCCCAACATGTAAATTTGCGTTAGTTATGTTGTGGTCACATTGGGGATACATTTTCAGATTGATTCTGATTCATCTCAGGTCATCTATCCTATAATTAAAAAAATCATCTGCAATGGAAGAACAATATTATTACGATATTGATTCATTATTTTACAAAAAAAATTCTATAATGAATCTTTGATTTATTTTTCATTAACCCTTGTAGGATTCATATAATATAGAAAAATTCCAAAATAATTTATTTTTGAATGTTGCTGGAAATGTCAAGGAAGCTTCAAGACACTTCTTACCAATATAAATATTTGGTATACAGAGAGAAAAGTAAATACACACCCAATAGTTATTTATAAGCACCTAATAAAGAAGAAATCATAATAATATTTAATCTGGTGTTATAATGAGAAATAAATTTTGGTTTAATGATGTTAATAATTCATTATTTGACATTATTTATATTATCCAGTTTGATTCAAAATTGTTAATTTATGAAATAGATAATGATTTCTAAAAATAATGTATGCACATCAAAACCAATGTACCACTATTATAAATCAATGATGGGGTACGCTTCACTAGAGAATAAATTGGATTGTATTTTATTTCAATACAAAATGTTTTATGTTATATTGAAAAACAATGTTCCTTTGTTTATATTTTTATTGATGAATCAAAATCCAATGCCACTTCCATCCCATGTTATGTATTATGTATGTGGGGTTGTATAAATTGGAAGGATAAACTATTTGATGAAAATAAAAAATCAACATGGGATGAATGTGTGTGTATTATATAATATTAAATCAATAGTAATTATAATAGTATTATATAAAAATATATTTTTTCATATCTTTTATACTGTTTAGACAAAATAATCGGCACTGCCTGTAGTAGAAGAAAAAATACATTTTGTATCATTGAAGCTGATGGAACAATATGCTCATGATCATGGTTTAGTTTTATGAGTGCCTCATAAAACATATTCCAATAAGATAAAATTATGTGAATATTCCTATAATATTTTGAAAAGATTATAGAAAAAAATATTTCTTTTAAAATATTATTGTATTGTCTGGTTTGGAAGACCAATGTTTGAGAAAGTATCAATGCAAACTGATGGTGGAGAAAATATAATCACATGAACTAGACAACCCTGCTATCTTTAAGGCTATCCATTCCGATCAAACACGTACATTAACTAAAAAAATAATTATCTTAAATAATATATCTCTAAAATGTGAATGTAAAAACTTCCAAAAAATATAATATTAGAAATATTTTATTGGGTATAGTTTTATGTGATTCCAATCTGTCAACACCCATGCACCACCTTGATGTGAGGGGTATGATGTATACAATCCTCGGTGAAAATGTACCCTAGAATGAACTCCCAAAAGATCAAATGAGACTGGTGATTGAGGTATCTCATAAGATAACTATAGAGATTCATAATGAACATGATTATCTAGTATTACAATAGTCAATGATGTAGTTGTCACTTTTATATTGTGTACAAAAAAGCGTATAATGATTCATGAAGTTTGTCATTAACCAATTTTATCATAGCAAAAAACTATAAAAATTTATGAAATAGGCCTGAAGTGAATTTCATAATTACCAATGGATAAATATATGGGGAAATAGATTTTCATATCATGAAAATAATTTGAATTAAACAATAAATTAATACTATGCTCAGGGAGTAATTTATCTCCCCTTGTTCTAGACACACGTTTTTTATATTTTTAGATTCATTCAAATATTTCATATAAATAATAAAATACATATTACATTCTACATAAAAAATAAATATTTTATATTCTAGAAATTACATTTTTGGATTCAATAGTATAAAAGATATTATCAAGAAGTAATGGATTGGATCATCATTTGTGAATAATAATGTAACGTACAATTTCATAACACCCCTATCCAAATAGTGAGATAATATGTTTACTAATGTAAATAACTATTCACATTTTTAGTGGAATTAGTCTTACTCATATACATAGGAAACATTGTTCAAAGCATGACTTAGATTCATTAATCCCAGTATAATTTCATAGAAAATAATTATTTTTCATAATGAATAGATTGATAACAAAATAGTTGATATTCCCAAATAGATTGAGAAAAAAATGAAAGACGTGTTTTGATACCTATTATATATAATTACAACTCTTAATTATAATAACATAAAATATATTTTATTTTATTTTCATTTTATAGGAAGCATTGGATAATAACAAAAATCAATCTGCATAACCAAAAAATTTACATTTTAGATCCAATGCATGGATATCTACCAAAAGAAACACACATGAAGTGTATTTCGTATTTTTAATACATGTCAATCAACATTTGATAGATATATTTATAAATATGTGTATATATTTGTTTTTAACAATAATTTTTTAGTATAGGGTGAATGAGAAATATAGGCCAAATCATAGAATGATGTCGATGTATGAAGATAATAACCCCATGCTTTAATACAAATAATAATACATTAAGGTATATATAAAATAAATTAACTATCAAAACAAATTTCCAAACTATTTTAATATTTGGGTCAACGATTCAGCAATGTCTAAAGCATGATAATGGCCACAATTGTAGATATTATGTTAGAAAAATTTTGAGAGATACCATTAACCATAAAAATACCAGCACTTAAATATTTGTAAAGTTTTACATTAATTAAAATTTCCTTAAAAATATTTCCCAATAACATGGTTTTTAGATTTTTACAGTATAATCATGATTAATGATAACCTTCGTACCAAAAATAATAGGTACCTTTGTTTAGATGTGAATGGTATAAAACATGTTGCTAGAATATATTCAAATAAAAAATAGGTGATCATGTTTTATATCTATGATCGAGTATGGGGTATTACCATAAAAATGTATATTTGGTGCGAAAAATTACAATCATGATTCTAATATGATATTTATTTTCTTTTTCTCAATGATAAGTACAATATTGGAATCAATTTGATTATAACCACTTACATGTAAACAATATTTTTTTTGAAATGGGGGAGCCAAAGTTGGAGACGGATGCATGGGTGAAGGTGGAGGTATAGGTGGAGGTGTGGGTGGAGGTGTGGGTGGAGGTAGAGTCAAAAAACTATGGTGGAAAAGTAGGTTGTGGCTATGACCATGGTAGGGTAGCAGACATTGTGTGGTCTTGAAAACAATATTTTTTTAGAAAAATTGTTAAATTTGGATTATACTAAGGATTTGTTTTATAATAATTGTAGAAAAGTGTTTAGAAAAAATATAAATTAATATAAGATAAATTATATAACTACTTTGTGGGTTTTTATTCTAAAAATGATTGCAACCACATGTTTATGTAATTTTGTACATGAATTTATTTGGTGGAATTGTTTTCGGTATAAAAAAGCACGACATGTTTTTTGAAATTAATTATCATAAAATATAATTACCATTATAAAATTAACGGTATGTTCAAATATTACTAAAGTATGACATAAACCCCTCACCATGAACAAACATAACAAAAATATGCAGTTTATTTTTAATGGCTTGTCAATAAAACAAGGAAAGGGTATTAATAGTGGATAAAATAGACACATTAGAGTAATAAAGAACTAATCCAGTCATCAATGAGTTATATAACTTTGATCAAATGGTTCAATATATATCAGTGAAATCAAACACTGAAACCATCAATTGTATAAATGAACTATTAGAGGACAACCGACATTGAGCAATCATGTTCATGGAGGAGGGATTGTTTCAAATTTAACATGGTATCAAATGAAATGAATCTAATTTATGAATAAATCCACAAAACTGAAAATACTACTTCAAATGAATCATTAAGGAACCAAAAGTGAAAATGAGTTCCCCATTGAAAAATAATCTAATAACATGATCCTAAAAAACATAAAAGTAATGTAACATAAATGTTCATTGGCTAAATCATGAATTTTCTGATAAAAACAATATAGTGGAATCACATTGGTGGGTGCTGCATTTACATTGAATATCTGATCATCAATTAGATGGATGATATAGTATAAAATATTCTTTGTGAAGTCCATACATGTATCATTAATTATTCATGTTCACATTAATTATGTAATGTTATAAATGTTCATAACATCATTAAAAAACTCATCATCATTCTCAATAAAAAATAAATTATAATAAAGACATTCCCATTTTGATGAAAATATAATGATGGTTTTATGATATGGTTTATCGTATACAGGAAAAATGAAATGGATATACTCATATATAGCATAATTTTGCAAGATATAATGGATAAAATATATTTAAGATTAATTAGGATTCAATTTCAGGAAATGATATTGCTTAATACCATAAAAAATGAGAAAACATTTTAAAATTCAGAATATTGTCATATAAAAATACAAAATGGATCACATTGTGTAATTTTATATAAAATTTGGTAAATAATTCTTCGTATAGTATGTACTCTCTTTGTTGTTGAAAGGGAATGATATATTTTAATATGTTCCGTAAAAAATCATATGTAAATATTTGTTTTTTAATCATTGAATGAGAATCGGATTACAATAACAATTATTGTTTTCTAGTTATAAATAAAATAATAAACAAGGATGATTCACACAATTACTATGATCATGAACTCAATTAGGATGATTATCTCATTATGATGCAATTTTTATTTTATTATCTTATTCATCAAGCATTATGGATTACCAAACTACAATATTACTAAATCATTGATGTTTTTTAATGCACAATAAGAAAAAAATTCATGGCTGAATCAATCATACCTCAATGAAATTCAAATTATACCTGATATGACTCAAATTGTATGGTTTCAGTTTAAAATCTACATTTTTAATGTATTATATCATAATTTTTATTATTTTGTTTGTTTATTGAATAAATATTGTAATAATTGTTTAATTATACATGATGATTCTTTTTCTCATGTTTGGGTGGATTGGTCAATGATTCTCATGATCGTGAGAGGTTGGAGTACAAGGAAGTAACTATGATGAAAACAATAATGAAATGGTTCGTGAAAGTATACAACCATCATGAAAAGATGAATTATTACTTATTAGTTAGTTTAATTACTCCCTATTTTATTTATATATTTATGATAATATCTTTTTAATTTTACTTGAATAAATATTTTATTCATGTATCAATCATGAATTAATATTATTCATTCAATCTCTAGAAACATGCCAAAAAAGAGAGAACTTGATTATTTTGGTTGGGGATGTTTCAAGAATAATGGTGCTTCTTATTCAATCCAAATAGAACATTTATTTCCCTTCTGGCATGCTGATGATTGTTGAATGGAAAGAAAAACTCACTTACTCAATCATCAATACCTCAATATGACTCACAATGTTATATGTTTGACTTGAAATATATGTTTTTAGTTTATAATATACGTTTTGGTTAAAAAACACACACCACATACAAAAAATTTAGAAAAAAACTTAATATTGTTTTGATACAATACTAATCAAGTCCATTTGTCATTGTGGATATAAAGGTATCATATGTACCTCTATATAATTCACAGTGTTCCCATTATGATTCAAATTTTCTTTCATTAGTTTGGAATTGACCTCTTAGTTCAAAAAGTGTAACTCAAAAATAAATGAAAAATTTGGATCTAATTTTAATGATATATATGCAGAATAATTGAAGTGCAATTTTTGATGTGTACTATTTTGTATCACTTTAAAGTAACACAAGATGAAACTATTATGATCAAGTTGTGTGTTTCCATCCTTTAATGAAATTTTAGAAAAAAATTCAAGTGAAATTATAAAAAACATAAAAACTCATTCATTCTATTTATATAAATTATTAAAACTCATAGGTAATTTTTAATGTTTAGAAATTAGTATCATGAAAAACTAACACATGATGTGATACATATGAATTAAATTAATTATATCTAGTTAAAATGTCATTTTGTTATAAAACACAAGTGATATACTGAAATACAAGGAAACACATTTATATTTTCTTGATACATTTTTATAATTATCCATAAATAATTTGGGATGTACAATAATTAGACGCATCTCAATCTGAATCACATTTTGACTGATATTCCCCTATGAGAACCATTTTAATACATAAGTTTCATTTTAGTTTAAAATGTGCCTCATATAACTAAAACTAGGAAACTGATTCTAAATTCCTTTCTCATCATTCTATCTACTGTTTCATAATTAATTTCCATATCATTTTCATATTAATATTATTTATTTACTTTATATATATATAATTCTAGAAAATGAATATGAAATTGTGTGATTTTCACGAATAAACCAAAACTCAATCTGAATCACAATGATCTTAGTATGAATCAAATATTAGTTTAAAATTAAAACTTTTTATTTATTTTTTTCATTATATTACTAATAACATTGGAATTGTTTTCATATATAGGTGAATTGTTTTAATCGAGAAGTGGTGGTTTGTTCTTTTATATAGTAGTGTACTTTTTCATTGTAATGTAGTTTTTTTATATTTGTGTTTGAAATTTTATTTCATTTAAATAATTTATTTGTATTTGTTTTTTATATTTTATGGCATTTTAGTCTGTTATTAAAGCACGTTGTAGTATGCCTTTTTCTGGTGTTATAATGTGATGCAAAAACAAACTACAATATTCCCTATTACCAGTTATTAGTTATTTATTGATAAATGATACATTTTTAGTGCTTTTAGAAGTAATGATAATGGGAACCTTTATAAAATATAAATAAAAGAACTAATAAATTGGGTCTTTTATCAACACTTCTATAAGAACCAACAAAGGTGTACTATACCTATACTTTTTAGCACTAATAAAGGACACCTTTATCAGTTCATTTGTATCCATAATATAATCCTATGTCTTTTAATCATTACCTAATATTCACCTATTTTTTGTTCTAATAACAGCCAATTATATAGTTATTAAATGATTTATTTTTAGTCATGATACATAATTATTTTTAATGTCATTTTTTTTCAATGAATGATCATTTTAACAATTTTCAATGTAATGAACATTAAATGTTATGTAGTAATAAATTAATATTCTATAAAAATCATTATGTTATGAAATTATTTAATATTGAATATATCACATAATGATATATATGAACATTAATTTCTTAAAAAATTTATTTTTGATAGAAAAAATAAGGAATATGACTTATTTGGAATGTTTTTTTGGATATTGATCACTAATAATGATGTGTTTCTTCCAAAGTAATAAAAATCACGATTCACTTTTTATTATATCACGATTCTATGTATTATTTGGTTGATTAAAATATGAATATGTATTCATGATGGAAGGAAAAATTCCTTATTCTTATGTAGTTTTATGAATAATGACCTTCCAATGATTGAATTACTATCTAAAAGGTTTCCATGATATGTGTTCTAGGATCTGTATTAAAATTTCATAATAATTTATGTAAAATTATTCAAAATATTCCATAATAATATAATGATAATATATGATGGTTCTACATCATGAGATAATAATTCATGCAACCACACTCACATTATATGTTTTCACATAGGCATATGGTTTGATCTGGAATATGTCTTATCTATATTTTTTATAGAATGCTCCCATTATAATTATCAGTATAGTGGAAAGATGAAGCCACAATATTTCGGATAAAAATTGAATATAAATCCTTGTGTATTAATTAGTATCAAAATATAATAGAGTGGATTGGTTTATGTGATATTGAAGATTAAAAATAAATAAGCATTAAAGAATCATAATATCCTCACTATTCTGTAAATATAAATATACAAAAGAAGATTAATGAATTCTGGTAAATAGTCCAATAATGTTTCACTATTTACATGAGAAATATGTTTCTTGATGCCAAATAACTATGTTTTTTGTTATATTTATCATTTGAAATCTCACACATAAATTCATCACTCCTCTATTATGATTTATTTATTATAAATCCAATAATAATTTCACTAAGAGAAAAAAACTAATGGTAATCTTATTTCTAAATATAATATTATTAACAACATTGATATATCAAATTCCTTAGCGTTTTAAAATTTAACTAAACCTTAATATTAGTATTATATAATCATAATTAAAATAAAAAATAACGTAGTGATGAAATATTCAACATCTTTGTTTTACTCTATATTATAACTCATCGCTTCTATATTATTACACTTTTATTACATATTTTCCGACAAGAATAGTGTCCCATATTCATTCTAGGGTATATATTCTACTAAAAATATTTCCTTTATTTTTTATCACTTATTTTCTCTACCATCAACATCATCATTGAATTGTTCAACCAATTTCTCAAACACTATTATATCTCCATATTGATTCCAATCTATAAATTAATTACAATTTATTATGTCATATTTGTTATCAAATGGTAATCAATTATTATGATTATTTCTATAAGATTTTTTCACATTTCACATGACCTAATGTTAACTTATTGCATTCAAATATAAGTAATTAAAATTTTACCCAGTTTAAATATATAAAAATCCAATTTTTGTCATTATTATATCTATATCTACAGTGTATGAATATTATTCCCTTTATAAAAAAAACTATCCCCCACTAATATAATTTTATTTCTTCATTTTCTATGATTTCATTTTTAAGAAATATGTAAATTTTATATCATGTAATGTAAGCATCATGAACCTACGTTATTAGATATGGTGATGTTGAAAATGTTTAAACTAAGGGCTTTAGGTATTTATAGACGCTACATCACATATACATCTTGTGATATAAAAGAAAATGAACAATAAAGTAATATAATATCTTTGTATTAGTTATATACATTCATATTTCATGACCACCTATGACTTTCGATGGATAATTTATTTTAATAACTATTTATTTATACTTAAATTTTTTATTTATATTATAATTAGAAATATTTATTATAAAAAAAAATTAATAATAATCTGATATTATGATTTTAACATTGATATCAATGTGATATTGTTAATCAGAGTTAGTTCAACAATCCATGAAAAGTGTTCTCAGGAAAGACGGAAATAATATGATCGGTATAGACACACCAATTATGCATAATTTCTCTTCCTCTAATATATATTTTTCTTCCAATAATTAAATGAATTGAGAAAAAATTTAAATAAAAGCCCAAATCATATATGTAAACCATAAAATGAATAAACAATGTAAAATATAAAAATAAAATTTATATTTGTCAACACAATTATATATGTATTTATTAAAAAATGTTTAATATATCATTAATCATCTGTTGGTGTATATGTCGTGACTACCCAAAGCCCCCTCTAATTGGCTAGGGGATGTCGACCTAAACTGAGTAGGTATATCCCACAAATAGGAGACGTTTTCCTTAGTAATTGTACACTTGAACCCATATCCAAGCCCAAATGTGATGAACTAAAAGTAATAAGTAAACAAGAATTTATTCAAGTAAGATACAAACAACATAGTACAATAATAAAAAAACTAAATTGTAAACGAGGCTAGAATACAAGCCAAAGCAAAAGGGAAAGTACAAGATCCTAACACTCATTAGCAGAAAACCCTAACTGAAGAGTAGGTACAAAAAACGTAGTTTGAAGTCATTGAAGAACACCTCATCTTTCAGGACTCTCTAAATGAACCACCAGATCCCAATCCACCATGGACTACATCAAAGCATTAATTTTCTGTACAAAACAAGACACGTGTAGGCATATCTCCTACATGTGTGAGTAAAACAATATTCATTAGGGACCCCTAAACTACAATCATACACCACTAATAAATACACTAGGTACACCATAATGGAAACACATTAAGTACACCACAAATAAAACACATAAATCACAGTCAATACATTCATCTATCATAGGTACATGTCTACAAAATTATGACATGGATTTCTAGTTTTTGTCTATAAATCCCTCACTCTCTATGACTCTAGAAGTGTCAGAATCACACAATGCTTTGATGGTGCATTAAGCATGAATTTCCATGGAGTATCGATGGTTGAAGGAGTGTTAGTGGTGTATAGAGAATCATAGGCCCATGGAGTTTTAGTGGCCCCTGATGTGGTGATGGTTTCTGGGACTTCCATGTCACATTGATTATCGATAGAAAATGGATCTTCGATGGTGTAAGAGCATTAGTGGAACACAGAGCTTCAGTGGTTAATAGATCATTGAAGTCACAAGATGTTTCGATGGATCTCAGAGTCATGATGGAGTCTGACACATCTATAGAGTATGGATAATTGATAGGGAAAGCAGTCCCGCATGTCACATAGTGACTTCTAGCTATCAAATTCTACTCATAGTGTGCTTGTTCTAGGAGAACCTACTCCTCAAGCCATTAGGGTTTATACCAAAATCTTCAAAAACTCAATTAGATTATCTCAAAAAGACCTACATGTCTCATGAATCCCAATGTATAAAACATCTTCTCAAAAGGACACATAGTTTGAAATATACAACCAATTTAGTAAAAGGGTCAGGTATGAGTTTGGCTCCAACCCAACCTTGTCAGGCTGAACTAACCCAGCCCAGTTCGCCTGACTAGACCCAAACCAGTCTTCTTGTGATATCATGAACTGACCTTGCCAAACAGGATGTTGACTCACAGTGTGGTTAACCCAGCCTAGCCCGATGCATGAGGGGAGACACCTTGATCGCATGGCTAGGTCGTGTACTCCATGTCAATGCGGCTACCATGTTCAATGTGAGTCGCACTGCATATCAGCCCCTTAGTACCATGAAACAACTATTGTGAGGACCTCCTTTTATTTGATCTATGAGCTGCGTCCCAGTATAGCTACCATCATGGGTTCCTCCTTCAGTGTGTTCCCACTGGACCCCGACTGTGTGTACCCCTAGAACCTAGCCTTCCACTAGGTCGTAAGCTAGTCTCACCGCCGACCATCTTTCTTGCGGCCCACCATTCGTCACACCCTACACCATGACTCACCACCTAACGAAATTTCTCCCATCACACCTCAATATTTTTTGAAATATCACAACATTCAGTATTGGATCATTGCGCCATTGATTGGGAATGAAACAATCAATCGTTTGTGTAGGGTTCCAATGGGAGAAGAATGACCAAATTATATTACAGATTTAGGGGTGGATTAAGCACATGAGAACCCAAATAATGGATCATTTCCTTATTCATTCGACCTTGATCCAACCATGTTATTGGGATCATAATGAAACCTATTTTAGAATAATCACAAAGATCTATTGCCTTTAATCCTGTTATAATTATCCACCCCATAATAATTACCAAACCACAGATCAACCTATTAGTGGGTTGGTATGTATTTATGGTTAGATTATAAGAAGTGGAAATAAAAGAATAACTGATGGAGACCGTACATTGATGATTTCATTTTTCATTCATTATGAATGAAGGTCCAAGTTGTCATCAATCCTCAATTCGCCATTGTTCATCATCAGGAGATAAATTCATTCTACAAACCTCAAGGGCAATATTCAGATATGGAAATAACATTGAATCTCTATGACATGGATGATTAAAAAGGGATACCACTACTGCATCAACATGTTATGTTCAATGGAATATTTTTACTATATATTTTAATTATGCCTATGTAAAAAATATAACTTTCACCCTAAACCTACGGCAGTGGAGGAATGGCCCTACCAAAGGAAAAATTCATTAATTACTAAAAAAGAGTATCTTATTTCCAATCTATGTTACAATTTATTAGTTATTAGGATATCAAAATAAAATAATCTTTATCTAATTATTTTCTTTATAGTTATGCTCCTAGTAAATTTTTGTATAGACGACCCCTGTCGAACAATGTCTGCTCGTGGCTAGGGTAAAGTCGCTGCACTAATCTCAAAAGTACCATCATATTTCCGATCTGGTCACTCGTTTATGAGATATTTCTTTTTTTAAGAAAATTTGGATGTGCCTACTTTTAAAAACACAACATCTTTCAAAAGATCATTTTACCCCCAGTCCATATAATCACATTCTATCTGAGCACATGGTCTTGGAATTTTCATATATAATTTATAAAACAAATCAAGAAAATATGAGTCATAAAAATTCTCCCCACCATGGGTCTTTATATCCCCAAATTCCAAAAAAAATGGATAATCATTAGAAAGTTGAGGGTAATGAGCATGAATGTGAACCTCCAACTCCCAAGTGATATATGGGTGATTCCCATGCTACCATCAAATGTCCACCATATGAATCAACCACCCACAATGGATCTACTCTTATTGATCCTCAATCATTATCAGGTAATATGAAAATTTCATCCCATCATCAATGTCTAGCTCACCCTAGTTGATGACGTGCAATGGATCATGCAAATTCCTCCTCAGATATGACATGTGGGAGACATCATACACCTAGTTAACCATGGGGGTAAAGCTAGGAGGTATGCCACCTTGCTAACTCTACTTAGAATCTGAAAAGGCCTGATCTATCTTAGAGATAACAAGTTGCACTGACCAATGTACACAATCTCTATTGTGGTGATACCCAAAGGAACACATTGTCTCACTCCTTGAACTCTAAAGGACTCATCTTCATATAAACATATAAATTTTGTTATATTTGTGTTTTCTTCATCTACTTATTAAGGATATGCACCCTCTTAGTGGTATCCCTTACCAACATTAGACCCATGAGTGCTAACACTCTAGGTTCTGTCCAGTATAGTTGTGACCTGCATGGGCTTCCATACATGGCCTTGAAATATTTATACCAATGGTGGAGTTGTTTATATTGTTATATGAAAACTCCACTAGAGGTAGGAAGTCCTCCCAACAATAGTAAATTTAGAGGATACAATCATGATTAATTTCCACTAAAATTTGGATGGTCCTATCTATTTGACCATCTGTCTAGGGATGAAACATTGTGAACAAGCACAACTAAGTCCCAATGATCCCTATAATACCTTCCACAACTTATATTTTATTTTATCATCACGATCTAAGACTATATTTTATGGAACTCTATGAAGAAAAAATATCTAAAGCACAAAGAAGTGTCTCAAGATCTATTCTAAGCTATGCTCATGGATTAGTAGGAAGTGGGACGACATGGTTAGTTGGTTAATGATAACCTAGATGGTATCGTGTCCCCTAGACATGCCCAATAACCCATCATGATGTCTATTGATATCCCATAACAACTAAACTCTTGAACCTCAAGGGGTTGAGTGAAACCTGCAACAAACTGGTGTTTATCCTTCGCTTGTTGACAAGTGGGGTATCGAGAAACGAACTCTTCCACTGCCATCTTCATCCCCTTCCACCATAACTGACATCAATGGTCCTGATACAAAGTATCCATGGCTGGATATTCCTCTAAAAGAGATGTATGGAATTCCCTTAAAACCTTATGTTACTAGGTCGCTAGAACTAATGTGTGCCCTCTATAGAGAACAACTTCCTCCCCACCATTCAAATATCAATTAGGGGCATTCCCCATGGACATATGAGCACATGAAGTCTCACGGTCCACAAATCTGAGTTGTTCCTCCCTGACTCACTGTAAGAGTGGTGGGGTAACCACCATCAATTTTAGATAAGAATATTCATCTCTATCCACAAAGGATATCTTATATGAGGCTAATTTCTATGATTCCTCATTAATTAACTATGAACTCAATCTATGGATATGGGAATTTGCAACCACATTCCCCTTCCCAAGAGTACAGACTATCTCATAGTTATTGTTCTAGTGGAACTCTATCCAAATCCTATGTATCATGTTGAAATCCTTTTGAGATAAGATATACTTGGGACTCTGGAGCTCATATTGAACACTAACTACTCACCCATTAGGCACTGTCACCACAAAATCAATGTGAATACTACCACTACGTAATCTAGATCTTCGAATGCATATTTATTCTCATGTTGCCTCAAATGGTGTGAACCATAGGAAATCACTAAATTCTCATGTTTCAGGACACAACTAATCCCAGAACATGATTAATTACAGAACACCACATACTCAACACCCTTCTCTAGAAATCTCATGATGGGAGTTCTCGTCAACCTCTTCCTCAGCATGTGAAAGCACTGCAAACACAAATCTATCTACATGAAAGGCTTCATATTCTATGTGAAGACTATAATGGGTGCTTATTTCTTGAAATAGTTATTTAGAAACCACTAATAGTATATAGAAAAACCTAGGCCACTCCACACCTCAGTAACACATGTGGATGGCTCCTTAGAAAGAACAACATCAATTTTTTTCAGATCTACTGCAACTCCATCGTTTGAAATGGGGTGTCCCAAAAAGTTGACCTCTTGTATCCAAATCATACACTTCAAGAGCTTCCAATAAATCTAATTTACTCTTAGTTTTTCTAGGACCATCCTCAATTGTATCTTATATTCCTTCTCTAACACTGAGTACACCTAGATGTCATCAATTAATACCATAACGAACTAGTCTATGTAAAGCTATATGATTGTGTTCATGAGTCCCATTAACACTAATGGGAAGTTCATCATTCCAAAGGGAATAATATTTTACTCTTAGTGGCCATACAAATATCTGAGTCTAACATTGGGATGTCCTCGGCTCATACTCAAAGGTTGTTATAGCCAGATCTTTTGTCTATCTTTGAGAACCACCTCCCTCACATCTGATAATCAAAGAGGTATTAAATCCTTGATAGTGGATACGTGTTCATTATGGTCACCTGGGTTGGCTTCCGAAATACCACACATAATCTCAATGTCATGTCTTTAATCATGTAAAACAAAATTGGGGCTCCTAAGGTGAAACACTAGGTCTCCAAAATCACATTCTATACAATTCCTCCACCTATACCCTTAAATCACAAAGCTCCACGTGATCCATATGATATTAATGGGATGATATCAGTGCCATAACTGAGTTTAGATCAATGCAGAAACCCACGTAACATTATGTATGTAATCTAGAAATATATTTTGGAAAGATTTCATTGTACTCAACCACTACTACAGGAAACTAAGGACTTTTCTCCTCCACTGCACTGTGAGTCTTTATAGCCATCTATTGATTGATCAACTACACCCTCCTATGTGCATATCCATCCTGTGTGGCATAGGGTTACATTTTTATATGAAAGGAAACCCTGGTCTGATATCCAAGGAAACAACACACTATGTTCCAAAAATAATCAATATGGGCATGAACTGTGGTTAACCATTCTATACTAAGGACAGTGTCGTAAGGACTCGACACTACCGAAAAGTGTTCACAACCAATACATTCACCACCAAGAGTAATGGAACACGGTCCTAGCTAGTGTATAAACATCAAATATCCTCTCATAGGAGTCTCTATGCATAGGGATCATGTCAACAATTCCACGAGAATTTTTATGTGTCAAATAATGTTCATGGATTTAAAAGAGTTACTGGAACATGTGTCCATAAAAAAAGCAGCTATGGAGGAAAGGACACATATCATACCTCTAATTATATTTACATACTTTGGGTTTTAAGCCACTGTATCCTTATATTGTGCCAATCCCTATTCATAATCTCCATGTGCCTATGTCGGACCACCTTGGGGTGGTGATGGTAGTACCTCAAACATCTTCCCACCTTCTACTTTCTCTCCAGCTCCTCTAACACATCCTATGACTAGAGGACCACCCTTTTCCTACCTTATATTATGACTCAGTAATCCCTCATTAATCTACTGATCATCTGTACGACGAGTCAGGAAATTGTGATCCATGTGTCCCTGACCATCACGTGAGTAGCACATATTGTCCTTCGGCTAACTCACTCTACCTTGGGTGCCATGCACCACTGAACCTGTATCTTGGGGTTATCTGCAACACTGTCTGATCCACCTAGATCCCTGGTGCTGTTTTCATATACATTCCATTAAAGACATAGATACTTGGTGCCCGATGGTAGCTCTCATTCCCAGTTCTGCTCCTCTAGAAATCCCTATACTATCAGAGCTCAGTCCACTACACCAACATATATCAGAATGATATGGGATATCAAGGATGACCTGATCTCCGAGAGTTTCCCATGCTTACTGTTTAGGGACCTAAATAATGGGTCTCACACCATATCAATGGAGTCGAGAGAAATATTTATAAATATCGTTGAGTACTCCACTACTAATTGGCTACCATGCTTTAGATACAATAGCTCTTGTATACGTATGGATGGAAATGTCCCTAGGAAGAACTCCTCCCTGAAGAGATTCTAAAATTCTATCCATTTGATGGTCATATCCCCATGTGTATAGATCAATAAGCTCCACCATATTTCTACTGATCCATGTATAGCACTCTCAATTTGGACTTCCATCTGGTCAAGAGGCACCCTCATTAGGTGAAAGACCCATGTAACTGCCTCTATCCAATTTTTAGATGCTTGAAGGTATGGTTCACTACTGAAACTAAGAGGTTTCTTCCTATGGATCTCATGAGACTCACTCAACATAAGTGCTTCATCTTGTAGAAATGCTGGTAGTATATGTTGCTCTCTGGGTGGTGGGACCAATGGTAAACCACCAAGGGGGGATATCTTTATTAGTGGTCCTCGTACCAATCCCTTATTGATAGGTGGATATTCATCAGGATCACACAATATAATATTGGATGACTGTATATGTAGAGGCATCCAAAATAGATCATGTTGTACCACGGACAATAGATAATATCTCTTGAGCTAGAACTAACTCAGGAAGCACATGAGAACACCGTGGATCTTATATGATGCATGTACAATTTAATTTTCCCTACAACTAGTGTTTTCCCATGCCATGTCAAAAAAATAATTTAAATTACTTTTCTATGGATTCTTCAGCTACTACACTAACACTTGAGTCAGTAGTCTAAAATACATACTCAAAACACTGAACATTGTTTCACCAAACCAACCTCAAAGACTCTTGGAAATTTAGGTATAACTAAACTCCTATGATACCACATTGACACAACCCATACCATGGGTTGCCGGATATGACTACATTAGTCCCACCTTTAATAGTCTAGGGGATGGTGACTAGCACCGTATATGAATATCCCACAAATGGGGGGCAGTTTATTAAACACCTGTGCACATTCAACCATCTCCAAGCCCCAAATTGCTGAACAGAAAACAATATGTGAACAATCGTTCATAACACTAACATACAAACAATGGAGTATGATAGTACAAAAACTAAAAGTTAAATGGGGATAGAATACAAGCCCAACCAAAAGGAAAACTACAATCACTCATCCACATTAAATCCTACCTAAAGGGTTGGTACTGAAACCGTTGTCTGAATTAATTGAAGCACACCAGATTTTTAACGGCACTCTTTAACCACCACCAGATCCTGGTCCATCAAGGACTCTATCAAAGTATCGATCTTCCTCAGAAGACATTATAGGTCCAGACATATCCCATGTAGGGTTGACTAAAAAATTACTCATTAGGGACCCTCAAACCAAAAAGGTAAACCACTAATCAATACAAAACATACCCCACAATGAAAACAAATGAATTAAACCTGAAGGTAAACACATGAAGAACACCATAATGGAATAACCTGATGTATAGTCAATACAATAAACTCACATAGGTACAAGCATAAAGCATGAAGAGAAGGATTTACAACTGTAGTCCACATTTTCCTCAGTCTCGATGAAAATAGTAGTTTAGGTAGTGCACAGAGAAATAATGGCGCATATAGACTTGATGATGCAAGGAATATAATTGGTGAACAAAGCCTCTATGGTTCATGATTCATTGGTGGAACTTTGATCATTTGTGGCCATGAGTGTAGTGATGCCATCTTGAACATCGATAGTGAACTTAGAATCGATGGCGCATAGAGCATCAATGGAGTACGAAGCGTCTATGGCACACAGAGATTGGGTGGTTCATGAAAGGACAATAGGGCAGAAAGTGTACATGGAACTAAAAGTAGTGATGGATTCCAGGATATCGATGGATCACATATCCTTGATGTGTCATGTAGTCCTCCAAGAAATATAGTCACAACCATTAGTAGGATTCCTCACATAGTGTGCTTCTTTCGGGATAAAATACTACTCAAGACATTAGGTCATATAAAACATCCAAAAACTTACACTTAGAGTCTCTAAAAAGGGCCACCTCCCTTCAGGGGTCCCAATACTGCAAAAAACACATCAAACAGACCCACAGTTTGAGTGATACAAACAATTCATCAATAATGGTATAGTCCGAGTCTGACTCGACCCAGACTAGTTCTCCCAACAAGACCCGACCGAGTTGGTTAGGGGAATCCCAAACATGCTCAGTCTGATGGGCCGCCAAAGCGGCCCAGTTCACCTAGATTATGCCGCTACATCACGGTTAGCTCTTTCAATGCATATTTTCGTTGTCTGCTACTTGTAATTACTGTCTCCATGTTCTACAAATATGGAACCATGTCCCATCCCTCTTGTCACGCAGTCGCGCATCTGTGTGGTTCCCCTTCAAAGCGGCGTTTAGGCCATGTCCTACCGTAGGACCCTCATCTTTGTTGGTCACACTGGACCACAATTGTGTGCTCCATTGGAACCTGACCACCCACCCATCTGTGTGCTTCCCCCACTCCCAGCACCCTAATATTGTCCCACCATTTGTCAAGCTCTCCGCCGTTAGCTGCCACATTCCTTCTTCACACCCGTCATACCTCAACAATTCTATCACAGATCTCAACCTTAGGAGTTAGATTGATTCTCCATGGATCATGTAACACCCCAAGATTTCATTGTGTGTTATTTCTTCAAAATAATTCAATAACTTGCACTACACGCCACACTGAGTTCAATTGCACCATGACTTACCAAAAAAAAGCCATTAAAAGAGGTCATGAATAGTATTAACTAAATTTTAAAATTTATATAATCCTTATAATTTTAGAATCCATATTATGAGTTTCTTAGTCATAATGCAAGAACAGATTCATTTTCAGTATTGCACTTTTATCAACTTTTGATAGTGAAACCTTTTTAAATACAATATTTTAAACTTTTTGACAAAATGGAGACATCGAAAAATTTAAAATGAAACATCCCAAGCATCCACGGTACGCTTTCCTTTGAATAAAACAATAGCGTGTGTTGTACGCAACTTCGAGTTCTAACACACCGTAACCAATCAAACTAGCTGTTATGAATAGTAATACCTACTTTTTGAAGTTATATATATTTTATATTTTAAAATGGACTTCATTTTTGGATTCGGAATATCAAATTTATCCTAAGGTGAAATTTTGGTACTTTTCGGATAACTTTCATATTTTGATGAATAGTGAAAATTACTAAATTTTAATTAAAAACAACTTTTTTAATCAAAATAATTAATAGTGATAAATTATGAATTTGAGTGGTTTTAAAGTATATTTAGAATATATTTTTACTATTTAATATAATGTTGGTCATTGGACATAATTTTACAATTAAACCGAACATAAACAAGTGTCAATCTTTTGATAGTTATTATCTCTTAAAAACACGCATTTTGTTTTGACAGTGGGAATTAATTTTAAATTAATTTCTGCCACTTCTGTGTTTTGAATTTAGGAAAATGGATTCCATATTTGGAATCATGATGTTCAAATTGTGTAAATAGGTAACTTTTATTTTTAGACATTTTGAATAATTACTGCGGTAAATATTTTATTTACCATGGTTAAGGGTAAATCCGGTAAATAAGGGTTAAAAAATAATATTATAATAATACTAAATTACCCTAAAACGTGTCTTAACCCTATTGGTTGATACATGGTCGACCATGGGCATCTTTGTGTCTATTTTGGGACCCCATGGATCCACTTGTATGTGATAATGACACTTTATTTTAATTTAGTCAAAATGAATACAAAAATGACACAAGCATATATCTTTTAGAAAAACAATTGTTACATAGGGTTATATAAGTTGGATTTTAGATTATAAATATTCATTAGAAAGTTAAAAGATTTCCTACATAATGATATTTTATTTATAATTTTTAGACATTAAATAATTTATTTTATTTATGACACAATGATGATGCAGTAATTACTATAATAGTGAAAAATTAAAATAATTGATATTATAAATACCCAAATAAATATAATATGAAACTTTTAATGAATTAAACTAATTTTCTAGGATAATATGATATATTAGGAGTGATTTAATTGAATTTGTGCGAAGTAATCAATCTGTTATGAGTTTCACAAAAATCAACTATTGAATAGTGTCAAAATTGACATAAAAGAGTTCTTAAAACAAATATTATATTATTAATTGATATTAAATTTTTAAAAATCTAAGGTTCGGCCAAGAGACTTATATAATGATAGGATCATCATTAATGGACCACTTGGGGGTCGCTTGTATGTATATGGTAAGTCTATTAACCATATAATATAAAAATACAAAGAGACATTGTAAAAGTGAAACTAATTAACTTAGAGTTAATACTTAATGATAAGGTTAATATAAGTACCCAAACCTGTCTAAATTCTATTGGTTGAGTTGTTTTCGACCTATCCCCACCTTAACCTTTGAATAGTCAATTTTGGAGCCATTAGAAACCGAATATGAATTTATTATAAATTAATATTTCTAGCTTTTCCAAAGGTGCCCCTCACCCCTCTTATAAAAAGGCACTCCTCCTTCTCATTTCTTCACACCTCTAAAGCCTTTTGGTTCGGCCAAACTCTGCCCAAATACTCTCCCAACATCCCTCAATACAACCTAGAGGCCTTAGTTTGATCAGAAAGCCAACCTAAGGAGCCCTTTTGATCAAATCAAAAGGAAGAACCCGAAGAAGAGGTAATGATTTCACCACCCTTTTCTAAGTTCATTTCTTCTTCCACTTCTTCTTCCTTTGTTCTTACCATTATAAAATAACAACTCCAGTATCTCACATATACTGTGATGTTATTATAAATATGGTACAACCATATTCATTATCCTATCCACCCTTTTAATAACATGTCACCATACGTGCGTACGTACGGCTTACCGTCTCCACGTCGTGGTGTAATTGTTATTCAATATAATATTATTTGGATGGGTATAATAATGATGTGTAACTCATGTAAATAGTAAATCTAACATGTTAATGATTCTTTATATATGATATACCATCCATTTATATACTATTTTAATATCAAAAGAATGATATTTTCGCTCGTGCGTACGTACGGACTACCGTCTCCACGAACGCGATGAGATTCATTCTCCATCGTATCCATTCAAGTATAATTTGATGATTTAAAAAATGATGTTTAAGGACTTGATATCATTCTGGATATGAATAATATACAACCTATCCTTTACATACATGTCTTATGTAACAAAACATACAAAATAAAACAAGTAAGTTAACACCCGAAACAACGATAATACTAAGATATTATTATCAAATCAATATTAAAAGATCATATATGATATCATATTAATGTATATTATTCTTGTATAATTTAACAACAATTATTTCACCATTATACAGGAGGTTAACCTACCACAACCAAGGAAAAGTACAAGGTAAGTGTTATTTCACAATCTCTTCATTATCCGAGGTTGTTTATACGTAATAATCTACTGGGATCTCTTTATCATCCACATCCATGTTTCTTAAAAATGTATTTCAAAACATTTTTACTATTTACTAGAATATGATTTAAAGTCACTTATACCCTTTTTGACCTTCTTAAGTGGTTTATAAAGGAATCTTTTGGTCATTTTCAAAACAAGGTCCTTTTTAACCTTTTCGTCAGAATTAAGGTATGAATGTATTTTTTTTAACTTATACGGCGTATGCGGCTATTTTACACCATTATGAAATCTTCAAAGCATCCCTTACATTCTTATAAGGATATTTTCAAAATAAAGGTTTTCTTTTATAATTATGTGATTATTATATGATTTCAAAAAAGAGATATTTCTCTCAAATATATGAAAATCCAGTGAAAATGTATACATATTTAACGCAAGCTTAAAAATGTTTTCATAAAACCTGACTCTCGAGTGTGGTAGATAGGAAGGGATTGGGAGTGGACCCATCATGGCCTATAATTAGTCGAGCTGTCTCATAATTAGTTATTTTGTTTTCAGAAGCTTGCATAATGATTTCATAAAAACACTGGAGTATTTTTTAGTAATTTTAAACGTAAGTATCATCTAAAAAAATTACATCGGTAGGTCTCATGAGACAAACTAGTGTCTTGGCACAAGGCCTTGACAAATTCTTATTTGTAGTCTTGGCACGAGGCCTTGGCTATGTGGTTATGATAGTCTGTCATTATGCATTCCAACAATATGAAAGTGGTTATTGATATTGCATGTGATTATTCGATTAGTAGAATATCCATGTGAACAAGTAAATGGAATTATTTCATTTTACTTTTTCCATACTATGTTGAAGTTCAATTTTAAAAGGCTTTTGTTTTAGTAATTCATTGCCTTAAAGGTTTATGCTTATTTTGAATGTTCCGCTATATTGTTATCCTTACTGGGCATTTGACCTCACCCCTTTTCTATGTTTTATTTTTCCCAGGTAGTGAAGAAATAATTTATGAATGACTTGCAGGGATATTATGAGGGGTTAATAGTGTGGATATGAAGACTTTGTTGTTGTAGTAGTTTTTCACTTTGAAATGTAATGTAAAACTTTATGATTATATCTAGTGTTTCCAAGGCTACTAAACCAATTGGTCTTTCGGGATTTGATCTTTCTTGTGATCATGCCAATGTTACGAAGTAATGCACCGACTCTGGGTAGCTGGGGTCGGGGCGTTACAGTTGGTATCAGAGGAAGTTTAGTACAAACCTTGGAAGCTAGATTTAGATAAACTCTGATTAGAGCACATAGACCTAAGATGAACTTTGAGGATTAGTATGGAAGAACTTCCTAGAATTTTGGTATTGTAGAGATTTTGTGAGTTTTCCGAGCAATACATCCCTGTCTGGATACGAGCAGGTAGAGGCGGCTCTGGCACAGATGTACCTAGGGGTAAAACCCGAAAACACCGCTTTGAGCTAGACTCGAATGAGAACTGGTGCACGACAACGGGCCTTGCTACACTCTTGGTTACGACACTCCCGGGGGATATGGTTAGGATAACTCTCATTTTCTTTACAAATCATTATGAAGGGTTTATGAGTATATACTTCCTCAAAGAAAACATTTTTATGATTATGGATTATATCCATAAATAGTTCAATTTATGTTATGTGTTTTATAAGTATGGGATTATGTATTTTGATTCATAAACTGATCTAGTTTATGCCATTGTTTAGAAATGGCGCCCAGTAGAAGGAATGAGAACTCCAGAAATACACATGATTCAAAGAGAAGGAAGGATCATATCTTTCATGGTCTTAAGCTATAATTTATAAGAGAAATAGTCTCCCATGTATTATCATCATATGAAGAAATAATATCATGTGTTGATAAGATAAGTAAAGAGTTTAATGAGTCCTATGGCTTTGAAGGGAATCAAGAGAAGAAAAGGACGGAAGATAGAAAGATGGATAAAGGGAAAAGGTAAAAGAAGAATTTTCCCATATGTGGTAACTGTGGAAGGAAACACCCTGGAACTTGCCTGAAAGGAATGGGAGTTTGTTATAATTGTGGAGAAAAAGGGCACAAAGTACGTGACTGCAAGGGTAAGAAAATGGTTTTAAATGTACAATGCTTCATTTGCAAGGAGTTTGGACACTACGCGAACCTATGTCCCAGTCATAAGACTATGCCGCAAATGATGTTATTGGATAATAACCAAGTTATGATACTACCACAGATGAAGAGGAATGATTAGAGTTCTTATGTTGATTCTGTCAATTGAGTGTTGTATCAACAATGTACTTGTTTTAGTAATTATGGAGTATATAAGGATTGTACTGCAGTATTATTTCATTAAGGACTTGAGATTGTGTGGAACAAAGAAAAGTGACTCAATAGCAGGATAAATTTTTGGAAAATATATGGTTGAGAGAATGATAAATCATAATATAGTTCTGATACTGAGGTAGTGAATTTGGAATAATATGTTATTGTTTTGAATAAATTATATTGGATATTCTTGACTACCTTGGAACTAATTAATGATTTGTATATTCCATCATTGTTGGGGTTTAAAACATTTTTTGATTAATGAAGTATATCCAGCTTTCTATATGGAATAAGGGAGCATGAATGTAATCAATAAGGAATATGGTAATTCAGGATGTTTCGGTGTATTAAAAGAATACATGATGAAGGTATTCATATGCTATTACAGGGTAAAAAGGTTCTAAATTATGTTTACCTTACTTATAAATGTTGGACTGTGAGTTTGGATAGAAGTATTTTGGATAGTTCTAGTTTGGATTATTTTGGATTGCCATAAAAGGACAACCCGGAGGTCGGGCGGCAACCCATCGCGTCCGGCAAGGCTGCGAGACTTGAACCCGCAACCGAAGGGCGACAAGGGTGTATCACTTACCACTGGCCCACGAGATGTCCTGGATTAAATAAAGTAGTTTTTTAAAAGATCTGGTAGATGAAATATAAATTCATTTATTTTGGAACCCTCTATGAATAGTATAAATAGAATTTTTTTTACGAGTGAATGATGAGTTTTTGGTAGAAATTTATTAAGGGATAAAACTCTAATTTTAAAGTAAGTATATCTCCTTATGATCTTAGGCAATCTAATAAATAAATTCCTCATCATTAAGAAAAGCAACTTAGAACAAAAATGTTGTCCTAGATGGTACCTTAAATCAACACTAATTTATGGCTTTGGGATTGTTGGCCTTTTCATAGCCATGTTCTCTACCACTCTCCATCAGATAATTGATGGTTAGATTTCTCTTCCATATCCATATTTTCCTACATGGAACCCTAGTATGAGTTATTTTCGGTAATCTTCATACTTTCCACTCTTTATTTTAAATAGAGGCCTCATTAATTCATTTTTCGATGTGGGATTTCAACTAAGATATTTTGAAACGTCAAAAATGTGTTATCCTAATACCCTATGTTTTGTTGAACCGATGGTATTTCAAATCATCATATATTGATGAATTTAAGGACCTCAATTATACACTTGTTTTTGATTGATGACCGCAATCACTACCTATAAATATTTACATTTTTCCTCCGATTATATGTCTCTAATTTCCACCAATGTTCTCCTAATCGAGATCATAATTTGGTGGTGACCCTTTGATTTCTCTTTTCCTCATATTAAGACTAAATTTTAGTAACCCAATTTCCGATGTGGGTTTTCCCACAAATATATTTTCTACTTTCAACCTTTTATTTTTGAAGATCAATTTCAAATTGCGAGGACGCAATTTATTGAAGGAGGGGAGAATGTAACACCCCAAGATTTCATAGTGTGTTATTTCTTCAAAATAATTCAATAACTTGCACTACATGCCACACTGAGTTCAATTGCACCATGACTTACCAAAAAAAAGCCATTAAAAGAGGTCATGAATAGTATTAACTAAATTTTAAACTTTATATAATCCTTATAATTTTAGAATCCATATTATGAGTTTCTTAGTCATAATGCAAGAACAGATTCATTTTCAGTATTGCACTTTTATCAACTTTTGATAGTGAATCCTTTTTAAATACAATATTTTAAACTTTTTGACTAAATGGAGACATCAAAAAATTTAAAATGAAACATCCCAAGCTTCCACGGTACGTTTTCCTTTGAATAAAACAGTAGCGTGTGTTGTACGCAACTTCGAGTTCTAACACACCGTAACCAATCAAACTAGCTGTTATGAATAGTAATACCTACTTTTTGAAGTTATATATATTTTATATTTTAAAATGGACTTCATTTTTGGATTCAGAATATCAAATTTAGCCTAAGGTGAAATTTTGGTACTTTTCGGATAACTTTCATATTTTGATGAATAGTGAAAATTACTAAATTTTAATTAAAAACAACTTTTTTAATCAAAATAATTAATAGTGATAAATTATGAATTTGAGTGGTTTTAAAGTATATTTAGAATATATTTTTACTATTTAATATAATTTTGGTCATTGGACATAATTTTACAATTAAACCGAACATAAACAAGTGTCAATCTTTTGATAGTTATTATCTCTTAAAAACACGCTTTTTGTTTTGACAGCAGGAATTAATTTTAAATTAATTTCTTCCACTTAGGTGTTATGAATTTAGGAAAATGGATTCCATATTTGGAATCAGGATGTTCAAATTGTGTAAATAGGTAACTTTTATTTTTAGACATTTTGAATAATTACTGCGGTAAATATTTTATTTACCATGGTTAAGGGTAAATCCGGTAAATAAGGGTTAAAAAATAATATTATAATAATACTAAATTACCCTAAAACGTGTCTTAACCCTATTGGTTGATACATGGTCGACCATGGGCATCTTTGTGTCGATTTTGGGACCCCATGGATCCACTTGTATGTGATAATGACACTTTATTTTAATTATGTCAAAATGAATACAAAAATGACACAAGCATATATCTTTTAGAAAAACAATTTTTACATAGGGTTATATAAGTTGGATTTTAGATTATAAATATTAATTAGAAAGATAAAAAGATTTCCTACATAATGATATTTTATTTATAATTTTTAGACATTAAATAATTTATTTTATTTATGACACAATGATGATGCAGTAATTACTATAATAGTTAAAAATTAAAATAATTGATATTATAAATACCCAAATAAATATAATATGAAACTTTTAATGAATTAAACTAATTTTCTAGGATAATATGATATATTAGGAGTGATTTAATTGACTTTGTTCGAAGTAATAAATCTGTTATGAGTTTCACAAAAATCAACTATTGAATAGTGTCAAAATTGACATAAAAGAGTTCTTAAAACAAATATTATATTATTAATTGATATTAAATTTATAAAAATCTAAGGATCGGCCAAGAGACTTATATAATGATAGTATCATCATTAATGGACCACTTGGGGGTCTCTTGTATGTATATGGTAAGTCTATTAACCATATAATATAAAAATACAAAGAGACATTGTAAAAGTGAAACTAATTAACTTAGAGTTAATACTTAAAGATAAGGTTAATATAAGTACCCAAACCTGTCTAAATTCTATTGGTTGAGTTTTTTTCGACCTATCCCCACCTTAACCTTTGAATAGTCAATTTTGGAGCCATTAGAAACCGAATATGAATTTATTATAAATTAATATTTCTAGCTTTTCCAAAGGTGCCCCTCACCCCTCTTATAAAAAGGCACTCCTCCTTCTCATTTCTTCACACCTCTAAATCCTTTTGGTTCGGCAAAACTCTGCCCAAATACTCTCCCAACATCCCTTAATACAACCTAGAGGCCTTATTTTGATCAGAAAGCCAACCTAAGGAGCCTTTTTGATCAAATCAAAAGGAAGAACCCGAAGAAGAGGTAATGATTTCACCACCCTTTTCTAAGTTCATTTCTTCTTCCACTTCTTCTTCCTTTGTTCTTACCATTCTAAAATAATAACTCCAGTATCTCACATATACTGTGATGTTATTATAAATATGGTACAACCATATTCATTATCCTATCCACCCTTTGAATAACATGTCACCATACGTGCGTACGTACGGCTTACCGTCTCCACGTCTAGGTGTAATTGTTATTCAATATAATATTATTTGGATGGGTATAATAATGATGTGTAACTCATTTAAATAATAAATCTAACATGTTAATGATTCTTTATATATGATATACCATCCATTTATATACTATTTTAATATCAAAAGAATGATATTGTCGCTCGTGCGTACGTACGGACTACCGTCTCCACGAACGCGATGAGATTCATTCTCCATCGTATCCATTCAAGTATAATTTGATGATTTAAAAAATGATGTTTAAGGACTTGATATCATTCTGGATATGAATAATATACAACCTATCCTTTAAATACATGTCTTACGTAACAAAACATACAAAAGAAAACAAGTAAGTTAACACCCGAAACAACGATAATACTAAGATATTAATATCAAATCAATATTAAAAGATCATATATGATATCATATTAATGTATATGATTATTGTATAATTTAATAACAATTATTTCACCATTATAAAGGAGGTTAACCTACCACAACCAAGGAAAAGTACAAGGTAAGGGTTATTTCACAATCTCTTCATTATCCGAGGTTGTTTATACGTAATAATCTACTAGGATCTCTTTATCATCCACATCCATGTTTCTTAAAAATGTATTTCAAAACATTTTTACTATTTACTAGAATATGATTTAAAGTCACTTATACCCTTTTTGACCTTCTTAAGTGGTTTATAAAGGAATCTTTCGGTCATTTTCAAAACAAGGTCCTTTTTAACCTTTTCGTCAGAATTAAGGTAAGAATGTATTTTTTTTAACTTATACGGCGTATGCGGCTATTTTACACCATTATAAAATCTTAAAAGCATCCCTTACATGCTTATAAGGATATTTTCAAAATAAAGGTTTTCTTTTATAATTATTTGATTATTATACGATTTCAAAAAAGAGATATTTCTCTCAAATATATGAAAATCCAGTGAAAATGTATTCATATTTAACGCAAGCTTAAAAATGTTTTCAGAAAACTTGACTCTCGAGTGTGGTAGATAGGAAGGGATTGGGAGTGGACCCATCATGGCCTATAATTAGTCGAGCAGTCTCATAATTAGTTATTTTGTTTTCAGAATCTTGCATAATGATTTCATAAAAACACTGGAGTATTATTTAGTAATTTTAAACGTAAGTATATTCTAATAAAATTACATCGGTAGGTCTCATGAGACAAACTAGTGTCTTGGCACAAGGCCTTGACAAAATCTTATTTGTAGTCTTGGCACGAGGCCTTGGCTATGAGGTTATGATAGTCTGGCATTATGCATTCCAACATTATGAAAGTGGTTATTGATATTGCATGTGATTATTCGATTAGTAGAATATCCATGTGAACAAGTAAATGGCATTATTTCATTTTACTTTTGCCATAATATGTTGAAGTTCAATTTTAAAAGGCTTTTGTTTTAGTAATTCAATGCCTTAAAGGTTTATGCTTATTTTGAATGTTCCGCTATATTGTTATCCTTACTGGGCATTTGAGCTCACCCCTTTTCTATGTTTTATTTTTCCCAGGTAGTGAAGAAGTAATTTATGAATGACTTGCAGGGATATTATGAGGGGTTAATAGTGTGGATATGAAGACTTTGTTGTTGTAGTAGTTTTTCACTTTGAAATGTAATGTAAAACTTTATGATTATATCTAGTGTTTCCAAGGCTACTAAACCAATTGGTCTTTCGGGATTTGATCTTTCTTGTGATCATGCCAATGTTACGAAGTAATGCACCGACTCTGGGTAGCTAGGGTCGGGGCGTTACAGTTGGTATCAGAGGAAGTTTAGTACAAACCTTGGAAGCTAGATTTAGATAAACTCTGATTAGAGCACATAGACCTAAGATGAACTTTGAGGATTAGTATAGAAGAACTTCCTAGAATTTTGGTATTGTAGAGATTTTGTGAGTTTTCTGAGCAATACATCCCTGTCTGGATACGAGCAGGTAGAGGCGGCTCTGGCACAGATGTACCTAGGGGTAAAACCCGAAAACACCGCTTTGAGCTAGACTCGAACGGGAACTGGTGCACGACAACGGGCCTTGCTACACTCTTGGTTACGACACTCCCGGGGGATATGGTTAGGATAACTCTCATTTTCTTTACAAATCATTATGAAGGGTTTATGAGTATATACTTCCTCAAAGAAAACATTTTTATGATTATGGATTATATCCATAAATAGTTCAATTTATTTTAAGTGTTTTATAAGTATGGGATTATGTATTTTGATTCATAAACTGATCTAGTTTATGCCATTGTTTAGAAATGGCGCCCAGTAGAAGGAATGAGAACTCCAGAAATACACATGATTCAAAGAGAAGGAAGGATCATATCTTTCATGGTCTTAAGCTAGAATTTATAAGAGAAATAGTCTCCCATGTATTATCATCATATGAAGAAATAATATCATGTGTTGATAAGATAAGTAAAGAGTTTACTGAGTCCTATGGCTTTGAAGGGAATCAAGAGAAGAAAAGGATGGAAGAGAGAAAGATGGATAAAGGGAAAAGGTAAAAGAAGAATTTTCCCATATGTGGTAACTATGGAAAGAAACACCCTGGAACTTGCCTGAAAGGAATGGCAGTTTTTTATAAGTGTGGAGGAAAAGGGCACAAAGTACGTGACTGCAAGGGTAAGAAAATGGTTTTAAATGTACAATGCTTCATTTGCAAGGAGTTTGGACACTACGCGAACCTATGTCCCAGTCATCAGACTATGTCGCAAATGATGTTATTGGATAATAACCAAGTTATGATACTACCACAGATGAAGAGGAATGATTAGAGTTCTTATGTTGATTATGTCAATTGATTGTTGTATCAACAATGTACTTGTTATAATAATTATGGAGTATATAAGGATTGTACTGCAGTACTATTTCATTAAGGACTTGAGATTGTGTGGAACAAAGAAAAGTGACTCAATAGTAGGATAAATTTTTGGAAAATATATGGTTGAGAGAATGATAAATCATAATATAGTTCTGATACTGAGGTAGTGATTTTGGAATAATATGTGATTGTTTTGAATAAATTATATTGGATATTCTTGACTACCTTGGAACTAATTAATGATTTGTATATTCCATCATTGTTGGGGTTTAAAACATTTTTGGATTAATGAAGTATATCCAGCTTTCTATATGGAATAAGGGGGCATGAATGTAATCAATAAGGAATATGGTAATTCAGGATGTTTCGGTGTATTAAAAGAATACATGATGAAGGTATTCATATGCTATTACTGGGTAAAAAGGTTCTAAATTATGTTTACCTTACTTATAAATGTTGGACTGTGAGTTTGGATAGAAGTATTTTGGATAGTTCTAGTTTGTATTATTTTGGATTGCCATAAAAGGACAACCCGGAGGTCGGGCGGCAACCCGTCGCGTCCGGCAAGGCTACGAGACTTGAACCCGCAACCGAAGGGCGACAAGGGTGTATCACCTACCACTGGCCCACGAGATGTCCTGGATTAAATAAAGTAGTTTTTTAAAAGATCTGGTAGATGAATTATAAATTCATTTATTTTGGAACCCTCTATGAATAGTATAAATAGAATTTTTTTACGAGTGAATGATGAGTTTTTGGTAGAAATTTATTAAGGGATAAAACTCTAATTTTAAAGTAAGTATATCTCCTTATGATCTTAGGCAATCTAATAAATAAATTCCTCATCATTAAGAAAAGCATCTTAGAACAAAAATGTTGTCCTAGATGGTACCTTAAATCAACACTAATTTATGGCTTTGGGATTGTTGGCCTTTTCATAGCCATGTTCTCTACCACTCTCCATCAGATAATTGATGGTTAGATTTCTCTTCCATATCCATATTTTCCTACATGGAACCCTAGTATGAGTTATTTTCGGTAATCTTTATACTTTCCACTCTTTATTTTAAATAGAGGCCTCATTAATTCATTTTTCGATGTGGGATTTCAACTAAGATATTTTGAAACGTCAAAAATGTGTTATCCTAATACCCTATGTTTTGTTGCACCGATGGTATTTCAAATCATCATATATTGATGAATTTAAGGACCTCAATTATACACTTGTTTGTGATTGATGACCTCAATCACTACCTATAAATATTTATGTTTTTCCTCCGATTATATGTCTCTAATTTCCACCAATGTTCTCCTAATCGAGATCATAATTTGGTGTTGACCCTTTGATTTCTCTTTTCCTCATATTAAGACTAAATTTTAGTAACCCAATTTCCGATGTGGGTTTTCCCACAAATATATTTTCTACTTTCAACCTTTTATTTTTTAAGATCAATTTAAAATTGCGAGGACGCAATTTATTGAAGGAGGGGAGAATGTAACACCCCAAAATTTCATAGTGTGTTATTTCTTCAAAATAATTCAATAACTTGCACTACACGCCACACTGAGTTCAATTGCACCATGACATACCAAAAAAAAAGCCATTAAAAGAGGTCATGAATAGTATTAACTAAATTTTAAACTTTATATAATCCTTATAATTTTAGAATCCATATTATGAGTTTCTTAGTCATAATGCAAGAACAGATTCATTTTCAGTATTGCACTTTTATCAACTTTTGATAGTGAAAACTTTTTAAATACAATATTTTAAACTTTTTGACTAAATGGAGACATCAAAAAATTTAAAATGAAACATCCCAAGCTTCCACGGTACACTTTCCTTTGAATAAAACAGTAGCGTGTGTTGTACGCAACTTCGAGTTCTAACACACCGTAACCAATCAAACTAGCTGTTATGAATAGTAATACCTACTTTTTGAAGTTATATATATTTTATATTTTAAAATGGACTTCATTTTTGGATTCGGAATATCAAATTTATCCTAAGGTGAAATTTTGGTACTTTTCGGATAACTTTCATATTTTGATGAATAGTGAAAATTACTAAATTTTAATTAAAAACAACTTTTTTAATCAAAATAATTAATAGTGATAAATTATGAATTTGAGTGGTTTTAAATTATATTTAGAATATATTTTTACTATTTAATATAATGTTGGTCATTGGACATAATTTTACAATTAAACCGAACATAAACAAGTGTCAATCTTTTGATAGTTATTATCTCTTAAAAACACGCTTTTTGTTTTGACAGCGGGAATTAATTTTAAATTAATTTCTGCCACTTCTGTGTTTTGAATTTAGGAAAATGGATTCAATATTTGGAATCAGGATGTTCAAATTGTGTAAATAGGTAACTTTTATTTTTAGACATTTTGAATAATTACTGCGGTAAATATTTTATTTACCATGGTTAAGGGTAAATCCGGTAAATAAGGGTTAAAAATAATATTATAATAATACTAAATTACCCTAAAACGTGTCTTAACCCTATTGTTTGATACATGGTCGACCATGGGAATCTTTGTGTCGATTTTGGGACCCCATGGATCCACTTGTATGTGATAATGACACTTTATTTTAATTAAGTCAAAATGAATACAAAAATGACACAAGCATATATCTTTTAGAAAAACAATTGTTACATAAGGTTATATAAGTTGGATTTTAGATTATAAATATTCATTAGAAAGATAAAAAGATTTCCTACATAATGATACTTTATTTATAATTTTTAGACATTAAATAATTTATTTTATTTATGACACAATGATGATGCAGTAATTACTATAATAGTGAATAATTAAAATAATTGATATTATAAATACCCAAATAAATATAATATGAAACTTTTAATGAATTAAACTAATTTTCTAGGATACTATGATATATTAGGAGTGATTTAATTGACTTTTTTCGAAGTAATCAATCTGTTATGAGTTTCACAAAAATCAACTATTGAATAGTGTCAAAATTGACATAAAAGAGTTCTTAAAACAAATATTATATTATTAATTGATATTAAATTTTTAAAAATCTAAGGTTCGGCCAAGAGACTTATATAATGATAGGATCATCATTAATGGACCACTTGGGGGTCGCTTGTATGTATATGGTAAGTCTATTAACCATATAATATAAGAATACAAAGAGACATTGTAAAAGTGAAACTAATTAACTTAGAGTTAATACTTAAAGATAAGGTTAATATAAGTACCCAAACCTGTATAAATTCTATTGGTTGAGTTGTTTTCGACCTATCCCCACCTTAACCTTTGAATAGTCAATTTTGGAGCCATTATAAACCGAATATGAATTTATTATAAATTAATATTTCTAGCTTTTCCAAAGGTGCCCCTCACCCCTCTTATAAAAAGGCACTCCTCCTTCTCATTTCTTCACACCTCTAAAGCATTTTGGTTCGGCCAAACTCTGCCCAAATACTCTCCCAACATCCCTCAATACAACCTAGAGGCCTTAGTTTGATCAGAAAGCCAACCTAAGGAGCCCTTTTGATCAAATCAAAAGGAAGAACCCGAAGAAGAGGTAATGATTTCACCACCCTTTTCTAAGTTCATTTCTTCTTCCACTTCTTCTTCCTTTGTTCTTACCATTCTAAAATAATAACTCCAGTATCTCACATATACTGTAATGTTATTATAAATATGGTACAACCATATTCATTATCCTATCCACCCTTTGAATAACATGTCACCATACGTGCGTACGTACGGCTTACCGTCTCCATGTCGTGGTGTAATTGTTATTCAATATAATATTATTTGGATGGGTATAATAATGATGTGTAACTCATGTAAATAATAAATCTAACATGTTAATGATTCTTTATATATGATATACCATCCATTTATATACTATTTTAATATCAAAAAAATGATATTGTCGCTCGTGCGTACGTACGGACTACCGTCTCCACGAACGCGATGAGATTCATTCTCCATCGTATCCATTCAAGTATAATTTGATGATTTAAAAAATGATGTTTAAGGACTTGATATCATTCTGGATATGAATAATATAAACCTATCATTTTCATACATGTCTTACGTAACAAAACATACAAAAGAAAACAAGTAAGTTAACACTCGAAACAACGATAATACTAAGATATTATTATCAAATCAATATTAAAAGATCATATATGATATCATATTAATTTATATGATTATTGTATAATTTAATAACAATTATTTCACCATTATACAGGAGGTTAACCTACCACAACCAAGGAAAAGTACAAGGTAAGGGTTATTTCACAATCTCTTCATTATCCGAGGTTGTTTATACGTAATAATCTACTGGGATCTCTTTATCATCCACATCCATGTTTCTTAAAAATGTATTTCAAAACATTTTTACTATTTACTAGAATATTATTTAAAGTCATTTATACCCTTTTTGACTTATTTAAGTGGTTTATAAAGGAATCTTTCGGTCATTTTCAAAACAAGGTCCTTTTTAACCTTTTCGTCAGAATTAAGGTAAGAATGTATTTTTTTTAACTTATACTGCGTATGCGGCTATTTTACACCATTATAAAATCTTCAAAGCATCCCTTACATGCTTCTAAGGATATTTTCAAAATAAAGGTTTTCTTTTATAATTATGTGATTATTATATGATTTCAAAAAAGATATATTTCTCTCAAATATATGAAAATCCAGTGAAAATGTATACATATTTAACGCAAGCTTAAAAATGTTTTCCGAAAACCTGACTCTCGAGTGTGGTTGATAGGAAGGGATTGGGAGTGGACCCATCATGGCCTATAATTAGTCGAGCAGTCTCATAATTAGTTATTTTGTTTTCAGAAGCTTGCATAATGATTTCATAAAAACACTGGAGTATTTTTTAGTAATTTTAAACGTAAGTATCTTCTAAAAAAATTACATCGGTAGGTCTCATGAGACAAACTAGTGTCTTGGCACAAGGCCTTGACAAAATCTTATTTGTAGTCTTGGCACGAGGCCTTGTCTATGTGGTTATGATAGTCTCGCATTATGCATTCCAACATTATGAAAGTGGTTATTGATATTGCATGTGATTATTCGATTAGTAGAATATCCATGTGAACAAGTAAATGGCATTATTTCATTTTACTTTTGCCATATTATGTTGAAGTTCAATTTTAAAAGGCTTTTGTTTTAGTAATTCATTGCCTTAAATGTTTATGATTATTTTGAATGTTCCGTAATATTGTTATCCTTACTGGGCATTTGAGCTCACCCCTTTTCTATGTTTTATTTTTCCCGGGTAGTGAAGAAGTAATTTATGGATGACTTGCAGGGATATTATGAGGGGTTAATAGTGTGGATATGAAGACATTGTTGTTGTAGTAGTTTTTCACTTTGAAATGTAATGTAAAACTTTATGATTATATCTAGTGTTTCCAAGGCTACTAAACCAATCAGTCTTTCGGGATTTGATCTTTCTTGTGATCATGCCAATGTTACGAAGTAATGCACCGACTCTGGGTAGCTGGGGTCGGGGCGTTACAGATCATGTGTGTAATGACCTATTTTTCTCATCATGTTTCTAAAGGAGAGGAATGCATGAAGAAGAAGATATATTTAGGGTGGATTATGCACATAAACACCCAAAGAACCAATCAGGGCCTTGTTCATTAGACATTGATTAGTTCATTTTAGTGGGATAATGAAGAAACAAAATGCCGAATAATCACCAGGATCAATTCCCTTTAATCCCATAATAATTGACCACCATACAAGAAAAATTATCCATATATCAAACTGTTCATAGGCTGGTCAATGTCCATGATTTGATTCTAAGAAGGGGAAAAGAAATAACAATGAAATAAACACCCTACCTCGATGAATGGATAATTCGTTGATGATGAATGGAGGTATGTGTTGTAATTGAACCTCAATCCACCGACGTAATTTGTCGAAAGATATCTTCCTTTATCCTTACCTCAAGGGAATTCTAGGGTTATGGAGATTACCCAAGAATTCCTATAACATGTATAATTGAAAAGGGAAACTGCTTCTACATCAACATGTAATGATCGGTATAATATTTTTTTTTAAATATTTTATTGACCTCTAGGTCCAAAATCTTCCAACAACTATCCACCCGCACTGGTCAAGGTTACATCCCACCTAAATAAAAAACACCTTTACGAACTCAATGGTGGTATCAGATTTCAAATCCAAGTAACCATTTATTCATTATTATGATATCAAAATACAATAAACTTTATTTTATTATTTTATTTATGGTTACCCCCTGGTGAATTTTTCTAAGATGACTCACACCGACAAATGTTTGGTCGTGCCTTGGGAAAATCCACTACTCTGAGGTCAACCATGCCCTTAGATTTCTAATATAGTAAATGTTTTATGAGTCATTTCAATTCTTCATAAATTTCATGCATGGTGATATTAAAAATACATATTTTTCAAACCATCATTCTGGGCACCCCACACCTCAGAATCACATGTCATCTCAGTGCATTGTCTTGGAATTTTCCCAAATAATTTTAAAAAATAAAATCGGGAAAATCCATGTCATTTTGTAATAAGATAAAATTTATATTTGTATAAAAGAAAATTAAAAATAACTTATAAATAAATTTAATTATATATATGTTATAATATTATAGTTATTATTATAATTTAGAATGGTGGTTGACCGCACTAATGACATTATATGCTTTGGGAGACCAAAATGGCTATTTGGGTTCCTATCAATCATATCATAATGAATTCCAACACGATTCTACCATAAAAATATAAAGAATAGTAATATTAAGATGGTCGACTGATAAATATAAATTTTTATAATTTCAAGAGGAATTCACTATATCTATATGATGATAATTATAAAGTAGTAGAAAAATAGGTAGAGACATGAAAAATGTATGAAATTTAATGCTGAAACCATATCTTATTGTTTTTTATGTTTTAATGATAATATCTAAGAATGAATATTGAATACAATATTTGAAAGGTATTAATTTTTTATTTAGATATTATATTTTAACTTTTTTATTGTTTTTAACACTCTAATTTTTTTTAAAATTTTTCTATAAAATAAAAAAAATAAATTAAAATTGATGATTAATATGTCATTTAGCTTTATTTTGTGGTTATACAAAATGAGAGTAATTAGTAATTATATTTGGATTAATTCTCAATTTTTTAATGAAATGAATTAAAATAAAAGTAATAGAGTTTTGTGTCTATATATCTAAATATAACACTATTCAAATTTATGAATGTGAATTTAGTTTATTCAAATTAATTTTAATAATATTTACAACCAAGTATGGTTCAATATATAATCCCTTAGTAATATTTATTATCACATTGGAATTATTTATTTTATTTACTCATTAATTCGAGTGCTAATAAATTCAATTACAATGAATTTGTGGGAGAATATGGATATTTGTCAAGGAACATGTTATTGTGGAAATTATTTAAAATTAGAATCACATTTTTTGTGTTATGGACTATAATAAGGAAATTATCTTAACAATTAATCATGAAAAAAGTAATTTATTTTCCTCTCTATTTTTACATATCATATATTTAAATAATTAATATTGTAAATCAATGAATTGTATTATTTTAATCTTATGAAATATGTAATATATTTTATTATTGTAATGAGTATAAAATAAGATATTGGGGACATAGTTTATATCATTACTAAGGGAAAATGTGAGGGGTATTTTAGGTGATAATATCCATGTGGTGAAAAAACAGATGATGCATGGAATGAAATTTATATAATGATATGTGTTTCTTTTAAAACTAAATACGAAAGTATATGAACATTTTTAAAATATATATGATTTATTTGAATCTATTCATCAATAATAATCTAATTTTTATAATGTAGATAAGATTATTAGACCAGAGGTTGTGAAATAATCAAAGATAATTTTGTTAAGCAGTTATATTTTTACAAAAAATATTTTTATCAAACGATCTATGATTAATTATTTATATGTTTTCAAGATGATAAATACTAGAATAGAAAAAATTTAATTTTGAGAAATTTATTAATGATATTAATGAAATTTGGTTTATAACTGATATATATATTATTTTAATGGGAAAATATAATTTCTATGATTATAATGATTTTACCATTTAAAAATCTAGGAGATCGTAAAAGATAGAACACTATCCTAATTTCCAATTGACTATGACTACATGATCTTGAAGCAATTCAAAAATCTATTTGCCACATTTAACTTAACCATGAAATAAAAAAATCTCTTATTTCCTTTTTAAAATCTAACATCAATAAGACTAATATTATATATAGGTTTGAGTTGCATGATAGTTATCTTCTTAGTATTAATATTGTAATATATTTCTCTATTTTTTTATTTTTAGATTTTTGATCTAAGTTGTATCATATTATAGATTTATTTTTTTATTTATTTTTTCATATGTTTATAAAGGATAAAATTAATGGATTTTAATTGATAATTATCTAAAATATATAGGAGAATGAATGTTTTCTTCTAATTTTCGGATTCAATGAATATTATTAACATGGTAAATTGTGTGTGTTGTATTATATAAATCATAGATGTTGTAAATGATTTTTCTTATAGATCCCATAAATAAAATATATTGGACCACTAAGTAGGGTGGTGAACTAGTGGTCAAAATATAATAGTAACTGTTTTCATTTTATTACTTTTCCAAATTAATTTTCTCACAATTCCATTTGGTGAATTTTTTTTAAAAAATTCTATAAGATAATAATAATGATTAGTGTGTTCCTATTTGACACATGAAACATCTTGGTAATGAGGTACACAATACACCTTTCCTATAGTTGTTTCATTATAGGTGACTCAATAGGTATGATCCCACTATCCACATTGCCATCTGGTTATCATATATGGATGAATTGATGGATTTTAGAAGGGGATAAGCTTTAAATATATAAACTATGTCAAATAAATCTACAAGGGAAACAGATCAGTTATAAAAAATAACTCAAAAATGGGTGATCACTCCATTATCTTACAAATGTGTCTCTAAAATTATGAATTTTTTTACTAATTTTATTCCCAAAATCCAATCCCGAATGGGTTTCCCTCTCATTACATCATCTAAATGACTAATATAGTAGTACTGATAATCCTTCAGAAAACAACATAGATGGGACATAAATAGTGATATTTCATATATCTATATCTAATCCACAATCTTATTCACTACATAAGTTATATATATCCACATATTTCTCTACTATATGGGTTCCTTAAATATTTGTTTGAATCTTTGCAAATAACAATTTTTGCCTTGCATTTTAGTCCATGTTTCATACTGAATAAAATATGAAATTTGATATGTTAATATTTATGAGATAATAAAATCATATCCTGATTCCCTATATCATCTCCTAATAAGGATTATTTCAATACTATATGTTAATTCATTAGAATGGCTTTAGGAAAAATCAGACCTTGAAATCCATGTTAAAATTTATCCTCACATCCACATGACCATGTATTTCACTTTTTCAGAGCCAAAAATGGTGTGACATTATTACTATACCTTCTTACTCTATTGGTATTCATAAATAAAATTCCATATCTTCTGTGTTGTGTACTATCAATATACAATGTGACCTCATTGCTTATGAAATAATTCCTTTCCACTTCAAACGATGTGAAGCCCCAAATTTTTCATGTATTCCCATCATGGAACACACGTCAACTAAAAACTCCCCATTAAAATTTTTCATGGTATGAAAATATATATATTTTTCTATTAATTTATTTTTAAGATTAACATAATCTCTTTTATTGAAAAATCCTGGTTAATAAATATCCCTTTCACATTAATAAATTCTAATGTATGAAATCAATTCTCACTAGAAGTTGGATTATTCTTTATAATTCTATGAGATCCATAATTATATTTAATCATTATCTTTATTACATTGCTTAACTATAATATATCTTATTAATATTTTTCATCAATCTTCGTATGCATTTTTTTATTAATCTAAAAGGGCATGTGATTTTCCCTACCTCATTATAATCATAGGGATTTCTTCTGAAGATTATATAAAAGGAATAAATATGAAATGAATTGATAATGTATGTTATTATGGAATTGACTACACATTATATATATTAACCATAAAAACACCATTTTTTTTGTTCGTGACATCAATCAATTATTTTTAATTGAATTTTCTAGGATGACCTTTTTCCTATTGAAGATGAATTCATGTGGACAATGTAAAATCCATTTATCATCACATTGAATTTATAAATTCAACTTTTTTAGAATAAATTAGATTTTTAATTCATATATGAATAATATTAGGTATTTATGGAGGAATTTATTACAATAAATAAACTATATACTCATTTAAAAATGTAAAAAAATAAATATATTTTCATCATTTTCACATAGATGATGCTAGAATATCCCTTGATCTACATTTATGGAAACAATAACTCCTCATATAACTTTGACTCAACATATGATGATATTTATAAAGAATAATATTACTTATAATTATAAACATGACATAATCCCATCAGTTATACAAAGCATATAACTCATCTTACTATAAAAAAGTCCATACTTCACAAATGGTGTCTCAAAAATTGATACCAATTCTAACATGATAGAGAAAGTAATGCATATACATCATATTCAGGACATTCATGTGATCATAAATGTCCCAATATATAATGTTCTTATAATATTAAAATCACGAATATTCTATATATCAATTGATTCATTTTTTATTGAATGAAACATGATCTTTTTTTTCGAAAGGTTGGGGATGAATCCACAATTTATTAATAAAGCAAAGACCTATTGAGACTGGGTAGAGGGTGACCCATTACATAGACCGAAGGCCCAAGTCCAAGTGTCATTCATACAGGGATAGAAAGCCCATTTTTTGGCCCAAAGGACCCCTCGGTGAAGAGTACTTCTACAGAACCCGTACATGCTACATTACCTGATACAGTAACGCCACCGCTATAGTCCCTGCAACAGCCCCTCTACCGCTATAGTGTTGCTGCTGCTACAGTCCGCCACTACAATAGAACTAATAAAGTGACCTGATACAGTATCTTCGGAATTATCCCATGCCTGGATTTGATCATGGGTCTTTTGGATGCCAAGAAGGAGCCTGAACCACTTGGGAACATGCTCATTGGCAGTGAATAAAACATGAACATATGTTAGTAACATAAAGTAATCAATCCATTTTATTCATCAATTAATATTTAAAAATGTTTCAAAGTCACATCATATGTGTAATTATCTTTTCCTTTTGACACATATGATAATGTAAAAAATAGATAGTACGTGAATATTAATGTATCATAGACTATTTCCATTTATTATTTCAAGAATTTTATCCCCGGTTGAATGAGACAGAATTATCTAACATCATAATGGTCCAATATTTTTCCCCCCATTATTTTTTCCATTATACTCCATTAATAGCCTAATTCCCCATTAATAGTAATAATTGTATCAATAAAAATAAAAAAATTAATAAGATATGAATCATAAAAAATGAGGGGTAATCCACCACAACAATATTTTATTACTGTCTCAATACATTATAGTCCCCATTAGTAGATTAGACAATGAAACTAATTATTAGATCATAAAATAAAAATCAATTAACTAAAGCCTATAATCCTGAAATTGAAATCATATGGTAGAAAAAATGGTAATAAATCAAAATTTCATATAGTTAAAAAGTTATCCTATATTAAAATTTCCAATGATAAAGCCTTTTTGTTTTCAAAAGTGGAAAACCCTTTTCATGCACAAATATCACTAGGTAGTCCCCTCCGAAATACTAGCATATTTTTCATGAACTCATACCATATATTTTAAATGGAGTATATCTAATATTGTATGAAATCATGATTGAGAAAATATAAAGGTTATCTTTTTCATTTTCACCACTTTTGATAATTCTGTTTCATCATGTGACTTATTTTATTCCTTAAGTACATTGATTTTATATTTTTTCATCACATTTATATTATATTATTCACTTTAATTTTCTTTATCCCTTTTTAATTTTCAAAGGATTCAATTGGTCTCTACTCTTATTTTGTTTTATCAAGAATCATTTTATATTTAAATTATTGCAACATTGTTGAAATGGATATACAGTTTTCTTAAGTGGAATAATTTTTTTTGTATAATATATTTTATAGTGTCTCTATATTTGACCATATTTATCTTATATTTATGACTAACTTGGTGTTTCCTGAGATCCTATTACTTTTCCTCAACCAAATTTTCTATATGTATTTTTTCCACCTCAACTAAGAATTTGAGTTGACCTATAGCTTATATTTCATCCAAATCCACATAAGATAACCAAAGGGTCCTACTTGTTCATACTATTAACAATATAAATCATGTGAACCTTATTTTAGGTGAAAATTATCCATCCCAATTTATTTTTTTCTCAAAAAACGATAATAAATTAAACCTTTTAGATTAAATATGAGATGTTCCTCAATTTTTAAATTATAAAACCACACCATGAATAAAAACAAGGCATTTCTTAATTTACCACAGAACTTGTTTACCCATAAAATGTTTTGAGTTTCCTTCCAAATTTTTCATAAACACACAATACATTTTCATTATTGAAATATTTGGTAAACTAGATTATTATTGGTGATTCTCCCATTAGCCTCTTCCTCATTCAGCTTTTTTTGTATTAGTATAATGCCATTGGTTATTATCATTCATTATTCATGATATTAAACAATGAATCTTACAATTATGAAAACATTTATTTTTCAACCCATTCACCTATAGGTTGCATCCCCATTGGAATTTCTAGTTTAGAATAAAACTATACAAAATTAAATATTATTTGAAAATTTATAATTATTAAATATTCCTTGAGATTTTCTTAGTTTCAATTAATAATATTTTTTATTCTTAAACTATTTTTCTATTTGATAACTAATTTAAAATATTCTTTTTAATTTTATATGATATCTATGAAAGATATATTTACAATATAAATATAAAAAGGTAATTTTAAAAGTAATAAAAACTATTATAATGTGTATGGTTGGACAAGATGATATAGACTAATATAATTGTTAAATAATAGTTTTCAATTTTAATTTCATCATAATGTTCACCCTGAGATTGTCCCACAATCCATCATAAAGAACATGGTGAGTTATCTATTCAAAATTTATGTAATCTTAAACTTATTCAAAAATATATATATATCTATAAATTAAATCTAAATTTCCTACATCAAAATAAAAATTCACTTATGAATTGGGATATTACATTGAATATCCATATTTCTTTTCTTAATCTCTAAAGCTATTTCTGAAGTAACCATATAATAAAATTCAGATCTAATGCATAATTGTTTTCATTTGTTTTCACCTCCATTCGATTTTATTTCAAAATTCCATTTTCTGTATACAATCATTATCATTATTATCTTAATTCATAATGGAAATATCATTGAAATTTCACATCATGAAAAAGTGGGTATAAATAGATTCACTGTAGCAATACACCTTAAGAACAATATTTTTCCATCAATTGTTAAGTCAAAACAAGTGATTTAAAAAAAATTAAAGATCAAATATAATTTTGTATTTAAAATAATATATTTATATGATGTCTATATAAAAACATGTAATGTTTGATAAATTGGCCAAAAACAAATTTTTGAAGCCATAGTTTCTTTAAACCATCACTGTACCATTAATGTTGTTGGGAAAACATAAAATTAATGCATGATTTTTTTAAATCATAATTGTGTCCACAAAATTTATATTAATTGATAAATATTATAGAAGTAATAATTATAAAATACATGGGTAATAATTACTCAAATATAACATGTAGGCCCAGGAATGGGAAGACATGATTCTAAAGATATGGGTGAATCTGTTGTCAATGTATTATATAAAATTTTTCAACGATACAATTTCCCATAATAATATGATCACAATTTTAGTTTTTGAATGGTTCACACTATAGTTCACATGATCATATTTTATTATTATAGATAATATATAAAATATAAAAAACATGGATTTCATGTTTCATAGAAAAATTTTAATCAATAAAGAATTTCCTCAATGAAACAATGGTAATAATTTAATTGTCATATTCACTATGCTCTTGTCAATAATGACTAAAATGAAGGATGAAGGAATGTAATATCCTTGATCTCCTGTAATAATTTTAAATGAATAAATTGAATTTTGAATAGAAATAATATTTAAAATATGTTTTTTATCCTACCTTCTTATTTTAAATTTGTCTTAAAATTTATGACTCTATTAAAACATATATTCTTACATTTAATCGGAACAATATGGGTGGCTCTATTATTAATTATTCCAAATTAAAACACTATTAATAATGTCATACCAAAAATAAAAAAAATATTTGATATATATATATATATATATATATTTCATATCCCTATATCTTTACCAATAATCCAGATTAATCTATAATCTCTCAGATTCTCTGTTTATTATTTTTAAATACTATATGGAATTATTTCGAGACCAGGTGCCAAGACGTCACATCATTCCGAGGTCCAGTGAGACCGGAATGGTGTTTTGATCTTTTTTAAGATAAGTGAGTCAGCACTTGTGCGCGGCTGTGGTATTTTCCAAACGGATACCCTGGTTAAAAATCTGAGCACACCCTTGCATCTAGGATGATGAATTTACCTAAAAATGAGTCTAACCTCGACCGACAAAGGTCGAGGGAAAATGTTTATTTTCAGACATTTTACATAAAATAAAATAATTTTAATTAACATGTTTACTTTATTTCATTTACAGAAACATCTACTGCAGTGCGGTAACGGCACAACTATTTCCTAAATTAATGGCACGTCATAATAACATCAAAATGGCTAATCAACTTCATTAATGCTTCTGCATAATTAAATTAAATCATGTTTCCCTTTTTAATGGGTTAAGAAATTGTTGATCGTTGGAGACATTTGAGAGGAACCTCTGCCGAATCTGCTACACGTTGGAGAAAACTCTCGGTGACGAATGACGACAGATTGAAGTTGGCAATTGCTACGCCAACAACGTTGAAGGATCTCGATGACAATGGTAGCGCATCGCCTTCATCAACGATCGATCCTTTCAAAAGGTAGGGGTTGTTGTTGAACATTTCATTTCCCTGTATTTGAGTTTAGACGACGAATGCGAATCAATCACCAACAAGTTGATCCGCAGATTCATACATTTTTACTAGAGGGATTTTCTTTGGAAAGATTACAGGGAATTGATCAATACTTTATGTTGTTGTTGATTCTTGCTCTATTTAAGCCTATTAACATGAGCGGATCAATGCCGTGACAAACGATGGAGGATGTTCGTTCCTCAATTTGTTAATTTGGATTTCTTCCCCCTTCTCTCCTCTCGCGTTATTCTCGTTCTTCGTGGGGAGACGTACAACGGATCATTGTCCATCTATTCTGTTATGCAATGATCCCAAATCGATGGTTCGACACTGCAACGACCTTGTGGAGCTTCGGCGACAATGGCGAACGACGAATCAGACCAGATTGGAAAGAGTGTTCTTCGAGCATTCTTCATCCGGGAAGATCGAAACACTTTTTTGGAGCTGATCGGAGGCCCAAAAATGACGGAAGCGGCTTTGTGGTGTTGGGCGTCCTGAACCTGGGAGTTTTGTGGCGATCAGACGGCCGAATCAATGATCGAAGCACTACTACAGGCGGGCCAGCGAAGGGCACCATATCTAGAAATTTTTAGAATACACGGCGTGTACTTCTGTAGAACATGCAGTGTAGTACTGGCAGTGGCGGCTAGGATTTAGGGGTCATAGATGAATAACATGGCATGTGAACTCGGTCACACAGTGTGTTGGACTTCCCCCGAAGCTCGTCGTGTAAATTGGGTAGTACACGGACACGGGAGGAGCTACATGGCTTTAGGTGGCACGTTGTGTATAGTGCGGCAGAAGCGACTACGCAGAGCTTGGCATGTATCTCGCAGATATGCGAACACAGGATGGAGTACACGACTGTGTACTCCAACACAAGGCAATGTGAGGAGAGCAGCGCGGGTCACCCCGTGTGTGGATTACATGGGTTGGAGAACACGAGTTGATGACCGTGTACGGGCACATGGACAGAGTGTATGGAGCCAACCCCAGTTACTCAGAAACGGCATGTCCATCGTACTACATGTCGTTTACTATGTTTTTCTACACGACCAACCTTTGACACGGGCTGTTGTACACAGGAAGTACCTGGGGTCAGACAACACATCGTGTACCTTTTCTACATTCCTTGTACATTTTGGAAAACGACATGGTCCTTTCATTAACCATTCCTTGGACATATTTGGTTTGGGTTAGTGCCCCTTCTTGTTGTTCCCCTGAAGGTCAGGCATCATTCCCTCACGCATGAATATGATCCCTTCAGTAGAACTTTCTGTGATAGAGTCAGGCATCCATCTGAGAGTCCTGGATCAAGATCCTCTATCCATTCTTGACCACATGTATAGTCAGTAATCAATGTGACCAACCTTACCGGGCATTGATCCTCTACCTAGATGGTGTATCACCTAACTGGTGAATCTAGATGAGTCGTGGTATCCGCCATGGCCCTGGCAGTGATCCTCATCTATGTATCGTGATCTTTCCCACTCAGGAGTGTGTCTCCCGTAATGAGTGATTCTATATACTCTAACCATTACACTCAAAAGTGTGTCTCCTATAATGAGTGAAACTACCTCTCATGGTGATTCCAAATGAACATCACTTCTTGGACGGACGTCATCGGAGCAATAAGACTCGTGGAGTGTGTTCTCCTAGAACGATTGCATCACAGAATCTTCGAATAGAATCCCTAACGGGGGTATGCTGTTGTGTGTCATGACTATAGACCATGGGTATGGGTTTTGTATATATCTGGTTTGTTCTATATGTTCCATAGACATATACTATACATTGATGACCGGACCTTTACTTTGTGTACTTCTTTGTGGTTTTCAGGGTCCTCTACTGAGTATTGTTATACTCACCCCTCCATGGGCTTTTCCCACACGTCTGGTTTCTTGTTTAGACGAGTAGCCTTTTTGACAGAGTCCAGGATGGACCCGGACAGGACTGAGCTTTCTGAGTTCCCTACAGGCCGAGGCATTCCTACGGCTATGAGAAGCAGTCCCAGTCCCACCTAGGAGCGTAACCGATGTGCGAAGCTTCCGTGGATTGGCAGGATATTACCGAAGATTCATTACTGATTTCTCCCGGATATCAGCACCGATGACAACCTTGACTAGCAAGGGGCAACCCTTCATGTGGACAGAAAAGTGCCAGTAGGCTATTGAGCTGCTATAATAGAGTTTCAAGAGTTCCCCAGTCTTGTGATTGCCAAAGGAGGGTGTTGATTACATTGTTTTTTATGATGCATCAGGGACCGGGCTCGGCCGTGTCTTGATGCAATGGCATGTAGTGATTTCTTATGGTTTGCGCCAGCTTGGGCCACATGTGAAGAACTATGCGAACCATGATCTTGAGTTAGAAGTGGTAGTCTTCGCATTGAAGATGTCGTGACACTACCTTATGGGTGAGCGGTTCATTGTCTACTCTGACCACAAGAGCCTCAAGTACATCTTATCACAAAAGGATATAAATCTGAGGTAGAGGAGTTGGCTAGAGTTCCTCTATGTCTATGATTTTGAGATCATCTATACTCTGGAAAGGGGAACAAGGTGGTAGATTCCGTTAGCAGAAGGTCGAGCTCACAGCTGTTGAGTGATGCGACACAACAGTTGGTCGCATTACAGTTATCCTTCATGGATGGAGGTGATACATCTTACCTACAGTTGATGTTTGTCTCCCCTCCACTCTTACAGCAAGTTAGGGAGGCACAGCTTGGGGATGTCGACTGTGTGTCTTTACATGCTCAGTTATCCATAGGACATGCTCCTGAGGGATATTCGCAAGGTGAGGAGCACATACTTCTTTTCATAGGATGCACTGTTGTACCAGTGGCATTCCAGGAGGAGGTCCTGAGGGATTTTCCTACATCCCCTTTTGTGGAACATCCTGGAGTGGAAAAGATGTACCAGGATCTCTGACGATAGTTCTTGTGGTTTGTCATGAAGAAGGTAGTAGTGGAGTTCATTTCTCAATGCCTCACATGCCAGTAGGTGGCGGCTGAGCACCAGGTTCCAGTGGGATTATCTCACCCCCTGGAAGTTCCATAGTGGAAGTCGAATAGAAATAAAGAATATGTCATTTCATATTTATCCATATTTGTGAATAAAATATTGAAATTACTTTAAAGGGGACGCTATGCTCGATGGCGTACCCAACACGCAACAATGAGTTTCTTGGGAATCTTACGTTGCACTCTAATAATAAAATAATATTATTTCAAATGATAGTTAACATGTAGCCGTTGTATTGGCGGGAATGGATCGAAATAACTAAAATATGATTATATATGTTTTTTAAATGTTTATACTTTTATCCAATAAAGGATAAAGGCTTAAAATACGGGAAGAATTCAATTTTAGGCGTATATGCCCTAGTTTTCACTAAAGGTTCATTTATCGCCTTTTAATGGAGAACCATCATTAAATATAGTTTTGTTCACTCTTATAAATTCTATTGGACCAAATAAAACTCTTCTTAAGAATTGGGACATCAAAATTTACTTTGTGTAAATTTTTGGAATCTTTCCGATAATGTTCATTTTTTTTAATGAATAGTGTAAAATGTTGTATTTTAATTCAAAACCACATTTAAATCTAATTTATTTATATGATTAGATTATATTTAGAATTGGTTTTAAAGTGAAATTAGAAAATATTTTTACCATTAAATCCAATAGTGGTCGTTGGAATTAATTTCACTTTGAAATCAGACTTAAACTAGTGTCAATCTTTTGATACTTATTGTTTTATAAAAACACGCTATTTGCTCTGACAGCGGGAATTAATTATTAAATTTATTAATTTGACTAATATGTTTTGATTTTTGTAAAACGGACTTCATTTTTGAATTCGGAATATCAAATATAGCTTAGGGTGAAGTTTTGGTATTTTTCTGAAAAACTCCAATTTTTGATGAATAGTGAAACCACTAAGTGGTAATCAAGCAAACTGATTTTTCAGTTAAATAAAAGTTTACCACTAATGTGTATTGAATTTTGAAAATCCGACATACATGGTTGTCATTAGTATGAAAAATGTGGTTCAATTGGATGAAAATAATTTTTGGTGAATAGTAACTTATTAAGTTTTTAATCGCGATTAGTGGTAATTAGTGTAATTTAAGGTAAAAATGATATTATAAGAATGTGAAAACACCATGACACTTGTCCTAAACCTATTGGGTGAGTCATGGCCGACCATGACAAGCCATGGGACAACTTGGGGACCCCATGGATCCACTTTTGTTAGGAAATGACATAAATTACTTTTTATTTAATGTTAAAGTGAAAATGACACAAACATAATATGTTTTACGAATACAATTTTTAAGTGGGGTTATACAAGTCCAAATTTTGATTATAAATAGTAATTGGAAAGATAAAAAGATTTCCTACATCATAGTATTTTCTTTTTAATTTTAGACATTAAATAAATTAAATTAATTATGACATAATAATGATGCAGTGATGACATCATTATTTGACGATTTAAATAAAATAGAAAGATAATGTAATATCTATGACCTACACATGACCAAAACCAGTTGGATGAGTGTATTTAGAAGACTTATAACCTTATACAAGAATTATATCAATGTGGGACCTTTTGAAACCGAAACACATTTTCAAATAAAGTAATATTTCTTACTTTCCAAAAGTACCCCTCCTCTCCTCTTATAAAAGGCCCCCACCTATACCTCTTTTCCCACACTCCTCAAGCCTTTGGCTCGGCCAACCCCTGCCCATTTACTCTCTCCACATACCTCTCCTCATCCTAGAGGATTCCCATTAGGCAGAATCCTTTCAAAATAATCCTTTAGGCTCAAATCAAAAGGAGTTACACTTTTAAAGGTAATTCATTCTCTCATGTTCATTTGTTTTATTTTGCTTCTCCAACCCCCTAAACTCTTTTTATTTATTTCTTTTGTAACAACACCAGTATCTTAAATATACTAGGATGTTGTTATAAGATTTATTCGAGATACACTCTCACACAACTACATCAAATGGTTAAAGAACATACGGTTTCCGTGGATGGTAAAATTCTGCCTCCCGAAACGATGATTGTTCAATACTCATTTAACACCTTCAAAGGTGGCCATTATGATGTCACTATTTTTATATATGATATATAAAATGTTTATGTTTTATTTATGCTTCTGTATTTTTCATTTTTTTCTTACCTTTATGGCTTCCATTATGGGTATACACGATATCTTCATTTAAGGAAGTGAGGACTACCGCCCCCTCAAAGTGATTTGATTCGTTAAATACCATATGTGGGATGTATAAAGGATGTAAATATGATATTATATATGATATTATACTGGAATTATAATATACCTTTATATAATTATTATTCCATTCTATAAAATACGAAATAGAAATGAAAGTAGCGTTCATGCGTACGTACGGCTTACCGTCTCCAAGAACGGTGCATTTCATTTCTTACCTCTAAATGATTATGTAATGTTATAAATGAATGAATTTACTGGATATATATTACATATATGATATCTATATAATGAATACAATTCTGGATATAATAAACATTTGGCCACACGAACAACATGTAATTGTAAGAAGTGCACTTTCGACTTAAGAACCAAATATCGACAAAACAAACATTATTAACTTAAATGATTAAATAATGTTTATAAAATTGAAATAAGTGATCTAAAAGGAATAATGAACTATAAAAAGGGTTCTTAATAAAGTGGAAATTAACTCAGGTTTATTATTCAGGACGTTAAAGAACGATCGAGCCAAGTCGGACCCGAGGTAAGGGATCCTACAACTCTCTTTCTTTTTAGGTACACTCTTTTATGTAATTTCTTTTAAGCTCATCTTTCTTATGATTGGGATGTTATTTTATATTACTCATACTTTAATTTTTATGTTCATGTGATGAGAGACCCTATTCTCTCTCATCAATCCTTTTGGAAGTTTTATGTGGCGCTGTTAGGCTGCTGAGTTTTCGTAAGGGATTTTTCATCTCACTTTTATCCCCGTGAGATTTATGCTACATTTCCCACAATTTCCTTTGAGTGGTGTATGTACTGCCCATTATTCTACTCTTTGTGTAATATACTTTTGTTTATGAGTATTTACATCAATGATTTATTGCCCTTCTTTCATGAGGTGTATGTTTTGAAAGATACCCATGTCGGTAAGGGAACCTTTCACCCTCCTCTTTTTAAAAGACTTCTTTTATTGGGTCTTTTAATTTACATATTGTTATGTTGGGATATGTTCTCATATATCCTTAATGATGTAAATTTTGTGTCCAAGTGATGAGATACCCTTTTTATCTCTCATCAACTCATTTTGATGTGACGTCGTTAGGCTGTCAAGGGAACTTCCTAACCCAATTTCGATTTCTTTGGGTTCAACATGTAGTTATTGAATATGTCATCCTTTGAATATGTGTGAATTACCTATTATTGTTTTACACTTAATATCCAATTATATTGGGTGTATTTATATTTTTCACACATAATTTTGATATTGATTTATCCTTAATTTAAGGATACCTTATTTATAAGGGATTTCCTCACATTTTACATCCATGTTGAGACTTCATTGTTGTTATGCACCAATTCACTCTTATAGGGTGTATATACTGTCCTTTGTAATATTATATCATGAATCCATTTATTCTCATGATATTATAAAGTTCTGACTAAATGTTATTCCTCAATTATTGTATTCAAGTGTCTCTAATTTTGGTGAAACCCCTTTTACCAGAATACCGTTTTAAATGTTTTAATTATTTGTTCTTATTAATATCCATGTTTTAAAAATGGTTTTAAGGATTTATTTATATGGATATTAATGGTTTAAAATGTTAAAAGCTTCAAAGTTGTATGGGACACTTTGATTCAAAAATCTCTTTATTAAATGTTTTAAATGGTTTTGGAAATGGTTTCTTTTTTTGGATTCATTATTTCAATATCCTAAAATGTTATATTGTGATTGAAATGTGGAAATGTTATGTTTCCTTTATTCATGTTTTGTGTGATACGATTATGTTATGGTTCTTGGGCATTGTTATGAAGAACGGGTGGTTCCGTGATAAACTAAGGGCGGGTGAGCCCGATATAGCTCTCCAATGAATTGGGTAACGCGAAGGAGTGAAACGTTAAGGTTTCTCCGAAGAGATTTAGGGAATATACTGTGATGGGTATTCCAAACGTAACCAAGAGGGTCACTCCCCACGTAAGAATGTTATGAATGCCTCAAGATACCTTTATGTCTTATGTTTTCTATGATTTATTCATGGTTTGATGAGGTATGTTAAAGTGCCATTGTTTTATGGGTAAAGTATGGTTTCATTCTTATGTATATATGAACTCATGTTTCCTTTCCATATTTTCATAACCCTTACTGAGTTTTTATGCTCATCCCAAGTTTTTGAAATGTTTTTCACAGGACATAGCGTGGAATAGGGTCAAGGATGGGATCAAGGGAAAGTCATCCTACCTAAAACATGAAACTAGACATGTTTCCTTTTTAAGAGTTTTCATTTTATGGAAATTTAGTAGAAGAGACTACTTTGTAATCTTTTGAGATGTAATAGTTATGTCCTAATTCTCTAAAAATATAAACCTGAAAAGATCCTCAATGTGTAATCTTGTAATAACTCAAGATTAAGTAAGGTTTTAAGGCTTGGGCCTTATAGTTGGTATCAGAGGTCGGTTTAGATAACTTTAGAGGTTAGGGTATTCTTTAAGCATAAGTGACATTACCATAATGGTTAGGATTTCAAAAAGAGTCCTAGTTTTAGATAAATTGAATGAGTAAGTGTATCTTAGTGTTTACCTTCCTCATTAGTACATGATGGTTTTGTTTATATACTCACACTGACATTTCTATTTCTAGTGAATGGATGGATCTAGCAGGCACCAAAGAGACAACAGGTTTGAAGGAAACTATGGTGGTTCTCTGATTAAGATACTAGATAAAATGGAGGATTCAATGAGGAAACTCGTGGTTGTTCCAAACCAAATATCAAGGAGTCATGATCAACCACTTCAACCTTGGTGAGTTCTATAATGCATCATGTACGAGATGGCCAACTCGATGTGGAAATTCAGGTAATAATTATTATGGTAACCATTAGGATTTATATGATACTTAATTTTTAGGTAATTATGGGTTACTATATGATATGATAGAAAATGAAAGGAATGAGATAAACTTGAGGTTAAAATATGTTATGATTATTCTTGAAGATTTATCTCATTTTGGGGAATGTTTTAAGAATTATATAGTTTTGAAAAAAGGACAACACGCAGACCGTGTGACAACCCGTCGCGTCGGACAAAGCTGCGGGAATCGAACACACAACCAAAGTACGACTGGTATTTATCGCCTACCACTGGACTACGTGAAGTCCCTGGTTAGTTTGACTGATTCATTCTAGTTATATGATTTTATGAATTAATAGTAAGTTGATTTTGGGTTATTTAGGAAAATGATTAACCTATCATGGAGGATATGTGACTAGGTTAATTACTTTTCAATACGAGACTTTAGGAGCAACTGATGTTGTTTGGAGATAAATGTTACGATTTATCTTGGAAGACTATGCGACTAAATCCTTCAAATATTTGGGTTTCAATCTTATATTGGTTTACTTTGAATAATTTTATGGACAAATTGATTATAGAATGGTCCTCGTTGAACTTTGGGTTTTGTTGGACAAATTTTGGAGATTAAGGATATATTTTCTTTTTATAAAGGGTTATCCTTTTCTGGATTATCTGATCTTGTACTAGCCTTTTTGGGTTTGGTTTTGGTTAAAGTCTAAAGGCATGGGAAGTATATAGTTCTCTTTTGTGGACTAGGTGATTCTCTAGAAGTTGATTATAGTACTCTTAATGTGAACAAGTCTTCCTCAATACTCGCCTTCTGGAGAAAATATGAGTCTGATTAAGGAATCTAATAAAATTTGAAAGTCAACATGATAAGTGATTATGTTTCCTTATAAATAAATTCCTCAATAAAAAGTAACTTAAAACAAAAATGTTGTCTATTAACTTTTCCTACTGGGGAATCGAATACCGTTTAACCCATCACAAGTTTGTGATTTTCTCGTGGTTAACTTTCTCCTAAACATGTTTTCTATCACTCTCCATCAGAACACGACCCTTTTTTCCTCCATTTCCATATTTTCATACTTGGAATCCTAGTATGGGTTAACTCGGGTGACCTTTGTACTTATCTTTCATTATTTTAAAGTGTTTGTTTTACCGACTTTTGTTCCGATGTGGGACTTTCAAGGATGTTTCCAAGCGCAATTTTAAAATTGCGAGGACGCAATTCCCAAAAGGGGCGAAAGATGTAAAACACCAGGTAAATAAAGAATATGGCATTTCATATTTTTCCATATTTGGGAATAAAATATTGAAATGACTTTAAAGGGGACGCTATGCTCGATGGCGTACCCAACACGCAACAATGAGTTTCTTGGGAATCTTACGTTGCACTCTAATAATAAAATAATATTATTTCAAATGATAGTTAACATGTAGCCGTTGTATTGGCGGGAATGGATAGAAATAACTAAAATATGATTATATATGTTTTTTAAATGTTTATACTTTTATCCAATAAAGGATAAAGGCTTAAAATACGGGAAGAATTCAATTTTAGGCGTATATGCCCTAGTTTTCACTAAAGGTTCATTTATCGCCTTTTAATGGAGAACCATCATTAAATATAGTTTTGTTCACTTTTATAAATTCTATTGGACCAAATAAAACTCTTCTTAAGAATCGGGACATCAAAATTTACTTTGTGTAAATTTTTGGTATCTTTCCGATAATGTTAATTTTTTTAATGAATAGTGTAAAATGTTGTATTTTAATTCAAAACCACTTTTTAATCTAATTTATTTATATGATTAGATTATATTTTGAATTGGTTTTAATGTGAAATTAGAAAATATTTTTACCATTAAATCCAATAGTGGTCGTTGGAATTAATTTCACTTTGAAATCAGACTTAAACTAGTGTCAATCTTTTGATACTTATTGTTTTATAAAAACACGCTATTTGCTCTGACAGTGGGAATTAATTATTAAATTAAATATAGTGACTAATATGTTTTGATTTTTGTAAAACGGACTTCATTTTTGAATTCGGAATATCAAATATAGCTTAGGGTGAAGTTTTGGTATTTTTCTGAAAAACTCCAATTTTTGATGAATAGTGAAACCACTAAGTGGTAATCAAGCAAAATGATTTTTCAGTTAAATGAAAGTTTACCACTAATGTGTATTGAATTTTGAAAATCCGACATACATGGTTTTCATTAGTATGAAAAATGTGGTTCAATGGGATGAAAATAATTTTTTGGTGAATAGTAACTTATTAAGTTTTTAATCGCGATTAGTGGTAATTAGTGTAATTTAAGGTAAAAATGATATTATAAGAATGTGAAAACACCATGACACTTGTCCTACACCTATTGGGTGAGTCATGGCCGACCATGACAAGCCATGGGACATCTTGGGGACCCCATGGATCCACTTTTGTTAGGAAATGACATAAATTACTTTTTATTCAATGTTAAAGTGAAAATGACAGAAACATAATATGTTTTACGAAAACAATTTTTAAGTGGGGTTATACAAGTACAAATTTTGATTATAAATAGTCATTGGAAATCTAAAAAGATTTCCTACATCATAGTATTTTCTTTATAATTTTTAGACATTAAATAAATTAAATTAATTATGGCATAATAATGATGCAGTGATGACATCATTATTTGACGATTTAAATAAAATGGAAAGATAATGTAATATCTATGAACTACACATGTCCAAAACCAATTGGATGAGTGGATTTAGAAGCCTTATCACCTTATCCAATAATTATATCAATGTGGGACCTTTTGAAACCGAAAAACATTTTCAAATAAAGTAATATTTCTTACTTTTCAAAAGTACCCCTCCTCTCCTCTTATAAAAGGCCCCCACCTATACCTCTTTTCACACACTCCTCAAGCCTTTGGATCGGCCAAACCCTGCCCATTTACTCTCTCCACATCCCTCTCCTCATCCTAGAGGATTCCCTTTGGGCAGAATCCTTTCAAAGGAAGCCTTTAGGCTCAAATCAAAAGGAGTTACACTTTAAAAGGTAATTCATTCTCTCATGTTCATTTGTTTTATTTTTCTTCTCCAACCCCCTAAACTCTTTTTATTTATTTCTTTTGTAACAACACCAGTATCTTAAATATACTAGGATGTTTTTATAATATTTATTCGAGCTACACTCTCACACAACTTCATCAAATGGTTAAAGAACATACGATTTCCGGGGATTGAAAAATTCTGCCTCCCGAAACGATGATTGTTCAATACTCATTTAACACCTTCAAAGGTGGCCATTATGATGTCACTATTTTTATATATGATATATAATATGTTTATGTTTTATTTATGCTTCTGTATTTTTCATTTTTGTCTTACCTTTATGGCTTCCATTATGGGTATACGCGATATCTTCATTTAAGGAAGTGCGGACTACCGCCCCCTAAAAGTGATTTGATTCGTTAAATACCATATGTGGGATGTATAAAGGATGGAAATATGATATTATATATGATATTATACTGGAATTATAATATACCTTTATATCATTATTATTCCATTCTATAAAATACGAAATAGAAATGAAAGTAGCGTTCATGCGTACGTACGGCTTACCGTCTCCATGAACGGTGCATTTCATTTCTTACCTCTAAATGATTATGTAATGTTATAAATGCATGAATGTACTGGATATATATGACATATATGATATCTATATAATGAATACAATTCTGGATATAATAAACATTTGGCCACACGAACAACATGTAATTGTAAGAAGTCCACTTTCGACTTAAGAACCAAATATCGACAAAACAAACATTATTAACTTAAATGATTAAATAATGTTTATAAAATTGAAATAAGTGATCTAAAAGGAATAATGAACTATAAAAAGGGTTCTTAATAAAGTTGAAATTAACTCAGGTTTATTATTCAGGACGTTAAAGAACGATCGAGTCAAGTCGGACCCGAGGTAAGGGATCCTACAACTCTCTTTCTTTTTAAGTACACTCTTTTATGTAATTTCATTTAAGCTCATCTTTCTTATGATTGGGATGTTATTTTATATTACTCATACTTTAATTTTTATGTTCATGTCATGAGAGACCCTATTCTCTCTCATCAATCCTTTTGGATGTTTTATGTGGCGTTGTTAGGCTACCGAGTTTTCGTAAGGGATTTTTCATCTCACTTTTATCTTCGTGAGATTTATGCTACATTTTCCACAATTTCCTTTGAGTGGTGTATGTACTGCCCATTATTCTACTCTTTGTGTAATATACTTTTGTTTATGAGTATTTACATCAATGATTTATTGCCCTTCTTTCATGGGGTGTATGTTTTGAAAGATACCCATGTCGGTAAGGGAACCTTTCACCCTCCTCTTTTTAAAGACTTCTTTTATTGGGTCTTTTAATTTACATATTGTTATGTTGGGATATGTTCTCATATATCCTTAATGATGTAAATTTTGTGTCCAAGTGATGAGATACTCTTTTTATCTCTCATCAACTCATTTTGATGTGACGCCGTTAGGCTGTCAAGGGAACTTCTTAACCCAATTTCGATTTCTTTGGGTTCAACATGTAGTTATTGAATCTGTCATTCTTTGAATATGTGCGAATGACCTTTTATTGTTTTACACTTAATATCCAATTATATTGGGTGTATTTATATTTTTCACACATAATTTTGATATTGATTTATCCTTAATTTAAGGACACCTTATTTATTAGGGATTTCATCACATTTTACATCCATGTTGAGACTTCATTGTTATTATGCACCAATTCACTCTTATAGGGTGTATATACTGTCCTTTGGAATATTATATCATGAATCCATTTATTCTCATGATATTATAAAGTTCTGACTAAATGTTATTCCTCAATTATTGTATTCAAGTGTCTCTAATTTTGGTGAAACCCCTTTTACCAGAATACCGTTTTAAATGTTTTAATTATTTGTTCTTATTAATATCCATGTTTTCAAAATGGTTTTACGGATTTATTTATATGGATATTAATGGTTTAAAATGTTAAAAGCTTCAAGGTGGTGTGGGACACTTTGATTCAAAAATCTCTTTATTAAATGTTTTAAATGGTTTTGGAAATGGTTTCTTTTTTGGATTCATTATTTCAATATCCTAAAATGTTATATTGTGATTGAAATGTGGAAATGTTATGTTTCCTTTATTCATGTTTTATGTGATACGATTATGTTATGGTTCTTGGGCATTGTTATGAAGAACGGGTGGTTCCGTGATAAACTAAGGGCGGGTGAGCCCGATATAGCTCTCCAATGCATTGGGTAACGCGAAGGAGTGAAACGTTAAGGTTTCTCCGAAGATATTTAGGGAATATACTGTGATGGGTATTCCATACGTAACCAAGAGGGTTACTCCCCACGTAAGAATGTTATGAATGCCTCAAGTTACCTTTATGTCTTATGTTTTCTATGATTTATTCATGGTTTGATGAGGTATGTTAAAGTGCCATTGTTTTATGGGTAAAGTATGGTTTCATTCTTATGTATATATGAACTCATGTTTCCTTTCCATATTTTCATAACCCTTACTGAGTTTTTATGCTCATCCCAAGTTTTTGAAATGTTTTTCACAGGACATAGCGTGGAATAGGGTCAAGGATGGGATCAAGGGAAAGTCATGCTACCTAAAACATGAAACTAGACATGTTTCCTTTTTAAGAGTTTTCATTTTATGGAAATTTAGTAGAAAAGACTAATTTGTAATCTTTTGAGATGTAACAGTTATGTCCTAATTCTCTAAAACTCTAAACCTGAAAAGATCCTCAATGTGTAATCTTGTAATAACTCAAGATTAAGTAAGGTTTTAAGGCTTGGGCCTTATAATATTGATGGACTTCATGATGGGCTTACCACAGACGTCCAAGGTGCATGATCCCATCTGTGTGATCGTTGACCGACTCACCAAGTCGGCCCACATCTTAGCTATTCGGGAGCAGAGTTTTGTAGAGAGATTGAGATGCCTCTACGTGCAGGACATAGTTCAGCTTCATGGAGTCCCCTCGACTATAGTCTCATAACGTGACGCCCTCTTTACATCCCGGTTATGGAAGGGATTGCATGAGGATATTGGGACTCATCTACGCTTGAGTACCGTGTTTCATCCCCAGATGGATGGTCAGATGGAGAGGACCATACAGGTTCTGGAGGATGTGTTGTGAGCCTATATCCTGGACTTTGGCCGCAGTTGGGAGGACCACCTACCACTGGTGGAGTTTGCGTACAACAACAGATACCACTCCACCATTGGTATGTCACCGTTCGAGGCTTTGTACGGAAGACCATACCGGTCACCGCTTGGCTAGACCAACACCAGAGAGTCAGCACTCATGGGTCCAGAGTTAGTGTGAGCTACCACAGAGAAGGTGCAGATCATCCGGGAGCAGATGAAGACCACCCAAATCCGGCAGAAGTCTTATGCTGACAGACGTCGGAGAACTATGGAGTTCGAAGAGGTAGACCACGTATTTCTTTGGGTCTCACCTCGACGAGGGTTGTGGAGATTTGGCTGAGGTGGTAAGCTATCTTGGAGGTTCATCGAAACTTTCCAGATTCTATGTAGGGTTGCCGAGGTGGCATACTGCCTAGCTCTACCACCACAGCGGCATCAGGTATATGATATGTTCCACGTGTCGTAGCTGAGGAGGTAAGTGCATGACCCATCGCGCGTCATCGACTGCGGCGAGGTGGACATCGAGGATGGAGAGACCATTTTTGAGTTCCTAGTGGAGATTGAGGATCAGATGGAGAGGATCCTTCGTGGTCAATCAACTCCATGTGTGTGCGTCTAGTGGCAGCACAGGAATCTTCAAGAGAACACGTGGGAGCGGGAGGCCCATATCTGTTCCCAGTACCACCAGCGTGGGTCGATGGAAAAATTTAATTTTCGGACGTTGTATGTAAAATAAAATTAACAAGTTTAATTTTTTTAAAGAAAACATCCGTTGTAGCGCGGTAGCGGTGCATCTATTTCCTAAATTAATGGTGCATAATAATAAATTCAAAATGGTGAGCCAATGTCATTAATGCTACCGCGTAATTAAATGACAACATGTTTCCCTTTTTAGTGGGTTAAGAAATTGTTGATTGTTTGCGACGTTTGAGAGGAACCTCTGCCGAATCTGCGGCGCGTTGGAGAAAACTCTCGGTGACGAATGACAATGGATCGATGTCGAGAATCGCTACGCCAACAACATTGAATTATCTTGATGAAAATAGCAGCGCGACGCCTTCTTCAATGATTTATCCTTTCAAAATTTTGGGGTTGTTATTTCATTTTCTTTTCCCCGTATTAGAGTTTAAACAAAGAACACGGTTCAATCACGAACAAGTTGATCCGCGGATTCATACATTCTTACTGGAGGGATTTTCTTTGGGAAGATTATGGGGAATTGATCAATGCTTTATGTTTTTGTCGATTCTTTCTCTGTTTAAGCCTATTAACGGGAGCAGATCAATGTCGTGACAAACAACGATGGAGGTTCGTTCCTCAATTTATTTATTTGGATTTCTTACCTAATATTTCCTCATGCGTTCTTCGCGTTCTTCGCGGGGCGATGAACAAAAGATCGTTACGTATAGGTTCTGCGACGCAACGATCCCAAATCGAAGGTTCGACACCGCAACGACCTTATGGAGGAGCGGTGATGATGGCAGATGACCAATCGGACCAGATCACAAAGAGTGTTCTTCGAGCGTTCTTCGTGCGGGAAGATCGAAACTCATTTTCGGAGTCGATAGGAGGACCGAGAATGACGGAGACAGCTTCGTGGTGTTGGGGCGACCAGAACCTGGGTGTTTTGTGGTGATCGGGTGGCCGGATCGATGATCAGAGCACCATGGTAGGCGGGTCGACGAAGGGCCCCATTTTTGGATATTTCTAGAATACATAGCATGTAATTTTGATGAACATGCCTTGTAGTGCTGGCAGTGGTGGATAGGGTTTCAGGGTCATAGAGGAATAACACAGCGTGTGACCTCGGTCACACGACATGTTTGTCTTCCGTCGAAGCTTGGCGTGTACCTTGGGTAGTACACGGACACGGGGTGAGCTACACGACTTCAGGCGGCACATCGTGTATAGCACGGAAGAAGCGGGTATGTGGATCTTGGCATGTATCTCGCGGATACACGGACATGGGATGGAGTACACGACTGTGTACTCTATCAGACAGCCAGGCGAGGACAGCAGTGCGGGTCACCCAGGGTGCGGATTACTTGAGTTGGAGTACATGGGTTGATGACCGTGTATGGGCACATGGCCAGAGTGCACAGAGCCAACCCCAATTACTCAGACAAAGCATGTACATCATACTACATGAATTTAACTATGTTTTCCTACACAACCAGCCTTTGACATGGGCCGTTCTACACGGGTAGTACTCGGGGTTAGACAACATGACGTGTAACTTTTCTACACACTGTGTACTTTTTGGAAAACGACATGGTACTTTCGTTCACCATTCCTCAGACATCTTTCGATTGGGTTAGTGCCCCTTCTTGTTGTTCCCCTAAAGTTCATGCATCATTCCCTCACACAAGAATATGATCCCTTCAGTAGGACTTTCTGTGATAGAGTTAGGCATCCATCCGAGAGGCTCAGATCGAGATTCTCTATCCATTCCTGACCCTAGGTAGAGTCAGGCATTGACATGAAGAACCTTACCGGGCGTTGATCCTCTACCTTGCTGGTGTATCACCTAACTTGTGAATCTGGATGAGTCATGGTATCCTTCATGGCCCTGTCAGTGATCCCCATCTGTGTATCATGATCTTTCTCACTCATGAGTGTGTATCCCGTAATGAGTGCTTCTATCTACAGTAACCTTTACACTAAAGAGTGTGTCTCCCGTAATAAGTGAAGCTACTTCTCGTGGCGGTTCCCGATGAACAAAACTTCTCATATGGACGACATCAGAGCTATAAGACTCTGGTATTGTGTTCTCCCGGAATGAGTGCATCACAAAATCTTTGAACAAAATCCCTAACAGGGGTATGCGGTTGTGTGACTTGTCATTAGACCACAGTTCTGGGTTTTGTGTATATCTGGTTTCTTTTATATGTTCTATAGGCATATTATGTGAATAGCTGACTGTACCTTTACTTTGGGTACTTCTTTGTGGTTTTCGGGGTCCTCTACTGAGTATTGTTATACTCACCCCTACATGGGCTTTTCCCACACATCTGGTGTCTTGTGCAGACGAGCATCCTTTTTGACAAAGTCCAGGGCAAACCCAGATAGGACTGAGCTTTCTGAGTTCCCTATATTCCGAGGCGTACCTATGGCTACAAGCAGCAGTCCCAGTACCTTTCATGCTTACGGGTTGGACTTTGCAGTTTTCAGACTCTGGTTTGTTTGTTTTTTGGTGGGCTTGTATATTTGGCCCAGTTTACTTTTACAGTACTATACATTTCTTCATACACTGTTGGTTGGTTTTAGTTGTATTCATTCATTCTTTTTCTTTAGTGGTTTTTACATTTCATAATTCGTGGGCTTAAAGATGTGTGTGTGTGTGTACATGTACATAGGCAATGCCTCCCATGTTAGTAATATGCCTACTCAGTGCTAGTCACCAGCCCCTGGCCTATTGGAGGCGGGCTTGGGGAGTCACGGCATGGGCCCCACTAGGACGGGTCATGATAAATCCATGAGTTTAGGATGTCATCATCATTACTTTTTAGTTAAATTCATTAAATCTAAAGTAAAATTATATTTAGTAAGTGATAATGCATAAAAATTAGGATTTTATTTCACCCATAATATATAATGTGTGGTATTTTTATATTTTCATTTATTTAATACATTAGGTTGGGATGAACTATACCACGAAATAATTTATATTTTTACAGCATGATAGCTACCTTCATTATACAGTCTCTATTAAAATAATAGACCCAATAATACCTTATAAATCTCTACTCATGTATACAAAATCATATATTACAGTTTGGTATCTTTAAGAAATTTTCTATGAGATTCAATTGTTCTCATAATTATGAAACATATAAATCTCATTCCATGTCTTATATAGTCTCAATAGATACTCAAATTCTTTTTTAAAAATTAACATTATATTTGATTGTGTATATGAAATACAACATATATATAAGATTATAATGTGTAACCCCACTATAGTATGATTTATTTATTTTTATATACATTCGATATATTTATTATCTTTTATTACACACAACACTAAGTTCAAACAAATGGTGATACCATATTAAACTATCATTATTTAAACATATCCATTATATCGTATATGTTATGTTGGTTATTATGAATTAGACTAATAAAATTATAAAACATGTATGGTTTACACCTGAATAAAATATATTCATTGGTTATCTATTTATTATAAATAAAACAAAAAATATTTGAAAGAGAAACATTTTCTGATTTTTTGGAAAAGGTGAATTTGTCACGCATCAGAAAAAATAATTTAAAAATAATTTTAAGCAATTAAATAAAAAATTGATAAAATTATGACCATTTTTTGAATTTTATTATGAAAATTAGCTAATGTTGAATATTTTGGATTTCCTAAAATGATTTATTTTTCAAATAATTGTGAAAAAAATTAGTTTTGTAATTATGGATGAATTTTCATTTCAATTATTTACAAATTAAAATTATTTTTTATTTGATTTTAAAGTTAAATTAGATAAAATATATTATAATAAATATAGTTTATTTTAGTAGATTCAGTTTCATGTTGGAGTTTTTTATTAAAAAATTTTATACTTATTAGTTTTTTCTTTAGAAACCCACATTTTTATCGCTTATGAGCATGTAATTCGAAATTGGATTGTTCCACATGTGTGTATTGAATTAAAAAAATTAATTCCATATTTTTAATTAAAATAATTTATATTATATAATAATTTCAACTCAAATTTTAACATTTTTGTAATATAAAATGTGTTAAAAATAATTTATATCATTAATGTAAAAATAGATTTAATGGGGGATTAAACTGAAAATATAATGGTTAAAATGACGTATCAATTTTTCTAGTGACCGTTTAATTTTATTATATATACATTATCACCAATAAGGTTTGATAATGACTTATTTTTATGATTTCGTCATTATATAAAATGTGTTTAATCGATACTTTAAAAAAATCATGATATATTCTTTGCCTATATTACAACAGGGAACCCCCTCTTCTCCCTTTATCTCACTTCCATAAATATTTGTTTTTGAAAATACCTATGAAATATTTTCCTCAATCACTTACAGAAATCCTAGTTTGCTGATTTTATCATTATGATAACCTAGGAATTATCTTGGATCAATCCTAATGAGTTTGTCCAAATAACTTTTTATGTTCATAAAAAAAATTTATTTTAGTTTATCATACAACTCTTTAAACATTATTAAATATGATATTATAATACAAAATGTATCTATAATTCCATGAAATGTTATTATGATAATAGAATAACCCATATCTGCCACGTCTTCTAACAAATTGGAATCAAAACTGTCAATTTTGTGTACGTTGGACTACCTTCTCATGAACCGATGATACTCATTTTTCTTCAAAACATATCCTAAAAAGATATAATGTTTTGTTTAATTTATTTATATTTATATATATTTTATTGGAAATAATTTTACTTATATAATTACAATTTATCATATACATTATTACTTCCCATTCCATTCTTAATACGATTACATTTTATATGGAAGGTAATAATGATAAGATTAATGAATATTTTTTATATATATGACATGATAATTTTTATTGAAAATATATATATTTTAAACTTCCTTACATGTTCACCATTTAAGGGAATAATATTATCGCTTGTGACTATGTACGATAAGTCTTCTCTATAAAGTGATGTCATTCATTTTCCATTTCAATGATTTAACAATGGTTTTAATAATGTATATAATTAGATAATATTATATTTATAAAAGTATAGTTATTTTGTATATGAAGTATTTATATCCTATTCATAAGAAATGGAATGTTCACGAGAAAGCATAGATGATAAAATAATACAACTAACGACCAAACAATGAAAATATTTAAATTAATATCAAAAAATTGGTGGTGAAATGTTATAATAGTAACATATATGAAATATTAAATATGATTATGGTACTGATATAAATTAATAAAATCAACAAAACCATTAAAAAAGGTTAAATAATTTTAAACTAAAGGAAAGTGTGAGGTATGCAATTTTATACCAATTAACATTTTATTAGAATATATTTTTTAATATGCTTCTTTTTACCTTAATTTCGAGTATATATGAACCCTTATATTTATTCAATGGGAATACAAATTTATTCATGATTATTAGTGATTGTTTTCATATATATTCTATAAATGGTTAAAAAGTAAATGTTACTAATGTGGTAAAATAATTACTATACAATGTCAACATATTTTCCTAATTTTAACTTTCTATAGAAACAATAAATTTATTGTGGTCATTTTTCATTGGAAACAATATTTTTAATTAATATACTAATTATTTATTATTGATATTATTTTTTCCAATGATCTATACCATTATCACATACAGTTTTTACATTGAAATTTATTTAAATAACTGAGGAAATACTGATATTTGTGTATCCTTTACTCAATTATAATATTTGATGAAAAGGAATATTGATTCATTAATTAAATTTATTATTATTTATATGAGTAATTATTTTCATAGTTGGTTGTAGGTGGGGTCTATTTAATGATATCCCTTAGATGAATCATTGGTATCACAAGACAAATTAGTTGTCTAAATAGATGTGTTTTCACATTTAGTATTAAATTATCAGGTTAAAGATCATGATATAAAATGTCTCATGATTCCTATGATAAATAAATCAAATAATTAAAAATTTACTTCCTTGATAATTCAAATATTATTAATATCAATTATATTATTACTTTTATTTTGTCTCTTGATTTATTTTATTCACAGTTACTGATTAAACAGAAAGTATTATATGTTATTTATTATACTATATTGATTATGAATTATTTAATGATAAAGTTATTGATTAAATTCAATGTGTTTCCAGTTATATAAATTTCTGTATTGAATATTATTTTTTTACTCATGATATAATTTTATTTTCTTTAACCCAAATTTATAATTTTTTGTTTTCCCTATTTTGTTTTGATTCCAATGTTTATAAAGATAAATCCTTTTAATGAATTTGAAATATGGGGAGAATTTTCCATTTTATGTATTATTTTTTTACTAATGTAAAGTGGTTATCATGTAGTTTTTTGGATCTATAAAACTACTGAACTACTCATTCCTATATGATTTTTCACCCTATAAAATTGAAAATGTAATTATATAGACATAGGCTCTGAGTTATTGGATTTAAGATTGTTACATGTGTTATTAAAAGATTTTTAGTAGAAACCATGGATACAATATTTAAAAAATAAATACATTTGGGAACATTTTCTGATGATAAAAATTGATGAAAACTATACAAGAACATTTTAATGATAGGGTAAGTTAAAAATTTTGTGGTTTTTCAATGAATACAGCCATGTTTGGATACTATATGTGTATGTGGTGGGGAAAAAATACCCAATAGTAATAAAATAGAAATGGTGGGTTATGATTTAAATGAAAATCACCTGTTATACAATAACATTCCTAAATGTGAACCAAGTTACTCTTGGGGTATATTCTTGGGTTAATTCACATTTTCTACAAGAACCTTAGGAAGGAATTGAAAATATAATTATTATTTGAAAACCATCCCATGGAACTATGTTTATGATTGTTAGGATGGATATGAAAAAATGATTAAATTTTTGTAATATATTTTACTAATATATGTATTATACATTATGTTTCATATTTTTTTAATCTATTTTAATCTATTCCATTATTTATAAATGGTTTCTGTTATAGGGAAAAATAATAATATCAATACATATACTACATGTATTTATTTCCCTCATGGGATTAATAATGAAAATATATTCAGAGTTATATCTTGAACTAAAATAATTGTATCCCTATTGGGGAAGATAATCCAGGTTATGTGCAACAACATTTCCTATACAGAGAAACTTTTTCACCCACTGCATGACCTCAAGCATATATGCCTATATGCTAGAGGCAGCTGATACAAGGTGAGGGTCTATAATATATCATGGGGAGACTATACCCTCTTTATCAAAGTGGATCAATAAATAAATAATAACGTAGATAATTATATAATAGAATATAAAATTATACTAGTTTCACAAGATAATAAATACTGGGAATACAACATTAAAACTAAACTGCAGATATGCCATTAAAAAGTACTTGTCATTTGTTAAAATGAAAATCATATGTAATGACACTAAAAACTCCCAAGAGGATCCTGAACCATGTTTGATTCCCTCATCCATGCTCCATCCATAGTCATCCATCAATCATATGGAATTTTCTTTTACCTCGTCCTGGTAACATGAAGTCAATTCTAGTACCGATCAGGAAACCTGAGCAAGGTGGGAGTACTACTAAGTAGGCCACCACCAATAGTGTCTAAAAAATCAAAAAAATATAACTCAATTTAGATGCATAAAATAATAAATATATGAAATAATGTAAATCATTTCCATTCAGTCAATTATCATTTACCTTACAAAATAAATACATCGGGTTCTTGTTGACTCTCAAATCATAATACTTGTTTTATTCCATGTCAGTGATTGAACCATAACATATGTTCAACATAAAATTCATTTAAAATAAATGGGTTAAATTATCCATTTATTTTCAATTTATAAGATGGATCATGGGGGCCATGATCCAATTCCATCATTTTGGGTCTAGTTCGCCGTGCCTAGGACCCTATGAGTTTTTGATGTATTATTACATGTCCAACATTCAATAATCATTAAATCACATAGGTAGAGTTTTAATGTAGTAGAACATGTCCCACACTCATTTTGAAATTTATCATTATGATATTTTGAAACTGTATAACTTGTCCCGCACTTGAATATAAATTTATCACCATATTCTTTTGATGAAGCATGCCTTTTACAACACATGAATATCAAAATAATCACATGTATCACTATTATGCCTATATCACTTCAAGAAAGGTTAATCATGATTACCCATCTCATCACATTTCATTATCACTACATAAATTATATATTTCAAAAATAAATTAAACAATTTTTGACAACTATATACTCACAAATAACCCATTAATTAATTCAAAAATTAATTAATCCAATTCATAAATTCATATTTATATCATTCAATTAATTAATTAACAAATTAATTATCTACTTAAATCCCTTCAATTAATTTCCCAATTAATTTTCCACATCAATTCCATTAATAAATTTATCAATTACTTTATCACTTGAATAATTATATAGTTGTGCAGATATCCATTAATTAATTCAATCATTAATTAGTAAATTCAAAATCCCCATATTTCTTGTCTCTCAATTTCATAAATAATTAATTTAACAATTAATTAATTCAATTTAATAAAATTAATTGATAATGAAAAATTGGAATTCGTCAATTACATTCATGCAAATAAATTCAAGACCATGGGATTTTAATAATATCCAACCGACCTCAATTTGTTGGAAAATGCTAACCAATAAAGATATCTAATTTGACCAGAATAACAATGAAGACTGAGATCTATAATTGAATCCTAAATGAAAAATCATTGAATCAATATCCAGTTATCCTAGATCTAGAACCTACTAACCTATATCTTTATCAGAAAATATTATATTAAAACAACCCTTAAAAGATGAAAGAATAATTGTAGAAGAATGGGAGACCAACCATGATTTAGATATCCTATCATGAGAGGTGTAGATCTTCAATCATGGCATCAAATCACCATTAATTGTGGTCATTAAAGATAAGAAATCATCAACAAGGATCATTAAACAATATAAAACAACTCAGACAATGTTAGGATTGATTTGGGTGACTTTCCAGGGTTTGGGTAAATTTTAATCAAATTTCAAGGGAAATAATTTGCATAAGTTTGGTTTCCTCCTTGATGTTAGTGTATTCCCCTATCAATGGACCATAAACGTGTGACATTTTGGGTTGGTGTATAGTTTCTATTAATAGGGTGTGAAATTTGACAAACAGGGTGCTAACTATATAAATACCATCTTCTATGGTTTTAAAAAAAATTGGTTGGGATGTACGGTTAGGGAATATCAAGTTCCATTCACTATATAACCTTATACAATACAATTTTACCACATTTTACAAAAATAAATCATGTTGAAGTAACCCAAAAAAAATTATTATTGAATGTTAAAAATATTACATGTAAATGAGATTAAGACATCTCTAGAAAAGATTTGGCTCTTAGAATTTCCCCAGATTATAACTTCTTATACATAAGATGTACTCCCAAGAATCTATAATATTATTAGTTAAAAATTTGGGCCACTGTGCTCAGATATATTCTCCTCTGTTTCGTGTTTCATCATGAAGACAACCACATTTCCTCAATAGAGGAACTATCTTCGGGATCTTTCCCTACAACACTTTCTCACTGAGATTGAACATATGTAGCATACTATACTCAAAGGATGACACCTACTCGATATCAACATCATCCACATAAATCATATGAGAAGGGTTGGGGTGATACCACTAACATTATGACACAAGGAAAACAATGTGTATATCACTACACCTATATGAAAGAGCCAATTGGTACACTATTGACACAGTTCCTCTATAACTTCAAACGGTCCAAAATACGTAGCCACGAACATTCCCAATATCCATATCATATGGTGAACCAATCTAGGTGACAATATAAGTAATACACAACAAACCACTATAAACATTAGGGGTTATTGGTGTGTGTTATTATAAAACTTCAATTTACATTGAGCCATACCCATATGCTTTCAAATTAGTTGTACCTACTTTGACATCTCTGACACAATTATTTTTTCCAACAACTACAAATCACCTTCCTCCATCCAGGTGAGAGGTGATATACACGGCCTATCATAAAGAGCCTTGACATTGTTTAATCGGGATAGTGACTTGATAATTGTTTTCATAGTCAGACTCCACATAGGAAAGGTTCTTCTTCCAAGATCCTTTTAAATCATGATCACATGCTCATAGCATATCATACAACACCTCTAGAGTATGTTCTGACAACACACCTTTCTATGGGTGGATACAAATACTCAAAAAAAACTTGTGTACCATGTTTCGTCTATAATAAACACCAGAAGTGCGAAGAAAATCAGGATCCATGGTCAAAAACTAAATTTCATGGTACCCCATGAAAATAGAATATCTCTTGATCATAAATTTTCCATTGCTACTCCACTCATATAGTCTCTATTATAGGTATGAAATATGATAACTCTTAAAAAAAGGTATATAACCACACAAATAACACCGTTATTATAGGGTTTCCTTAGACGAACTAGCAAAGAATCCATGATAACGTCATTGCACTTCCATTTCAAAATGGTAAATGGTTGTAGAAAACCACTAGGTGGTTGATTCCTATCCTTCACCAGCTGATAATGTAGCTTGGTTTTAGGAACATAATATCTCATATATCATTCTTAGCCACCAAAACTATTGTCATGTGTCAAAATACATTTTGGTTATGTCTTAATATACCTCCAAATATAAGGAATGAAATTCATCCCTCATCTCATCCTACCAAATCTCTGTAAAAAAGTAAATTCCTAATATAGATGATATCACCCACAATTATGGACAAATTTGAAGGTGTCTCCCCACAATCAAGTCGTTCCCTCACGGTCAAAAATTCCAGAATACTCACTCTATCTATCTCTAATCTGGTTTAATAGTGTAGAATCCCTTGAAACTGATATGAGTGTCATCTTCTCCTAACTCTCCAATACAAAAACATGTAACTTATCTTGAAAGTCCATCATATTCTACTCATCACAGGACTCCTGAACATCATGATTCTTAGTTTTCCTACTTAAAGCATCAGCAACATTGTTTCATTTTTTGTGTGTATATACAAGATCATTTTTCAAGGACTTCAAATACTCAACCCACCTATGTTTTAATTGATTCAAATCACATTGTTAGAATATATACTTCAATAACATATTGTTCGTATATAGACTAAAAATATTTCCCAACATATATTGATTCCAACAAATCAAAGGAAAAACCACTAAAGCAACATTGAGGTCTGTGTAGGTGGTTCTATTCAAGCATCCTCTATTATTGAGATATATACACCGTAAGATGATGCTCTAAAATTCACATTTTAAATATGTGAATGACATCATCATAAATCCTATTGAAATATGGTAACAACATTAATTACCATAAAAACCCATATTTGAATAATGCAATGACGTGCATTATACACAACTTCAAGATTCTAACACACCACAAAAAATCAAACAAGCCATTATGAATAGTAATACCTAAATTTTAAAATTTTATAATTTTAATCTTTCAATATGCACTTCATTTTTGGGTTCGTAATATCAAAATTATCTTAGGGTGAAATTTTGGTACTTTTCGGATAACTTTCATATTTTGATGAATAGTGAAAATTACTAAATTTTAATTAAAAACAAATTTTCTAATCGAAATAATTAATAGTGATAAATTATTAATTTGAGTGGTTTTAAAGTATATTTAGAATATATTTTTACAATTTAATACAACTTTGGTCATTGGATGAGATTTCACATATAAACCAGACTTAAACAAGTGTCAACCTTTTGAATGTTATTATCCCTTAAAAACACGCTATTTGTTTTGACGACGAGAATTAATTTTTAAATTAATTAATGCAAATGATATGATTTGAAATTTTTAAAATAGAAATCATTTTTGAGTTCATAATATCAAATATAGCTTAGGCCTAATTTTTGGTATTTTTCTGGAAACTTTCCTTTTTTTGATAAATAGTGAAACCACTAAGTGGTAGTTAAAAAACTGAATTTTTCATAAAACTTAATTTTACCGCTTCTGTGAGTGGAATTTCCAAAATACGAGAGACATGGTTAATATCAATGATTAAAATGTGGTTCATTGAGATGAAAATAATTTTTGGTGAATAGTAACTTTTTACTTTTATTTACCACGGTTAAAAGTAAATACGGTAATTAAGGGTAAAAATGATATTAATATTATCCTAACACATGTCCTAATTCTACCGGACAAGTGTATCAAGACCAAAAAAAACCATAGGAATAAAATATTATCATTTAGTTCCACTTGGATTAGATTAGGACATTTATTATTATTTAATTCAATGAAGTGTTAAAAGAGTTAAAATCAATGTTTATTTACTAAAACATTTTTAATATAGGGTTACACATAAGATAAATTTGATTATAAATATTAATTAGAAATATAAAAAGATTTCCTATATAATGATATTTTATTTATAATTTTTAGACATTAAATAATTTAATTTATTCATGACACAATGATGATGGAGTTATTACGATAATAGTGAAAAATTAAAATAATTGATATTATAAATACCCAAATAAATATAATTGGAGATTTTTATTGAATTACACTAATTTTATTGTGTAAGATGACATATTGGGATTGATTTAATTGACTTTTTTCAAATTAATCATTCTGTTATGAGTTTCACAAAAATCAATTATTGAATAGTGTCAAAATGGACATAAAACAGTTTTTTAAAAAAATATTATATTATTAATTGATATTAAAATCCTAAAAATCTATGGTTCTGGGAGGAGACTTATAACATGATAGGTGTATCATTAATGGACCATTTGGGGGTCTCTTGATGTATATAGTAAGTTTATTAACCATATAATATAAAAATACATCGAGACATTGTAAAAGTTAAACTAATTAAGTAAGAGTTAATAATTAAAGATAAAGTTAATATAATGATCCAAACCTATCTAAATTCTATTGATTGAGTGGTTTTAGACCTATCCCCACTTTAACCTTTAAATAATCAACTTTTGACCCATTATAAAGCTAATATGAATTTATTATAAAATAATATTTCTAGCTTTTCCAAAGGTTCCCCTCACCCCTCGTATAAAAGGGAACTCCCCCTTATCATTAATTCACACCATAAAAGCCATTTGGTTCGGTAAAACCCTGCACAAATACTCTCCCAACATCCCTCACTACAACCTAGAGGCCTTATTTTGATCATAAAGCTAACCTATGGATCCCTTTTTTTCAAATCAAAAGGAAGAACCCGAAAAAGAGGTAATGTTTTTACCACCCTTTTACAAATTATTTTCTTATTCAACTTCTTCTTTCTTTGTTATTACAATTATAAAATAATGAATCCAGTATATCCTATATACTATAATATTATTATAAATATGGTACCACCATATTCAGTATTCTTTCTATCCTTTTAATGACATGTCACCATACGTGTGTACGTACGGCTTACCGTCTCCACGTCGTGGTGTAACTGTCATTCAATAAATTATTATCTGGATGGGTATAATAATGATGTGTAATTCATGTCAATAATAAATATAACATGATAATTAATATGTATATATGATATACCATCCAATTATATATTAATTTAATATCAAAAGAATGATATTGTCGCTCGTACATACGTACGGACTACTGTCTCCACGAACGCGATGAGATTCATTCTCCATCATATCATTTCAAGTATAATTATCATTTGATGATTTAAAAATAATTTTTCAGGACTTTATATCATTATGGATATGAATAAGATAATACCTATCCATAACAAACATGCCTTACAAAACAAATAATATAAAGGAAAACGAGTAGGTTAACACCCGAAATGACGATAATACTAAGATATTATTAACAAATCAATGTTAAAATATAATATATGATATCATATTAATGTAAATTATTATTTTATAATTCAATAAAAATTATTTCACCATTATACAGGAGGTTAACCTACTGTCGACCAAGGAAAAATTACAAAGTAAGGGGTTTCTTATCTCACTTTTAATTCTGTGAGAATTCCATTGTTCACCGCTTATTTATTACATGTGGTGTGTGTACTGACCATGTTTGTATTCATTGTGTAATATAATTTAATTCATGTATATTTACATCATCACTGTATGATCCTTCTTCCATGGGTGTATTTTTTTTATGTTACCAAATCAATAAGGGAATTTGAAATTTCAATTTCCACTCATTCGGCTTTACGCATACTTCATTGATTATTTTACTCCAAGATTATGTGTGGAATCACTATTCATTTGATTATGTCATAATTTCCACTCCCCTTTATATGGATATAATTCTTATACACATAATCATTCCATTGATAAATTCTCAAGTCATCGGTATGAACTTGATAAGAGTAATTTTTACTCAATCTTGATTTGTTGAGATAAACATCCAATGCATTGGTGTTGTTTTTACTATAATATGTGTGAATGTCCTTTGATTGTTTTACACTGAATATCCAATCATATTTACTGTATTTATATTTGTTACACATAATTATGTTATTGATTTATCTTTAACCTAAGGATACGACCTTTATGAGAGATTTCATATCAATTTACATTCCATTGAGACTTCTTTGTTGTTATACCCCAAATCACCTTTATGTGGTGTATATAATGTACTTTGACATAGTATATCATGAATCCCTTTATTCTCATGATATTACAAATTTTTTATTACCTCAATTATTTGTATTCAAGTGTCTCTCTTTTTGTTAGAAACTTCAACTAAAATACCATTTTTAAATGTTTTAAAGACTTATTCCTCTAAATCTTTTTCATTAATATCCATGTTTTAAAAATGGTTTTAAGGATTTATTTATATGGACATTAAAGTTTTAAAATTAGAACTATTTTTAAATGTTTGAAAGTGGTATGGAACACTTTGATTCAAAAATCTATTTTAAATGTCTTCTTGAAAAATAGTGTGACTTTTAAATGATTTTAAGAAAAAGGGGGATATTTCTCTCAAATAGATTTGATGATTATTTTCATCTATGTCAATATCCCTCATTATTTTCAATTGAGGTAAATATGATACAATACAATCTTCCATATTGTATCGAATGAGTTATGTTTGACTGTTGATGTGCTATTTTTATACCATTCATGGTTTGTGGATAATGTATTGACATTTTGTATGATATTTTTAATACGAATGTTTATGTTATGTTTAAAATTTTTCATATGAGGAATGAATTAGACTTAGTAAGTGACGGGTGGAGCCCGCTATAGCTCCTCTATGCATCGGTAGGTCTCATGAGACAAACTAGTGTCTTGGCACATGGCCTTGTCAAAATCTTATTTGTAGTCTTGGCATGAGGCCTTAGCTGTGTGGTAATGATGGTTTGGCATTATGCATTCCATCATTATGAAAGTGGTTATTGATATTTCATGTGATTGTTCGACTAGTATAATATCCATGTGAATAAGTAAATGGCATTATTTCATTTTATCTTTTCCATATTATGCTGATGTTCAATTTTAAAAGGCATTTTTTTAGTTATAAATTGCTTTAAGTGTTTATGCTTATCTATGAAATCTTATGCTATATTCTTATCCTTACTGAGCATCTGAGCTCACCCCTTTCAATGTTTTATCTTTCCCAGGATGTGAAGAAGTAATTTATGAATGACCTGCAGGGATAGTATGTGGGGATATGAGTGTGGACAATGAAGAAACTATATTGTTGTAGTTTTCATTTTTATGATGTAATGTAAGACTTATGAATATATACAGTGTTTCCAAGGCTACTAAACCAATCGGTCTTTAGAGATTTGATCTTTCTTGTGATCATTCCAATGTTATGTAATAATGCACCAACTCTGGGTAACTTGAGTCGGGGCATTATAGTTGGTATCAGAGGATGTTTAGTACAATCCATAGAAGCAAGATTTAGATAAACTCCTATTAGAACACGTAGACCTCTGATGAAATTTGAGGATTAGTATAGAATAACTTCCTAAAATTTTGGTTTTGTAGAGATTTTGTGAGTTTTTCGAGCAATACATCTCTATCTAGATACGAGCATGTAGAGGCGGATCTAGAACAGATGTACCTAAGTGTAAAACCCGAAAACACCGCTTTGACCTAGACTCGAACGGGAACTGGTGCAAGACAATGGGAATTGCTGCACTCTTGGTTACGACACTCCCAGGGGATATGATTAGGATAATTTACATTTTCTTTACTAACCAATTTGAAGTATTAAATATGTAAGATGAGAGTAAATGACCTTGGTTAATTCTAATGTGTTTCAAATTGAAAATATGGTGACATGTTAATCTCTAAATTATTTTATGACTATTGTTACTCAGAAAATGCTTTCAGGTTTTAGGCAATGGCTGGATTCGAAGGAAGTCATAGTGACTTTGAGAATAATGTACAAGGTGGGAACGGTGGTGGCAATGAGCAACAAAATGGAATGTTGATAGGCGTAAAAGATATCGTCTTTATGCCAAATCAATTTTCAAAAAATATGATCAACAATATATATATTAACCAATTCTCGGACTCAATAATGAAGAGAAATGTGATGAATGATAAGAGCTCCAGCAGTGGAGACCATGGAGAAAGGAATCCTCAATTTCCATCATGCAGGAAATGTGCAAGAAGACACCCAGGAAAGTGTCTCAATGGGACAAAGAAATACTTTACCTGTGGGAAGGAAGGACATAAAGTGAATAATTTCCGAAGAAAAATGAAGAGTACTATGGAAGAAGATAAAAGTAGTCCCAAGAGTCCATTTACAGTCATTTTCCGTAAATGTTGGGGACCTGGACATTACCCCCGTAAATGCCCTATTCTATAGGATATTTTCTTGGACAAAAAGTAGCTATGTGGAAATAAATGGTTGGAGAAATGTTTAAAAAGTATTAGTGCACCTTGTTGATGGGTTTACTTTGGAATAATTTTCTCTTGTATTTGTAACCCTATAGTTTTCCATGTGAGAATGATATTTTATGAATAATTATCTTTTCTCTTGTGGATAAAGTTATAAATAACCATTTGGTTTTATATGATCATTGGGTTTGAGGAAATTATAAGTTATTTTAATTTGGCATGAAAATTCAAGGTATGAGATAACATTTGTGGTTAAATTATGTTATGGTTATTTTGAGGAATTTATCTCATTTTGGTAATTTTGTAAAATATAGTTTTTGAAAAAGGACAACACGTAGACCGTGTGACAACCCGTCGCATCGGACAAAGCTGTGGGAATCGAACCCACAACCAAGTGAGATTGGGATTTATCGCTTACAACTAGACTACGTGAAGTCCTTGGTTAGTGTGACTATTATATTTAGTTTTATTGATCAATGATAAGTTTATTTGGGATCTTATGTCTTATCAAATGAATACCCTTGGTATATGAAAATGATTTGGTGATTAAGTGATGGATGTTATTTTGAAATATGTTCGCTTTGTTGGGAGCACTATATGCCCAAGGAAAATAAAATTATATTGGATTTCATTTAAGGAGTAATGGTGGATTTTTATCTACATTTTTATTGTTGATTAATAGTGATTTGGGTTATTTATAGAAATGATCAACCTATAATAAAGAATATGTGATTAGGTAAATTACTTTTAAATATGTTACTTTAAGATTAGTTGATTTCATTTAGAGATACAATTTAACGTGGAAGACTACATAACCAAATTCTAATAAGTTTTGGGTTTCAATATTAGTTTGGATTATATTGAAGGATTTTAAGGAAAATTGATTATTGAATGGTATTTATTTAACTTTGGGTTATTGTTGGTTTAATTTTAGAAATTATGATTCGTTCTTTTTTTTTCTCTAATGGAATATCCATTTGGGGGATCATCATATCTTATAATAACAGTTTTTGTTTTGATTAATCTCTAAAGACAAGGTAAATATATTGTTTATCCTATGTGGATCATGTTATTCTATATAATTTTATTCTATCTCTTCCTGTCTGACAAATTCTTCTTGAATACTCATTGTTAAAAAAATGAGTTAGTGGTAGAAATTAATTAATGAATGAAACTCTACTTAAAAAGTAAGTATTTCTCTTTATATTCTTATTCAATATCATAAATTAATTCCTCATATTTATGTAATGTGACTAAAAAAAAATGTTGTCCGTCTAATTTTCCTACTGGGATACTAATGACCGTTTGTCCCATCACAAGTTTGTGGTTTTCTTATTGTTATCTTTCTTCTAATCATGTTCTCAATCCCTCTCCATCATAACTTGAATCTTAGTTTATCGTCCATATCCATTTTTTCCTACATGGAATCCTAGTATGGGTTATCTTAGGTAACCTTTATACCTATCTTCCTTTCTTTTAAAGTGATACTTTTATTGACTATGTTTCCAATGTGGGACATTCCATTATATTCTCAAGCCCATTTTTAATAAAATTGTGAGGATGCAATTTATTTAAGGAGGGGAGAATGTAACACCCCAAGCTTTCACGGTACGTTTCCCTTTTAATAATGCAATGGCGTGCATTGTACGCAACTTCGAGATTCTAACAAAACACAACAAATCAAACTAGCTGTTATGAATAGTAATACCAAAATTTTTAAATTTTTTAAATTTAATCTTTTGAAATGGACTTCAATTTTGGATTTGTCATATCAAAATTAGATTAGGGAGAAATTTTGGTACTTTTCAGATAACTTTCATATTTTGATGAATAGTAAAAATTACTAAATTTTAATTAAAAACAACTTTTTAATAGAAATAATTAATAGTGATAAATTATTAATTTGAGTGGTTTCAAAGTATATTTAGATTATATTTTTACAATTTAATAAAATTTTTGTCATTGGATGAGATTTCACATATAAACGAGATTTAAACAAGTGTCAACCGTTGGATAGTTATTATCCCTTAAAAACACGCAATTTGTTTTGACGACGAGAATTAATTTTTAAACTAATTAATGCAATTGATATGTTTTGAATTTGGTAAAATAGACATCATTTTTTAATTCATAAAATCAATTATATCTTAGGCCTATTTTTTGGTATTTTTCTGGAAACTCTCATTTTTTGATGAATAGTGAAACCACTAAGTGGTAGTTAAAAAACTGAATTTTTAATAAAACTTAATTTTACTTCTTATGTGAGTGGAATTTAAAAAATCTAAGAGACACGGTTAATATCAAGGAGTAAAATTTGGTTCATTGAGATGAAAATAATTATTGGTGAATAGTAACTTTTTACTTTTATTTGCCACGGTTAAAAGTAAATAGGGTAATTAAGGGTAAAAATGATATTGATATTATCCTAAAACATGTCCTAATTCTGTTGGAAAATTGTATCTCGACCAAAAAAACCTTAGGAATAAAATATTATCATTTAGGTCCACTTGGATTAGATTAAGACATTTATTATTATTTAATTCAAAGAAGAGTTAAAAGAGTTAAAATCAATGTTTATTTACTAAAACATTTTTAATATAGGGTTAAACATAAGATAAATTCGATTCTAAATATTTATTAGAAATATAAAATGATTTCCTACATAATTATATTTTATTTATAATTTTTATACATTATATAATTTAATTTATTTATGACACAATGATGATGCAGTAATTACCATAGCAGTGAAAAATTAAAATAATTGATATTATAAATACCTAAATAAATATAATTTGAGATTTTTATTGAATTTCACTAATTTTATAGGTTAATATGACATATTAGGATTTATTTAATTGGATTTTTTCGAAGTAATCATTCTGTTATGAGTTTTACAAAAATCACTTATTGAATAGTGTCAAAATTGACATAAAACAGTTTTTAAAACAACTATTATATTAATAATTGATATTAAATTCATAAAAATCTACGGATCAGCCCAGAGACATATATCATGATATTAGTTTCATTAATGGTCCACTTGGGGGTCTCTTGGATGTATATAGTATGTTTATTGACCATATAATATAAAAATACAAAGAGACATTGTAAAAGTGAAACTGATTAACTAAGAATCAATACTTAAAGATATGGTTAATATAATGATCCAAACCTATCTAAATTTTATATTTTGAGTGGTTTTGCGACCTATAAACACCTTGACCTATAAATAATACACTTTTGAGCCATTAGAAAACGAATATGAATTTATTATAAAATAATATTTCTAGCTTTTCCAAAGGTTCCCCACACCTCTCTTATAAAAGGGCACTCAAATTTCTCATTAATTCACACCATAAAAGCCATTTGGTTCGGCCAAACCCTACCCCAATACTCTCTCATCTTCCCGAACTACAACATAGAGTCCTTAGTTTGATCAGAAAGCCAACCTATGGATCCATTTTGATCAAATCAAAAGGAAGAACCTGAAGAAGAGGTAATGTTTTTACCACCCTTTTTCAAATTATTTTCTTCTTCAACTTCTTCTTTCGTTGTTATTCCCATTCTAAAATAATGAATCCAGTATCTACTATATACTATAATATTATTATAAATATGGTACAACCATATTCAGTATTCTGTCCATCCTTTGAATGACATGTCATCATTCGTGTGTACGTATGGCTTACCGTCTCCATATCGTGGTGTAATTGTCTTTCAATAAATTATTATTTGGATGGGTATAATAATGATGTTTAATTCATGTAAATAATAAATATAACATGATAATGATTCATCATATATGATAAAACATCCAATTATATGATGTTTTTATATCAAAATAATGATATTGTCGCTCGTGCGTACGTACGGACTACCATCTCCACGAACGTGATGAGAATCATTCTCCATCTTATCCATTCAAGTATAATTATCATTTGATGATTTAAAAATAATGTTTAAGGAATTTATATCATCCTGGATATGAATAAGATACATCCTATCCATAACAAACACGGCTTATGAAACAAAGAATATAAAGGAAATTGAGTAAATTAACACCCGAAATGACGATAATACTAAGATATTATTAACAAATCAATGTTAAAAGATCATATATGATATCATATTAATGTAAATGATTTTTTTATAATTCATTAACAATTATTTCACAATTATAAAGGAGGTTAACCTATCCTCGACCATGGAAAAAGTACAAAGTAAGGGGTTTCTTATCTCACTTTTAATTCTGTGAGAATTCCATTGTTCACCACTTATTTATTACATGTGGTGTGTGTACTACCCATGTTTGTATTCATTGTGTAATATACACTAATTCATGTATATTTACATCATAATTTTATGATCCTTCATCCATGGGTGTATGTTTTGTATGTTAACAAATCAATAAGGGAATTTTAAATTTCAATTTCCACTCATTCGGCTTTACGCATACTTCATTGATTATTTTACTCCATGATTATGTCTGGAATCACTATTCATTTGATTATGTCATAATTTCCACTACCCTTTCTATGGATATACATTTTATACACATAATAATTCCATTGATAAATTCTCAAGTCATCGGTATGAACTTGATAAGAGTAATTTTTACTCAATCTCGATTTGTTGAGATAAACATCCAAGGCATTGGTGTTTTTTTTACTAGAATATGTGTGAATGTCCTTTGATTGTTTTACACTAAATATCCAATCATATTTAGTCATTTTATATTTGTCACACATAATTATTTCTTTGATTTATCCTTAACCTAAGGATATGACCTTTATGAGAGATTTCATATCAATTTACATTCTATTGAGACTTCTTTGTTGTTATACACCAAATCACTTTTATGTGGTGTATATAATGTACTTCGACATAGTATATCATGAATCCTTTTATTCTCATGATATTACAATGATTTGATTACCTCAATTATTTGTATTCATGTGTCTCTCTTTTGGTTAGAATCTTTAACTAAAATACCATTTTTAAATGTTTTAATGACTTATTCTTATAAATCTTGCTCATTAATATCAATTTTTTAAAAATGGTTTTAAGGATTTATTTATATGGACATTAAACTTTTAAAATTAAAACACCTTTTAAATGTTTTAAAGTGGTATGGGACACTTTGAATCAAAAATCTATTTTTAAATGGATTTTTGACAAATAGTGTGACTTTTAAATGATTTCAAGAAAAAGGGGGAAATTCCTCTCAAATAGTTTTGATGATTATATTCATCTATGTCAATATCCTTCATTATTCTTGATTGAGGTTAATATGATATAATACAATCTTCCATATTGTATCGAATGAGTTTTGTTTGACTGTGGATGTGCTATTTTTATACCATTCATGGTTTGTGGATAATGTATTGACATTTTGTATGCTAGTTTTAATACAAATGCTTGTGTTATGTTTAAAAATTTTCATATGAGGAATGCATTGGACTTAGTAAGTGAGGGGTGGAGCCCACTATAGCTCCTCGATGCATCGGTAGGTCTCATGAGTCAAACTTGTGTCTTGGAACAAGGCCTTGGCAAAATTTTATTTGTAGTCTTGTCATGAGGCCTTGGATATGTGGTTATGATAGTCTGGAATTATGCATTCCATCATTATGAAAGTGGTTATTGATATTGCATGTGATTTTTCGACTAGTAGAATATCCATGTGAATATGTAAATGGAGTTATTTCATTTTATCATTTCCATATTATGCTGAAGTTCAATTTTAAAAGGCTTTTGTTTTAGTTATAAATTGATTTCAGTGTTTATGCTTATCTATGAAAGCTTATGCTATATTGTTATCCTTACTGAGCATCTGAGCTCACCCCTTTCAATGTTTTATTTTTCCGAGGATGTGAAGAAGTAATTTATGAATGACCTGCGGGGATAGTATATGGGGATATGAGTGTGGACTATGATGAAAATATGTTGTTTTAGTTTCCATTTTTATGATGTAATGTAAGACTTATTAATATATATAGTGTTTCCAAGGCTACTAAACCAATCGGCGTTTCAATATTTGATCTTTCTTGTGATCATGCAAATGTTATTTAATAATGCAACAACTCTGGGTAACTGGGGCTAGGGAGTTACAATGTCTTTTCCTCAATCATGTGTTTTATAAAAAGATTAATTTTCTATTAAATCACTTCTCTATTAAACCATTCATCATACGACTTCAAATACCTAATGAAATAGTATTGCAATAAAATCCTTATATATATCATAATTCATTCAACCAGTATTTTAATGAAAAAAAATCAAATGGACTGATTCTTGACTAGGCATATTAATCATTCTACCTCATCTGTTGTATAATCATAACTTGATCATTATCTAAAATCATCATTTGGGGGATATTTTTTTATTCTTGGGAAATTTATTTTCATAGTGTCCCAACCCCATATAGTTGAAGCATTGAATATAGTAAAAATATTTCCTTATCTTGCAATAATGATTATGGTGGCCTTTTCAACCACACTTAAAGAAAAAATCTCTTCTTATCAAGAATATATGCATGGTTTTCTTTCAACAATTATCATATGTGGGAAAATACAACTTTCCCTTATTCAATTTATCCAAGTTTTTTCTTCAATCCTCTTCTACTTTTTCATCCCTTCAATTCCAAAGGACTCATTGAAGTCTTTACGAACATTGTCAACACATGATATTAATTCCTCATATGATGAGGATACTTGGGAGAAAATATTACATAGAAATGATGGATTAAGACCATATGAGACATGATCATTCTTATTCTTCCCATCACATGCAGTGGTGAAGTTACAATTATTTCTTTTAGGAGAAATTTCTAATCAATTCCATATTATATGTCAGCTCGTAATATTATGAACTCTATATTACTATAAACATGGTATATCACAAAGAATAATATTTATGCATCATAAATCCTGGAACCATATAATTTGTTAATTTGGGTGATAAATCCTTCATAATGAATTGTATAGAAAATGTGAATTATCCTAAGCATATCCCCCGGGGAGTGTCAGTACCAAGAGTGAAGCAAGGCCCATTTTTATGTACCACGATACCCCATGTCAAACCAGAAACTCCTTTTTAGAGCTTTCATATCTAGGTACATCTGTTCTACTATGACCTCAACATGTTTGTATCCAGATAGATATGTATTTACCAGAAAGATCTTCACAATCTATTTCTTACCAATTTATTTGATGTCCTTTTATTCTTATCCTCAAATTATTTCTTAGTATTTTTAACACTAATCTATTTTTTATATCTAGTTTCCTTTTTTTCTACTAAAAATACTTTCATACCAACTATAAGGACCCGACCCTAGTTTCCCGAAGCATGTGCCTTATTTTATTACATTGGCATATATTCAAGGAATCAAATACCTAAGGACCGTGTAGTACAGAAATTTTAGAAATAACGATAAATCCATATGTTCCACATTACAAAAGGAAAAGAAATACAACATATATGTTTTATTAGGAACATCCACCACTCCAATATTATCCTTGTAGGTCAATATTAAAAAAATTCTTCTTGTCTTGAGAAAAGGAAACATAAAAATTACATGAGTTCAAACACTCAGAAAGATTAAGCTATACAGTGAAAGATAACATAAAAATAAACATTATGAATGGTTAATAAATAAAAACCCTTCCCTTTTCATATAATAAACATAACAGCATTATGGAATGAATATGAACTGGGTAAAATAATTCCACAATACAACATCATCACTGGTATTCCAATAATTGAATAACCTCATGAACATTCAATTAAAATCATCATAATGTGGGAAGTGAATATACCAAACTATCTAAAACTTTTTCTCAAGGCCTCATATAAGGAATCTAAAACTGATTAAGGCCTCATCTGAAACTATATATCCAATTAGGAAAGGCCTCAGCCAATTCCATTTATATTTGTCTCATGAGAACAACCGATGAATCGATGGGATATAGAGGGACCCATCTGACACTTACTAATTCCAATTAATTCATCATATTAATGGGGATAAAAATAAACAATATATACATTCATATTGAAAGAAATATATGAAATGTAAATAACGTTCCCTGAACATTAAGCATAAACACTAACCATTCAGAGTAAATTGGTGAATTGTTTCAAGATTGTGTATCCATAGTCAAACTAATCATAAATCATTCAACTAAATATTTTAGATGAAATAATAGGAGATAAATCACAATGAAGTATAAGATTAAATAAGGTATTTGTTTCTTATATAAAGATTATATTAAATGAGACAATTGAAAAGTTCTTAAAGAAATAATCCTTAAACATTCCAAAGTATTCCATACCACCTTGAAATATTCAAATCATAATAACATATAATATCATGAGATTAATTATTCTCTTTATATGATATACCTAAGGTTAGTTCATACACCACATGCGCGGAATATGTGGTGAACAAGGCATATACTTCATAAAAGCTAACACAAGACGAGAAAAATACATTTTACTTTGGAAAGAAAAGATCTTTTAGAAAATAATTTTTATTTTCCATGAAATCATATTGTAAAAATGAATATAACAAAAAATATAATTTAATTAAATTGGAATTATATTTGGGGCATAAATTATGTCCCACTGAAGTGAAATCATGTCGAAATAGTTCTTCAGAATATTTATAAATATAACATTTTAGAGCATTTAAATGAAAATATTAAATGGAATTTTAAAGTGGAAAGGCATGCCTCTTTTCATAAAACGATAAATGAACAAAGATAATTATTCATTGTAAAATGATTGATTTTATAAAAATAATTGTCGCAAAAAATAGATTCTAGAGTGCACCTAAAAACGTGTAATAATTCGAGAAGTTCCCCTGAATCATATTTTTTTTATGTGGATTAAATTTTGAAAAATTATATTAAAAAATTTAAATCCATATTAAATAATGAAGTATTATGAATGGTACACATATATAGATCATCGCAAAATAATTTATGTGGAGTAAATAATAATACATAAGAATCTAATTGAGTTGAATAGATAATATGAGAAACCAGAATAAAAATGGAAATTCATGTAGAAATTACGTACATCTTAGTAATCCATCGAATCGTATGCCCCAAATTTAATTATTTTAAAATGTTACATTTAATAAAATGAAAATAAATATTTTAATGATATGATACATCAATGGGAAGTGTAAATACACTATACACATGTAAATGTAGTGAATACGGAATGTCTCACAAAAAATGGAAGTTAGATGAGGAAACCCGTACCTTAAGTATGAATGTGTTCAACTCTTGAACATGCATTCCTGAAATGTGAAATTAGACATATTAATATTTTATTCTAGACCTATTAGAAATTTATTTAGTTAATCATACTTTTGGTTAGTTCATTTATTCCGTTATTGATTAGTTATTATATTGAATTTTGTCATTCCGGAGTGTTTGTTTTCTTCATTTTCATAATTGGTTCACATGTTCTAATGTAATGGATTTCATGTGGAAGGGATGTAAATCCACAAAATTGAGATTAAATATTATTTATAATAAATCCAGAATTTTTAATAGTCATTTATATTATTTGGATTCATAGAAAGAAGATGAATCGTTAGATGAAATATTTATGACATTCAGTTATATATTTTAGCGGTATTTTGATTATTAGAAACTAGTTTGGTCATAATATTAAATAATTTCTATGTATACTTGTAACAAAACAATATTTTATGATAAGTATTCTTTTTGATTTATTTGATTTCATGTGTTTTTTACTACAACATGATTATATTGTGCTATACGCAACACCGTATTAGATTGCAGTATACGCAACACTATTCTTAGATTATGTTACACACAATTTCAAGTTCGTTTGATAATAGTCATTATATGCAACATTGAGTGTATATATATATATATATTCAATGTATAAATGAAAAATTGGTTGGATTATGTTATAAGGAAACAAAAAAGTAGTCTTGCACAACACGCAACCGTGACTTGGCTTGCATTACACGCAATCGCGACCTTCCTCGATAGTGTGTGTTATACGCAATACCAGGTTTCACTAAACGATGATATATTGTTATAATATTATTATATATTATCCGTTATGAATATTATTAACTAAATTTTGAATTTTATAACATTATTATTCATCTTGAAAATGTTCTAAAACATTTTATGTGAACAAAATAAAATTTTCGGGTAAAATCAGTATTTTTCAAAAAATGCAATTTTGTCGCCTCTTGATGTCGCACCCACATTAAATATAGTTTTGAAATGTTTATAAGTTCAATTTTACAAAATAAACTTCTTATTTTGAATAAGTATATAAAAATTTACATTGGATAATGTTTGGATATTTTTCTGATAACTTTCATATTTTAATGAATTGTAAAAACACGCTATATTTTAATTAAAAACAACTTTATTCATCGTAATATTTTATATTGATAAATTATAATATTGAATGGTTTTAATGTATAAATAGAATATGTTTTTACCATTTAATATAATGTATGTAATTATCATTGATTTTACCTTGAATTCATAGGTTATATCAATTCAATCTTTTGCAATGTTTTAACCATAAACCCATTTTCTTTCGACAACGAGATTAATTTTACGTTAATTTCTGCAACTTTTGTGAATTGAATTTGGAAAAATGGATTTTATATTTGGAATCAGTGGGTCCAAATTATGTTAATGAGATACTTTTTATTTTTGGGCATTGTGAATAGTAACTATGGTAAATTTTATTTACCATAGTTAAAGTTAAATCAGGTAATTAAGGGTAAATACAAGATTATAAAATTACCATAACACCTGAAAAAATTCTATTGGATGACTAAAGGATGACCCATATCACCTAAGGGTCGGCATAGATTCCTTTTATGGACTTGTTTCCTTGAAAATAATTTAATTATTATTAAAACCAATGAAAGTGACAACATGTCACTCTCTTAAATCTTATAAGTATATTAATTTTAATTTAGTGATAAAATTAATGAAACTTCAAAAATAAGTATTCTCCAGAATGATAATAAAATTATCTACATCATATGAATTTATTTATAATTTTTAGGGATGAAATAATTATCATTAAAGGTGACATAATAGTGATGTTGAAATTATTTTATTAAGAGAAATTTCAAATAAATGGTTTTAAAAATATTAAAATAAATATTATATGAACAATTTAATGTGATCCACTAATTTTATAGATAAATATGACTTGTTATGAATCTATTAAATCTTTTATTTCAAACATATCTTCTATATATTGTTTATTTAAATTCAAATTAATGAATAGTGTCAAAATTGACACTATAGTTATTTTATAAAAATAACATATTATAAAATATTTTAAAACTCACAAAAAGATTTAAAAAATATAAATTTAAATTTACATATTCTAAATTGTCATAAAGTGTCAAATTATGTAAAATTCACAAAACATATGTAATTATTTATAATAATTTAAAATTTTGAAAATTATTACCACAAATAAAATTAAATTGTTAAATAAGGATAACTCATGTTGATAATGATTAAAATAAATTCCTAACATGTCTAAATTTTATTGGTTGATGATATTACAACACTATCTCATCTAATCTTCTAATTCAGTCATTTTTGGAGGTTTTTATGTGGGGTTTAAATTTATATTAATCTAATATTTTTGAGGATTCCAAAGGTGCCCCTCTCCACCCTTATAAAAGGGCACCTTCTCCCTCTCTTCCTCACACCATTTTGAGCATTTAATCTCGGCCAACATCTGCCCATTTCACTTCCCCACTTCGCTAGAAACCTTATAGAGGTACTGCTCTTCTCAAAAGACCAACCCCAGTGCCCTAAGAAGAATTTTAAAGGAGGTGCGTCGAAGAAGAGGTAATCTCTTCTACCGATTATTTCAAGCTTATTACTTCTTCAAATTCATCTTCTTTAGTTGTTTCATTATAAATTAAAAACATCAGTATCATGAATATAATGATATGTTATTATAAATATGAAACAACCCCATTTCACCTTCTATCCATCCTATGGAAAATGAAATCACCGCGCGTGAGTACGTACGGAATACCGTCTCCATGCCGTGATGTCATCTGTTTTTCCAACACCACCATACTTGGATGAGTATAATGGTGTAAAGAATAACTATACATAGTTATTATAACATCATACAGATTCTGATATATTGTATCATCCACTCTAATTATATTCAATAATTATGGGAATGATATCATCGCTCGTGCGTACGTACGGACTACCGTCTCCAAGACGCTATGAGATTAATTCTCAATGATGAACCATTCATGAATGATAATAAAGTATATATAATAATTAATAATGAAATATATGATATACTAATGATACTGGATTTATGTATATATATATATTTATGTCATCCAATTAATTCCATTCAATTCAATGAGAAACGAAAACAACGTTCATGCGTACGTACGGCCTACCGTCTCCATGAACAGTGTATTTATTTCCATTTATTGATCTATTATATATATGTATATTCTGAATATATATTATATATAAACCATGTTTTATATTCTGTAATTATTTAATCATGATCTAAGTAATCATATGAATAATTACAAGTAAAAATATGGAGGACAAATGAAACGATTTTACCAAAAACGCACTTTAACATGGAATTTACAAAAGAACCGGTAATATAAAGTCATAAGTGAACCATATATGATATCAAAACAATGAATATGATTCTGTAACAAGTCAATGACATTATTTAAATCCTTATATAGGAGTTTCAGATATGTACGAAGCATATCGGACCTATGGTAAGGGATAACTATTACAATCTCATTCTTATCTGAGATTGTTTATTCCTATGTATTTACTGGGGTAATATTTATCATCCACGTACAAGTTTTATAAAAAAAATTCATGTATGTTTAAATTACTTTTTACCCATTTTTGACTTTTTGAATTTTACTACATGGTGTGTAAATAATCTTTCTTTTTTACGTTATGAGATACTTTTTGACTTTTCTGGCAAAAGAATGAGAGGAATGGTTTCTTAACTTATACGACATGAAAAGATTTTTACAGTTTTATAAAGCCTTATTTTCATGAAGATTCCTCCAAAAGATTTCATGACTATTTTCAACAAAATCTCCTTATTTTAAAATTTCATGACGTTTTGTGAAAAGAAATTTATTTTGAAGAAGAATGGATATTTTACTCAAGAATTCCTTTCAAATGTTTTATGAAAACCATTTTCCATCTCAGATGACATTATTTCATATGTGTATGTTTCAAGATTAATGTATTTATGATTTACATTGTTTCACTTTTCTTATGATGAAATTTTCATTTGTTTTATATGGATTATGAGATGATGGGATGATGTTTATGAAACCCATTTTATTATTTGGGTTATGGTGAATGTTTTAAGTTTATTTTGTGGAACATGTAAGAATTATTTCATTATGAGATAGGTGAGACATATATCTCCCTCCAATTAATTGGGTAAAGATTTATATCTCATGAGATAGACATGGTTGGAATGGTAAGTTAATCAGGTTCAGTGTTACAGGACTGAAATGAGGAGTGAACTCGATTATGAAAGGGACTTTGTCCACTAAGATGGTCTTGGTAGCAATGTCTTGGCTACTATGGAAATCATGACATGTGCTGAATGGTTGCCACAATTACATGTTTTACTACCATTCTATTTTATCATGCTTAATATTTCTTTGTGATCTATGCCTTACATACTTCCATGTTTTATGTCATTGCTCAAGCTTTGGATGTTTAAACATTATGTTCATGTTTTTATGTTCAAATGTATATGATTTGTTTTATTTTATCCATTCTTACCCTTATTATGGATTTGAGCTCACCCTTTATATGTTTTCTTTTCCCCAGGATATAAAGAAAGGTTTTAGGTAAGAAAACAAAAGGGGAAGATCTTTATGGGATATGTTGAAGATCTTTCACCACGATTAGAAGATTACATTCCATGTTTCCAAAGACACTAAACTATTACGGTCCTTCTGTGTCTGTTTTTGTTATGTATTAGGTATTCAGCAAAAGTAATGTAATGTCCATGTACGTCAAGATTTGGGTCTCAAAATTTGGTATCAGAGGAAATGTTTAGTCAACCTTTTGAAAATAGGATGCGAGATCTTTAGTGAGATCCGTAGAGATATTTCTAAGGTATGTCTAGGTATTTCCATAAGGTTAAGTATAAGTATAAGTTATAATCCAAGAATTACTATAATGATCTTAGAATTAAATCTAAGATGTTAAATATTGATGTTACTCCCCCTTTATTATGTTGTTTTCCCAAGCATGATTTTTGCCTCTCACACTATTCTTTTTGGGTTTTAGACGATGGCTGGAACCCGAAGGAACCGTGTTGATCAATGTAATGGACAATTCAATGATTATCCTCCTGAATAAACCAATGTTATGGGAGATAGAGTTCAAAATCTTATTGTTATACTTACACAAGCTATGAATAATTATGGACTTCTAAATGAGAAAAGAAGGGAACAATATTCTATTGAGTGCCTCATAAGGCAACAACCACCTTCTTTTTATGGGTCTTCTGATCCACTTGTTGCTAAACAATGGATCAACGCCACTGAAAAGATATTTTTAGTTCTTCAATGTTCTAAACATGATAAAGTCATCTTAGTAGTATATTGTTTGGAAGGTGAAGCTGATCAATGGTGGAATCATATCAAGAATATGATGCCAAGATATGAAATTGAGTCCATGGAATGGGATGAGTTCAAGAACTTATTTTTCAATAAGTACTTCCCTTGTATTCTTCGAACAAATATGAAGAATGAGTTTCTTGAACTAAAGCAAAAGGATGATGAATTTGTTGGTATATACGAAGCGAATTTTACAAGGCGTGAAAGGTAATAATATGGCTTTATCATCCAACCTGAAAGTAAAGCTGATTGATTCTTCAGTGGCTTAAAACCAAGTCTTCAATGGGCATTAGCTATAAGATACTTCAGTAGCTATGAAGAAATTGTGCGTTGTGCTATCACGGTAGAACTGGAAGTTGGTGTAATATTTCCATCTCATGGTTTTGAACAGAAACAAAAGATGGAGTTCAAAGAGAAATCTCAGAACAATGGTAAAAAGAATATGAATGTTTCTTTATGCTCAAAGTGTGGAAAGAAGCATGTTAGAATTGCCTAAAAGGTACTAGAAAATGTTTTAAGTGTGGATAAGAAGGTCATCGAGTATTTTATTGTCGAAGTAATGGGAAAAGTTTATTAATTATGTGAATAGAGAAAAGAGTACAGAGAACTCTTTACCAACACTTCAATGCTTCAAGTGCAAGGAAATGGAGAATTATTCTAGTAAATGCCCAATCCACAGGTTAATGATGATCAACGTGAGCAACCTGTTAAGGCAAAGGATAAATGGAATTCTCATGCGATCACTATTTGTGATGTTGAGTATAAAAATGATGCTTAAGTGTTTATGTAATGGGATTTCAAAATATTATCATAGAATCTCATTTATGGTATTGTGGAAATTTGGAATATATATGTATTGATTTTCAATAATTATATGGAACTGGTAACCATGAAAAAGTGATTGAAATATTTTTTGAAAGAAGATGAAATCCGAATATTTAAGGGATAAGGAGAAAATAATATGATAGTAATCATGAGATCATTACTAAAATAAGGACAAAGTGATATCATGGTTTGAGTATATAGAAATTTTGGGATTTTGGTATGTGGAAAGAGTTAACTTTTGACAGTATTCATGTTTTCACTAAGGTTAAATAGGTATTCTTTTTTCAAGAGAATACATGATTATAGTATTCACACGATTGGACTGTGATCAACAAGATATATCAGGAATAAATGATGGTATTCACATACTTGTTATATGACTTTTTTAGTAATAGTTTTATTTATACTTTGAGTTTGGAAAGAAGTATTTTGGATAAGCTGATGATTCGAATGGATTATGTTGAACATAAGTTTGTATTGTTTAAGGCTATAAATGTTTTTCGATATTATTTCTAGAATGTTCTAATAGTGTAGTTTTAGAAAAAGGTCAATCTGTAGGACGGGCAACAACCCGTCATGTTGAACAAGGCTATGGAAATCGAACCAACAACCGAAGTACGACATGCCTTTATCACCTACCACTGGACTACATGAAGTCCCTGGTTAACGTAAAGTAGTTTTATTTTATTAAGCGTTATGATAAATAAATTATAAGTCCATTTTTGGAACCATATACGATTAATCTCACTATAAGACGGACTTATAACTTTTGCTAACCTTTTGTTTGAAATAGATAGTATGACCCATAATTCTATCATATGATCTGTTAACGCTTAACGAATAACAAATTCAACTTAATTTCCTTAAGATATGAAGTGGAAATTGTTAAATTCACAAACAATAGTGAGATTGTACCAAAATCATGTAAGTATTTCCTTTAATTCATCAACTTTAGAGAAATGATCTTGAAAACCAAAAATGTTGTCCTAATGCCCTTATATCTGATGAATTAGATGGTAACTTATATCATCACAAATATATGGCTTTGTGATTGTTGTATTTTTCATAGGCATGCTCTCTACCACTCTCCATCAGCACATGATGGTTAGATTTCTCTTCCATATCGATATTTTCACATATGTTCTCTTATGTAGAAACCCAATGATTAGTTAATTTGGGAACCATTATGTTTCATAATTTATTTCTTAATGCTTTGTTTTGGAATTTCATTTTACAATGTGGGATTTAATTAAAGAAACATTCAAGTAGAAAACCACGTACAACCCCAACGAATTTCGAGGGCGAAATTCATTTTAAGGGGGGTAGAATGTAACAAACCAATATTTTATGATAAGTATTGTTTTTGATATATTTTATGTCATGTTTTTTATGCTACAACAAGATTATCTTGTGCTATATGCAACATTGTATTAGCTTGTAGTATACACAACACTATTCTTAGATTTTGATACACACAATTTCAAGTTCATTTGATAATAGTCATTCTTTGCAACATTGACTATATATATATATATTCAATGTATAAATTAAAAATGGTTGGATTATGTTATGACAAAACAGCAATGGAATCTTGGACAACACACAACCCTGACTTGGCTTGCATTACACGCAATCGCGACCTTCCTCGATAGCGTGTGTTATACGCAATACCCGGTTTCACTAAACGATGATATATTGTGATAATATTATTATAGACTAGCCATAATGAATAGTATTTAGTACATTTTGAATTTTATAACATTATTATTCATCTTACAAATTTTCTAAAACATTTTATGTGAACAATATAAAATTTTCGGGTAAAATCCGTATTTTTTAAAAAATACAATTTTGCCGCCATTTGATGGCACACCCATATTAAATCAAGTTTTTGAAATGTTTATAAGTTAAATTTTACAAAATAAAATTCTTCCTTTGAATCAGTATATAAAAATTTACATTGGATAATGTTTTGATATTTTTCTGATAACTTTCATATTTTAATTAATAGAAAAAACACGATATATTTTAATTAAAAACAACTTTTTTCATTGTAATATTTTATGTGAATAAATTATAATATTTAATGGTTTTAATGTATAAATAGAATATATTTTTACCATTTAATATAATGTATGTCATTATCATTGATTTTACCTTGAATTCGTATGTTATATCAATTCAATCTTTTTCAATGTTTTAACCAAAAACCCATTTTCTTTCGACAACAGGATTAATTTTAATTTAATTTATGAAACTTTTGTGTATTGAATTTTGGAAAAATGGATTCCATATTTGGAATCAGTGGGAACAAATTATTTTAATAAGCTACTTTTTATTTTTGGCCATTATGAATAGTAACTACGGTAAATTTTATTTACCATAGTTAAAGGTAAATCGGGTAATTAAGGGTAAATATAAGATTATAAAATTACCATAACACATGCCAAAATTCTATTTTATGACTAAAGGATTACCCATATCACCTAAGGGATGGAATATATTCTTTTTATGGACTTGTTTCCTTGAAAATAATTTAATTATTATTAAAACCAAAGAAAGTGACAACATGTCACTCTCTTAAATCTTATAAGTATATTAATTTTAATTTGGTGATAAACTTCATGAAACTTCTAACATGAATAGTCTCCAGAAATCTAATAAAATTATCTACATCATATGAATTTATTTTTAATTTTTAGGTATTAAATTATTATCATTAAAGGTGACATAATAGTGATGTTGAAATTATTTTATTAAGAGAAATATCAAATAAATGGTTTTAAAAATATTAAAATATATATTATATGAACTATTTAATGTTCACCAATAATTTTATAGATAAATATGACATGTTATGAATCTATTTAATCTTCTAGTTCGAACATATCTTCTGTATATTGTTTATTTAAATTCAATTAAATGAATAGTGTCAAAATGGACACTATTGTTATTTTATAAAAATAACATATTATAAAATTGTTTAAAAGTCACAAAGATATTTAAAAATTAAAAATTTAAATTTATATGGTGTAAATTATCATAATGTTTCATATTATGGAAAATTCACAAACACATATTTAATTATTTATAATAATTTACAATTTATAATATTATTACCACAAATAAAATTAAATTGATAAATAAGGATAAATCAAGTGGATAATGTTTAAAATAAATTTCTAACATGTCTAAATTTTATTGGATGAAGATATTACAACCCTATATAATCTAAGATTCAAATTGAGACATTTTTTTTAGGTTTTTATGTGGGGTTTGAATTTATATTAAACTAACAGTTTTGAGGATTCAAAAGGTGCCCCTCTCCTCCCTTATAAAAGGGCACCTCCTCCCTCTCGTCCTCACACCATTTTGAGCCGTGAATCTCGGCCAAACTCTGCCCATTTCACATCCCCAATTCCCCAGAAACCTTATAGATGTACTGGTCTTCTCAAAAGACCAACCCTAGTGCCCTATGAAGATGTTTAAAGGAGGCGTGATGAAGAAGAGATAATCTCTTCTACCGATTATTTCAAGGTTATTTCTTCTTCAACTTCTTCTTCTTCAGTTGTTTCATCATAATGTACGAACATAAGTATCAATAATATACTGATATGTTATTATAAATATGAAACAACCCCATTTCACCTTCTTTCCATCCTATGGAAAACGAAATCACAGCGCGTTCGTACGTACATAATACCATCTCCACGCCGTGGTGTAATCTGTTTTTCCAACACAACATTACTTGGATGGGTATAATGGTGTAAAGAGTAACTATACATAGTTATTATAAAATCATACTGATTATGATATATTGTATCATCCACTCTAATTCAATTCAATAATTATGGGAACGATATCATCGCTTGTAAGTACGTACGGACTACCGTCTCCAGGATGCGATGAGATTCATTCTCAATGATTAGCCATTCATGAATGATTATAAAGTATATATAATAACTAATCATAAAATATATGAAATAATAATGATACTGTATTTATGTATATATATATATATATATGTATTTCATCCAATTAATTCCATTCATTTCAATGAGGAATCGAAAACAACGTTCATGCGTAAGTACGGCCTACCGTCTCCATGAACGGTGTATTTATATCAATTTATTGACCTATTATATATATGTATATTCTGAATATATATTATATATACATCATGTTTTAAATTTTGGAATTATGTAATCATGATTTAAGTAATCATATGAATAATTACAAGTCAAAACACGGAAGACAAATGAAACAATTTTACCCAAAACGCTCTTTAACATGGAATTTACAAAAGAACGGTTAATATAAAGTCATAAGTGAACCATATATGATATCCTGACAATGAATATGATTCTGTAATAAGTCAATGTCATTATTTAAATCCTTATACAAGAGGTTCGGATACGTACGAAGTATATCGAACCTAAGGTAAGGGATAATTATTTCAATCTCATTCTTATCTGAGATTGTTTATTCATAAGTATATACTAGGGTTATATTTATCATCCATGTCAAAGTTTAATAAAAATGATTTCATATATGTTTAGAGTACATTTTACCCATTTTTGAATTTTTGTCTTTTACTACATGGTATGTAAGGAATCGATCTTTTTTTTACATTATGAGGTATTTTTTTTGACTTTTCCAGCAAAAGTACGAGAAGAATGTTTTTTTAACTTATTCGGAATGAAAGAATTTTTACGGTTTTATAAAGCCTTATTTTCATGATGATTCCTCCAAAATATTTCATTACTATTTTCAACAAAATATCATTCTTTTAAAATTGCATGATGTTTTGTGAAAAGAAACTTATTTTGAAGAAAAAAGGATATTTTCCTCAAGAATTCATTTCAAATATTTTATCAAAAGCATTTTCCATATAAGATGACATTTTTTCATATGTTTATGTTTCAAGTTTAATGTCCTAATGATTTACATGGTTTCACTTTTCTTTTGATGACATGCCCATTTTTTATATGGATTATGAGATGATGGGATGATGTTTATGAAACCCATTTTATTCTTTGGGTTATGGTGAATGTTTTAAGTTTATTTTATGGAACAAGTAAGAATGATTTCATTATGAGATGGGTGGGACCTATATCTCCCTCCAGTAAATTGGGTAATGATTTATATCTCATGAGATAGAAATGGCTAGAATGGTAAGTTAATCTGGTTCAGTGTTACATGACTCAAACTAGGAGTGAACTCGATTCAGAAAGGGACTTTGTCCACTAAGATGGTCTTGGATGCAATGCCTTGGCTACTATGGAATTCATGACATGTGCTGAATGGTTTCCACAATTACATGTTTTAATCCCATGCTATTTTATCATGCTTAATGTTTCGTTATGATCTATGCCTTACGAACTTCCATGTTTTATGTCATTTTTCATGCTTTTGATGTTTAAACATTATGTTCATGTTTTTAAGTTCAAATGTATATGATTTGTTTTATTTTATCCATGCTTACCCTTACTGATCATTTGAGCTCATCCTTTATATTTTTTCTTTTCCCCAGGATATAAATAAAGGTTTTAGGTAAGAAAACAAAAGGGGAAGATCATTATGGGAGATGTTTAAGATCATTCACCATGATTAGAAGATTACGTTCTATGTTTCCAAAGACACTAAACTATTACGGTCCTTGTGTGTCTGTTTTTGTTATGTATTAAGTATTTCAAAAAAGTAATTATTTTCCATCTACGTCAAGCTTAGGGTCTCTACAATACTAGTTCTGTAATATTAATTACATTATAATACATATTATATTGTCTACTTCAACCATAAAAAATGTTTCATGACCATTAATGAAGGGGAAATTAAAGAACAAAACGTCGTTGTCGATGAAGGTTATAAATTGGAACCTTATGGACGCAAGATTCATTTATAAAATAAGTGTCAGAGAGTAAGTATATTAATGAAGGTTCTTCCATTCACATGATATAATTGTAGTATATAGATGATAATGGATCTATCATGTTTATTTGAATAGATTAGGTGAGGAGATGATAACAAAAGTAGATAAATTTAAATGAAACTAAATGAAAAAGAAAGATGCTTTACCTCTTCAAAAAAACTCTCTGAGAAGATCTTTAAGGTAATAGATTTTGATCTTTTGTAAATTTCCACATTAATCAGAACATTTTTCATATTTATTATTATTTTATAACAATAATTACATTTCTAAAACAATCATATAGTTTTTCAATTTTATATCGGTCATTTTTTCGATGTTCGATGCTTGAGTAAAAAATGCACTTTTTGTAATTACAAATTATCAATGTGGTAAAAAGTCCATTATCTACATAATTGTATTGATGATTTAATTGTCATATATAACTAGTATATATGTGTTTATATCCAGTATATATGTATTTATAATAGTCCATAACATTTTTATATAATAAATGAATCACATCGTTCAAGGAGACGGTAAGTCGTACGTGCACATGAATGCTACTTTCATTTATTTTTCATATGTAAAAAAAGGAAATATAAATGATACATAGTTATATTATAATTTAATTAAAATATATGCATTATTTATGTTACATAAGATCATTAATTCCATTATTTATATGTTCCATATATAGCATGAACGAGTCATATCTCTTTGAGGGGGAGTACTCCACACTCTCTCAAATTAAATTATCATATTTATGTGTTTTGGAAAGAATAAAGGTATATTGTAAAATAAATATATTTAAAAATAGAGACAATATAAATAGAATATATATCATATATAAATAAATTTCCATCATAATGGCTTCCATGAGAGGCATTTGGGAAAAATCAAACAATCAACGTTTTGTGAGGTGGTAGTTCACCGTACACAAAAACAGAATGTTCGTATCCATTAGATTTAGGTCAGTGAAAGTGTAGTTAGAATCCTTCTCATAAAAAAATAGGAGTATATTTATTATACATGTTTTATTATAAAATAATTGAATAAATCTTGTTTTGGTTGTTGGTTAAGGAAAACCAATGAAAAAAGATTGAGAGAAGACATTGCCTCTAATCGGGTAACTCCTTTTGATTTAAGATAAAAAAAAATCATCTTGAATTTCCTTCTGCATAGGTTAAGGATTATAAGGGGAAGAGAGGGATTTTGGGAGCATATTTGGGAAGAGTTTGGATGATCCTAGGCGGACTGAGAGGTGTGATTTAGAGTTAGATGTGATGGCCTTTAATAATAAATAGGAGTGGTACTTTAGAAATTGTTTAAATATTATTTTATTATAAAATGAATTTCTATTATGAAAAGGACAAATACTCATTTAATAGAAAGATTAGATGTGGATTTTTCAAAATAATCTCAACCAATGGTTTTTTTCATGTTTTGGTTTGCAATTTAATTTTATAATTTAGTCTTTAACCCTTATTTAACTTATTTTACTCTTTCCATGTCTTCTTGTATATTCAAACTATATGGTTTATATAGTTACTATAAAATTTTAATCGAACCTCGAGTGCTTCATTAATGAAATTTTCATCATTAATAACTCATTTTATTGAATCTTATGTTTTTAGATCTATTATATCATTTAATAAAATTTTATTTGTTTATAAATACTCGTTTATGTTAATTTTCTTACTATTCATATCATGTCTTTTTAAAAAATCCATACAAACTTGATTCTTTCATAAAAACATAATTAATTCAAATATAACAAGGCATAAACATCCATAAAATTCTTGGATGGCATGAAAATATTCAAAATAAATTTATTTCAATATATATATTCTAATTTATTAAAATCACTCATTGATAAGGTAATCAATAAACTATCATTCTCTTAAAAATTTCTTAATTTTTTGACGTCTAAGAATTATAAATAAATTACCATGATTTATAAGATATTTTTATATTTTTAATGACTCTTTATAGTTGAAATTACCAATTAAAAACACAATTTAATAATTTTTTAAGATAATGAAACAATTTAGGTTATATTTTCTTTAACATGAAATTAAAAGCAATTAAATGCCATTTTTACACACAAATGGATCCATAGGGTCCTAAAATCAAAACATGGATGCCCATTGTCAAAATTATCTGATCCAATAGGATTAAATCATATTTTAGGGTAATTTAATATTATTATAATATTATTTTTCCCTTATTTACCCAATTTACCCTTTAACATTGGTAAATTAAATATTTATTGAAGTTAATATATATAATGTCTAAAAAAGTAACCAATTTAAAAAATTTGGACATCTATATTCTATGTAAGGAGAAAGTTTTTCCAGATTCAAATCTCATAAATTGCACAAATTAATTTCACATTTATTCCTATTGTCAAAAAAGCGAGTTTTTAAGAAGTAAAAAAGAATTAAAATATTGACATGTGTTTATGTCCAAAAAAAGGTTAAATAACATTCAATTGAAAAAATTGGAATAAATGAAATTATCTAATTATTCCTTAAATCCAATTAAAATTATAATATAACCATATAAATAAATTATATGAAAAGATAGTTTTGACTTAAAATGAATTATTTTTCACTATTCATTAAAAATGAACATAAGGAGAAAAATACCAAAAAAATAACCAAAGTAAATTTTGATGTCCCGCATCTAAAGAAAAGTATATTTTTCAATTGAAAAATATAAATGTGAAAAAATAGATTTAAACTGGGTTTTCAATTAATAGTTGGTAAACCGACCTTTTAAAAAATATTAGAGTATTTATTCAAAAAATTGGATTCATTCTCATTTTAATCCATTATTTTTTTGGATAAATATAAAATTATTTCACAAACATGTTTAATCATAATACAGTTTTTTATATTAATTTCCTTCAATAAAATGTCTAGACATTAACTACCATTTGTAAGTAATAACATTAAATTATTATTATTCTCAATATGACTCAGCCGTGTGTGCAACATAAGGTTTTAGAAAACCCATTGTTGCGTGTCAGTTATGCCAGTGAACATAACATCCCATTTAAAGTAAAATTAATATTTAATTGAAAAATATTAATAAATATGAAAATTTCATATATTATATTTTCCTGGGATGCTAAATCCTTCCCACTTTTGGAAATTACGTCATTACAATTTTATTCACTTATCAAATAATTAGGGGAATTTATCCCTCAGAGAATTTTCAGATACCCATCTTGCCTCTTCAAGTATATGGTTTTTCCATAAAAAAATTACCTGGTGAATAAACATATTACGAAACACTTTCTCTCTTCAATCAATAATTTGGATTGGTTTTTCCTCATAGGAGAGATTCTCTTCCAACTAAACTACCTTTGGACTCAAAACATGAGATGAATCTGGAATATACTTTCTCAACACTGAAACATGAAAAACATTGTTTACCTATGATAAATGTGGGGGAAATTACAATTTATAGGAAACTGATCCAAATTTCAATAGGATTTCGTAAGATCCAATGAACATCGGACTCGACTTTCCCTCCTTAACAAAATTAATCACACTATTCCATGGAGAAACATTAAGAAAGACATGATCACTTACCTTAAAAGAAACATCCTTCCTCTGGTTATCCGCATCACTATTCTTCCTTCTCTGAGCTATTTTCATATTCCTCTGAATCAACTGAATATTTGCTGCCATCTCTTCTATAAATTTTGGTTCCATAAACTCCATTCACCTACTTCATCCCAAAAAAGAAAGAGTTTGACACCACCTTCTATATAATGATTTAAATGGTGCCATCAGTATAAAGGAATGTAATTTTTTTTATAAGATAACAAATCTGAAGAATGATATTGGTCCAAAATTTCATGGTAATCTATTGAACAAGAATTCAGCATATCCTCCAAGGTCCGAATTATTTTTTATGACTTTCCATCTGATAGAGGATGAAAAGTGGTACAAAAATTTAATTCAGTTTCCAATTACTTCTGAAGGCCCTTAAAAAAGATAGTAGTGAACCATGGATCCCAATCACATTCTATGGAGATGAGAACTCCATGAAACCGGACTATCTCTTTAATATAAAATCGAGAAATTTTATCTAGAGTCAAAGTATCTTGAATTGGTAGAACATTAGTATATTTACTCAATCGATAAACAATATCCCAGATTGCATTATTACCTCCAGAAGTCTTTAATAATCCATTTATGAAATCAATGAATATTTTTCCAATTTCCACACTAACACTCGTAATAGATGAAGCATCCATTTTGGTAATTGACATTCACTTTTAACCTGATGACTAATTAAACACATCATAGTAATGTCACAAATATTTATTTTTATTCCATCCCAATAGTAATACTTCGGAAGATCTCAGTATATCATAGTACTGATAGGATAAACTGAAATGGAGATCTAAGACCTTCAAAAAATAACACTTTCATCAACTATGAATCACAAGTCACACATAAACTCTTTCCAAAAAACTCAAAACACAATAATTTTCTTTGTTATATTCAGGTAACATACCCTTCTGAACCAATTCTACCATTTTCTGTAACTCATTGTCTTCACTCTGTGCTTGCATTATTTTGTATGCTAGGGATGATTTCACTACCACCTAAAACAAAGAAAAGTTATTCCTGGAACCAAAAACATCAAATCCAAAATTCATCAAATCAAAAAACAAAGGATCTCATTCCAAATGTTTCATTGTTAATATTGCATTACTCTTTCGACTCATAGCATCAGCCACTTTTTTGACTTTCCAAGGATCTTGAAATCGTAATCCTTGATTAATTGTAGCCATATTCTCTATCTCATGTTTAATTATATATTAATAAATATATACTTAAAACATTTGTGATTAGTATATATTTCAAACATTACTCCATAAAAATTATGCCTCCAAAATTTTAAAGAAAGAACAATAGTAGCTAATTCCAATTCATTTTTTGGGTAATTTATCTCATGGGGTTTCAACTGATGTAAATAATAAGCAATAACATTATCATTCTTCATAAGGGAACAACCATGTCTTTTTAATGAATTATCACAATAGAAAAAAAATTAACCATTTCTAGAGGATAGTACCAAAATAGTGTATTTAACTGATAAATTGTTTATAAAGTATTTTACTATATTTCACTTTTCATAAAAATTAGAATATTTCCGAAAAATACCGAAAATTCACCATAACCATTTTATGATGTGTAGAATTCAAAAGTGAATTCCATATTTCAAAAATATTTTTTTAATATGATTAATTTTATATTTAATTAAAATTATAATTTATTCTTAAAAAAAATTTAAAACATTTTTTTACTTCTTCCAAAATATAGGTATATTGTACTTCCACATGAATATTATTTATATAATATCATAGGTAATGTTACTAATAATTAGTGTATATCATTATTCATATGGATATGTTAATATTTATAAGGGTACTTTAATATTCTCCAAAAATTATGTTTTTCTTGTCAGACTCCAAATAACTTACTTATAGCCACCGTTTATGTCTGATTTTTGAAATTCAAAACCTAGAGGTGAAAAAGAAAATTATTACATGTATAGGTTAAAACTATGTGGTTTTTTGTACAAACTAAGTGTTTCATGAATTCTATATTAATATTATTTTTAAATTCACTGGATTTTACATTGAGTCTGACACGTTACATATGCTCCTTATTGTTCTTGAATAATAATATTAAGTTAATTTCCACATTCATCAAAACCTTTTTCATATTTATTATTATTTTATAACACTAATTACATTTCTAAAACAATCATATAGTTTTTAAATTTTATATCGGTCATTTTTTCAATGTTCGGTGCTTGAGTAAAAAATGCAGTTGTTGTAATTAAAATTATCAATGTGGTAAAAAGTCCATTATCTATATAATTGTATTGATGATTTAAAAATCATATATAACTAGTATATATGTGTTTATATCCAGAATATATGTATTTATAATAGTCCATAACATTTTTATATAATAAATGAAATGCATCGTTCAAGGAGACGGTAACTCATACGTGCACATGAATGTTACTTTCATTTATTTTTCATATGTAAAGGAATGAAATATAAATGATACATAGTTATATAATAAATTAATTAAAATATATGAATTATATATGTTACATAAGATCATTAATTCCATTATTTATATGTTCCATATATAGCATGAACGAGTCATATCTCCTTGAGGGGGAGTACTCCACACTCTCTCAAATGAAATTATCATATTTATGTGTTTTGGAAAGAATAAAGGTATGTTGTAAATTAAATATATTGAAAATTAGAGACAACATAAATATAATATATATCATATATAAATACATTTCCATCATAATGGATTCCATGAGAGTCATTTGGGAAAAATCAAACAATCAATGTTTTGTGAGGTGGTAGTTCACCGTACACAAAAATAGTATGTTCGTATCCATTAGATTTAGGTCAGTGAAAGTGTAGTTAGAATCCTTTTCATAAAAAAATCGGAGTATATTTATTATACATGTTTTATTATAAAATAATTGAATAAATCTTGTTTTGGTTGTTGGATAAGGAAAACCAATGAAAAAAGATTGAGAGAAGACATTGCCTCTAATCGGGTAACTCCTTTTGATTTAAGATAAAAAATCATCTTGAATTTCATTCTATAGGTTAAGGATTATAAGGGGAAGAGAGGGATTTTGGGAGCATATTTGTGAAGAGTTTGGATGATCCTAGGTGGACTGAGAGGTGTGATTTAGAGTTAGATGTGATGGCCTTTAATAAGAGATAGGAGTGGTACTTTAGAAATTTTTTAAATATTATTTTATTATAAAATGAATTTCTATTATGAAAAGGACAAAAACACATTTAATAGAAAGATTAGATGTGGATTTTTCAAAATACTCTCAACCAATGGTTTTTTTCATGTTTTGGTTTGCAATTTAATCTTATGATTTAGTCTTTAACCCTTATTTAACTTATTTTACTCTTTCCATGTCTTCTTGTATATTAAAACTATATGGTTAATATAGTTACTATAAAATTTTAATCGAACCTCGATTGCTTCATTAATGAAATTTTCATCATTAATAACTCATTTTATTGAATCTTATGTTTTTAGATCTATTATATCATTTAATAAAATTGTATTTGTTTATAAATACTCTTTTATGTTAATTTTCTTACTATTCATATCATGACTTTTTAAAAAATCGATACCAACTTGATTCTTTCATAAAAACATAATTAATTCAAATATAACAAGGCATAAACATCCATAAAATTCTTGGATGGCATGAAAATATTCAAAATAAATTTATTTCAATATATATAATCAAATTTATTAAAATCACTCATTGATAAGGTAATCAATAAACTATCATTCTGTTAAATTTTTTTTAATTTTTTCACGTCTAAGAATTATAAATAAATTACCATGATTTATAAGATATTTTAATATTTTTAACGACTCTTTATAATTGAAATTACCAATTAAAAACACAATTTAATAATTTTTTAAGCTAATGAAACAATTTAGGTTATATTTTCTTTAACATGAAATTAAAAGCATTTAAATGTCATTTTCACACACAAATGGATCCATAGGGTCCTAAAATCAAAACAAGGATGCCCATTGTCAAAATTATCTGATCCAATAGGATTAAAACATATTTTAGGGTAATTTAATATTATTATAATATTATTTTTCCCTTATTTACCCAATTTACCATTTAACATTGGTAAATTAAATATTTATTGAAGTTAATATATATAATGTCTAAAAAAAGTAACCAATTTAAAAAATTTGGACATCTATATTCTATGTAAGGAGAAAATTTTTCCAGATTCAAATCTCATAAATTGCACAAATTAATTTCACATTTATTCCTATTGTCAAAAAAGAGAGTTTTTAAGAAGTAAAAAGAATTAAAATATTGACATGTGTTTATGTCCAAAAAAAAGTTAAATAACATTCAATGAAAAAAACTGGAATAAATGAAAAAATCTAATTATTTCTTAAATCCAATTATAATTATAATATAACCATATAAATAAATTATATGAAAAGATAGTTTTGACTTAAAATGAATTATTTTTCACTATTCATTAAAAATGAACATAAGGAGAAAAATTCCAAAAAAATAACCAAAGTAAATTTTGATGTCCCGCATCTAAAGAAAAGTATATTTCACAAACATGTTTAATCATAATACAGTTTTTTTTATATTAATTTCCTTCAATAAAATGTCTAGACATTAACTACCATTTGTAAGTAATAACATTACATTATTATTATTCTCAATATGACTCAGCCGTGTGTACAACATAAGGTTTTAGAAAACCCATTGTTGCGTGTCAGTTACGCCAATGAACATAACATCCCATTTAAAGTAAAATTAATATTTAATTGAAAAATATTAATAAATATGAAATTTTCATATATTATATTTACCTGGGATGCTAAATCCTTCCCACTTTTGGAAATTACGTCATTACAATTTTATTCACTTATCAAATAATTAGGGGAATTTATCCCTCAAAGAATTTTCAGATACCCATGTTGCCTCTTCAAGTATATGGTTTTTCCATAAAAAATTTACCTGGTGAATTAAATTATTACGAAAAACTTTCTCTCTTCAATCAATAATTTGGATTGGTTTTTCCTCATAGGAGAGATTCTCTTCCAACTAAACTACCTTTGGACTCAAAACATGAGATGAATCTAGAATATACTTTCTCAACACTGAAACATGAAAAACATTGTTTACCTGTGATAAATGTGGGGGAAATTACAATTTATAGGAAACTGATCAAAATTTCAATAGGATTTCGTAAGATCCAATGAACATCGGACTCAACTTTCCCTTCTTTACAAAATTAATCAAACTATTCCATGGAGAAACATTAATAAAGACATGATCACTTACCTCAAAAGAAACATCCTTCCTCTGGTTATCCGCATAACTATTCTTCCTTCTCTGAGCTATTTTCATATTCCTCTGAATCAACTGAATATTTTCTGCCATCTCTTCTACAAATTTTGGTTCCATAAACTCCATTCACCTACTTCATCCCAAAAAAGAAATAGTTTGACACCACCTTCTATATAATGATTTAAATGGTGCCATCAATATAAAGGAATGTAATTTTTTTATAAGATAACAAATCCGAAGAATGATATTGGTTCAAAATTTCATGGTAATCTATTGAACAAGAATTCAGCATATCCTCAAAGGTCCGAATTATTTTTTATGACTTTCCATCTGATAGAGGATTAAAAGTGGTACTAAAATTTAATTCAGTTTCCAATTACTTCTGAAGGCCCTTATAAAAGATAGTAGTGAACCATGGATCCCAATCACATTCTATGGAGATGAGAACTCCATGTAAACGGACTATCTCTTTAATATAAAATCGAGAAATTTTATCTAGAGTTAAAGTATCTTGAATTGGGAGAACATGAGTATATTTACTCAATCGATAAACAATATCCCAGATTGCATTATTACCTCCAGAAGTCTTTAATAATCCTTTTATGAAATCCATGAATATTTTTCCAATTTCCACACTAACACTCGTAATAGATGAAGCATCCATTTTGGTAATTGACATTCACTTTTAACCTGATGACTAATTAAACACATCATAGTAATGTCACAAATATTTATTTATATTCCATCCCTATAGTAATACTCCGGAAGATCTCAGTATATCATAGTACTGATAGAATGAACTGAAATGGAGATCTAAGACCTTCAAAAAATAACTCTTTCATAAACTATGAATCACAAGGCACACATAAAATCTTTCCAAAAAACTCAAAACACAATATTTTTCTTTGTTATATTCAGGTAACTTACCCTTCTGAACCAATTCTACCATTTTCTGTAACTCACAGTCTTCGCTCTGTGCTTGCATTATTTTGTATGCTAGGGACGATTTCACTACCACCTAAAACAATGAAAAGTTATTCCTGGAACCAAAAACATCAAATCCAAAATTCATCAAATCAAAAAACAAAGGATCTCATTCCAAATGTTTCATTGTTAATATTGCATTACTCTTTCGACTCATAGCATCAGCCACTTTTTTTGACTTTCCAAGGATCGTGAAATCATAATCCTTGATTAATTGTAGCCATATTCTCTATCTCATGTTTAATTATATATTAATAAATATATACTTCAAACTTTTGTGATTAGTATATATTTCAAACATTACTCCATAAAAATTATGCCTCCAAAATTTTATGGAATGAACAATAGTAGCTAATTCCAATTCATTTTTTGGGTAATTTATCTCATGGGGTTTCAACTGATGTAAATAATAAGCAATAACATTATCATTCTTCATAAGGGAACAACAATGTCTTTTAAATGAAGTATCACAATAGAAAAAAAATTAACCATTTCTAGAGGATAGTACCAAAATAGGAGCATTCACCAATCTTCTTTTCAATTCCTCAAATCATAAATCACATTCATTGGTCCAGATGAACATAACAACATTTCGAGCTAACATAGTCAATGGGATAGGTAACCATGGAATAGCCTAAAAAAACCACCAGTTCTCACCTAATAAAGCAAGAAAACTATGAATCTCAGTTATATTTGTGGGTTTTGGCCATTATTTAACAAATCTTGTTTTAGAAGGATCAACACTTATTCCATCTTTAGAAACTATATGTCAATGGAATGATTTTTTTTGTAACAAAAACTCATTATTGATAAATTTTCAATATATTTTCATTTATTTTAAGGTTTTAAAGACGACCCTTAAATTAATTACATGCCAATAATTACTTTTACAATATACAAAAATAACACCAATAAACACAACCAAAAAATTATCCCAGAACTCATGGAAAATTATATTAATATGATTCATGAATATAATAGGTGCATTGGTTAACCCAAAAGGCATAACATAAAATTCATAATGGCCTTATCTAGTATGAAACATAGTTCTCATAATGTCTTTATCATTTAATTTTAACTCATGGTAACCTGAAATAAATTCAATATTGGAAAAATACTGGCCAACCTTGAGCTAATCAAACAAATCATCAATCTGAGGAAATTGATACATGTTCCTAATAGTTTTGTTATTCAAGGATCTGTAATCAATGAAAAGTCTTATTGAATCATGTTTCATTTTTGAAAAATAAAACAGGATCACCCCAGGGTGATGTGCTAGGTCAGATGAAACCTTTATCTAATAACACATGAAATTGTTTCTTTAACATTAAAAGTTAAATATAATCCTTTCAAAAAAGGGGATTTGAAATTAAATTTTCATTATAAACTAAATAAATAGTAAATTGAACTTCCCGGTCAGGTATTAAACTAGGAAAATCATCAAGAAAAACATTTTGATAGTCAATTAACACTGGTATATCATTAATCTGAATTGATACTTTGTTTTAAACAATATGTGCAAGGTAACATTAACATCCATCTTTTACTAATTTCTTATCATCATGATATGTTATCAAAACTAATTTTTCATTCATTTTCACATACTGAAATACTTTCTGAAAGTAAACCTATTTATCTCTATAGATAATATAATCATGATAAACAGAAAGTCAATCCATACCCAAATTGACATAAAACTCTACTAGAGGAAAAATAGTAATGTTTTTAGGTAGATTATTTCCTCACACATGTACATAAATAGTTCTTATAATTTTTATTTGTCTCAAAATTTTCTCCACGTGTTTTTACCACAAGTTTAGGAATCATATATTGAGATGGAATTCTCAATTTACTAGGAAATTTCTAAGAAATAAAAAAATTTATAGACCCTAAATCAATCAAAAAATTGGGACAATCTGAAGAAAAAACAATATACCAGATACTACTTCATTTGATTTCCCAATATCTTCTAAAGTATTTAAACAGGATTTCACCACCCTTTTCTTCTTGTATTCTGGCTTCATTTTTTCATTTGATTTCACCGTTGGACACTCATTTTCATACTAACACATTTTATTTCACTTAAAACATTTCACTGACTGTAAATCAGATATTTTATTATGATTTCCATGATCCTTTTTAATGAAATTACAAGCCTTTTGTCCCATTTTACCACATTTATCATTTACCAGAATTCAAAAGGAATTCCTCAGTGTGTTTTTTACCAAAATTTTCACAAGCAGACAACCATACTTTATTAAGTGTTATTCTCTATCATCTACCACCTCAACATCTTATTCTATTATTTAACAATCAAAACAAGATCATTAAAAACCCCATTTCCACCATCTCCGCACAACGAACAAGTTTTTCATACCTTTTGAACTTATGAGAGGCTAAAACCCATTGATACTTTAGATTTAATCCTGAAAAAAAACTATTTATTATACTATCAGGAATGCATATAAAATTTGAAACATAGCTTTCTAGTCGAGTGAATTTTACTTCATAAGAAAACATTTAGTCATCCTCCACCCTCAATTACAATAATTGTTTTTCCGTTGAAAGTCGAACAGCTTTAGGAAAATGTTTCTCCAGAAACATACCGTTGAATTCAACCCAAGAAAGAGAATAACTCTCTTAAATATCCTTGATATTTTTACACTTTGACCCCCACTAATCGAACTCACCATTAAAATGATAAATAGTAAGAATAACCTTATGATGTTACAAACACCTCATGACATCAAAAATATTTTCTAGTGCTTTAATCTACCCTTAAGCTAGCACAAGGTCAGATGATCCTCTCAATGACCTGGGATGTTGCCTCATGAATTGCTTGAATACTGATATGTTCCACTATGGTTCATCTAGCTGATTTTGTGCATCGATAAGGCCAACATTTAAAGCTTGAGTCGATTGTTCCATCACTATAACAAATTTTCCAGTTCTGATTCCGACCATCTTAAGTTACGGCTTTTGAAGCTTGTTTTCCTCTTGATTTTGTCCCATCATAATTGCCCTACTACTTTAGCATCAATACATTCTAGATAATGAAATATCATAGGCAGTGAAACATTGTAATATTTAGAAGCTATATCATTTCAATATTACCATAAATTAATTTATGGATACTAATTTAACAATATCCTAAGTCCTAATATTTTCTAAACCGACCTCTAATACCAACTATATAGCCCCCACCTTAAACATTACATAATCTTGAGTTAAGTTAAGAATTCACATTTAAGGTCTTTTCAGGTTTAGTGTTATAGATAATTTTCCCGAAACTATTATATTACATCCCAAAAATTACAAATCATATGCATCTACTCTATCTTAAGTTTTCACAATAATGAAACACATTAAATAAAACAAGAGTTATTTTCCTGATATAAATCATCTTGAATACTGCCTTTCACTTTCCCTTCTTTATACCTTGTGAAAAACATTTCAAAAACATGGGATGAGTATAAAAATCTCAATAAGGGATAAAAATAAAGAAAGAAAACATATTTCTATTAATACATACAAATCAATGAAATCATACTTCATAACCATAAAACATAATATCATTAACATAATTCATGAAATCATAAGATTTATGAATAACCAATAGAAAGAATAAATCATAAAGGTAAGTTGTAGCATCTATAAAATACTTACATTGTATCTTTCACACGTACAAATGGAGATATATTTGAATTACCCATCACAGTATATTTCATAAATCTCTTATGATAAAATTAATGTTTACCTCCATCATGTTACCCAATGAATTGGTGAGATATCTCAGGCTCACCCACCCAATTTTTATAATTGAACCACCCATATACCTAAACAATTCCCAAGAACTATAACATAATCATTACATATGAACAAGAAAAAAGAAAACATAACATTTCCACATTATAATCAAAGGATATTAGTTCATGATATTTAAATAATAAATCCATTATGAAAACCATGTTCAATACCAAATTATGTAAAATGGTTAAATGGTATTTATTTTCCTTCTAAAAACATTACATCATGTTAAGGAAGCTGAATATCAAATAATTCTTGTGGCGGCGGAAAGGTCTTCGTCACCGCGTGCATTAAAAAGAAATATTCCCTTTTTCATTTAGAAAAATACTATATAAAAAAGTATTCCTGTTGAATTAAATTAAAATTTAAATGATTTCATACACCTTATAAACTCATGTTATGTATAAATCAAAATATGCCTTAATGAAAGGAGATTGAGATGATGTCACTTACCTTGAGTCTGATTTGTCACGTATGTTCCGTGTTCTTCCAAAATAATAAACATAAGTTAATTTCTAATTTATTTAGAATATTTTAATGTTTTATTATTCCTTTTATATCTCTTATGAAATTTCTCTTAAAATAATATAACAATTTGAGTACATATCAATCTTTTTTTTGATGTTCAGTACTTGAGTCAAAAATGAACTTGTTACAATTACAAATTGTGCATGTTCATAAAAGTCTATTATCTCCAGAATTTTATTCATAATTTAAATATCATATATATCCTATATATATATAAATCCAGTATATATGTATTAATAATAGTCTATAACATTTGTATATAAGAAATGAAATGTGCCGCTCAAGGAGACGGTAAGTCGTACGTATGCATGAACACTACTTTCATTTCTTTTTTATATTTAAAGGAATGAAAGATAAAATATACCTAGTTATATTATAATTAATGTATAATATCTAGGTAATATACATTACATAAGTTCATTAATTCCATCTTTTATATGTTTCATGTGTAGCATGACTAAGTCATATCACCTTGAGGGGGTGGCAGTCTGCACAATCTCAAATGAAATTATCATATTTACGTGATATGGAAAGAATAAAGTTAAGATATAAATGAAAAACCCTGAATAATAGATACAATATTTATATAATATATATCATATACAAAATTAATTTTATCTTAATGGCCATAATCAGAGGAAGTAGGGAAAAATCTAACAATCATCATTTCGTGAGGCGGTAGCTCACCATACACAGAAATATTATGTTTGTATCCATTAGATGTTGATGTGTGGAAGTGTAGTTAGAATATTCCTCATAAAAACCTCCTATAATATTTAAGATACTTTTTTATAAAATAATGGAATTATGGGATATTAAGGGGATGGATATTGAAAACAATTCAAATAATCTTGAGAGAATACATTACCTCAAATCGGGAAACTCCTTTTGATTTAAGATAAAAGGCCTTATTGAATTTTCTTATTCCCAAAGAAAGGATTATAGGAGGAATATATGGATGTTGATAGATTATTTGGACTGAATTTTTACAATACAACATGGATTGAGAGGTGTGAGATTGAGTTAGATATGAAGGCCTTTTCAAGATGGACGTGGGGTACTTTAGGTCTGTTAAAATGATTATTATATTATAAAATTAATTTTGACATTCAAAAAGTCCAAAACACATTTAATTAGAATATAAGATTACTATTGTTATAAATATTCTCAACTAATAGTTTCTAGACATGTTTTGGTTTCAGATTTAGTCATATCATTTAGCTTTAACCCTCAGTTAACATATTTGACTCTTACCGTGTCTTCTTGTATATTCAAAATATATGGTTAATACAATTATTATAAATTGTAAATATAATCTCAAGAGGTTCATTAATTACATTTTAAACATTATCTAAATATTTTATCCAAATATTAGATTTTTAGGACTATTAAATCCTTTAAAAAAATAGCATTTTTTTAAACAGTCATTTATGTAAATTTTCATACTATTCATATCATGACTATTTTAAAATTCAATAAAAAACGTTATAGTTTAAAAAACCTTCTTTATTTAAAATAAAAAACTTCATAATAATAATAACTAAAATTCATGTATGGCTTGAAATGTTTCAAAATAAAATTAGTTTAATATTTATAATCTCGTTTATCTTAATCATTCATTAATAATGTAATCACTCCATCATTATTGTGTTGTGAATATATTTATTTATATTATTTATAATATTTATAAATAACATACCACGATGTAGGAAATATTATTGTATTTATAATTAATATTTATAGATGATATTATCACCTAAATAACCCCATATAAAATTAGTTTTAGTAATATAAACCTTTTTAGGTTATATGTTCCTTATCTTTAAATTAAAAGTAATTAAATGTCATTTTCACACACATATTGATCCATTGGGTCCTAAAATATACCCAAGGATTAACTTGGTCAGGAATATGTAATCCAATAGAATTAGGGAACATTTTAGGGAAATTTAATTTTATAATTATATTATTTGTTACCCTTATTTACCAAATTTACCTTTTAATGATGGTAAATAAAATATTTACTAAAGTTCATATTCATAATTTCTAAAAATAAAAGGTACATATTTACCCAATTTAGACCTCTTAATACCAAATATGGAATCAATTTTTTCAAATTCAAAAATGGAAAATTTTAGAAATTAATTTAATATTAATTTCTGTTGTATATACCAAAAGCATGTTTTTAAGAAATAAAAACTACACAAATATTTTCACGTGTTTATGTCTTATTAAAAAGTTAAATCACATAAATTGACCAAAATTGGATTAAATTATAAAAATATAATCTAATTAAACTTTAAATTCAATTAAAAAGACAATCTAACAATATAAATAAATTTGATAAAAAGACAGTTTTGACTTAAAATGCATTATTTTTCACTATTCATTAATAAAATTAACTTTTTTAGAAAAATACCAAAATTTTTCCAACAGTAATTTCAGATGTCCTGATTCTAAAGAAGAAATTTATTTTTTCAAATGGACTATATAAAAATGAAAAAAACTAGATTTAAATACGGTTCTCCATCAAATGGTGATAAAACTACATTTTTAAAAATATTATAGTATTTATGCTTAAAATTGGATTCATTATCATTTTATGGATCTAAAATTTATTGGATAAATTTAGAAACATTTAACAAACATGTTTAATCATTATATGATTTTTTTATTCATTCCCTTCAATACAACGACTATGCGTTAACTACCATTTTAATATAATAATATTATACTATTATTTTTTCGTTGTATTAATCCGCCTTGTGTGCAACATAAGACATCGAAGAAACCCATTGTTTTTTTTTTGGGTATTCCATTGAAAATTTCATCCCCTATAATGTAAAATTAATATTTAATTCACAATTAATAATAAATATGAAAATTTCATGTTATTTATTTACCTGAGATGTTACTGGCCATTTCTATCTTATGAGATATAAATCATTACCCATTGCATTGTAGTTAGATATATGTCTCACCAATCTCATAATTAAATAATTCTTATATGTTAAACATAAACAAAAATCATTCAGTATAGCACAACCCAATGAATAAAAATGAGGTACTTAAACATCATTCCTTCATAATAAATATAAAACAAATTAATTTCAAAAATATCATTTGATCATAAACCCAATTTAATCATACTAATAATAGGTATAAAAACATATCCCTATTTAAATAATGTCATAACATATTGAAAATAATTTGGATAAAATAATTGAAATTAACTCTTGAAGAAAATATCACTTCTTTCATTAAAAATGTATTCTTTTCTCAATATTCTGTGAAATTTTAAATGGAAATATATTATTTTAAAATAAAATTTAAATCATGAATTAAATTCATCATAGAAATAATCCATTATGTAGATGAAAAAATATGTTCATGTAACATATGTTAAAAAAAATTCCTTATATGTTTTCATGAAAAGTCAAAAGGTACCACCATAAGAGATTCCAATCATACAGTTCAATAAAAATATTATTTTGTAAAATTGAATTAATTTTTTTATAAGAATAGAAATAATATCAAAAAGATTTGAATCATGGAAATGGATTTTAAATATACATCAGTAAATACATACATATAAACAATCATTGAAAATAATGAGATTGTGAAATTATCCCTTACACACAAGTGGTGATTTCATTTTTGTAGAATGTATAGAAGGTGGAACATGGTTGTTTCAAAATTATAAAAAAAATGTATGTAATTTATTACTTAGTTATTTATTTTTAATTAAAAACTAATTAATATTCTATAGAAGAAGAAGGATGTTTGAAATAATTGGTTGGGGAGGTTATCCCTTTTTTGATGTGATTCCTCTAAATCTATAGTTAGAGAACAACAATAGGACTTTGAAGAATACTAAAACCAATATAATGTTACTATGGAATATTTTAAGATGAAATTTTAGGTTTTTTCAGAGATGTAAGTCTTAAGGTGATGTGATGTGGTGGGGGAGGTGGTTCCCTTTTGTAATTGAGGTGACATGCACTATAGTGATCTCCAAAAATATTAATTTATTATAGAATAAAAACCCCGTAAAAACCACCAAAATGTCCTAATTTAAAATATGAGATGTGTTAGGGTTTTAATATCATAAAAAATAAACTTTTAACTATTATTTTTATCAATTTGAACCATATCATTTAAATTAACACTTAGTTATTCTATTTAATTTTATTTAAGAAAACAAATACTTCAAATTTAAAAGGGTAGAATATTTTCTTTTTTGATATAAATTTGACTATGAATAAATAAATTTTAACATTTTAGAAAATATAATAATAATTTTGTATTTTTATGAATGTTTTAACATTTTTATAGAATTTAATAAAATATTATTTTGATGAACAATCAAGGTCATCAATTTTGACACTATTCAGTTCATTAATTTTTGAAAATATTACTATCACAATTTAACTTCAAACCAACAATTTTATTAAATTACCAAGGGGTCAAGGTCATATATAAAATTAAATATAAATATTAATTATCCCAAATTAGATATATTTTTATGTTTGAAATAACATTTATTTGTAGTATCTATTAATAAAATAATTACTACATCAATATTGTGTATTTATTTAATATACTAATTTGGTTGAATAAAAATTAAAAATAAAATTATATGAATATGATAAATATACTATATTTCAGAATAAAATATGTAGTTGAATTTATCTTTTAGAAAATAAAACATTTAAAATGTTATACTTGTAACACCTCAATATTTCTTAGTACAATATTTCTTCAATGTAATTAAATAACTTGCACTACACGCAACAGTGAGTTCAATGGCACTACAACTTACAAAACTAGCCATTCAAAAGTTATTATTAAATAGTATTAACTGAATTTTGAACTTTATATTATCATTATAATTTTAGAATCCATAATATTAGTTTCATAGACATAATGTAAAAAAATTCATTTTGTTCATATAAAAGAATGATTTTTCAAAAAATTCAATTTTACATCCTTTTAATTGAAACCCCTTTTTAAATCCAATATTTGAAACTTTTAGATATTCAATTTGACAAAATAAACTTTTTCTTTAAAATCGGTACATAAGAATTTTGTTTCAATAATTTTTTGGTATTTTTGTATAACATTCATATTTGGGTGAATAGGGAAAAATACTATATTTTAACTAAAAACAACTTTTTTAATAAAAGTAATTTATAGTGTTGAATTATAAATTTTAATGGTTTAGAAGTATAAGTAGATTATATTTTTACCATTTAATCGAATGATGGTCGTTTTATGTAATTTCACTTTGAAATTGGACATAAACAAGTGTCAATCTTTGTATATTTAGTATTTCATAAAAATACGCTTTTTGGTTTTGACAACATGAATTAATTTTAATTTAATAAATGAAATTTATTTGTTTTGAATTTGGTAAAATAGAATTCATCTTTGAATTCAGAATAACAAAATTGGATTTGGATGAATTTTTGGTATTTTTCTAAAAACATTCAACTTTTGATGAATAGTGAAAAACAATTAGTTATAGTTTAAAACTGAATTATTTTTTAAATAATTACTAATTTTATTTAAATTTATTCTAGGTCAAAATATACACATAATACCTATATAATTTCAATATAATTTATTGGATTCTGTTTATAATAATTTTAGATATATAAAAATTTTATTCAACATTTCACAGTCTTTTACCCATATATTAGGAGAATTTACAAATTCACATAAAACTTATTTTTACCACTTCTGTGAGAATAATTTCGAAAAATATGTATGTCATGGTTTATACCAAGGAGTAAAATGTGGTTCATTATGATAAAAATAATTTCAGTGAATAGTAAATTTTTTCTTTTATTTACCACGGTAAAAAGTAAATATGGTAATTAAGGGAAAAAATGATATTATTATTACCCTGACACATGTCCTAATTAAATTGGGTAAATATAATTCTTCCAAAAACAACCACAGAAATAAAATATGAAACACTTGTTCTACATGGTTTGGATTAGGACAATTATTATTATTTAATTCAAAGAAGAGTTAAAAGTGTTAAAATTAATGTTTTATAACAAAAACATTTTTAATATAGATTTATACAACACGTAAATTAAATTATAAATATTATTTAGAAATATAAAAGGATTTTCTATATAATGGTTTTTTATTTATAATTTTTAGACCTTAAATATGTTAATTTATTTATGGCACAATGGTGATGCAGTAATTACAAAATTAATGAAATATTAAAATATTTGATATTATAAATATCCAAATAAATAAAAGTTGAGACTTTTTAGGAATTAAAATAATTTTCTATGTTAATATGACATATCATTATTTCTTATATTAGTTTTATTCGAATTAATAGTGCTGTTATGAATTTATCAAAAACAAAATACCCAATAGTGTCAAAATTTCGATAAAAGTGTTTTTTAAACAAATATTATATTATTAATTGATATTATATTCCTAAAAATCAGAGGATCAGCCAAAAAAATTATAAAATGATAGGTGTATCATTATTGGACCACTTTGGGGGATCTTGTAAGTATATATTATTTTTATTAACTATATAATATAAATATACAAAGAGACATTGTAAATGTCAAACAATTTAACTAAGAGTTAAATAGAAAGGATAAGGTTAATATAGTGACCCAAACCTATCTAAAATATATTCGTTGAATGTTTTTTTGACCCATCCCAACCATAAAATTTAAATAATTCAGTTTTAAGCCATTAGAAACCAAATATAAATTTATTATAAAATAATACTTTAAGTTTTTCCTGAAGAGCCCCTCCTGCCCCTTATAAAAGGACACCACTTCTAACAAATTCTTCATACATTCAAAGCATTTTGGTTCTGCCAACCCATGACCAAATATCCTCTAAACTTCCCTAAATAAATCCTAGAGGCCTTACTATGATCATAATGCAATCTTAAGGAGCCCTTTTGGTCAAATCAAAAGGAGGAACCCAAAGAAGAGGTAATGTTTTCACCACCCTCTTCCAAGTTCCTTTCTTCTTCCAATTCTTTATTATTTTTTATTTAAATTATAAAATAATAACTCCAGAATATTCTATATACTTTGTTGTTATTATAAATATGGTTCAACCATATTCAGTATTCTATCCTTCCATTTCAAGACATGTCACCAAACGTGCGTACGTAAGGATTACCGTATCCACGTTGTTGTGCAATTGTTATTCAAAACATTTTTATTTGAATGTGTTTGATAATGATGTTTAATTGATGTAAATAATAAAAATAACATGATAATGATTCTGTATATATGATATAACGTCCAATTATATATTATTTTAATATCAAAAAAATAATAATATCGTCGCTCGTGGGTACATACGGACTACCGTCTCCAAGAACGTGATGAGATTCATTCCCCATCATATCCATTCAAGACTAATTTTTATTTGATGATTAAAAATAATGTTTAGAGAAATTATATAATTCTGGATATGAATAAGGTACATCACATTCATAACAAATATGACTCACATAACGTATAATATAAATAAAAACGAATATGTTAACAACCGAAATGACCAAAATACAAAGATATTATTAACATAACAATGTTAAAAGATCATATATGATATCATATTAATGTATATGATTCTTATATACTTTAATAACAGTTATTTAACCATTTTACATGATGTTAAACTACCATCAACGAACAAAAATTACAATGTAAGGGTTTATTTCACAATCTCTTCATTATCTGAGGTTGTTTATACGTAATTATGTACTGGGACCTCTTTATCATCCACATCCATGTTTCTTAAAAATGTATTCCAAAATTTTTTTAATATTTACTAGACTATGGTTTAATGTAATTTATAACATTTTATAATTTTTATCAAATTGATTGAATGGAATCTTTCCATCGTTTTCCAAATAATGTCTTTTTTAACTTTTTCATCAAAATTATGGTAAGAAAGTCTTTTTTTACTTATACAGTGGGTGCATTTATTTTCCACCATTATAAAATCGTCAAAGCTTCCCTTAAAATATTATGAGAATATTTTCCAAGTAAATGTTTTTATTTTATAATTATGTGACTTTTAAATGTTTTAAAAAAAGATATATTTCTCTCAAATAGTTCTGATTTTATCTATTTCAACATCCTTTGAGGGATTTTAAGATTATTTGATGTTGATTTATTATGATACAAAAAAACCATATTGTATTGATGATTTTGTGATATGTTTTACCGTGGATGTGTTATTTTTATACCATTCATGGTTTATAGATGAAGTATTGACATTTTGTTTGCTATTTTTAATATGAATGTTTATGTTATGTTTAAACATGTTCATATGAATAAAGCATTGGACTTAGTATGTTATGGGTGGAGCCCACTATAGCTTCTAGATGCATCAGTAGGTCCTATTAGAAAAAATAATTTCTTGGCACAAGGCCTTGACAAATTCATATTTGTAGTCTTTTCACAAGGCCTTGACTATGTGGTTATGATAGTCTGGCATTATGCATTCCATCTTTATAAAAGTGGTTATTGATGTTGTATGTGATTATTTGACTAGTAGAATGTCCATGTGAATATGTAAATGGAATTATTTAATTTTATTTCTTCCATATTATGCTGAAGTTCATGTTTAAAATTATTTTGATTTAGTTCTACATGGCATTAAATGTTTATTCTTATTTATGAAAGTTTCTGCTATATTTTTATCCTTACTGTGCATCTGAGATCACCCCTTTCTAAGTTTTATTTTTCCCAGGATGTGAAGAAGTATATTATGAATGACCTGCATGGATAGTATGTGGGGATATGAGTGCGGTCTATGGAGACAAGATGTTGTTGTATTTTTTCACTTTATGATCTAATGTAAACTTTATGAATGTATTTAGTGATACCAAGGCTACTAAACTAATCGGTCTTTCGAGAGATGATCATTTGTGATCATGCCAATGTTATGTAATAATGCACCGACTGGGGGTAACTGGGGTCGGGGATTTACATTTGGTATCAGAGGATGTTTTGTAAAAAGCATGGAAACTAGATTTAGATAAACTCTGATTAGAGCACATAGACCTAAGATAGACTTAGAGGAATAGTATAGAAGAAATTCATAGAATTTTGGTGTTGTAATGATTTTTTGATTTTTCCAAACAATACATCCCTGTCTGAATACGAGCAGGTAGAGGCGGCTCTGGCATAGATGTACCAAGGGGTAAACCCCAAAAACACTGCTTTGAGCTAGACTCGAATGGGAACTACTACACCACAACGGGCCTTACAGCACTCTTGGATACCACACTCCCGTGGGATATGATTAGGATAATTCTCATTTTCATCACAAACCATTATGAACGATTTATGAGTATATACCTCCTCAGAGAAAACTTTTTTATGATTATGGATTATATCCATAAATTGTTCAATATACATTAGGTATTTTACAAGTTTGGAATTATTCATTGCAATTCATAAACTGACATATTGTATTCCATTTTATTGGAATGGCGCTCAGTAGAAGGAACATGAACTCCATAAAAACCTATGATCCAATGAGTAAAAGGGATCATATCATTCACAATATTAAACCAACATTTAAAAGGGAAATAGTCTCCTATATATTCTCATCATATGAAGAAATAATATCATCTGTTAATAAGATAATTAATTAATTATTTGAGTCCTATGGATTTGAATGGATGCAAGAGAAGAAACAGATGGAAGAGAGAAAGACTGATAAATGGAAAAGGGAAGAGATGATTTTCCTATATGTGATAACTGTGGGAAGAAATACCCTGGAACTTGCCTGAAGGGAATGTGATTTTGTTATAAGCGTGGAGAAAAAGGACACCAAGTACGTGACTATAAGGGTAAAAAAGGATTCAAAGGAACAATGCTTCATCTGCAATGATTTGGGACACTACGCGAACCGATATCCAAATCATCAGAGTATTCCCCAAATGATGTTATTTGATAATAATCAGGTCATGATAATACCACAGATGGGGAGGAATGATTATAGTTCTTATGTTCTTGTTAAAGAATTATGTCCTTTGAGTGTTGTATCAACGATATACTAGTTATAATAATTTTTAAGTATATAAAGATTGTACTACATTATTATTTCATTAATGACTTGAGATAGTGTGGAACTGAGAAAAGTGAATCAATAGTTGGATAATTTTTTGGAAAATATATGGTTGAGAGAAAGATAAACCATAATATGGTTCTGATAATGATTTAGTATTTTGGAATAATACATATTTGATTTGGATAAATTATATTGGATATTCTAGACTACCATGAAACTGATTAATGATTTTTATATACCATCATTTTTGGAGTTTAAAACATATTTTGATGGAACAGGTATATCCAGTATTCTATAAGAAATAAGGGAGCGTGTATGTAATAAATACGGTTCTACGGTAATTCAGTATGTTGCAGTGTTTTAAAAGAATACATGATAAAGGTGTTCACATGTTATTACATAGAAAATAGGATCTTCATTTTGTTTACCTTCCTTACAAATTTTGGACTTTGAGTTTGGATATAAGTATTTTGGATAAGTATAGTTTGAGATTATTTTTGGATTTCCATAAAAGGACAAACCAGAGGTCGGGCGGAAACCTGTCGTGTTAGGCAAGGCCGCAAGACTTGAACCTGCAACCGAAGGGCAACAATGGTGTGTCACCTACCACTGGCCCACATGATGTCCTACATTGAATAATGTAGTTGTTGTAAAAGTTCTGGTAGATGAATTATAAATTAATTTTTTTGTACCCTATACGAATAGGATAACTAGAATATTTTTTATGTTCAATTATATTTTAGAGTGAAAGATGAGTTTGTGATCGAAATTAGTTAAAGGATGGAACACTAATTGTTTTCTTCACTTATTCTAGGAAGAAATTATTTCTTAAACTTTAGGTAAAGGATGTTAAAACAAAAAATGTGTTATCCTAATACTTATTTTTTGTTAAACTGGTGATATTTTAAATCATCATAGATTGATAGCTTTGTGGACCTAAATTGTAAAATTGTTTGTAATTGATGACCTCAATCACTCCCTATAAATATTTACATTTTTCCTCCAATTATGTGTCTCTAATTTCCATTAATTTTCTCTTAATTGAGATTATAATTTGGTGGTGACTTTTTCATTCCCTTTTTCCACTTATTAAGACTAAATTTTATTAACCTAATTTCCGATGTGGGTTTCCCCATAATGTTATTTTATATTTTCAACCTTTTATTTTCAAAGAAAAATTTCAAATTGCGAGGAAGAAATTTATTGAAGGAGGAAAAAATGTAACACCCCAAGATTTCTTAGTATGTTATTTTTTTTCAAAGTAATTCAATAACTTGCACTACACGCAACACTGAGTTCAAGCGCACCACGATTTACCAAACTAGTCGTTCAAAAGGGGTTATTAAATAATATTAACTGAATTTTGAACATCACATAGTCCATATAATTCTAGAATCCATTTTATCGGTTTCTTAGTCATAATGTAAGAACAAATTCAATTTTTAAAAATAAAAGAAGTATTTTTCAAAAAATGAAAATTTACCACCTTTTAATGGAAACCCATTTTTAAATCCAATATTTGAAACTATTATATATTCAATTTGATAAAGAAAACATCTTCTTTAGAATCAGGAAATAATAATTTTTATTTAATAATTTTTTGGTGTTTTTTTGATAACTTTCATATTTTGGTGAATAGTGAAAAATACAATATTTTAACCGAATACAACTTTTTTAATCAAAATAATTTACAGTAATGAATTGTATAATTTAATGGTTTAGAAGAATAATTAGATTATATTTTTACAATTTATTCCAATGATGGTCATAGTAAGTAATTTCAAATTAAAATTGGACATAAACAAGTGTCAATCATTTGATAGTTAGTATTTTTAAAAAATACGCTTTTTGGTTTTGACAAAGGGAGTTAATTTTAAATTAATAAATACTATTTATAAGTTATTATTTTGGTAAAATAGACGTCATTTTCGAATTCGGAATATCAAAATAATCTTAGGGATATTTTTTAGTTTTTTCAAAAAACATTCAACTTTTGATGAATAGTGAAAAACACTAAGTTATAGTTTAAAACCGAATTTTTATTTCAATACTTATTTATTTTACTTAAATTTTTTTAGGTCCAAATAGAAACATAATATTGATATATGTTCAATGTAATTTATTGGATTTGGTTTATAATAATTTTATATATATATAACTTTTATTGAACTTTTCACCGTCTTTTACCCATCTCCTAGAAGAATTTGAAAATTCCCATGAAACATAATTTTACCACTTCTGTGAGTAGAATTTAAAAAATCTGAAAGCCATAGCTAATATAATGGAGTAAAATGTGGTTCAATAAGATAAAAATACTTTTTGATGAATAGTAGCTTTTTACTTTTATTTACCATGGTAAAAAGTAAATAGGGTAATTAATGGTAAAAATGATATTATTATTACACTAACACATGTCCTAATTATATTCACTAAGTATAATTCTATCTAAAACAAACTTAATAAGAAAACATTGACCTCTTTGGCCCATGTGTATTAGATTAGGACTTTTATTATTATTTAATTCAAAGAGTTAAAATCAATGTTTAATAACAAAAACATTTTAATATAGGATTATACATAAGATAAATTCAATTATAAATATTAATTAGAAAGATAAAAAGATTTCATACTTAATGGTATTTTATTTATAATTTTTAGACAATATATAATTTAATTTATTTGTGACACAATGGTGATGCATTAATTACCAAATTAATGAAATATTAAAATAATGGTTATTATAAATATCCAAATAAATGTAATTTTTAGAGTTTCAATGAATTAAAATAATTTTATAGATTAACATGAAATATTATTATTGGTTATATGAATTTTATTAGAATTAATAATGCTGTTATGAATTTATCTGAAACAAAATACCCAATAGTGTCAAAATTGACATAAAAGAGCTTTTAAAACACATATAATATTATTAATTGATATTATATTCCTAAAAATCTAGGGTTCTAGAAAAAAACATATATAATGATATGTGTATCATTAATGACCACTTGGGGGACTCTTGGAAGTATATAGTATGTTTATTAACTATATAATATAAATATACAAAGAGATATGGTAAATGTCAAACTATTTAATTAAGAGTTAAATAAAAAAGATAAAGTTAATATAGTGACCCAAACCTGCCTAAAATCTATTGGTTGAGTGGTTTTCCACCCATAAACACCATATAATTTAAATAATCTAGTTTTTAGTTATTAGAAACCGAATATGAATTTATTATAAAATAACACTTTAAGTTTTTCCTAAAGAGCCCCTCAACCCCCCCTTATAAAAGGACACCACTTATAACCAATTCATTATACCATAAAAGCATTTTATTCGGCCCAACCATTCCCAAATATCATCTCTACATATCTCACTTCAACCTAGAGGCCTTATTTTGATCAGATAGACAACCTATTGAGCCCTTTTGATCAAATCAAAAGGAAGAACCCGATGACGAGGTAGTGTTTTCACAACATCTTTCAAGTTTCTTTCTTCTTCCACTTCAACTTTCTTTGTTATTTACATTATAAAACAATTACTCTAGTATCTTATATATATTTTTATGTCATTATAAATATGGTACAACAATATTTAGTATTCTATGCACCCTTTTAATGACATGTCACCATACGTGTGTACGTATGACTTACTGTCTCCACGTCGTGGTGTAATTGTTATTGAAAACATTTTAATTTTTATGGGTATGATAATGATGTTTAATTTATGTAAATAATGAATATAACTTGATAATGATTCTGAATATATGATATACCAACCAATTATATATTATTTTAATATCAAAAGAATGATATTGGGGCTCGTGCGTACGTATGGACTACCGTCTCCACGAACGCGATGAGATTCATTCCCAATCGTATCCATTCAAGACTAATTTTCATTTGATGATTGAAAATAATGTTTAAAGACTTTATATAATTCTAAATATGAATAAGATACATCCCATACGTAATAAATATGACTCATATAACAAATAATATAATGGAAAACGAATCCGTTAACACTCGAAATGACGACAATACAAAGATATTATTAATAAAACAATGTTAAAATATCATATATGATATCACATTAATGTATAATATTCTTTTATAATTTAATAACAATTATTTCACCATTATATAGGATTTTAATCTACCCTCAAACAATGAAAATTACAAGGTAAGGGATTATTTCAAAATCTCTTCATTATCCGAGGTTTTTTATACGTAATTATCTACTTTGTCCTCATTATCATCCACATCCATGTTTCTTAAAATTTTATTCCAAAACATTTTTACTATTTACTAGACTATGGGTTAAATTTGATTATACCCTTTTTGGAGTTTTTATAAAATGGTTTGAAAGGAATCTTTTCGTCATTTTCCAAACAATGTCCTTTTTAACATTTTCGACAAAATGAAGGTAAGAATGTCTATTTTAACTTATACGGTGTGTACGGTAATTTTTCGCCATTATAAAATTGTAGAAGCTTCCCTTACCAGCTTATAATAATATCTTCAAAGTAAATGTTTTATTTTATAATTATGTTACTTTTAAATGATTTTGAAAAAGATATATTTCTATCCAATAGTTTTGATTTCATCTATGTCAACATCCTTTGATTGATTTTAAGCTTATTTGAGGTTGATTTATTATGATACAAAACATCCATATTTTATTGATATTTTTGTGATATGCTTGACTTTGGATGTGTTATTTTTATACCATTCATCGTTTATGGTTAATGTACTGACATTTTTTATGCTAGTTTTAATACGAATGTTTATGTTATGTTTAAACCTATTCATATCCGAAATGAAATGGACATAGTAAGTGACGGGTGGAGCCCGCTAGAGCTCCTCGATGCAACGGTAGGTCTCATGAGACAAACTAGTGTCTGGGCAGAAGGCCTTAACAAAATCATATGTGTAGTCTTGGTACAAGGCCTTGAATATGTGGTTATGATAGTCTGGCATTATGCATTCCATCATTATGAAAGTGGTTATCGATATTGCATGTGATTATTCGACTAGTATAATGCACTTGTGAATAATTAAATGGAATTATTTCATTTTATTTTTTCCATATTATGTTAAAGTTAATGTTTAAAAGGCTTTTTATTTATACATTTCCTTAAATGTTTATTCTTATTTATGAATGTTTCTGCTGTATTTTTATCCTTACTAAGCATCGGAGATCACCCCTTTCTATGCTTTATTTTTCCCAGGATGTCAAGAATTATTTTATTAATGACATACAGGGATAGTATGAGGAGATATGAGTGTGGTCTATGGAGACAAGATGATGTTGTAGTTCATAAATTTATGATTTAATGTAAACTTTATGAATGTATCTTGTGAATCCAGGGATACTAAACTAATCGGTCTTTAGAGACATGATCTTTTGTGATCATGCCAATGTAATTTAATAATGGACCGACTCTGGGTAACTGGGGTCGAGGTGTTACAATACTTCTTAAATCATAAATGTGACTACATTAACATCACTTAAAATGAAATAATATAGGTGTCACCCAATCTCTTATATAAGGATCCAAATGGTCACTAACTCGACCCATGGATGGTTATGGTCAATATATACTCAAAAAATAATATTTTTTCAAGTTTTTGGGTCTTTTTATGGTTATTATAATTTTAATAATTTTTTTGATTTATCACCAATTAAATAATTTTTACATCATCTTTCTATAAGTATTGAATATACTTATTTACTTCATAAAAATTACAAATATATTAACATGATAAAGAAAAAAATTATTTTAATTGATTATTTGTTATATAATTTATCTTCTATCGAACCATATATAAATATTATTAATTTATTAAGATTTTTGTGATACATATTTTACTTTTCATTATATAAAATAAAATTTTCATGTCCTAATCTCATCCTAGTGGCTTACAAAGAAGAAAAGTTAGACCCAAAGATGATTTATATTGAAGCACGCTCATCAAATCATATTAGGAAATGTTTTTGGGAAATTTTATAATAGTATTCATACACTGAATTACTCGATTAACCCTATTTCCACATTAATAAAAATTACAAAAGATACAATTCATAATGCCAAAAAATAAAATAATGCACTTTAAATAATAAGGACCTAAATATTCCAAATATAGAATCCATTTTTCAAAAAATTAAAACACAAAATTTTCATAATGTCATTTAAAATTAATCTTGATTTCAGAATGAGGGAACACATTTTTAAAAGTTATAACATTACAAAAGGTTGAAATTTGTTTTGTATCTAAATTCAATGTAAAATTAATACTAATGACATAAATTTTATTGAATAAAAAAATATATTCTATTTATAAATTAAAATAATTCAATATTATAATTTGACCATATAAATTATTTTGATTATAAAAGTTGTTTTCAGTAAACATTTAGTGAATTTTTAATATTCATCCAAACATGAAAGTTATCACAAAAATCTAAAAAAAATATTAAATGTAAATTTTTATATCCCTCTACCAAATGAAATTTTTATTTTTTCATATAAAAATTATTAAGATTTCATAATCATAATTTAAAAAGGTTCTCCATTAAAAGGTGGTAAAATTTTCCATTTGAAAATATGTTTTTTAATCTATAAAATTGGGTTTATTCAAACCCTATGCCAACAAAATATATTGGATGAATTTAAGAAAATATTTTAGTAAGTAAAAAAACATATATATTTCATTAATATTTTTTAATAAAAGTTATTCACTATATTTAAAATTACAAAAATAAAAATATATAATTGATTTATATTTTTCATAAATAATTGGTAGTGAATGACTTCACCATACATTTTATTAAGTTAGTTATATTTATTCCAGCTTATTTAGTGGCTAGGATAAAATGGTCATTTTATGTTAAGTTAATCTTATGGTTCACATAAATTGATGATTCAGTGCAACATAATCTATTTAACAATTAAAATTATTAATATAAAATATTTCATAAATAAACATCCAGCTGTCTTAGATTCTATCTCCAAACGAGACCTAGATGAACCCAAGAACACCTTGACAAGAATAGGAATAATTATTATAGACATTAGTGAAATTTTCATCCAAATTAAAATTTTATGTATATTCATCAGAAGAAGTTTCATTATCAATTCTAATTCATTCCATTTCAAGAGAACCTATAAATTGAAGTGGATGTACAACATACATCAAGAAAATGATAAGATTGTTCACTTGAAGGTTATAGTAATAGGATTAATCATTTCCAAATAGTTTTTTCTAAAAAAAATCTCTAGATTGATGAATCTTGAATGTGTAATGGTGGTCAGAGTTTTTTGATTTAGACAAAGTAATCAGACTGATAGGTTTCATGACAAAGAGAGATAAAGGTGATCAGATTCCAGAGAAGAATGAAAGATTAAGGGTTTTTTTGAAATATTATATTAGGCCTTAATTTTCATCAAGATATAAATGTAAAATTAATATATAATTTTGGGTAGTAAATTTAAAAATTTAGTTTTGATCAATTATAAATTTATTCATTGTTGTAAGAGCATATTTACATGTATGTAACTAGGTGGTAATGATTTATTTACATGTAAAAAATCATATATACACAATTCATGTTTGAATATGAATATTAACTATTTTGTGGATTATTTTACAAAAAAAAGTTTATAGGTATTTAATACTTGTTCTATCGACACTATAGAATATTTTTCTTGTGGATTGTGTTGTATTAATTTACTTCCAAACCATTTCTGAGACTAGATACTCTTATTGAGTAGTTATCCATTTAAATACATTTGTTCTTATAGTTGTGTAATTTTTTTGTTTTTCTTAATGAGATAAATATTTAAAAGTATGTGAAGGTTGTTACATTTAAAAGAAAACATAAAAATGAAAATTATTTCACTAATTCAACCCATATCCCTATCAATGATACATTGATTATGGTTGTTCCTTTTCAATTGGTATCAGAGTAAAGGAATCTATCAATTACTCTTCTGTTAATGTTTTTCTGATAATATGTAATTAAGAAAAATTTAAATTTTTTGAATACTAAAGAGTTTATAATATTACTTTGAATGAACTATCATAACATAAATGGGTGAATCTAACAAGAATATTCAAAATATTTCATCAATGGTTGAAAATAAATTTTAATTTGTTCCTACGAAGAAGAAGACAGGAAAAATATTTTATGTGGAAAAAACCAATAATGATTAAAACTCATATGTTTTTAAAAATAATGATTCTTAAAAAATTATTCCACTTATTATTCATATATTTTATGGAAGAAATCAAAATTTATGAAGGTTATTCTATGTGATAATTGAATGTTGGTGGCACAAAAATTTCGGATTTGAAGATAATTTTTGTTGTTGTAAAAACATGTTCCTAGTATTGGAGAGTATAGAATTTATAGATGTAAATATTATTTATATTCATACTTTAATTATATTAGTGCATGTGGTAAAATAATAAATATTTTTTGGATCAACCAACAACATTACAGATATCCCATGAGATATGGAAATAATATTTATAGAGGGAGTCAATCCTCTCCATGAATGATTTCATAGAATGTTGTCCTGAATGTTGATTATAAATTCCAACCATTGACAAATAGTTGGGAAAGATGTGAACAAGATATAAATGTTTAAAAATGGTGTCTAGTATTTTATTTACAAAATAACATATTTATAACAATTCCCAAAATCTAAATGTGATACAGGAAAGTGTTAATGAAAACCCACAAATTATAGAAACTTCTCGTAAATCCTCAAAATGAGAACTAACCTTCATTTTTAATATTGGATGTTATTATTATATGATATAATATATGAAAATTTTTAATAATGAGAATTATTTTAAGGATGGAATAATGATTTCTAGAAATGATGACTCTATCTGAATCATAATATTTTGATATGAAATTATTTGGGTAGAAAAGTTTAAATCGTGGAAATCCTTGTTCATTTATGGGTTGAAATAAAACTTGTAGAGTGTGTGAAAACTAAATGATGAATCCAATTTTTTTTAGGAAAAAATTGTTTTATAGTGTAAATAGAGGAATATGGAAAAGTTATTTTGAATGGTAGAAACATAAATGGGATCTCGATTCCAGTTATTGAAGTGTAGAATTCATGTTATCTAAGAATAGAAGAATAAACCATTTTTTTGTATAAAAGGTTGGGAAATAATTGTTATAGAGTAATGATAAAGTTATCAATGTGAGATATTTTCCATTGTATTCCAGAATCTTCATGAAGAAAACATTGGGTTTGTTTAATTTTTCAGAAAGTAAATATTACGAACATTGTGCATAATAAAGATGACTTTATTTCAACTCGTCTCCTATAACAAATTCATTCTATTAATTTTGGTCCAATGAGAAGACAATAAAATTTTATAGATATTTACATAATTTTTTTAATTTATGATTTTACATTCATTATATATATTATATATTTAATTTAACACCCCATTCTTCAACGGTACGCTTCTTTTTGAATAATACAATAGCGTGTGTTATACACAACTTCGAGTTCTAACACACCACAACCAATCAAACTAGCCGTTATGGATAGTAGTACCCACTTTTTGAAAATTTATAAATTTTAAATTTCAAAATGGACTTCATTTTGGGATTCAGAATATCAAAATTAACTTAGAGTGAATTTTTGGTATTTTTTTTAAACATCCAATTTGTGATGAATAGTAAAATTACTAAATTTAAATTAAAAACAAATTTTTTAATCGAAATAATTAATAGTGATAAATTATTAAATTGAGTGGTTTTAAATTATAATTAGATTATATTTTTACCATTTAATCCAATGTTTTTCATTGTACATAATTTCACATTTAAACAGGACAAAAGCAAGTGTCAATCTTTTAATAGTTATTATTTCTTTAAAACACGCTTTTTGTTTTGACAACGAGAATTAAAGTTAAATTAATTTCTTCAACTTATATTTTTTTGATTTTAGAAAAATGGATTCCATATTTATAATCATGAGTTACAAAATTTTTATATAGGTAACTTTTATTTTTAGACATTTTGAATAATTATTTCAGTAAATATTTTATTTACCATTGTTAAAGGGTAAATCCGTTAAATAAGGGTGAAAAAATAAAATTATAATAACACTAAATTACTCTAACATGTGTCCCAACCTTATTGGATGATACATGTCTGACCATGGGAATCATTGGATCAATTTTGGGACCTCATGGAGCCAGCTGTAAGTAATAATGACACTTTATATTAATTAAGATAAAGTAAACACAAAAATGACATAAGCATATATCTTTTAGTAAAACAGTTTTAATATAGGGTTATATATGTTATCATTTTTACTATAAATATTTATTATAAAGATAAAATTATTTTTTACATAATGGTATTTTTTTTAAAATATTCTGACATTGAATAATTAAATTTATTTAAGACACAATAATGATGCAGTATTTTCCTTGTTAATGAGAGAATCAAATAATTGGTATTATAAATGTAAAAATAAATATAATTTGAAGGTTTTAATGACATCCACTAATTTTATAGGTTAATATGACATGTAAGGATTTCTTAAATGAATTAATTTCTAAATAAAAAATTTGTTAGGACTTTATCAAAAATAAATTATTAAATAGTGTCAAAATTGACATAAAAGAGTTTTTAAAAAAAATATTATATTATTAATTGATATTATATTCCTAAAAATATAGGTATCATCCAAAGGACTTATATGATTATAGGTATGTCATTAATGAACCACTTGGGGTTCACTTGGTAGTTTATATCATGTTTATTAACCAAGTAATATAAAAATACAAAGAGATATGGTAAATGTAAAACTAATTAACTAAGAGTAAAATCTAAAAGATAATGTTAACATACTAACCCAAAATCGTCTAAAACCTATTGGTTGAGTGGGATTCGACCAATCACCACATTATTCTCTAAATGAATTATTTTAGAGCCATTATATACCAAATTTTAATTTATTATAAAATAATATTTTATGTTTTTCCTAAGGTGCCCCTCACCCCTCTTATAAAAGGGCAGTCCCCCTTCTCTCAAATTCAAACCTTCAGAGCCTTTTGGATCATCCAACCCCTACCCAAATATCCTTCCAACTTCTCGAAAATCATCCCAGAGGAATTCCATTAGTCAGAAAGCCTACCTAAGGATCCGTTTTGATAATATCAAAAGGAAGAACCCAAAGAAGAGGTAAATATTTCATCACCTCTTTGAAGTTCCTTTCTTATTTCACTTCCTCATTATTTGTTGTTTCGATTATAAAATAATAAATCCAGTATATTATATATACCATGGTGTAACTATAAATATTCTAAAATATTATTCATTATTCTGTCCATCCTTTGAATGACATGTCAGCATACAAGCATACATATGGATTATAGTCTCCATGTCATGGGGTAATTGTTATTCAATACATTATTATTTTGATGAGTTTAATAATGATGTGTAATCGATGTAAATAATAAATATAACATGATAATGATTCTTTATATATGATATACCATTCAATTAAATATTATTTTAATATCAAATGAATGTTGTTGTCGCTCGTACGTATGTACGGATTACCGACTTCACGAACGCGATGAGATTCATTCCCCATCGAATCTATTCAAGAATAATTTCCATTAGCTAATTAAAAATAATGTTTAATACTTGATATCATTCGGTATATGAATAATATACATCCCATCGATAACAAATATGACTTACAAAACAAATAATATAAAGGAAAATGAATCTGTTAACACCCATAACAATGATAATAGTAAGATATTATTAACAAAGCAATATCAAAAGATCGTATTAATGTGTACGATTATTTTATAATTTAATAAAAATTATTTCACCTTTGTACATGAGGTTAAACTGCCCTCGACCAAGGAAAAGTATAATTTAAGGGTTTATTTCACAATCTCTTCATTATCTTAGATTGTTTATACGTAATTATCTACTGGGACCTCATTATCATCCACATCCATGTTTCTTAAAAATGTATTTCAAAAAATTCTTACTATTTTATAGACTATGGGTTAAAGTAATTTATACACTTTTTTGAATTTTATAAGATGCTTATAAAGGAATATTTTCATCATTTTCCAAACAAGGTCCTTTTTAATCTTCTCATCAATATTAAGGTAAGAATGTCTTTTTTTTAACTTATACAGAAGGTGCTTCTATTTTCCGCAGTTATAAAATCATTGATGCTTCCCTTTCAAACATATAAAAATAATTTCAAAGTAAATATTTCCTTTTATAATTTTTTGACTTTTAAATGATTTCAGAAAAAATATATTTCTCTCAAATAGATTTGATTTCATCTATGTCAACATCCTTTGATGGATATTTAGATTATTTGAAGTTTATTTATAATGATACAAGACTTTCAGATTGTATTTAAGGTTTTGTGATATGTTTGACAATGGATGTGTTATTTTTATACAATTCATGATTTATGGAAAAAGTATTTACATTTCATATGCTTGTTTTAATACGAATGTTTATGTTATGTTTAAAATTGTTCATATGAGAAATGCATTGGACTTAGTAAGTGACTGGTGGAGCCCTCTATAGCTCCTCGATGCATCGTTAGGTCTCATGAGACAAACTAGTGCCTTGGAACAAGGCCATGAAAAAATATTATTTGCAGTCTTGGCACAAGGCCTTGACTATGTGGTTATGATAGTTTGGTATTATGCATTCCATCATTATTAAAGTGGTTATTGATATATCACATGATTATTTGAGGAGTAAAATATCCGTGTAAATAAGTAAATGGAATTATTTCATTTAATTTTTTCCATATTATTCTGATGTTCAAGTTCAAAAGGATTTTTTTTAGTTATACGTAACCTTAAATTTTTATACTATTTAATGAATGTTTTCGCTATATTGTTTCCTTACTGAGCATCTGAGCTCACCCCTTTCATTGTTTTTTTCCCAGGATGTGATGAAATATATTATGACTAACATCCAGGGATATTTTGAGGGGATATGATTGTGGACTATGGAGACTATGTTGTTGTAGTTTTTCACATTATCATATAATGTAAGACTTATGAATGTATATAATATTTCCAAGGCTATTAAACTAATTAGTCATTTGAGACATAATCTTTTGTGATCATGCCAATGTTATGTAATAATTCACTGACTCTGGGTAACTAGGGTCAGGGTGTTTCAGTTGGTATCAGAGGAAGTTTAGTACAAACCTTGGAAACTAGATTTAGATAAACTCTGATTACAACATATAGCCCTAAGATAGACTTTGAGGATTATTATGGAAGAAATTTCTAGAATATTGGTATTGTAGATATTTTCTGAGTTTTCTAAGTAACAAATCCCTGTCTGGATACGATCAGGTAGGGGAAGCTCTGGAATAGATGTACCTAGGGTTAAATCCTGAAAACACCGCTTTGAGCTGGACTCAAACTGTAAATTGTGCACGAAAATGGGCATTGTTTCACTCTTGGTTACGACACTCCCATGGGATATTCTTAGAATAATTCCCATTTTCATTATAAACCCTTTTGAAGGGTTTATTAGTATATACTTCCTCAATGAAAACATTTTTATGTTTATGGATTATATTCATAAACTGTTCAATTTAGGTTAGGTATTTTACAAGTTTGGAATTATGTATTTCGATTCAAAAACTAATCTAGTTTATGTCGTTGATTAGATATTTCACCTAGTGGAAGGAATATAAATCATATCAATGCATGTACTCCATGTTGGGATTTCCCTACTACTCAAGATAATTATAGTGGAGCTAGTGATACAAATGGTGTTGATCAGCTTATCATCATACTGGGACAACTCACTCAGGTTATGAATAATAAACTTACCCGTATGGAGCACCCTGATCCATATTGCAGAGGATCAATGTTATATCACTTCATGAGGAAAAATCACAAACATTCAATGGGAATACAAATCCATTGGTAGCTGAGTAATATATATGTTCCCTAGAGAAAACATTTCAGGCTTTGGGGATTAGTGAATGGGAAAAGGTTGACATGGAAGTTTATCGCCTCACTAGAGATGTTGATCAATGGTGGTCATTGATTCAAAACACAATGGAGGATGAAAAAGTATCATGTATGGAATGGAGGGAGTTTGATGATATTTTCTTAGAAAATACATTCCTCGTTACCATCGAGCAGATATGGAAAGAAAAATTCTCAGTCTGAGGCAAAAGGAGGACGAGAATGTTGCAGAGTATAAGGCTAACATTACAAGGTTTGAAAGGCATGCTACAGATTATATACATAACCCATGAAGTAATATTGATCATTTCATTGATGGTTTAAAACCATTTCTCTATCGAGCTTTAGTATCACAATCCATCTTGTCATACGAATATAGTGTCTCTTGCGCTATCAGGACAGAAAAGTAATTCCTTAAATGTAGAGACCCGTATCTTGACGTACATGGACATTACATTACATTTTCGGAATACTTAGTACATAACAAAAACACACACACAAGGACCGTAATAGTTTAGTGTCTTTGGAAACTCAGAATATAATCTTCTAATTGTGGTGAAAGATCTTCAACATCTCCCATAAAGATCATATTTTTTTTATACCTAAAACCATTCTTTATATCCTGGGGAAAAGAAAACATAAAAGGGTGAGCTCAAATGCTCAGTAAGGGTAAACAAAAGAAATATCAATCACATCATATACATAAGCACATAACTTTTGAAAATCTTAACCTGCAAAAGAGATCATAATTTCATAACATGGGGTAAATCATGGCAGTGAAATGTAATCACAATAATCATAACATAAAACATGAAACTTTGTGGAATTCACACATAATCATAGAGAATCATTTCTTGTTAGTCAAGACTCATTGCCAAGACTATCTTAGTGGACAAAGTCCCTTTCTGAATCGAGTAACCCTCGTTTCAGTCCTGTTTCACTGAACTGGTATAACCTACCATTCCAGCCATGTCTATCTCATGAGATATAAAATCTTTACCTAATGCATTGGAGGGAGATATAGGTCCCACCCATCTTATAATGAATCATTTCTTATGTGTGCCACATAATCATAAAACATACATCATCGCATAACACATGTAACAAAAATGGGATTCTTGAAACATCATGACATCATAAAACAATTCATATAAGATAAAGGAATTCATAAAAATATTTCCATCACAACATAATCAAATCCATGTAATAATAGGGATAGAAACAGAACCCTTTATCATCTTAGATGGAAAATAATTTTGATAAAACACTTGAACTTCATTCTTGAGGAAAATATCCTTTCTTTTTCAAAAACATTTTACATTTCTTAACATGTCATACAACTTTAAACTAAAAGAAGTTGATTAAAAATAAACTTGAAAACTTTTAAAGGAAGCTTCTTGGAAATAATGTTTTAAAAATCCATTCTTGTCGTATAAGTTAAAAAAAACATTCTTCGTACTTTTGTCGGAAAAGTCAAAAAGTACCTCGTACGGAAAAACGACAAAAGATTCCTTTCATATTCTTTACTAAAAACTCACCTAAGGGTAAAATTGGATTTAAACTATTTTAAGTGGATGGAAACAATATTACATATTGAGGGAACATGGATGTGGATGATAAAATACACCCCAGTAAATACTTACGAATAAACAATCTCGGATAAAAATGAGATTGTGATATTTCCCTTACCTTAGGTCCGATTTGCTTTGTACGTGTCTGAAGCTCATGTATAATGGTTTAAATAATGTCATTTACTTATTACAGAATCATATTCATTGTTATGATATCATATATCGTCCACTTATGACATTATATTACCCGTTCTTTTGTAAATTTCATGTTAAAGAATCGTTTTGGGTAAAATCGTTTCTTTTATCGTAGGTGTTTTGACTTGTTGTTCTTGACATTATTATTACTTATATCATGATTTACTTACTTCCAGAATATAAAATATGATTTATATATCATATATATTCAGTATATATATATATATAATAGATAGATAAATGAAATGAAAAACACCATTCCTGGAGACGGTAGTCCGTACGTACGCATGAACGCTGTTTTCCTTTCCCTATTGTCTTGAATGGAAGTAAGTAGATGAAATACATATATATATATACATAAATCCAGTAACTTTATAATGTCATATATTTCATTATTATTTCTTATATATACTTTATAATCATTCTTAAATGGTTAACATGGAGAATGAATCTCATCGCGTCGTGGAGACGGTAGTCCGTACGTACGCACGAGCGAGGATATCATTTCCATAAATACTGAATTGAATTGGAGTGGATTATACAATATATCATAATCAATATTATGTTTTAATAACTATGTATAGTTATTCTTTACACCATTATACCCATCCATGTAAGGTGGTGGTGGAAAATAGATTACACCACGGCGTGGAGACGGTATTCCGTACGTACGCACGCGCGGTGATTTCTTTTTCTGTAGGATAGATAGATGGTGAAATAGGGTAGTTTCATACTTATAATAACATATCAGTATATGAGTGATACTGATGTTATTACTTCATAATGAAACAACCTAAGAAGAAGAAGTGGAAGAAGAAATAAAGATGAAAGAATTGGTAACGGTAATTACCTCTTCTTTGAAGCGCCTTTTGGATACCTCCTCTTAGGGAAATAAAATTGGTCTTTGAGGAAGACCAGAACCTCTAAAGTGGATAAGAGATTTTGGCAGGGGTTAGCCGAGCTTGAGTGCTCAAATTGGTGTGAGGAGGAGGGGGAGGAGGTGCCCTTTTATAAGGGAGGAGAGGGGCACCTTAGGAATATCTCAAAATATTATTTTATATTAAAGTAAAAATCGGTTTATAATGGATACAAAGGGTCTTATTTCGAAGCTAAAGTGGGGATGGGTCGAAATCCTATCAACCAATAGGATTTAGACAAGTTTAGGTTCTTATTTTAACCTTATCAATTAGATTTAACTCTAAGTTAAATAATATAACTTTTACTGTGTCTTTTTGTTTTCTTTCACTATATGGTTAATACACTTACTATAACATGCCAAACGAACCCCAAATTGTTTATTATTAATATATATATCCTTATCTAAGTCATTTTGCCGAACCTTAGATTTTTAGGAATAAAATAACAATTAATAATATAATATTTGATTTAAAAACTATTTTGTGTCAATTCTGACACTATTTGATATATGAATTTTGTGAAAGTAATAACAGAATTATATGTTCGAACCAAATTGATTAAATCAACAATAATATATCATAGTAACCTATAAAAATAGTGGAATTCATAAAAAGTCTCAAATTACATTCATTTGAGCATTTATAACATCAATTATGTTAATATTTCCTTAAAAGGGTAATTACTGCATCATCGTTGTGTCATAAATAAATTAGATTATATAAAGTCTACAAATTATAAATAAAATATCATTATGTAGGAAATCTTTTTATCTTTCTAATGAATATTTATAGTCGAATTTATCTTATGTATAACCCCATATTAAAAATGTTTTAGTTATTAAACTTTGATTTTAACTATTTTAACTATTCATTAAATAATATAATATTAAATGTCATAATCTAATCCAAGTGGACCTAAATGGTCATATTATATTCATAAGGTTGTTTTTGGTCGAATTAAAATTATCCAATAGAATTAGGACATGTGTTAGGGTAATAGTAATATCATATTTACCCTTAGTTACCCTATTTACTATTAACCGTGGTAAAAAAAAGTAAAAAGTTACTATTCACCAAAAATTATTTTCATCTCATTGAACCACATTTTACTTACTGACATCAACCGTGTTTCTCGGATTTTTGAAATTCCATTCACAGAAGTGGTAAAATTAAGATTTATGAAGAAATTAATTTTTTTAACTACCACTTAGTAGTTTCACTATTCATCAAAAATTGATGTTTTTCAGAACAATGCCAAAATTTCATCCTAAGCTATATTTCATATTCCGAATTCAAAAATGAAGTCTATTTTACCAAATTCATATCATAGAATTTTCATTAATTAATTTTATAATTAAATCCCGCTGTTAAAACAAATAGCGTGTTTTTAAGAAACAATATCTATCAAAAGATTGACACTTGATTATGTCTGGTTTAAATGTGAAATTACATCCAATGACCAACATTGTATTAAATTGTAAAAATATATTCTAAATATAATTTAAAACCACTCAAATTAATAATTTATCACTATTAATTATTTCGATTAAAAAAGTTGTTTTTAATTATAATTTAGTAATTTTCACTATTCATCAGAATATGAAAGTTATCCGAAAAGTACCAAAATTTCACCTTAGGCTAAATTCGATACTCTGAATCCAAAAATGACGTTCATTTTGAAAAATAAGATTTACAGAGTTTTAAAAAGTGGTTATTACTATTCATAACGGCTAGTTTTAATAATATTTTAATAGCATATCGTTGTTTAGTGAAACTCGGTATTGCGTATTACACACGCTATCGAGGAAGGTCGTGATTGCGTGTAATGCAAGGCAAGTCAAGGATGCGTGTTGTGCAAGCTCCTTTTGGTGTAGCGTACAACACAAGATATTAATTAAAAAGAATATTTTTTATAAAATCTTGGGCTGTTACATTCTACCCCCCTTAAAATGAATTTCGCCCTCGAAATTCGTCGGGGTTATAAATGGTTTACTATTTGAAAGTTTCTTTAATAGAAACCCACATCGTAAAAAGGAATATCAAAACCAATATTTAAAAACAAAAGTATGAAACGTAACGGTTACCCAAATAAACTAATCATTGGGTTTCCACATAGGTGAAAATATGGATATGGAAGAAAAATCTAACCATCATGTTCTGATGGAGAGTGGTAGAGAACATGGCTATGGAAAAACCAATAATCACAAATCCATAAATTTGTGACGATCTAAGGTACCATCCGATTCATCAGGTATAAGATCACTAGGACAACATTTTTGGTTTTCAAGATCATTTCCCTAAAGTTGAAAATTTGAATTGGAATAAATACTTTCTTTATTTTGGTACAATCTCACTATTGTTCGTGCCTAGAACAATTTCCACTTCATCTATTAAATAAATGAAGTTGAATTTGTTATTCGTGAAGTGTTAGGAGATCATGTGATAGAATGACGGGTCATTCCATCTGTCTCAAACAAAAGGTTAGCAAAAATTATATACAAAAGTCGATCTATAGTGAGATTAATCATATATAGTTCCTAAAATGGGCTTATACTTCATATATCATATTGCTTAATATAATAAAATTAGTTTCTACTAAACAGGGACTTCATGTAGGCCAGTGGTAGGCGATAAAGGCCAGTCGCACTTCGGTTGTGGGTTCGATTCCCACAGCCTTGTCCGAAGCGATGGGCTGTCGTCCGTCCTGCAGGTTGTCCTTTTTCTAAAACTATATTACTATAACATCCCATAAATAATATCGAAAAAACTTCTATCTTTAAACAATACTAACTTATGTCCAACATAATCTATTCCAATCTTTAGTCCTATCCATAATACTGCAGTCCATTCTCATAACATAGTGAAAACGATTACCAGAGATTTAATACCATCGTTGATCCCCATATATCATATGATATATCTTGTTGGACACATTCCAAACATTCAAAGGCCTTAATCTTGTACTCTCTTGAATACCCATTGAACCTTAGTGAAAACTTGAATGCAGTTACTTTCCACATACCAAAATCCTCAAAATTTTATATACTCAAACCATGATATCACTTAGTCCTTATATCAATCATGAGCTCATGAATACTGTTAAACATTTCATTTTCTCGTTTTACCTTCATTATGCGCATAATATCTCAATCACTTTGAATACCACATTAGACCAATACATAAATATTCCAATATTCCATGATACAACATTATTTTGGAATCCCATTACATAAAAACTTAATCATTCCACCACATCGTTGTCATATTCAACATTGCCAATAGTGATCGCATGTGACTTCCCTTTGTCCTTTGCCTTAAGCGGTTGCTCATGTCGATCATCACTAACCCTTGGATTAGGGCATTTATTGGCATAATGTCCCATCTCCTTGCACTTGAAGCATTGAAGTGTTGGTTGTGCGTTCTCTGCAGTGTTTGCTTTATTCACTTCATTAGAATCCCTTTTTCCATTACTTCGACACTCAGCTGCTCGATGACCTTCTTTTCCACACTTAAAACATTTTCTAGTCCCTTTAAGACAATCTCCACCATGCTTCTTTCCACACTTTGTGCATAAGGAAACATTCATCTTCTTTTCACCATTATTCTGAGATTTCTCCTTGAACTCCATCTTTCGTTTCTTGTCAAAACCATGAGATGGATATGTAACACCAACTTCCATTTCTACCTTGATAGCACAACGCACAATTTCTTCATAGCTACTGAAGTCTCTTATAGCTAATGCCCTTCGAAGACTTGGTTTTAAGCCACTGAAAAATCGATCAACTTTACTTTCAGGTTGGATGATAATGCCAGATGCATACCTTGCAAGTCTTGTAAAATTCGCTTCGTATATACCAACAGATTCATCATCCTTTTTCTTTAGTTCAAGAAACTCCTTCTCCATCTTCGTTCGAATAATATGAGGGAAGTACTTACTGAAAAACAAGTTCTTGAACTCATCCCATTCCATGGAATCAATTTCATCTCTTTGCCTCGTATTCTTGATAAGATTCCACCATTGATCAGCTTCACCTTCCAAACGATATACTGCTAAGATGACTTTATCATGTTCAGAACATTGAAGAACTGAAAATATCTTTTCAGTAGTACTAATCCATTGTTCAGCAACTAATGGATCAGTAGACCCACTGAAAGAAGGCGGACGCTGCCTCATGAAGGATTCAACAGAATGTTAATCCTTCCTTTGCTCGTTTGGAAGTCCTGCATGATTCATAGCTTGAGAAAGTTGTGTGAGCATGGCTACAAGATTTTGCATTCCAGCTCTCATATCGTTTGGTTGCTCAGGGGGACAATCATTGCATTGTCCATTGCATTGATCAACACGGTTCCTTCGGGTTCCAGCCATCGTCTAAAACCCCAAAAGAATAGTGTGAGAGGCAAAAATCATGCTAGGGAAAACAACATAATAAAGGGGTAGTACCCTCAATATCTAACATCTTAGGTTAAATTCTAAGATCGTTAGAGCAATTCTAGGACTATAACCTATACGTATACTTAACCTTAGAGACATCCCTAGACATACCTTAGAAATATCTCTAGGGATCTCACTAACTTTTTCGCATCCTAGTTTCCAAAGGTTGACTAAACCTTTCCTCTGATACCAACTGTAGAGACCCGTATCTTGACGTACATGGACATTACATTACATCTGCGGAATACTTAGTACATAACAAAAACACACACACAAGGACCGTAATAGTTTAGTGTCTTTGGAAACTCGGAATATAATCTTCTAATCGTGGTGAAAGATCTTCAACATCTCCCATAAAGATCATCTTTTTTTTATACCTAAAACCTTTCTTTATATCCTGGGGAAAAGAAAACATAAAAGGGTGAGCTCAAATGCTCAGTAAGGGTAAACAAAAGAAATATCAATCACATCATATACATAAGCACATAACTTTTGGAAATCTTAACCTGTAAAAGAGATCATAATTTCATAACATGGGGTAAATCATGGCAGATAAATGTAATCACAATAATCATAACATAAAACATGAAACTTTGTGGAATTCACACATAATCATAGAGAATCATTTCTTGTTAGTCAAGACTCATTTCCAAGACTATCTTAGTGGACAAAGTCCCTTTCTGAATCGAGTAACCCTCGTTTCAGTCCTGTTTCACTGAACCGGTATAACCTACCATTCCAGCCATGTCTATCTCATGAGATATAAAATCTTTACCCAATGCATTGGAGGGAGATATAGGTCCCACCCATCTTATAATGAATCATTTCTTATGTGTGCCACATAATCATAAAACATACATCATCGCATAACACATGTAACAAAAATGGGATTCTTGAAACATCATGACATCATAAAACAATTCATATAAGATAAAGGAATTCATAAAAATATTTCCATCACAACATAATCAAATCCATGTAATAATAGGGATAGAAATAGAAACCTTTATTATCTTAGATGGAATATAATTTTGATAAAACACTTGAACTTCATTCTTGAGGAAAATATCCTTTCTTTTTCAAAAACATTTTACATTTCTTAACATGTCATACAACTTTAAACTAAAAGAAGTTGATTAAAAATAAACTTGAAAACTTTTAAAGGAAGCTTCTTGGAAATAATGTTTTAAAAATCCATTCTTGTCGTATAAGTTAAAAAAAACATTCTTCGTACTTTTGTCGGAAAAGTCAAAAAGTACCTCGTACGGAAAAACGACAAAAGATTCCTTTCATATTCTTTACTAAAAACTCACCTAAGGGTAAAATTGGATTTAAACTATTGTAAGTGGATGGAAACAATATTACATATTGAGGGAACATGGATGTGGATGATAAAATACACCCCAGTAAATACTTACGAATAAACAATCTCGGATAAAAATGAGATTGTGATATTTCCCTTACCTTAGGTCCGATTTGCTTTGTACGTGTCCGAAGCTCCTGTATAATGGTTTAAATAATGTCATTGACTTATTACAGAATCATATTCATTGTTATGATATCATATATGGTTCAATTGTGACATTATATTACCCGTTCTTTTGTAAATTCCATGTTAAAGAAGCGTTTTGGGTAAAATCGTTTCTTTTATCGTAGGTGTTTTGACTTGTTGTTCTTGACATTATTATTACTTATATCATGATTTACTTACTTCCAGAATATAAAATATGATTTATATATCATATATATTCAGTATATATATATATATAATAGATAGATAAATGAAATGAAAAACACCGTTCATGGAGACGGTAGTCCGTACGTACGCATGAACGCTGTTTTCCTTTCCCTATTGTCTTGAATGGAAGTAAGTAGATGACATACATATATATATATACATAAATCCAGTAGCTTTATAATGTCATATATTTCATTATTATTTCTTATATATACTTTATAATCATTCTTAAATGGTTAACATGGAGAATGAATCTCATCGCATCGTGGAGACGGTAGTCCGTACGTACGCACGAGCGATGATATCATTTCCATAAATATTGAATTGAATTGGAGTGGATTATAAAATATATCAGAATCAATATGATGTTTTAATAACTATGTATAGTTATTCTTTACACCATTATACCCATCCATGTAAGGTGGTGGTGGAAAATAGATTACACCACGGCGTGGAGACGGTATTCCGTACGTACGCACGCGCGGTGATTTCTTTTTCTGTAGGATAGATAGATGGTGAAATAGGGTTGTTTCAAACTTATAATAACATATCAGTATATGAGTGATACTGATGTTATTACTTCATAATGAAACAACCTAAGAAGAAGAAGTGGAAGAAGAAATAAAGATGAAAGAATTGGTAACGGTAATTACCTCTTCTTTGAAGCGCCTTTTGGATACCTCCTCTTAGGGAACTAAAATTGGTCTTTGAGGAAGACCAGAACTTCTAAAGTGGATAAGAGATTTTGGCAGGGGTTGGCCGAGCTTGAGTGCTCAAATTGGTGTGAGGAGGAGGGGGAGGAGGTTCCCTTTTATAAGGGAGGAGAGGGGCACCTTAGGAATATCTCAAAATATTATTTTATATTAAAGTAAAAATCGGTTTATAATGGTTCCAAAGGGTCTTATTTCGAAGCTAAAGTGGGGATGGGTCGAAATCCTATCAACCAATAGGATTTAGTCATGTTTAGGTTCTTATTTTAACCTTATCAATTATATTTAACTCTAAGTTAAATAATTTAACTTTTACCGTGTCTTTTTGTTTTCTTTCACTATATGGTTAATACACTTACTATAACATGCCAAACGAACCCCAAATTGTTTATTATTAATATATATATCCTTATATAAGTCATTTGGCCGAACCTCAGATTTTTAGGAATAAAATAACAATTAATAATATAATATTTGATTTAAAAACTATTTTGTGTCAATTTTGACACTATTTGATATATGATTTTTGTGAAAGTAATAACAGAATTATATGTTCGAAAAAAATTGATTAAATCAACTCTAATATATCATAGTAACCTAGAAAATTAGTGGAATTCATAAAAAGTCTCAAATTACATTCATTTGAGCATTTATAACATCAATTATGTTAATATTTCCTTAAAAGGGTAATTACTGCATCATCGTTGTGTCATAAATAAATTAATTTATTTAAAGTCTAAAAATTATAAATAAAATATCATTATGTAGGAAATCTTTTTATCTTTATAATGAATATTTATAGTCGAATTTATCTTATGTATAACCCCATATTAAAAATGTTTTAGTTATTAAACTTTGATTTTAACTATTTTAACTATTCATTAAATAATATAATATTAAATGTCATAATCTAATCCAAGTGGACCTAAATGGTCATATTATATTCATAAGGTTGTTTTTGGTCTAATTACACTTATCCAATAGAATTAGGACATGTGTTAGGGTAATAGTAATATCATATTTACCCTTAGTTACCCTATTTACTATTAACCGTGGTAAAAAAAAGTAAAAAGATACTATTCACCAAAAATTATTTTCATCTCATTGAACCACATTTTACTTACTGACATCAACCGTGCCTCTCGGATTTTTGAAATTCCATTCACAGAAGCAGTAAAATTAATATTTATGAAGAAATTAATTTTTTTAACTACCACTTAGTAGTTTCACTATTCATCAAAAATTGATGTTTTTCAGAACAATGACAAAATTTCATCCTAAGCTATATTTCATATTCCGAATTCAAAAATGAAGTCTATTTTACCAACTTCATATCATAGAATTTGCATTAATTAATTTTATAATTAAATCCCGCTGTTAAAACAAATAGCATGTTTTTAAGAAACAATATCTATCAAAAGATTGACACTTGATTATGTCTGGTTTAAATGTGAAATTACATCCAATGACCAACATTGTATTAAATTGTAAAAATATATTCTAAATATACTTTAAAACCACTCAAATTAATAATTTATCACTATTAATTATTTCGATTAAAAAAGTTGTTTTTAATTATAATTTGGTAATTTTCACTATTCATCAGAATATGAAAGTTATCCGAAAAGTACCAAAATTTCACCTTAGGCTAAATTCGATACTCCGAATCCAAAAATGAAGTTCATTTTGAAAAATAAGATTTACAGAGTTTTAAAAAGTGGTTATTACAATTCATAACGGCTAGTTTTAATAATATTTTAATAGCATATCGTTGTTTAGTGAAACTCGGTATTGCGTATTACACACGCTATCGAGGAAGGTCGTGATTGCGTGTAATGCAAGGCAAGTCAAGGATGTGTGTTGTGCAAGCTCCTTTTGGTGTAGCGTACAACACAAGACATTAATTAAAAATAATATTTTTTATAAAATCTTGGGCTGTTACATTAAATATTATGACAATAATGTAAAGAAAGAGAAGAAGAGAATGGTGAATAAAGAGACAGGTAATGGGAAAAAGGGAAATATATATTTTCCATTATGTAATAATTGTAGGAAGAAACACCCTAGTACTTTCCTAAATGTAATGGGAGTCTATTACAAGTGTGGTGAAAAATCCCACCAAGCTCATGATTGCAATGGAAATAATGTTTTTGTCAGTGTTGAATGTTATAATTTTATAGAAATGGTGCATTATACAAATTAATGTCCTATTTTACAAGGAAAATTACCATAAAAAGGCCAAGGGAGCAAGGCCTAGCATATGTTGTTACTACAGTTGAAGTTGAATAATTATTGTATTTGTGTTTTTGGATTCAAGAACTATATTATGGTTATAAGAATAATGTGATATATTTAATTACTAAACTATAGTACTTTTTGTTTTCATTAAGGTTTTAATATGACTAAGGTAATCATATTTTCAGTATGTGACAATAAGAGAAACGTTTCTTTGTTTGGGGAATCTGATGTAACAATTGATTTTGGAATTTAGATAACTTTTACCCAGAGTTTGGACAGAAGAATTTTGGATAACTATAATGTTTGTAATGGATTAAGTATATCTTTGGATAGTATTTTTTAAGGATATAACATTTCTAATTATTATTTTTGGAATATTATAATACTATATTATTGGGAAAAGGAGAACCTATATGTCGGGCGATAACCCATCGCATCGGACAATGCTGTAGGAATGGAACCCACAATCATAGTGTGACATGACTTTATTACCTACCACTAGCCTACATGATGTACTTGGTTATTAAAAAATAATTTTCATCATTTAAATGGTATATGTTTATATTTGTAACCCTATACAATTCGTATAAATAGAGTATTTTTGTGTTCTTTTATGTTTTAGAGTGAAAGATGAGTTTATGGTAGAAATTTATTAATGGATAAAACTCTAATTATAAAGTAAGTATCTCCTTACGATCTCATCCAATCACATAAATTAATTACTCAACATTAAGAAAAGAAACTTAGACCAAAAACATTGTCTGTTTACTTTTCCTACGGTGTAATAAATGACCTTTCAACCCATCAAAGGTTTATGGCTTTCAGATTGTTATATTTCTCGTAATAATATTCTCGATCACACTCCATCAGAACATTATGATTATTTTTATCTTCCATATCCATGTTTTCCTACATGGAACCCTACTATGTGTTATTTTCGGTAACCTTCATACTTACCATTCTTTATTTTAAAATAGAGGCCTCATTAATCCATTTTTCGATGTGGGATTTCAACTAAAATATTTTGAAATGTCAACCCCAAATTTTCAATACCAAGAATAAATTGTGAGGATTCAATTTATTGATGTAGGCGAGAATTTAACACCCCATGCTTCTATGGTATGCTTCTCTTTTAATAATACAATAGAGTGTGTTATACGCAACTTCGAGTTCTAACACACCACAACCAATCAAACAAGATGATATGAATAGTAGTATCCACTTTTTTAAATATTATAAATTTTATCTAGCAAAATGTACTTCATTTTTGGATTTATAATATCGAAATTATCTTTGAGTGAATTTTTGGTATTTTTTTTGTAAACATCCAATTTTTAATGAATAGTGAAAATTACAAAATTTTAATTAGAATAATCATTTTTAATCGAAATATTTAGTAGTGATAAATTATAAATTTGAGTTATTTTAATGTAAAATTAGATTATAATTTTACCATTAAATCCAATTTTGGTCATTGGACAAAATTTCACATTTATACTGGACATAAGCAAGTGGAAATCGTTTGATAGTTATTATTTCATTAAAACATGCTTTTTTTGACAATAGGAATTAATTTTAAATTAATTTCTACCACTTATGTGTTTCGAATTTAGAAAAAAGGATTCTATATTTAGAATCAGGAGGGAAACATTGTGTAAATAGGTAACTTTTATTTTTATACATTTTGAATAATTACTAAAGTAAATTTTTTATTTACAACGGTTAAAGGGTAAATCTGGTAAATAAGGGTAAAAATTTGATATTATAATAATATTATAATAATATTAAATTACCCCAACACATGTCCAAACCTTATTGGATGATATATTTCCGACCATGGCCATCTTTGGGTCGATTATGGGACCCCTAGGAGCCACTTGTAAGTGATAATGACACTTTATATTAATTATGTTAAAGTAAATACAAAAATGACATAAGCATATATCTTTTAGTAAAACAATTATTACATAGGGTTATATATTTTATCATTTTGACTATAAATATTAATTTGAAATATAAAACGATTTTATACATAATGGTATTTTATTTATAATTTTTAGACATTTAATAATTAAATTTATTTATGACATAATAATGATGCAACATTTTTCTTATTATGGAGAGAATCAAATAATTGGTAATATAAATGTTAAAATAAATATAATTTGAATGTTTTGACGAAATACACGAATTTTATTTGTTAATATGATATGTTAGGATTGATAAAATGAATTTAGTTAAAATTAATAATTTTTTTAGGGATATAAAAGATATAAATTATTAAATAGTGACAAAATTGTCATAAAATAGTTTTTAAAACATATATTATATTATTAATTGATTTTATATTCCTAAAAATCTAAGGTTTGGCCAAAGGACATATATAATGATAGGAATGTCATTAATGAAGCACATTGGGTTCACTTGGTAGTTTATAGTAAGTTTATTAACCATGTAATATAAAAATACAAAGAGACATGGTAAATGTCAAACTAATTAACAAATAGTTAAATCTAGGAAATAAGGTTAATATAGTGACCCAAACTTGTCTAAAACTTATTGGTTAAGTGTAATTCAACCCATCCCTACCATAGCCTCTAAATAAATATTTTTGGAGCCATTATAAACAAAATATGAATTTATTATAAAATAATATTTTATGTTTCTCCTAAGGTTCCCCTCACCCCTCTTATAAAATAGCACTCACCCTTCTCTCAAATTCATACCATCAATGCCTTTTGGTTCGGCCAAACCCTGACCAAATATCATTTCAACTTCCCTCACATAATTTTAGAGGAATTAATTTAGTCCTAAAGCTTACCTAAGGATCCCTTTTGATCAAATCAAAAGGAAGAACCCAAAGAAGAGGTAAATATTTCATCACCTCGTTCAAGTTCTTTTCATCATTTAAATCCTCTTTATTTTTTGTTTTCATTCTAAAATAATAACTCTAGTATCTTCTATATACTTTCATGTTACTATAGATATGGTTCAACCATATTTATTATTCTATCCATCATTTTAATGACATGTCACCATACGTGTGTACGTACGGCTTACCGTCTCCTTGTCGAGGTGTAACTGTTATTCAATACATTATTATTTGGATGGGAATAATAATGATGTGTAATTGATGTAAATAATAAAAATAAGAAGATAATTATTATTTATATATGATATAATATTCAATTATATATTATTTTAATATCAAAAAATGACATTTTTTCTCGTAAGTACGTACGGATTACTGTCTCTACGAATGCGATGTGATTCATTCCCCATCATATCCATTCAAGACTAATTTCCACGAGATGATTAAAAATAATTTTTAAAAACTTGATATCATTAAGGATATGAATAAGACACATTCCGTCCATAAAAAATATGACTCAAATAACAAAGGATATAAAGGAAAATGAATATGTTGACACCCGAATCAATGATAATACTAAGATATTATTAACAAAGCAATATCAAAAGATCATATATGATATCATATTAATGTATATGATTATTTTATAATTTAATAAAAACTGTTTCACCATTGTAAATGAGGTTAAACTATCATCGACCAAGGAGAAGTATAATGTAAGGGTTTATTACGCAATCACTTTATTATCTGAGATTGTTTATGCGTAATTATCTACTGGGACCTCTTTATCATCCACATCCATGTTTCTTAAAAATGTATATAAAAACATTCTTACTATTTTATAGACTCTGGGTTAAAGTCCTTTATACCCTTTTTTGACTTTTATAAGATTCTTATAATGGAATCTTTTCATCATTTTCCAAACAAGGTTCTTTTTAACCATTTCGACAAAAATAAGGTAAGAATGTCTTTTTTTTCTTATACGACGGTTGAGGCTATTTTCCACCGTTATAAAATTTTCAGAGCTTCCCTTACAATATTATAAGAATATTTTCAAAGTAAATGTTTTATTTTATAATTATGTGACTTTTAAATGATTTTAAAAAAGAGATATTTCTCTAAAATAGTTTTGATTTCATCTATGTCAACATCATTTGATGGATATTAAGCTTATTTGATGTTGATTTATTATGATACAAAACTTTCATATTGTAATGAAGGTTTTGTGATATGTTTGATTATTGAAGTGTTATTTTTACACCATTCATGTTTTATGGAGAAATTATTGAAATTTAGTATGCATGTTTAGTGAGGAATTTATATGTTATGTTTAAACCTATTCATATGATGAATGCATTGGATTAAGTAAGTGACGGGTGGAGCCCACTATAGCTGATCGATGCATCATTAGGTCTCATGAGACAAACTAGTGTCTTGGCACATGGACTTGACATAATATTATTTGTAGTCTTGTCACAAGTCCATGACTGTGTGGTTTGATAGTCTGGAATTATGAATTCCATCATTATGAAAGTGGTTATTGATATTGCATGTGATAGTAGAATATCGATGTGAATAAGTAAATGAAATTATTTCATTTTATTTTTTCCATATTATCGTGAAGATAAAGTTTAAAAGTCTTTTGTTTTAGTTATACATTTCATTAAATGTTTATGCCTATTTATAAAAGTTTCTGCTATATTATTATCCTTACTGAGCATCTGAGGTCACCCCTTTCTATGTTTTATTTCTCCTTGGATGTGAAGAATCATTTTATGACTGACCTGCAGGGACAGTTTGAGGGGATACGAGTGTGGACTATGGAGACTATGTTGTTGTAATTTTTCGCATTATCATGTAATGTAAGACTTATGAATGTATCTACTTTTTCCAAGGCTACTAAACTAATTGGTCTTTCGAGAAATGTTCTTTTGTCATAATACCAATTTTTTGTAATTATGCAATGAGTCTGGGTAACTGGGGTTGGGGAATAACATTTAAGACATAAATTATAGGATTTAAAATGTTTAACACTTTTATGAGAAGAGATGAGAAGGAATGTGGGTATTTTCATGAAAAGATTGAAACTGAAAATGGGGTTAAATCCAAGAATAAATTGAATTCATGTAGTATTGAAATACATTGAATTCAGAAAGAGATCAACACTCCATAAAACCCCCCAAAAAAATTGGCGTCATTGATTTGTATAATGGAATATTATTTTATATGAGGAGTAAAATATTGATTGATCATGGAATTCCTCACTAATTTTAGAGGAAGGTATCGATCACATATATTAATATTCATAATAGGTTTATATATATATACCATGTTATGATATGAATCCTTATGAAATTTTTATGATAAAATTCCATGATTAAGACACTGAAGTTTTTTTTGGAGTCCCGTAATCATAATGAACAATGGTGTAAATCATAGAATGTTTGATCTAAGAGGAAATGATATGATATTTCTTAGATTTTATCTAGATAGAATCAAACATAGTTACTACCAAAAAGAAATGCGAAGTGTTTTTGACTTAGTTGATTTGAATGTTCCTAAAAAATTTTAGTAATATGGATCCAAAACACATTCATATTGTCCAATATTAAGATGAAGAAAAAAATTTTATTTAAGAAAAATTAAAAGTATTACAAAAAATATGGGTGAAAACATGGATAAATCGAACTCATGTATTGCCATTGATGATGAGGATTTAAAAAATCTAATCCAAGGATTAGGAAATAGGTGGAAACTCAAAATATTATTAGTGATTAACATGAAAAGGTTCAATAAATAAAAAAAATATAATTGCTTATACATAATTATTTTTATTATAAAGTGGAGAAGAAAGATATTAATTAACCATTTTAGTGTCAATAATTGATTCATGAAATGAGTGAATAGTTACAATATATTTAAAATAATTATAATATGTAACATGTATGAAATCCAGATGCAAAAATGTTATTTTTACAATGTGGGTGTTCTAAAACATATTGAATGAAGATGGTGAAATGAAATGATATATAGGGATATTGGATTGCAAATTATAATTAATATTTTTGGTAATTAGTTTGACGATACTATATATCTTGTAGAATATATTGAAACAATTATAATCTTTCATTCAATGGATACACAATAAGGTTATAAAATATTTAAAATAAATGTGATGTCATATTTTCTAAAGGGGTAACTTGGTGATGAATATTATGTTGAAAAATAATGTGGTATTTTATTGGGAAGGATGAAATATTATTAGGAAAGTTGAATAATTCTTAATATAGGATATAGAAATCTCTAAGATCCAACTCTTCAAAATTTTATTCCTGCTTAAAGAATATGAATTTTTTGCAATTATGATTTGATAGTAATATTTAACATAACTAAATTCATTATACTTACCTTATTTTTTTGTGTATTTTTATTTTATTACCATTGATTGGAATAATTAAAGAACATTGCAATTATTTTCTAAATAAATGAAAATGTTTATTGAAATATCCATAAATTGAGAAATAAAATGCCTTATTTGGGAATAAATATCACAAAATATGATATGAAATTTTACTTATCATGAAAAGTATGAATACAAAATTTAAAATAAGTGTGGAATGAAAAATTTTAAACCCTTATCCACATGAATTTTAGTGGGAACCAAGTTGACTAAATATTGAAAAGGTATTGAATTTTACTCTAAAGAGTTTCGAAAGCTGAATCGTAGTTTTCTATATCATACATCCATATGACCAAACATTGTTTATGATGTTACATTATATTAATGATTGATATGTGTTCTAAAATAATCACATGTCTTGTCTAGGAAAATTATTTTTAGAGACATTATAGGTACACAAAATTTTGGAATTAGATATGGAAGCTTATAAAGAATTGATTTGTTTGTCTACAAAGATGTTTATTAGGAAGGAAGTGTATATGATAGAAGATCAATTTCTATCGTTGTTTCCATCATTAGGGATATTTTAATATGATTTCATAATATTTAATAGAATTTAGTAACAAATAAAATGGATTAATTTTAGTATTATCTCACTTCTAAAGATGAAACAAAACATCTATGGAAGATGACTGAGTTGTAATACTTACTTGTTGATGTGATCAAACCTTTGATATTGAGTTTAGATATTTAGATTGAGATAAACAATAAAATAAATCTATTTAAAAATTCATTCAAAAAATATTATTATATAATATAATTTAAACCTTGATGATGTAGAGAAGAAGAACTCAAGCCAGAGTATATTCCAACATTTCAACCTGTTTCTAAAATATTTAAAACACCATTACAAAAGAAATAATTATTAGAACCGGGGTTACACTTGGGTGTCCGACCTCATTCTCACTATGGTTGATTTATGTGTTTTACCATCTCTATTTTAGCCTCTGGATATGGTTTTCAAGGGGGGGGGGGGAAGAAGATTATTTAATAAATTTATCCTTTATCTTATACAAAAACTTTTAAATAAGAATGTACATGGGGGTGTTTGTTGTATACTGTGAACTCAACCAGTAAGCGTATAAACATTACATAGAGTATAATGATGTATTTTTAAGAAAATTGTATTTATAGAAATGTGATTGATGTCCTGAATGGTGGATATCTATAATGTCAAGAAGAGGTCATTGTTGAAGGAGTTGCATATGCAACAACTTTTTGATAAAATTGATTAACTATCAATAATTTGTGTTTAAAAAAATGAGTTTGAAAACATAGGTTTAAAATATTTGATAAGTGATCCATAGATTTAGATTACAATGTTTTGTTAGTTTTTAACATTAGTTGACATCATCGTCTAAAGGGGGATGCTGTTAGGACTAAGTTAGTTTGACGTGTTTTTTGGATACTCATATATTTTTGTGATGAATGTTTTATATTTTAATATAATTAAGTAAACTTCATTCACATTGAATGTCTTGGTGATCATGAAATGTGTAACATACACATAATACTAGATTCATTCTTTAAATGAATACATATCGCATTCCATTTTTAGTTTTAGGGATGTTTTTCTACTGAAGTGGTTCTGAAACTCAATTTAGGTCCGAGATTATTTTTTTGTTTAGTGTAATGATTTTTATCAAATTAATCCTATGATTCATGATATTCATTAAAAATTATGATGATTTTTTCTATATTATATGTTTTGAATATCATTATTTTTGTGAAATAGTTTTGATCCATGATTTCTGAAATAATGGAGGATAATTGTATTTTATTATTATGTCAATTATATTCTAATAATTATTTCGTCAAAATCTTGGAGAGGTCTTGATATTATAAATCATTTTTATAATAATATAGAGTTTGTAATCAAATTCATCTAGTCACATATGATCATTATGAGACTAACTATGTAATATTTTTGAAAAATGACTTGGATGCTTGATGTTTATATGGTCATGATGATCCAATCCATTATACTGACTGATCATTCATACATTCTGATCCATAAAATGAACCACGTTTAAGGATTAATCATCTACTTCAAAGAAACTAGAAGAATGTCACTAAAACAAACACTAGGGCATCGAACACATTCTGCCAATGTTCCAACATAGGAGTTCTGACATTGATTCCTCATCCACATTGTTGGAATCATGTTTACATTATATTCATCATTATTACAAATATATCTTTGGATTGATTTACCAATTGAAAATATGGATTTTTTGGGACAGATGAACCAGTTATGGTTAGAGTGAAATAAATAGGATGTTGTTCAACAATGTATTCAAAAAATTTCATAAATAAATTAATTTTTTTAGTTCTCATTTACGCCATGATTCCTCGAACAATCATTGAAAATAGTCTATATAATGGATAATATAGAAAAATTCATGTGACTCATTCTGACACTGATAAAGTCACCAAATTCAAGACTTCTTTGGACACAGTTTTCATCAGATTATGGAAATGATGAAAATTGATGAAAATGGGAATTTTTATATGATTTTGAAGGTTTTTAGAATATTTATATGTTGTCATGATGGTGATTTGAAGTAAATGATGTATATTAATGTTTTAACAATGTTCATGGTATAATGATTTTAGTTGGAACATCATAATAGGGTGTCATTAATTTTGTATATGTTTTATATTAATAAAAAACAATATCAGAATGAATGAAGCACCAAACTACATAATTAATTAAAGGATTAATGTAGGCTGATGTTGTATGAATATTTTTTATGATTCTAGAAGAATCAAGATATGTTGATAAATACTAAAATGGATAATGTTGATCTTGAAATAAAAAGATAATTCAGGTTGATATAAATTCCATTAATCTGGATATATTTTCAAAGTAGAGTGATATTGAGAGACATATTTGCATTGAAGAAGCATAAGAAAATAATAGTGTTCATTGTTTTCTAGACCAGACTGAGTCATTGGTCCGATTGGATTCTAGAATGAGAGAGAGAGTGATTAATAGATTTACAAAGAGAATAAAAGAAGAATAATTTTATTGATTGAGATATCAGATTGGGAAATCATACTATGTTTTCGATAAAATTACAAAAGTTAATTTCTTACAAACTTTTGGGTAAGAAAGTTATAAACTATGTTCTAAATAATTATATAAGTTGAAGATGATGAAGTAGAAAAACGGAATGATTTTAAGCAACCAGTGACAGATTTTTTTCATATTGAAAAATATTATTAACATCATTCTTCCAAGAAGATGACATGCACTTTTATGTAAATCATATGTCTACACAAGTGAATGAGGATTTTCTAAATTTTTAATCCACCTCTCAATGATGCTTTGATCCACGTCGGGCCTCTTCAACCATATCCTCTTGAATTTTATTAAAAAAATAATGTTTTTAATTATGATTATCTATAGAAAATGGGTGTTTGAGTTACACAATTTATTTTCATGATCTCATGTAATAAATAATATATGAAATTACCCTAACTTGGTACTATTTTTAATCAATGTAAATTTGGATAATTTGGTTAGTTATTCAAAAAATGTGATGATAAAATTATTATTATTAGGGGTACAAGGTAAACTAATGAAAATATAAATGATATGTGCATGCCACATCTATATAAGAATAGGTAGAGGTTGAATCAAACTTGAGTTATTAGGGATTACCAATTTCTCCAGCTAAAACATCTATCATCATGGCACCTAATATAAAATATCCTACCTCCTTTAATTCTACTAGTAATGACACTTAATTTCAAAATACATCTTTGTGGTTATTGGGCGAACTTCTCACAATGAATGGTGATATTATTTCACCACTACTTACTCTATTGAGTGAGATACCATACAGAATCCCTTAAAAAATTATAATGTTATTAGATATTGAGAAAAAATTGGTGGTACACCCATTATATATATTTCTATTTATACATTAAAATTTTTTTATCCCTTGGTTTATTTTAATGAAAAATATCATGAAGTGATGGGGTAATCATAAGAATTTTTATGAACACTAAATACTTATCTTACCCACCAGTATCTGTATCTCAGTAAAGCAATACTTTAGGATCAGCACATCACTGTATTTATTTCAGGCATGTGATAGAAACATTCAACTATGTTTTTAGTGACAAAATTCACCTTTATTGATTTGTATAATATGTCAAAGTCAAATTCTTATAGTTCATCAAAAATTAACATCTATCTAATATTTTGATTCATTTGAGATATGATGTACCATAAAAAATTATAATCAAATTACAACATGAAAATATTATAAATATATTATGTCTCAAATATATAAGACCATTTTTTTCCATTACCAACTCATGGAATATAGTTGTGCAGTTCTACTCAAGGGAGATAATATAACAAGATCCATATTCTACCACTTATTCTTATTACATAAAAATTCACTACAATTCCAAAACAAAGGAACCACAACAATACATATAGATTTTTCATGAATAGAAAAAAATCATGATTGAAGTTGATCTAAATCATCCCTTTAGCACATATATAGAATATTTACTCTCATGGTTCCAATGAAATATCACTACCTTGTGAGTTATAGGATTTATGACATAAGGTAGTTTTGGTATATCATTTTTTAGTCATTAATATTAAAATATTAGGATAAATAATGTACATATCATGATAAAATACAATGTTTCTTTACATGGTAATATGTCCTACACTATTTAACGGAAAAACATGATTCCATGTTATAACACCACTTTCCTTAATAACATGACTTTTTAGATCTATATATTATTCTTTGATAGCTATTAATAATGGAAATTTTCAACAAAATTCACTAAAATGATGCAAAATTGGTTATCATGCTTCTCTACGATATGATAACGATCAATGATATTATTACTATAAATTTTGATTTATGAGTAATGTTATCATTGAAATATTTTAATCAGATTGGTTATGAATACCACAAGGAAATTTGTTTTGAAAAATTGTATAAAAAATACTCTTATTGTCCATATCATATCCTAAAATCATTAAAGGTTATGTATAACTCTTCCAACCAAATATGATGAAAATCATATCATATATCAATCATTTATATCCACTATTAATATTATAGTTTATCAATGTTGTCATCATACTATTATACGTATGGATACAGAGTTTTGGAATCACCCATGTTGTGATTCAAAGATGAATAAATCACTTAAAAATATATCAATCTAATTGATTCTTAGAAACCAATATTTTTATTTTGTAAATATATATATAACAATAAATGATTTCAACTCTATATCAATAACCAAATTGATTGAGTATTTTACATCCCACTTTGAAGGAAACCTAGATAATCCCACCAAAAACACTAGGAATATACTACAAAACTATAAAATTTCACTTATTAAACACCCTACATCAACCTATATCAAGAGAGAACATATTTTTCAATATATATATACAAATTTATAAAGTTGTTTTATATCCTGTATTGGCCACTATATATATTAATCATTTAATATAAGAGTCTCTTTGTCAATAAATATAAAAAAATTAATGTGTTTACAATAAAGAGATGTTGTTAATGGAACCATCCAATCCTTCATAATAATATTATCATTGAAATTTATCTAATGTGTGAGATTTTCATAACATATGTCCACATCAGATATGAATAGATATAAATAGGAAAATAAATAACTATTCACCTTCTTCATATAATAAGGGATAATGTTTCCAAAATATAAGGCATCAGATCCCACTGAAGATTCAAGACATCTATAAGTAAATAGTATATAAATGAGTAGTTTGTAGCATTATCAAAAAAATTAATAGAGATAAATGAATTTATAAATACCACACATCAAATTTGGTATTTCTTACTTTATATTCAATGGATATCTTCTCTATTTCATGAAACCTCTTACCCTCAAAGTGAGTTGAAGGTCTTCTAATGGAAGGTGGTATATATAAAAACATAATATTTAAAAGGATTATTCACATCTACTCATGTATTTTTTATTTTGATACCCTTTATAGATCATTCGATATATGTACTGTTAAATATCTCATACAAATACTGAGGGAATGAAAAATTATATTGAGTTTATAAAGATCACATATACAGCTTTAATAATGGAATGATTTTTTTCCTTCCCAATAAAGATGTGTTCCATGAAAACCATTATCACATCGATGATATATGAGTGGCATAATTCTCATATTTATAGATAAGTCATATTGAATAAAAATTCATGAAATACATCCACTATTTACTATAAATTGATCCCACTTTCACTTATTTTTAAATAGGACAAATTCTCTTCTTCTAGGAATTGGTGGTGTATTGACCTTTTAATTTATCCAGGGTTGGATTATCATAACCATGAAACTTTGATCATCCAACTCAGAATTTGTTGGAATCTTGAACATAATGTCTTATGTTAAATTATTTTGAATAAATACATATTTCAAAATTGACATCATTTATCATATCATTTGATTAAAATTCAAATTTAATGTGAAAAGGCATAGAAATTATGTCACATAATCTATTATTTTCCAACTACCTTATATAAGGAAAATAAACACAAATGACTTCCCCAACACCATCACATTAGGGTGGAATAGTTGATTGAAAATTTCACTAAATTCCTTCTATGAAAAGGCACTATGTTTTTTTCCTGAATTACAGAATCCAACATCTACTAGTTGGGACCCTTGAGAATAAATTTGGAACACATAACATTAAGAGATTTTATGTTTTCCAAAAATTAATAAATATTTTCAATCATATCAATTAAACTAATGGTATATTATTTATAATAATATTTTAAGGTTTACAGGATTTTTTTTGTAATTAAAATAATCAATTATTATTTGGGATATCATGAGGACCAACCTTCATATCCTAAACCATATTATTATTTGATTCTGATTATATAAAATGGATAATATGAACTATGACATTGATTAAATCATAATAAAAATTGGACTTCTAGTGGAATGTTTACCACTGATCTATAATGTAGGATTATATAGTGTCATCTAAGTGTAACAGTACTATACAAACTAAAATTAAAAATGAGAGATACTTTTTAGAAAAACATCATATCATTAAAATTGAATAATAAATCCCTCAATACGTCATATAAAACACGTGGAAGAACTACATGTAGTTAAACAAGAATAATAATAAATTTAATAATAACCAAATTATCAGATTTTATCATATCACTCGATGGATTTCATTGATCATGCACTCATAGAATATGATTTACTAGGATTAATAAAATAAGTTTAATGATCACTATGGATTGTCTATAACATGGTCCCAATAACCATGAATATATTAAGGTCCCACCATAGTTCACATATACACCTAGAACTCCTCAACAATCAATTATACGTTGAAATCAAAAATAAAAAATACATTTGTTCCTACCCTTAGAAACTCATGAATCATTTTGATGAGTGTCGGTGAGTTACTTATTCTCAACAAACCCATAATTTATCGATGACTATATCTTATATATACCATTACATATTGTATATTATTAAATAAAAAGATTTATCTAAAACTATTTTTATAGATACTAACCTAGAATCCCCCAATCCCAGTTCTTCAGTTTCCATCTTGAATAGACCGAACAGAACTACTAATCTCTTCAGGATGTAAACTAGTATAAGGGTATCATGAAAACCTCAAAGGGAATGATTTCTCCTATTATTTTATTATATATATAATATCTTTTTTTATAAAGAAAAATAGATGATATCATCATATATTTCATAATCATAAGACCAACTTATTAGTTAATAACATTTAGTCAGATTCAGTGAGGTAATAAGTTAAATTATATATTGAGAATACTTATAATATAAAAGTTAGAATAAAATAAGTCAAAAACATAATTTATTTAGTAACTATATATAAACATCATAAACATCATCAAAATTATTGGTACAAGTTGGGATGGACGGAAAATAAAGTGAGATAAACTGGAAGATAATATTACAAATACAGTGCATAAATAGTTATTATTAACTATCATTGGGGGACTCATCGGTCAACACGCATCGAGTCAAATTCTATAAACACAAAATACAATTGAATGAGTAACATAAACCTATATTTTTAGCCTTTATGATTCCAATATTTGATAAAATAAAGTCTATATAGACCCATATAGTGTATATATAGTTTCATCATAACAATCCTAGTGGGTTTTCAAAAACAATCTTGTGAAATACATTTAAAAATTAATCTGATGCTTGACCAATTGAATATGTATATATAAGTATTGTATTTTATCTTTATATAAAACAATTAATAATGGTATAATTTTAAAATCATATGAAAAATTATTGAAACCATATATTATTTTTTATTTTTTATTAGATTGAAAAATATTCATGAAATTTAATCATAATATAAATAATAATGGGGAGCCACCAAGGGATATATGTTGGGATACATATGGTATTTGTATTATTATCATAAAATCAAGGTACCTTTGTAGAGGGGAATGATTTTAATTCATTACCATTAAATAAGTTTTGAATAATACTAAAAACATTATTCAAAAAAACACCCAAAAACCATACAAGTCTAGTGCCTTTGGAAACATGGAAGCATAAGCACAAGTACATAAATGAGCTACATCTTCTCCCACTAGGTTCTTCTTAACTATATCCCTAGTTAAACACAATGAACAAAAAACATATCTTTATAACCCGGGGTATTAAAACATATAAAGGAATGAGATGAGATGCCTAGTAAGGGTATGAAGTAAGATACATAAGCATAATCATGGGTATATTGGTGTGAGAACAAGATCATGAAAATAGAGGACCATAACCTGCATATCAAAGATCATTAACATGAATCAATTAATAAAACATTGTAGTTCATAAGACATGAATAATGAGGAAATATTTAACATAACACAAAAAATGTATACCATAGGAATAAAATGTAGAATTATGGAATACACATAAGCATATATAATTATATAAATAGTAGTACATGTATTACTTCCAAGGACCTCTTAGTTGATAAAATCCATTAATAAACTGGGATCACACCCCGTTCTAGCCCTATTTTATTGAACAGAGTTCACACCTCATTCAAGCTATATAATACAGAACCAAGTTCAATTCCCATTGTAAACCTATAATACAGAACCAAGTTCATTCTTCGTTCTATCCATATAACATTGGACAGAGTTCATTTATCATTCTATACATGTATATGTCATGTCATATAAATCACTACCAATTGTATTGAATGTAGATATAAGTCCTCCCATCTCATAGAGAAATCATACATACTTGTTCAAAATGATAATTTAAAATAATATAATATTCCATGAAATGAAATGGGTATTATAATATTGTAGTCATATCATAAAATATGAAAAATTATTGGTTTTTTAATCATTTAATCAAACACATAACTAGTTAAAAGAATTAGGTTTCAAAAGCCTATAACTCTTGAAAGATAAAAGATTTTCATAAATAGAATTCCATCAATAAATAATCTATTTTGAGAAAAAATATGAATGAAAACATTGAATAATTACCTATTAAAGGAAATAGTAACACAAATAGATGTAATCCTAGAAGGAATATAATTTTCAAATATATTTTAAATAAATTTTTTGAAGAAAATATACATTCTTCTTTGAAAATTAATTTTGAAACATAAAACCTTTTGAAAACCATTTTTTTAAAATAAAATTAAAAACATAAACATTACTCATTGAAAATAATAAAATATTTTTGTAATCATTTTTCCAAAATTATTATCTTCATGGACCATTTGAAATCATTTTTTAAAAATGGTTTATAAAAAAAACTGATTTCCCACTAAAGGGAGAAATGTAGTCAGATTTATATTGATTTTTTTTTCATAATTATCATAAGCACTAAAGAATTCAAAAATGGTACTGATATATTGATATATATTTAAAAAATATATTATATATGAACTCATTAGTTTTCTCTATATATTTTCTAATATATTTCATCAAAAGAAACAAAAATCATAAACAATGATTAAATGTGATGAGATTGTTTCAATAAAATCTTATCACTTGCTAACATGGGATCGTAATCTCCATGTAATAATAATAAATCTAATGTAGTATAAAATATAATTAAAACATGTATATTATTCATATAAAATTTAAAATAAATGAATATACTCCTCAAAAAATAAATTTATGCTCATAACAAAAAAATGAATCTCAATGATTTTAAATTGAGACAAAAATATTTTAAATTTTTTTTAACATTGGAGAATTAAAAACCATGAAAGAAAGATCATAAAATGCATGTTTAAATAAATATTATATTGATTAAAATAATATTTTAATACATTTATGATAATAATACAAACCATATCAAAGGAATGGGTGGAGAATGAAGCTTGTATCTCAAATAAATAAAATGTGAGTCGAAATACCCTTAACTTATATCTTAAATTTCATTATACTCATTCAATCCACATGTATAAACAATATAATATTCTCATAACACATTAACAGAGCCATATTATTATATATAATACCATATATGGTTATATAATTATTTTATATTACCATATTGTTAAAAAATCTATGTTCAGGATTCAGATTGGATAATATCTGATTTCTTCTTCACATGTGGCTTAATTTTTTTTTATTTTGTTCATATATTTATATTATGATTTAAATAAATTAAACCATGATATAAATTCAATTTATATTCAGTATATTTTTATCATAATAATCTATATAAAATTAAATTATGAAAAGGTAATACACCGTTCATAGAGATGGTAGGTCATATCTATGCATAAATAATGATTCTTTTTTTTAAATGTATTGAATGAAATAATGTAAATTAAATATATGAATATATATATATATATTTATTATAGTATAATTATTAAATTATATATATCATATATTTTAAGAAAACTCATCCTTAATACATTATATGTAGTTTCTGGACTAATCACATCACTATGTGGGGGAGGTAATCAACACTTCCTCTAACGAAATTATCATATTTATAACAAATGAAAAGAATAATGATATTTGTTTTAAATTTTTTATTGATTACTAAAAATATAATAAATATAATATATAAAATATATAAATATAATTTTCATCATAATTTCCACTATGATCGGTGGTAAGGAAAAATGAACTATCATCGTTTCGTGAGGGAGTAGTTCACCGTAAATGTAAAAAATATGTTTGTTTCCCGTTATTCTTATCTATAGACCAAACCGTAATTTAATTACATTAACTAATATTTTTTATATAAAAATATTTGATCTTATTAAACCATATAAATTATACTAATTAAAAATTTGGAATCCATTTTTCTAAATTACAATCATATAAATAGCATAAATTAATTTATATTTAAACCTGCAGTCTGGTTGAAAAAACTTATTTTTAAAGTAAAAATGTTAAAAAAATTAATTTGTATTTATATCCGATTTAAATGTGAAATTGGATACAATGAACTATATTGTTTTATAAGAATATAATATTATAAAATACAAATTTTAAACATTTTCATTGTATAATTTATCTATATAAATAAATTGTATGAAAAGTCATTTTTGATCTATAATTAAGTATTTTTCACTACTCATTAGAATATTAATTTTCACATAAAAATTAAAAAATTTACCCTAAACTAATTATTAAGTTTCATATTAAATTATGAGGTTTTCATTAAATATTAAATCTATAAAAGCCCAAAAAATTGTATTTCAATTGGTTTCTCTATTAAAAGAGTGTATAAATAACATAATAAAAATATAGGGGTTGTAACACCCGAGATTTTTATGAGAACTATTATGTTTTTATGTTATATACATCATCAATGGAATATTTCACTACCAAAAACACTAGCTTGGCTTGCTTTACATGCAATCAAGACCTTCCTCGATAGATTGCGTTTTCCGCAATACTGAGAATCCATAAACAACGATATGCGATTAAAATATTATTAAAACTAGCCGTTATGAATAGTAATACACAGCTTTTGAAATTTTATAAATTTTATCATTCAAAATGGACTTAATTTTTGGATTCAGAATATCGAAATTAGCCTAGGGTGAATGATTTGTATTTTTCTGAAAACATTCAATTTTTGATGAATAGTGAAAACACTAGGTTACTGTTTAAAAACCGAATTTTTATTTAAATAATTATTTATTATATTTAAATTTATTTTATATCAAAATTTATACATAATACCTATATAAGTTCAATGTAATTCATTGGAGTCATTTTATAATAATTTTAGATATATAAAAATTTTAATGAACTTTTCATCGTCTTTTACCTACCTCCTAGGAGAATTTGAAAATTTACATAGAACTTAATTTTACCTCTTCTGTTAGTGGAATTTCAAAAATCTGAGTGAAACGGTTAATATCAAGGAGTAAAATGTGGTTCAATAAGATAAAAATCATTTTTGTTGAATAGTAACTTTTTACATTTATTTACCACGGTTAAAAGTAAGTAGGGTAATTAAGGGTAAAAATGGTATTATTATTACCCTAACACATGTCCTAATTATATTGGATAAGATTAATTTTACCAAAAACAACCTTAGGAATAAAATATGACCATTTATGTTCACTTATATTAGATTTGGACATTTATTATTATTTTATTTAAAGAAGAGTTAGAATAGTTAAAATTAATGTTTCATAACTAAAACATTTTTAATATAGGGTTATAAATAAAATAAATTCGACTATAAGTATTTTTAGAAATCTATAATGATTTAATACATAATAAAATTTTATTTATAATATTTAGACATTAAATAATTTAATTTTTTGTATGACAGAATGATGATGAATTAATTACCTTATTAAGGAAATATTAACATAATTGATATTATAAATACCCAAATAAATGTAATTTTAGACTTTTAATGAATTGAACTAATTTTATAGGTTAATATGACATATTAGTATAGATTAAATTAATGTTTTCCAAAAAAATCATGCTTTTATGATTTTCACAAAAATCAATTACAAAATAGTGTCAAAATTGACATAAAATAGTTTTTCAAACAAATAATATTTTATTAATTGTTATTTTATTCCAAAAAAAATATTGTTCAGCCAAATGGCTTAGATAAAATTATATATATTAATAATGGACAACTTGAGGTTCGTTAGGCTTGTTATAGTAAGTTAATTAACCCTATAGTGTAAGAAAACAAAAAGACACGGTAAAAGTTAAATTATATAACTTAATGTTAAATCTTAATGATAAGGTTAAAATAGTAACCTAAAATTGTCTAAAATATATTATTTGAGAGTATTTCGACCCATCCCCACCTTATCTTCTAAATAAATCAAATTCATGATATTAATAACCGAATATGACTTTATTATAAAATAATATTTTAATTGTTTCCTAAGATGCCACTCTCATCCCGTATAAAAGGGCACCTCCTCCCTCTCCTTCTCACACCACTTTGAGCCTTCAATCTCAGCCAAAACCTTCCAATTTCCCTTATAAACTTCCCTAGAAACATCCTAGAGGTCCTGGTCTTTTTCAAAGACCATCTTTAGTGCTCTAAGAGGAGGTTAAGAAGAGGTGCTTCAAAGAAGAGGTAATGTTCGTTACCGATTCATTCAACTTTATTTCTTCTTCTACTTCCTCTTTATTAGTTGTTTAATTTTGAAGTAATAACATCAATATCACTCATATACTGATATGTTATTATAAATATTTAACAAATCTATTTCACCTTCTATCCATCCTACAGAAAACGAAATCACCGCGCGTGTGTGCGTACGGAATATAGTCTCCATGTCGTGGTGTAATCTGTTTTCCACCACCACCATACTTGGATGGGTATAATGGTGTAAATAATTTCTATATTTTATTATTGTAATGTTATATTGATTCTGAAATAGTATACATACACTTCAATACAATTACACGATCATGGGAACGATATCATCGCTCATGCGTACGTACGGCCTACCATCTCCACAATGTGATGCGACTCGTTCTACATGATATAAATGAATTGAATGAATAAATATGATATATGTTACACTAATATCATTCTGTAAATTAGGTATCTATAACCTAAAAATAAGAATAAAAATTTATTCGGCACAACACGCATAAGAACAAAAAACAATAAACACCCGAATAACAAGTAGCTCAGAAATATTACGAATACGAAGCTAAGAATAGGACCATATATGATATTATAAAAATGATTATGATTCTTGAATATGTAAATATCATTATTTAAATCATTATACATGAGGTTCGGACCCGTACGAAGAAAATCGGACCTAAGGTAAGGGAAAATCTCACAATCTCATTTTATCCAAGATTGTTTATACTTCAGAATTTACTGGGGAATATTTATCATCCACATACATATTTACTCAATATTTAATATTATATATATCCTCCTAAAATTGTTTAAATCCAATTTTACCAATTTCTATGTTTTTAGTAAATGATATTAAAGTAATCTTTTGTCCTTTTTAATACGTGTCACTTTTTGGACTTTTCCAGCCAAAGTACAAGAAGAATGTTTTTCATTAACTTATATAGCATGAATGGAATTTTAGAACATTATTTCCATGAATCCTCCATTACATTTTTTCTTGTTTATTTTTAATTAACTTCTTTTTGTTTAAAATTTTACAACATGGTAAGAAAGAAAAAATGTTTTTGTAGTAGAAAGGATATTTTCCTCAAGAATGGAGTTCAAGTGTTTTATCAAAATTATTTTCCATATAAGATAATATAGGACTCTGTTTCTATACCTATTTTGACATTGATTTGATTATGAAGGAATTATTTTTATGAGTTCCTTTTATCTTATACGATTTATGTTATGATGACATGATGTTTAAGAATCTGATTTTTATTACATTGTTTATGCTATGATGTAAGATTTATGATATTGTGGAACACATATGAATGGTATCATTATGAGTTGGGTGGGACCTATATCTCCCACCAATTAATTGGGTAATGATTTATATCTCATGAGATAGACATGGCTGGAATGGCAGGTTCATCTGGTTCAGTGATACAGGACTAAAACGAGGAGTGAACTTGGTTCAGAAATGGACTTTGTCCGCTAAGATAGTCTTGGAAAAGAGTCTTGACTACTAAGAAATGTTTCTCTATGATTATGTGTGTATGACACAAAGTTTCATATTTTATTTTATGATTGTTGGGATTACATTTCAGTACTATTATTTATCCCATGTTATGAAATTATGATCTCTTTTGCAGGTTAACATTTCCAAAATAATATGTTCTTATGAATATGATGTGATTGATATTTCTTTTGTTTACCCTTACTGAGCATTTGAGCTCACCCTTTTTAATGTTTTCTTTTCGCCAGGTCAGGAAAAAAGGGTATTAAGTACGATATGACAAAATGGACTCTAGATATGATAAAATAAAAGGGAGATAGTGTAGATGATTTATGAACCAGTTGTTTATGTTTCCCAGTTTCTAAAGACACTATAACTGTAGGGTCCTTTCATGGTTTTGTTATATGTTGTAATAAGTGTTCTTTAATTCTGAAGTAATAACAATGTATATAAATTATGGGCTGTAATAGTTGATATCAGAGGGAAGGTATAGTCAACATTTGGAAACTAGGATGTGAAAGCCTTAGTAAGAACCCTAAGGATAAGTATAATCATAGAACACAATCATAGTGTTTTAGAAATCTCCATGAATAACCTATGATAAAGCCTTAAGTGTGAAATTTTATTCTTGATTATGTGGTTTTCCTATTATAATTAGTGTTGCTCACACTATTCTTCTTGGTTTTAGTCAATGGATAGAACCCGAAGGAACTGTGTTACTGAGGAATGTGATGGGCAATTCAATGATTGTCCCCCTGAGAAACCAAACGTTATGGGAGTTGGAATGAAAAATCATATATCAATGCTCACACAACGTTCTCAAGCTATGAATTATACATGACTTACAAACGAGTAAAGCAAGGCACAACATTCTGTTTAATCCTTCATGAGGCAGTGTCCGCCCTCATTCAGCAGGTCTACTGATCCATTAGATGGTGAACAAGGGATCAGTACTACTGAAAAGATATTTTCAGTTCATCAATGTTCTGAACATGATAAATTCATCTTAGTAGTATATCGTTTGGATGGTGAAGCTGATCAATGGTGGAATCTTATCAACAATATGAGGCCAAGAGATTAAATTGAGTCCATGGAATGGGACGAGTTCAAGAACATATTTCTCTATAAGTACTTCCCTCGTATTCTTCAAACAAAGATGAAGATGAAGTTTCCTGAACTGAAGCAAAAGGATGATGAATCTGTTGGTACCTATGAAGAAAATTTTACAAGACATCCATGGTACGCTTCTTGGATTATTATCCAACATGAGAGTAAGATCGATCGACCCTTTAGTGGCTTAAAACCAAGTCATCAAGGGGCATTAGACATAAGGGACTTTAATAGCTATGAGGAAATTGTTCGATGTTCTCTCAAGGTTGAGATGGAGATTGGAGTAACCCATCAGTCATATGCTTTTGATAAGAAGTGGAAAATGGAATTCAAAGGGAAATATAAGGACCACACTAAAAAGAAGATGAGCTTTCCCTTATGCTCAAAGTGTGGAAGGAAACATGGATGTAGTTGTCTTAAAGGGACAAGTAAATGTTTCAAATGTGGAAGGGAAGGTCATCAGGCATTTGAATGCCACAATGATGGGAAGAATATGTCTAGTGGTGCGAACAAAGAAAAGGCTACACAGAGTGCACCTCCTACACTTCAATGTTACAAGTGGAAGGAAATGGGGCATTATACCAAACAATGGCCTAATCCAAGGGTTATTGATGATGAACGAAGTCAAAAAACTCTTAATGCAAAAGATAATGTAATGTCACATGCAATTTCTATCAGCAATGTGGAGTGCGATAACGCAGTGGTGAAAGGTACACATACCATCCACTTTAAAGTATCAAATGTTTTATTTGATTCTAGATCCACCCACTATTTTATTTCGGGAGAATTTTCTAAAGGTATCTCCGTATTACCTCAGTAGTTAGATATCGAGTTAGTTGTGACAACCCCTAATGTCACAACAGTTGCATCAAAAGTTTACAATTATTCTTCGATTGAAGTTTGTGGGAAAATGCTTCCTACAAATCATGTGATCCCTCCTATAGTGGAATTTGATGTGATTCATGGCATGTATTGTCTTTCTTTATATGGATCTCGTATCAATTTCCAATGAAGGAAAGTCACATTCATATTCCAAATCAATCTATGATCTTCTATCGATGCAAGGATGAAAAAAACCTTCCAGCTGAAATTTCTTCCATATTATGGGCCTTGATTAAACTAAATAAAGGTTATTTATCTCAAATGGTTGGTGAGAAACTCACGATTATGAATGTTCCCATTTTATGGGAGTTTGATGTTCTCTTTCTAGAGGAATTTCCTAGTCTTCCACCAAATTGTGAAGTTGAGTTTTCAATAGAACTCATACTGGGTGATTTACCTATTTCAAAGACCCCTTATAAAATGCCCCTAATTGAGTTGAAGGAATTGAAGAAACAACTCTAAGAGAATCTTGATAAGGGATTCATATGCCCTTATGTGTCACCTAGGGGAGCACCTGTTCTGTTTGTTATGAAGAAATATGGATCATTGAGACTATGCATTGATTATCGATAACTTAACAAGATCAATATCAAGAACAAATATCCTCTCCCATGCATTCATGACTTATTTGACCAACTACACGAAGCCCAATACTTTTCCAAGATTGATCTTCATTTAGGGTATCATCAATTAAGGGTCAAAAGGGAGGATATGCCAAAGACAGCTTTCCGTACAAGGTATGGACACAATGAATTTATAGTGATGTCATTTGTTCTTACTAATCGCCCTGCTATATTCATGGATCTAATGAATAGAGTGTTTGGAGACTATCTTGAGCAGTTTTTGGTAGTATTAATAGACGATATTCTTGTTTATTCAAAGAGCAAGGAAGAACATGAAGATCACTTGATAATTGTATTGAAGACCCTAGGAAAGGATATTCTTTATGCCAAATTTACCATGTGTGAATTTTGGCTTCAAAAATTTACATTTTAGGGTCACATAATCTAAAAAGAGGGTATATCTGTGGATCCAGCAAAAATAGAAGTTATCAGATGATGGTTGAGACCAACAAAAGTAACTGAGATATGAAGTTTTCTTGGTTTGGCTGGATATTATTGACATTTTTTGAAATATTTTTCACGATTATCTAATCCACTCACCAGGTTGACTCGAAAAGGAGTTATGTTCGCTTTGACAGAGGAGTGTGAATAGAATTTCAAGGAGTTAAATAGAAGTTTATCATGTGAACCTGTGCTCACACTGTCTTGTAGTGGAAAAATGATTGTGATCTATAGTGATACATCCAAGAAGGGATTGGGGTGTGTTCTCATGAAAAACGATATGGTGATAGCTTATGCCTCATGACAGTTGAAAATCCATGAGAAAAATTACCCAACTCATGTTTTGGAGTTATCTGCGGTAATCTATGCATTAATGATTTGGAGGCATTATCTTTATGGTGAAAGGTGTGATATTTATAGTGATCATAAATGTTTAAAATATATTTTCACACAAAAGGAGCTGAATATGCGCCAAAGAAGATGGTTGGTGTTGATTAAGGATTATGACTGATCAATTCATTATCACCCTGGGAATGAAAACAAGGAGGTTGATGCATTATGTTGATAAGACCATTCTAGCTTATCCATGATGATGATCACAAAAGATTCATTATTTATGGATTTACAAAGGGTCGATCTCGGAATTATAATGGAAGGGGAAAAATCTTATCTTTCCCAAATGAATGTTCAACCATCTATACATGTGAAGATTAAAGAGGGAAAAAAGGAAGATGTATAGTTTCCAAAGAAGGTGAGAAATTTTCTTGAATTCAACATTGATTATGATGGGATAAAAAGTTTCAGGAATCAAGTGTGTGTTCCTCCCATCCTAGAATTAAAGAAGGAGCTACCGGATGAGGCTCATAGTTCATCATTATCGATTTATCCTAGAAGCATGAAGATGTATAGGGACCTGAAATAGTACTTCTGGTGGGATGGCATGAAAAGAGATGTTTCTGAATATGTCTCTCGATGCTTGGTTAGTCATCAAGTTAAAGCTGAGAGACAGATGTCTAAGGGGATGTTACAACCATTCCCCATTCATGAATATAAATGGGAAAACATCACTATGGAATTTGTCATCAGACTTCCTAAAACATCCAAAGGCAATAATGCTATCTGGGTCATAGTTGATCATCTTACAAAGTCAGCACACTTCATTTCTACTAGAGAGGATTTCTCTTTTGATCAGCTTGCTAGGATATATGTAAAGGAAGTGGTAAGATTGCATGGAGTACCACTTTCCATAATATCTAATCGGGATCTGAGGTTGACCACAATGTTTTTCCAACATCTTCATCATACTCTGGATACAGAGTTGAGTTTCATCACTGCTTATCATCCTCAGACAGACTGTCAGTCTAATAGGACAACTGAAACTTTAGAAGATATGTTGAGATCTTGCTCTATGGATTTCAAAGGAGGTTGGGATCAACAGCTAACATTGATGGAATTTTCTTAAAATAATAGTTTTCACTCCATAATTCAATTTCTATTTATGATGCTCTCTATGGAAAGATATCCTGTACTCCAACTTTTTGGGATGATGTTGGGGAAAGAAAGCTATTAGGACCTGATCTTGATGATGAGATGGTAGAAAAGTCAGATCAATTCAAAAACACATAAGAGCATCTCAGAGTCGTCAAAAAAGTTATGCTGACAACTAAAGAGAAGACATAGAGTTTAAAGTGGGTGTTAAAGTGTTCTAACGAATATCTCCTTGGAAGAGAGTAATGAGATTTGGAAAGAAGGGAAATTTTAGCCCTAGATATATCGGTCCTTTCAAAATACTAGATCATGCTGGGAAGGTAGCTTACCAATTGTAGCTTCCACAAAATCTCTCTCATGTTCATGATGTGTTCCATGTATCTCTCCTGAAAAAGTACATACTCGATCCTCCACATATACTCAGCTTAGAAGTTGTACCACTGGAGCAAGATCATTCTTATGAAGAACAGCCAATAGAGATCTTGGATCGTAGTGAAGAATTCCTACGGAACAATACCACTCGCTTGGTAAAAGTTTTATGGAGGAACCACCAATTTGAAAAATCTACATGGGAACTTGAGCATATGATCTGGGAGAGGTATCCTCATCTGTTTGTCACAAAGTGATGAATTTTGAGGGCGAAATTCATTTTAATGGGGGGTAGAATTTAACACCTGAGATTTTTATGAGAAATATTTTGTTTTTTTGTTATATACATCATCAAAGGAATCTTTCACTACACACAACACTAGATTGGATTTCTTTACACGCAATCACAACCTTCCTCGATAGCATGCGTTGTATGCAATACCGAGTTTCACTAAACAACGATATGCTATTAAAATATTATTAAAACTAGCCGTTATGAATAGTAATACCAAATTTCTGAAAATTTATAAATTTTAACTTTTAAAATGTACTTCCTTTTTGGATTTGGAATATCAAAATTAGGCTAGGGTGAATTTTATGTTTTTTCTGAAAAATTTCAATTTTTGATGAATCTTGAAAACACTGGATTACTATTTAAAAACTGGCTTTTTATTTAAATAATTATTTATTTTATTTAAACTTATTTTAGGTCAAAAAATGATACATAATACCTATATAAGTTCAAATTAATTCATTGGAGTTAGTTTATTATAATTTTTGATATATAAAAATTTTAATGAACTTTTCACCGTCTTTTACCCACCTACTAGGAGAATTTGAAAATTTAAATAAAACATAATTTTACCGCTTCTGTGAGTGGAATTTCATAATTCTGAGAGAAACGGTTAATATCAAGTGGTAAAATTTGGTTCAATAAGATAAAAATTATTTTTGGTGAATAGTAACTTTTTACTTTTATTTACCACGGTTAAATGTAAATAGGGTAATTAAGGATAAAAATGGTATTATTATTACCCTAACACTTGTTCTAATTCTATTGGATAAGTTTAATTTGACCACAAACAGAATCATGAATAAAATATGACCATTTAGGTCCCCTTGGATTAGATTAGGACACTTATTATTATTTTATTTAAAGAAGACTTAAAATAGTTAAAATCATTGTTTCAAAACTAAAACATTTTTAATATAGGGTTATAAATAAGATAAATTAAGATATAAAAATTATTTAGAAATCTTGAAAGATTTACTACATAATGGTATTATATTTATAATTTTTAGACTATAAATAATTTAATTTATTTATGACACATTGATGATGCATTAATTACCTTATTAAAGAAATATTAAAATATTTGATATTATAAATACCCAAATAAATGTAATTTGAGACTTTTTATGAATTTAACTAACTTTATATGTCAATATGACATATTAGTATTTATTTAATAAACTTTTTTTAGAAGAAATCATGCTTTTATGATTTTCACAAAAATCAATTACCAAATAGTGTCATAATTGACATAAAATATTTTTTAAAACAAATATTATATTTTTAATTGTTATTTTATTCATAAAAATATAATGTTCATCCAAATGGCTTGTATAAGGTTATATATATTAATAATTAACCACTTTATGTTCTATTGGATTTTTATTGTATCTTAATTAACCATATTGTGTAAGAAAACAAAAAGACACGGTGAAAGTTAAATTATTTAACTTAGAGTTAACTCTTAATGATAAGGTTAAAATAGTAACCTAACCTTGTCTAAAATCTATTGGTTGAGAGGATTTCGACCGATCCCCACCATAGATTCAAAATAAATAAATTTGGAGCTATTAAAAACCAAATATTATTTTATTATAAAATAATATTTTTAGTTTTACCTAAGATGCCCTTGTCCTCCCTTATAAAAGGGAACCTCCTCCCTCTCCTTCTCACACCACTTAGAGACTTAAAACTCGTCCAAACCCTTCCCATTTCTCTTATAAACTTCCCTAGAAACATTATAGAGGTCTTGGTCTTCTTAAAATACAATATTATTGCTCTATTAGGAGGTTAAGAAGAGGGGCTTCAAAGAAGACGTATTGTCCTTTACCAATTCTTTCAACATTATTTCTTCTTCTACTTCCTCTTATTTAGTTGTTTCATTATAAAGTAATAACATCAGTATCACTAAAATACTGATATGTTATTATAAATATGAAACAAACCTATTTCACCTTCTATCGATCCTATGGAAAATGAAATCACCGCGCATGCGTACGTACTGAATACCGTCTCCACGCCGTGGTGAAATCTGTTTTCCACCACCACTTTACTTGGATGGGTATAATGGTGTAAATAATAACTATATATGATTATATTAAAGTGATATAGATTCTAAAATAGTATACATACAATTCAATATAATTCCACGATCATGGGAATGATATCATCGCTCATGCGTACGTACGGTCTACCGTCTCCACGATGTGATGCGACTCGTTCTACCTGATGTTCATTGAATAATGATTATATAAATGAATTTAAAGAAAAAATATGATATATATTACACTAATACCATTATTTAAATGAGCTATCTATAACCTAAAAAGTAGAATAATAATTTATTCTACAAAAAATGCATAAGAACAAAACGCAATAAACACCTGAATAACAAGTAGCACTGAAATATTACTAATACGAAGCTAAGAATATGACAATATATGATATAATAACAATAAATAAGATTATGGAATAAGTAAATACCATTATTTAAATCATTATACAGTAGTTTCAGACACATACGAAGAAAACCAGACTTAAGGTAAGGGAAAATCTCGCAATCTCATTTTATCTGAGTTTTTTTATACTTCAGAATTTACTGGGGAATATATATCATCCACATCTATGTTTCCTCAATATTTAATATTATTTCTATACTCCTACAATTTTTTAAATCCAATTTTTACAATTGTTATGTTTTTAGTAAAATATATGAAAGGAATCTTTTGTCATTTTTAGTACGAGGTACTTTTTTGACTTTTCCGGCCAAAGTATGAGAAGAATGTTTTTCTTTAAATTATATGGCATGAATGGAATTTTATGATGGCATGATGTTTAAGAATCCCATTTTTATTACATGGGTTGTGCTATGATGTACAATTTATGATATTGTGGAATACATAAAAATGGTATCATTATGTGATGGGTGGGACCTATATCTACCTTTAATGAATTGGGTAAAGATTTATATCTCATGAGATAGAAATGGCTAGAATGACAGGATAATCTGGTTCAGTGATACATGACTCTAACGAGGAGTGAACTCGGTTCAAAATTGGAATTTTTCCGCTAAGATAGACTTTAAAATGAGTCATGACTACTATGAAATTATTCTCTAAGATTATGTGTGTATTCCACAAAGTTTCATGTTTTATGTTATGATTATTGAGATTACATTTCACTACTATGATTTATCCCTTGTTATGAAATTATGATCTCTTTTTTAGGTTAATATTTTCAAAATCATTTGTTCTTATGAATATTATGTGATTGATATTTCTTTTATTTACCTCTACTGTGCTTTTGAGCTCACCCTTTTGTATGTTTTCTTTTCCCCAGGTCAAGAATAAGTGTATTAAGTAAGATATGACAAAATAGACTCTAGATATGTTAAAATAAAAGGGAGAAAGTGTAGATTATTTATGAACCAGTTTTTTATGTTTCCCAGTTTCTAAAGACACTATAGCTATACGGTCCTTTCATGGTTTTGTTTTATGTTGTAATAAGTGTGTTTCAATTATGGTGTAATAACAAAGTATGTAAATTATGGGTCGTTATAGTTGGTATCAGAGAAAAGGTATAGTCATCCTTTGGAAAGTAGGATGTCAAAGCCTTAGTAAGAACACTAATGAAAAGTTGAAGCCACAACACAATCTTCATGTTTTAGAAATAGCAATGAATAACCTATGACAAGGCCTTATGTGTGAAATTTTATTAATGATTATGTGGTTTTACTATTATAATTAGTGTTGCTCACACTATTCTTCTTGGTTTTAGTCAATGGCTGGAAAATGAAGGAATCGTGTTAATGCGGAATACGATGGGCAATGCAATGATTGTCCCCCTGAGCAACCAAACTTCATGGGAGTTGGAGGGAAAAATCATGTAGCCATGTTCACACAATATTCTCATACTATGAGTCATGTATGACTTCCAAATGAATAAATAAAGGAGCAAAATTCTGTTGAATCCTTCACGACGCATCATCCACCCTCATTCAGTGGGTCTACTGATCCTTTAGTTGTTGAACAATGGATCAATACTACTGAAAAGATATTTTCAGTGTTCAGTGTTCTAAACATGATAAATTCATCTTAGTAGTATATCGTTTGGATGGTGAAGCTGATCAATGGTGGAATCTAATGTATAATATGAGGCCAAGAGATGAAATTGAGTCCATGGAATGGGATGAGTTCAAGAACTTATTTTTCTATAACTACTTATCTCGTATTATTCAAACAAAGATGGAGAAGGAGTTTCTCGAACTAAAGGAAAAGGATGATGAATCTATTGGTACCTATGAAGAAAATCTTACAAGACTTTCAAGGTAAGATTCTGGGATTGTTATCCTACGTAAGAGTAAGATCGATCGATTCTTTAGTGGCTTAAAACCAAGTCTTCGAAGGGTATTATCCATAAGGGACTTCAATAGCTACGAGGAAATTTTTCGATGTGCTCTCTATGTTGAGATGGAGATTGGAGTAACCCATCAGTCATATGTGTTTGATAAGAAGAGGAAAATGGAATTCAAAGGAAAATATAAAGACCACACTAAAAAGAAGATGAGCTTTCCCTTATGCTCAAAGTGTGGAAAGAAACATGGAGGGAGTTTTCTTAAAGGGGCTAGTAAATTTTTTAAATGTGGAAAGGAAGGTCATCGGGCATTTGAATGTCGTAATGATGGGAAGAAGATGCCTAGTGATGCGAACAAAAAAAATTCTACACAGAGTGCACCTCATACACTTCAATGTTACAAGTGTAAGGAAATAGGGGCATTATTCCAATCAATGCCCTAATCCAAAAGTTGTTGATGATGATCGACGTCAAAAAACTCTTAAGGCTAAAGGAAAAGGAAATTCACATGAAATTTCTATTAGCGATGTGGAGTATGATAATAAAGTGGTGAAAGGTATGCATACCATCCAATCTAAAGTAGAAAATGTTTTATTTGATTCTAGATCTAACAACTCTTTTATTTCTGAAGAATTTTCTAAGGGTATCACCGTATTACCTTAAAAGTTAGATATTGAGTTAGTTGTGACAACCCCTAATGTCACAACAGTTTCATCAAAAGTTTACAATTCTTCTTCGATTGAAGTTTGTGGGAAAGTGCTTCCTACAAATCATGTGATCCTTTCTATAAGGAATTTGATGTGATTCATGGCATGGATTTAATTTCTTTATATGGAGCTAGTATCAATTTCCAAACAAGGGAAGTCACATTTCATATTCTAGATCAATCTATGATCGTCTATCGATGCAAGGATGAACATAACCTTCCAGTAGAAATTTCTTCCATCTTATGGGTCTTGATTCTAATAAATGAAGGTTATTTATCTGAAATTGTTGGTGAGAAACTCACGATTAAGAATATTCCCATTGTACGGGAGTTTTATGATGTCTTTTTGGAGGAATTTCCTGGTGTTCCACCAAATCGTGATATTGAGTTTTCAATATAACTCGTACCAGGTGCTTTACGTATTTCAAAGACACCTTATAGAATGGCCCCAATTGAGTTGCAGGAATTGAAGAAACAACTCCTTGAGAATCTTGATAATGGATTCATACCCCCTAGTGCATTGTAACACCAGAGACTTTTATGTTATAAATCATCAAAGGAATATTTTTCTACACAACACTTTCTTGGCTTTCTTTACACGCAATCGCGACCTTCCTCGATAGCTTGCGTCGTACGCAATACCGAGTTTCACTAAACAACAATATGCTATTAAAACTAGCCGTTATGAATAGTAATAACCACTTTTTGAAATTTTATAAATTTTATTTTTCAAAATGGACTTCATTTTTGGACTCAGAATATCGAAATTAGCCTAGGGTGAAATTTTGGTATTTTTCTGAAAACTTTCAATTTTTGATGAATAGTGAAACCACTAAGTGGTAGGTTAAAAACTGAATTTTGCGTAAAATTAATTTTACCGCTTCTGTGAATGGAATTTCAAAAATCCGAGAGACACGGTTAATATCAAGGACTAAAATGTGGTTCAATGAGATGAAAATAATTTTTTGGTGAATAGTAACTTTTTACTATTTTTACCGCGGTTAATAGTAAATAGAGTAACTAAGGGTAAATATGATATCAATATTACCCTAACACATGTCCTAATTCTATTGGACAAGTTTAATTCGACCAAAAACAAACTTAGGAATAAAATATGACCATTTAGGCCCACTTGGATTAGATTAGGACATTTATTATTAATTTATTTAAAGAAGGGTTAAAATAGTTAAAATCAAAGTTTAATAAGTAAATCATTTTTAATATGGGGTTATACATAAGATAAATTCGACTATAAATATTCATTAGAAAGATAAAAAGATTTCCTACATAAGGGTATTTTATTTGTAATTTTTAGACATTAAATAATTTAATTTATTTATGACACAATGATGATGCAGTAATTATCTTATTAATGAAATATTGACATAATTGATGTTATAAACACCAAAATAAATGTAATTTGAGACTTTTTATGAATTCCACTAATTTTCTAGGTTACTATGATATATTAATGTTGATTTAATCAACTTGGTTCGAACATATAATTCTGTTATGACTTTCACAAAAATCATATATCAAATAGTGTCAAAATTGACACAAAATAGTTTTTAAATCAAATATTATATTATTAATTGTTATTTTATTCCTAAAAATCTAAGGTTCGTCCAAATGACTTAGATAAGGATATATATATTAATAATAAACAATGTGGGGTTCTTTTGGCATGTCATAGTAAATGTATTAACCATATAGTGAAAAAAAACAAAAAGACACGGTAAAAGTTAAATTAATTAACTTAGAGTTAAATCTAATTTATAAGGTTAAAATAATACCCTAAACTTGTCTAAATCTTATTGGTTTATAGGATTTCGACCCATCCCTACTTTAGCTTCGAAATAAGACCCTTTGGAGCCATTATTAACCGATTTTAACTTTAATATAAAATAATATTTTGAGATATTCCTAAGGTGCCCCTCTCCTCCCTTATAAAAGGACACCTCGTCCCCCACCTCCTCACACCAATTTGAGCACTGAAGCTCGGCCAACCCCTGCCAAAATCTCTTCTCCACTTCCCTAGAAACATCCTAGAGGTTCTGGTCTTCCTCAAAGACCAATTTTAGTGCCCTAAGAGGAGGTCTCAAAGAGGCGCTTCAAAGAAGAGGTAATTACCGTTACCAATTCTTTCATCTTTATTTCTTATTCCATTTCTTCTTCTTAGGTTGTTTCATTATGAAGTAATAACATCAGTATCACTCATATAATTATATGTTATTATAAGTATGAAACAACCCTATTTCACCATCTATCCATCCTACGGAAAAAGAAATCACTGCGCGTGCGTACGTACGGAATACCGTCTCCACGCCGTGGTGTAATCTATTTTCCACCACCACCTTACATGGATGGGTATAAAGGTGTAAAGAATAACTATACATAGTTATTAAAACATCATATTGATTCTGATATATTGTATAATCCACTCCGATTCAATTCAATATTTATGAAAATGATATCATCGCTCGTGCGTACGTACGGACTACCGTCTCCACGACGCGATGAGATTCATTCTACATGTTAACCATTTAAGAATGATTATAAAGTATATATAAGAAATAATAATGAAATATATGACATTATAAAGCTACTGGATTATGTGTATATATATATATATGTATGTCATCTACTTACTTCCATTTCAAGACAATAAGGAATGGAAAACAGCGTTCATGCGTACGTACGGACTACCGTCTCCATGAACGGTGTTTTTCATTTTATTTATCTATCTATTATATATATATATATACAATGAATATATATGATATATAAATCAAATTTTATATTCTGGAAGTAAGTAAATCATGATATAAGTAATAATAATGTCAAGAACAACAAGTCAAAACACCTACGATAAATGAAACGATTTTACCCAAAACGCTTCTTAAACATGGAATTTACAAAAGAACGGGTAATATAATATCATAAGTGAACCATATATGATATCATAACAATGAATATGATTCTATAATAAGTCAATGACATTATTTAAATCATTATACAGGAGGTTCGGACACATACGAATCAAATCAGACCTAAGGTAAGGGAAATATCACAATCTCATTTTTATCCGAGATTGTTTATTCGTAAGTATTTACTGGGGTGTATTTTATCATCCACATCCATGTTCCCTCAATATGTAATATTGTTTCCATCCACTTGCAATAGTTTAAATCCAATTTTACCCTTAGGTGAGTTTTTAGTAAAGAATATGAAAGGAATATTTTGTCGTTTTTCCGTACGAGGTACTTTTTGACTTTTCTGACAAAAGTACGAAGAATGTTTTTTTAACTTATACCGCATGAATGGATTTTTAAAACATTACTTCAAAGAATCTTCCTTTACAAGTTTTCATGTTTATTTTTAATCAACTTCTTTTATTTTAAAGTTGTATGACATGTTATGAAAGGAAAAATGTTTTTGAAGAAGAAAGGATATTTTCCTCAAGAATGGAGTTCAAGTGTTTTATCAAAATTATTTTCCATCTAAGATAATAAAGGGTTATATTTTTATCCCTATTATTACATTGATTTGATCATGTTGTGATGGAATTATTTTTATGAATTCCTTTATCTTATATGAATTGATTTATGATGTCATGATGTTTCAAGAATCCCATTTTTGTTACTTGTGTTATGCGACGATGTATGTTTTATGATTATGTGGCACACATTAGAAAGGATTCATTATAAGATGGGTGGGACCTATATCTCCCTCCAATGCATTGGGTAAAGACTTTATATCTCATGATATAGACATGGCTGGAACGGAAGGTTATTTCGGTTCAGTGATACAGGACTGAAACGAGGAGTGAACTCGGTTCAGAAAGGGACTTTGTCCACTAAGATAGTCTTGGAAATGAGTCATGACTAACAAGAAATGATTTTCCATGATTATGTGTGCATGCCACAAAGTTTCAAGTTTTATGTTATGATTATGGGGATCTCATTTTCACTTCTATGATTTATTCCATGTTAAGATATTATGATCTCTTTTGCAGGTTTTTATTTTCATAAAGATATGATATGATTTCTATTTCCTTTATTTGCCCTTGCTGAGCATTTGAGCTCACCCTTTTATGTTTTCTTTTCCCCAGGTCAGGAAGATGGATATTAAGTAGAATATGCTAAAAGGGACCCTAGATATGATGAAATAAATGGGAGACACTGTAGAAGATTTATGAACCAGTTGTTTATGTTTCCTAGTTTCTAAAGACACTATACCTATACGGTCCTTTGTGGTTTTGTCATATGTTGTAATAAGTGTGCTTCAATTTCGAAGTATTAACAATGTATGTAAAGTATGGGTCGTTATAGTTGGTATCAGAGGAAAGGTATAGTCAACCTTTGGAAACTAGGATGTGAAAGCCTTAGTAAGAACCCTAAGGATAAGTCTAAGCATAGAACACAATCTTAGTGTTTTAGAAATGGCCTTGAATAACCTAGGATAAGACCTTAAGCATGAAAATTTTATTCTTGAATTATGTGGTTTCCTATTATAATTAGTGTTACTCACACTATTCTTCTTGGTTTTAGTCAATGGCTGGAACCCGAAGGAACCGTGTTAATGCGGAATGCGATGGGCAATGCAATGATTGTCCCCCTGAGCAAACAAACGATATGGGAGCTGGAATGAAAAATCTTGTAGCCATGCTCACACAACTTTCTCAAGCTATGAATCATGCAGGATTTCCAAACGAGCAAAGGAGGGAGCAACATTCTGTTGAATCCTTCATGAGGCAGCGTCCAACTTCTTTTAGCGGGTCTACTGATCCATTAGTTGCTGAACAATGGATTAGTACTACTGAAAAGATATTTTCAGTTCTTCAATGTTCTGAGCATGATAAAGTCATCCTAGCAGTGTATAGTTTGGAAGGAGATGCTGATCAATGGTGGAATCTTGTTAAGAATACGAGGCAAAGGGATGAAATTGAGTCTATGGAATGGGACGAGTTCAAGAACTTATTTTTCAATAAGTACTTCCCTCGTATTCTCCAAACAAAGATGGAGAAAGAGTTTCTTGAACTGAAGCAAAGGGATGATGAATCTGTTGGTACCTATGAAGCAAATTTTACAAGACTTCCAAGGTACGCTTCTGGTATTATTATCCAACCTGAGAGTAAGATCGATCGATTCTTTAGCGGCTTAAAACCAAGTCTTCGAAGGGCGTTAGCCATAATGGACTTCAATAGCTACGAGGAAATCGTTCGATGTGCTCTCAAAGTCGAGATGGAGATTGGAGTAACCCATCAGTCAAATGGGTTTGATAAGAAGAGGAAGATGGAATTCAAAGAAAAATCTAAAGAGCACACGGAAAAGAAGATGAGCTTTTCCATATGCTCAAAGTGTGGAAAGAAACATGGAGGGAGTTGTCTTAAAGGGACAAGTAAATGTTTTAAATGTGGAAAAGAAGGTCATTGGGCATTTGAATGCCGTGATAATGGGAAGAATATGTCTAATGACGCAAACAAAGGAAGGGATACACAGAATGAACCTACTACACTTCAATGTTTCAAGTGCAAGGAGATGGGGCATTATGCCAATCAATGCCCAAATCCAAGGGTTGATGATGATGGTCGACGTCAACAAACTCTTAAGGCTAAAGACAAAGGAAAGTCACATGCAATTTCTATCAGCGATGTGGAGTACGATAACGATGTGGTGAAAGGTACACTTACCATCCACTCTAAAGTAGCAAATGTTTTATTTGATTCTGGATCCACCCACTCTTTTATTTCTGAAAAATTTTCTAAGGGTATCACCGTATTACCTCAACAATTAGATGTTGAGTTAGCTGTGACAACACCTAATGGCACATCAATCGCATCAAAAGTTTATAATTCTTCTCCGATCGAAGTTTGTGGGAAAGTGCTTCCTGCAAATCTTGTGATCCTTCATTTAGTGGAATTTGATGTGATTCTTGGCATGGATTGGATTTCTCTACATGGAGCTCATATTGATTTCCAAAGAAGGGAAGTCACATTTCATATTCCAGATCAATCTACGATCGTCTATCAATGCAAGGATGAACATAACCTTCCAGTGGAAATTTCTTCCATCTTATGGGTATTGATTCCACAAAATGAAGGTTATTTATCTCAAATGGTTGGTGAGAAACTCACGATTAAGAATATGCCCATTGTACGGGAGTTTGATGATGTCTTTCCAGAGGAATTGCCGGGTCTTCCACCAAATCGTGAAGTTGAGTTTTCAATAGAACTCGTACCGGGTGCTTTGCCTATTTCAAAGACACCTTATAGAATGGCCCCAATTGAGTTGCAGGAATTGAAGAAGCAACTCCAAGAGAATCTTGATAAGGGATTCATACGCCCTAGTGCATCACCTTGGGGAGCACCTGTTCTATTTGTTAAGAAGAAAGATGGATCAATGAGACTTTGCATTGATTATCGAGAACATAACAAGATCACTATCAAGAACAAATATCCTCCCCACGCATTGATGACTTATTTGACCAACTACGCGGAGCTCAATACTTTTCCAAGATTGATCTTCGTTCAGGGTATCATCAATTAAGGGTCAAAAGGGAGGATATACCAAAGACGGCTTTCCGTACAAGGTATGGACACTATGAATTTATAGTGATGCCATTTGGTCTTACTAATGCCCCTGCTATCTTCATGGATCTAATGAATAGATTCTTTAGAGACTATCTTGATCAATTTGTGGTAGTCTTTATAGACGATATTCTTGTCTATTCAAAGAGCAAGGAAGAGCATGAAGATCACTTGAGAATTATATTGAAGACCCTGAGAAAGCAGAAGCTTTATGCCAAATTTACCAAGTGTGAATTTTGGCTTCAAAAAGTTGCATTTTTGGGTCATATAATCTCAAAAGAGGGGATATCTGTGGATCCAGCAAAAACAGAGGTTATCGAAAGATGGTCAAGACCAACAACAGTAACTGAGATCCGAAGTTTTCTTTGTTTGGCTAGATATTATCGACGTTTTGTAAAAGATTTTTCACGATTATCTAATCCACTAACCAAGTTGACTCGAAAAGGAGTTAAGTTTTTCTGGACAGAGGAATGTGAAGAGAATTTCAAGGAGTTGAAAAGAAGGTTATCCAGTGCACCTGTGCTCACACTGCCTTGTAGTGGAGAAAGGTTTGTGATCTACAGTGATGCATCCAAGAAGGGATTGGGGTGTGTTCTTATGCAAAATGATATGGTGATAGCTTATGCCTCACGACAGTTGAAAATCCATGAGAAAAATTACCCAACACATGATTTGGAGTTGGCTGCGGTAATCTTTGCATTAAAGATTTGGAGGCATTACCTTTATGGTGAAAGGTGTGATATTTATACTGATCATAAAAGTCTAAAGTATATTTTCACACAAAAGGAGCTGAATATGCGCCAATGAAGATGGTTGGAGCTGATATAGGATTATGACTGCTCAGTCCATTACCACCCTGGGAAAGAAAACAAGGTGGCAGATGCATTAAGTCGACAAGACCATGCTAGTTTATCCATGATGAGGATCACAAAAGATCCAATATTTGTGGATTTACAAAGGATGGATCTTGGAATTATAATGGAAGGGGAAAAATCTTATCTTTCTCAAATGAATGTTCAACCATCTATACATGTGAAGATTAAAGAGGCACAGAAAGAAGATGTCGAGTTACAAAAGAAGGTGAGAAATGTTCCTGAATTCAACCTTGATTGTGATGGGATAATAAAGTTCAGGAATCGGGTTTGTGTTCCTCCCATCCCCGAATTAAAGAAGGAGCTGCTGGATGAGGCTCATAGTTCTTCATTCTCTATTCATCCTAGAAGCACGAAGATGTATAGGGACCTGAAAGAGTACTTCTGGTGGGATGGCATGAAAAGAGATGTTGCTGAATATGTCTCTCGATGCTTGGTTTGTCAACAAGTTAAAGCTGAGAGACAAAAGTCTAAGGGGATGTTACAACCATTACCCATACCCGAATGGAAATGGGAAAACATCACTATGGACTTTGTCACAGGACTTCCTAAAACATCCAAAAGCAATAATGCTATCTGGGTCATAGTTGATCGTCTTACAAAGTCTGCACACTTCATTCCTATTAGAGAGGATTTCACTCTAGATCAGCTTGCCAGGATATATGTAAAGGAAGTGGTAAGATTGCATGGAGTAACACTTTCTATTATATCTGATCGGGATCCGAGATTTACCTCTAAGTTCTGGAGAAGTCTTCAGCATACTCTGGATACAGAGTTGAGTTTCAGCACTGCTTATCATCCCCAGACAGATGGTCAGTCTGAGAGAACAATTCAAACCCTAGAAGATATGTTGAGAGCTTGCTCTATGGATTTCAAAGGAGGTTGGGATCAACACCTACCTTTGGTAGAATTTTCTTATAATAATAGCTTTCACTCCAGTATTCAGATGGCTCCTTATGAAGCTCTCTATGGAAAGAAATGCAGGACTCCAACTTGCTGGGATGAAGTTGGGGAAAAAAAGCTATTAGGACCTGATCTCGTTGATGAAATGGCAGAAAAGGTCAGATCTATTCAACAACACATAAGAGCAGCTCAGAGTCGACAGAAAAGTTATGCTGACAACCGAAGAAAAGACCTAGAGTTTGAAGTGGGTGATAAAGTGTTCTTACGAATATCTCCCTGGAAGAGGGTTATGAGATTTGGAAAGAAGGGGAAGTTGAGCCCTAGATATATCGGTCCTTTCGAAATACTGGATCGTGTTGGGAAGGTAGCTTACCGATTGGCGCTTCCACCGAATCTCTCTCAAGTTCACGATGTGTTCCATGTATCTCTCCTGAGAAAGTACATACCAGATCCTTCACATGTACTCAGCTCAGAAGTTGTACCGCTGGAGCAAGATATTTCTTATGAAGAACAGCCGATAGAGATTCTGGATCGTAGCGAAAAATTCCTACGAAACAAGACCACTCGCTTGGTGAAGGTTTTATGGAGGAACCACCAACTTGAAGAATCTACATGGGAGCTTGAGGATATGATGAGGGAGAATTATCCTCATCTGTTTGTTACAAAGTGATGAATTTCGAGGGCGAAATTCTTTTTAAGGGGGGTAGAATGTAACACCCGAGACTTTTATGTTATAAATCATCAAAGGAATCTTTTTCTACACAACACTTGCTTGGCTTTCTTTACACGCAATCGCGACCTTCCTCGATAGCTTGCGTCGTACGCAATACCGAGTTTCACTAAACAACAATATGCTATTAAAACTAGCCGTTATGAATAGTAATAACCACTTTTTGAAATTTTATAAATTTTATTTTTCAAAATGGACTTCATTTTTGGACTCAGAATATCGAAATTAGCCTAGGGTGAAATTTTGGTATTTTTCTGAAAACTTTCAATTTTTGATGAATAGTGAAACCACTAAGTGGGAGGTTAAAAACTGAATTTTGCATAAAACTTAATTTTACCGCTTCTGTGAATGGAATTTCAAAAATCCGAGAGACACGGTTAATATCAAGGACTAAAATGTGGTTCAATGAGATAAAAATAATTTTTTGGTGAATAGTAACTTTTTACTATTTTTACCGCGGTTAATAGTAAATAGAGTAACTAAGGGTAAATATGATATCAATATTACCCTAACACATGTCCTAATTCTATTGGACAAGTTTAATTCGACCAAAAACAAACTTAGGAATAAAATATGACCATTTAGGCCCACTTGGATTAGATTAGGACATTTATTATTAATTTATTTAAAGAAGGGTTAAAATAGTTAAAATCAATGTTTAATAAGTAAATCATTTTTAATATGGGGTTATACATAAGATAAATTCGACTATAAATATTCATTAGAAAGCTAAAAAGATTTACTACATAAGGGTATTTTATTTGTAATTTTTAGACATTAAATAATTTAATTTATTTATGACACAATGATGATGCAGTAATTATCTTATTAATGAAATATTGACATAATTGATGTTATAAACACCAAAATAAATGTAATTTGAGACTTTTTATGAATTCCACTAATTTTCTAGGTTACTATGATATATTAATGTTGATTTAATCAACTTGGTTCCAACATATAATTCTGTTATGACTTTCACAAAAATCATATATCAAATAGTGTCAAAATTGACACAAAATAGTTTTTAAATCAAATATTATATTATTAATTGTTATTTTATTCCTAAAAATCTAAGGTTCGGCAAACTGACTTAGATAAGGATATATATATATTAATAATAAACAATTTGGGGTTCGTTTGGCATGTTATAGTAAGTGTATTAACCATATAGTGAAAGAAAACAAAAAGACACGGTAAAAGTTAAATTAATTAACTTAGAGTTAAATCTAATTGATAAGGTTAAAATAATACGCTAAACTTGTCTAAATCTTATTGGTTTATAGGATTTCGACCCATCCCCACTTTAGCTTCGAAATAAGACCCTTTGGAGCCATTATAAACCGATTTTAACTTTAATATAAAATAATATTTTGAGATATTCCTAAGGTGCCCCTCTCCTCCCTTATAAAAGGACACCTCCTCCCCCTCCTCCTCACACCAATTTGAGCACTCAAGCTCGGCCAACCCCTGCCAAAATCTCTTCTCCACTTCCCTAGAAACATCCTAGAGGTTCTGGCCTTCCTCAAAGACCAATTTTAGTGCCCTAAGAGGAGGTCTCAAATAGGCGCTTCAAAGAAGAGGTAATTATCGTTACCAATTCTTTCATCTTTATTTCTTATTCCATTTCTTCTTCTTAGGTTGTTTCATTATGAAGTAATAACATCAGTATCACTCATATACTGATATGTTATTATAAGTATGAAACAACCCTATTTCACCATCTATCCATCCTACGGAAAAAGAAATCACTGCACGTGCGTACGTACGGAATACCGTCTCCACGCCGTGGTGTAATCTATTTTCCACCACCACCTTACATGGATGGGTATAAAGGTGTAAAGAATAACTATACATAGTTATTACAACATCATATTGATTCTGATATATTGTATAATCCACTCCGATTCAATTCAATATTTATGAAAATGATATCATCGCTCGTGCGTGCGTACGGACTACCGTCTCCACGACGCGATGAGATTCATTCTACATGTTAACCATTTAAGAATGATTATAAAGTATATATAAGAAATAATAATGAAATATATGACATTATAAAGCTACTGGATTATGTATATATATATATATATATATGTATGTCATCTACTTACTTCCATTTCAAGAAAATAAGGAATGGAAAACAGCGTTCATGCGTACGTACGGACTACCGTCTCCATGAATGGTGTTTTTCATTTTATTTATCTATCTATTATATATATATATATAATGAATATATATGATATATAAATCAAATTTTATATTCTGGAAGTAATTAAATCATGATATAAGTAATGATAATGTCAAGAACAACAAGTCAAAACACCTACGATAAATGAAACGATTTTACCCAAAACGCTTCTTAAACATGGAATTTACAAAAGAACGGGTAATATAATATCATAAGTGAACCATATATGATATCATAACAATGAATATGATTCTATAATAAGTCAATGACATTATTTAAATCATTATACAGGAGGTTCGGACACATACGAAGCAAATCGGACCTAAGGTAAGGGAAATATCACAATCTCATTTTTATCCGAGATTGTTTATTCGTAAGTATTTACTGGGGTGTATTTTATCATCCACATCCATGTTCCCTCAATATGTAATATTGTTTCCATCCACTTGCAATAGTTTAAATCCAATTTTACCCTTAGGTGAGTTTTTAGTAATGAATATGAAAGGAATCTTTTGTCGTTTTTCCGTACGAGGTACTTTTTGACTTTTCCGACAAAAGTACGAAGAATGTTTTTTTAACTTATACGGCATGAATGGATTTTTAAAACATTACTTCAAAGAAGCTTCCTTTACAAGTTTTCAAGTTTATTTTTAATCAACTTCTTTTATTTTAAAGTTGTATGACATGTTATGAAAGGAAAAATGTTTTTGAAGAAGAAAGGATATTTTCCTCAAGAATGGAGTTCAAGTGTTTTATCAAAATTATTTTCCATCTAAGATAATAAAGGGTTATATTTTTATCCCTATTATTACATTGATTTTATCATGTTGTGATGGAATTATTTTTATGAATTCCTTTATCTTATATGAATTGATTTATGATGTCATGATGTTTCAAGAATCCCATTTTTGTTACTTGTGTTATGCGATGATGTATGTTTTATGATTATGTGGCACACATAAGAAAGGATTCATTATAAGATGGGTGGGACCTATATCTCCCTCCAATGCATTGGGTAAAGACTTTATATCTCATGAGATAGACATGGCTGGAACGGAAGGTTATTTCGGTTCAGTTATACAGGACTGAAACGAGGAGTGAACTCGGTTCAGAAAGGGACTTTGTCCACTAAGATAGTCTTGGCAATGAGTCATGACTAACAAGAAATGATTTTCCATGATTATGTGTGCATGCCACAAAGTTTCAAGTTTTATGTTATGATTATGGGGATCTCATTTTCACTTCTATGATTTATTCCATGTTAAGATATTATGATCTCTTTTGCAGGTTTTGATTTTCATAAAGATATGATATGATTTATATTTCCTTTATTTGCCCTTGCTAAGTATTTGAGCTCACCCTTTTATGTTTTCTTTTCCCCAGGCCAGGAAGATGGATATTAAGTAGAATATGCTAAAAGGGACCCTAGATATGATGAAATAAATGGGAGACACTGTAGAAGATTTATGAACCAGTTGTTTATGTTTCCCAGTTTCTAAAGACACTATACCTATACAGTCCTTTGTGGTTTTGTCATATGTTGTAATAAGTGTGCTTCAATTTCAAAGTATTAACAATGTATGTAATGTATGGGTCGTTATATGCATCACCTTGGGGAGCACCTGTTCTGTTTGTTAAGTAGAAATATGGATCAATGAGACTCTACATTGATTATCGTTAACTAAACAATATCACTATCAAGAACAAATATCTTCTGCCACGCATTGATGACATATTTGACCAACTACGCGAAGCTCAATACTTTTCCAAGATTGATCTTCGTTTAGGGTATCATCATTTAAGGGTCAAAGGGGGGGGGGATATACTAATGATAACATTCCGTACAAGGTATGGACACTATGAATTTATAGTGATGCCATTTGGTATTACTAATTCCCTTAATATCTTCATGGATCTAATGAATTGAGTCTTTAGAGACTATCTTGATCAGTTTGTGGTAGTCTTTATAGACGATATTCTTGTATATTCAAAGAGTGAGTAAGAACATGAATATCACTTGATAATTGTATTGAAGACCCTAAAAAGGGATAAGATTAATCCCAAATTTACCAAGTGTGAATTTTTCCTTAAAAAAGATTCATTTTTGGGTCACATAATCTCAAAAGTGGGGATATCTATAGATCTAGCAAAAACAGAAGCTATCGAAAGATGTTAAATACCAACAACAGTAACTCAGATCCGATGTTTTCTTAGTTTGGAGGGATATTATCGATGTTTTGTGAAATATTTTTCATGATTATCTAATCCACTCACCAGGTTTACTCTAAAAGGAGTTAAGTTCTCTTGGACAGAGGAGTGTGAAGAGAATTTCAAGGAGTTAAATAGATGGTTATACATTGCACCTGTGATCACATTTCCTTGTAGTGGAGAATGGTTTTTGATATATTGTGATGCATACAAGAAGGGATTGGGGTGTGTTCTCATGCAAAACGATATGGTGATAGCTTATGCCTCATGACAGCTGAAAATCCGTGAGCAAAATTACCCAACTCATGATTTGGAGTTAGCTGTGGTAATCATTGCATTAAAGATTTCGATTCATTATCTTTATGGTGAAAGGTGTGATATTTATACTGATCATAAAATTTTAATGTATATTTTCACAGAAAAGGAGCTGAATATGCACCAAATAAGATGGTTAGAGCTGATTAAGGATTATGACTGCTCAATTCATTATCACCCTAGGAATGCAAACAAGGTGGAAGATAAATTAATTCGACAAGACCATGCTAGCTTATCCATGTTGAGGATCACAAAAGATCCTATATTTTTGGATTTACAAAGGATTGATCTTGGAATTATAATGGAAGGGGAAAATATTATCTTTCTCAAATGAATGTTCAAACATCTATACATTTAAAGATTAAAGAGGCACAAATAGAAGACGTAGAGTTTCAAAAGAAGGTGAGAAATGTTCCTGAATTCAACCTTGATTGTGATGGGATAATATGTTTCAGGAATCAGGTTTGTGTTCCTACCATCCCAGAATTAAAGAAGGATCTATTGCATGAGGATAAAAGTTCTTCATTCTCTATTCATCATGGAAGCACGAAGATGTATAGGGACCTGAAAGATTACTTCTGGTGGGATGGCATGAAAAGTGATGTTGCTGAATATGTCTGTTGATGCTTGGTTTGTCAGCATGTTAAAGCTGTGAGACAGATGTCTAAGTGGATGTTACAACCATTACCCATACCCGAATGGAAATGTGAAAAAATCACTATGGACTTTGTCATCGGACATCCAAAAACATCCAAAAGAAATAATGCTATCTGGGTCATAGTTGATCATCTTACAAATTCGGAACACTTCATTTCTATTAGAGAGGATTTCTCTCTTTATCACCTTTCCAGGATATAGGTAAAGGAAGTGGCAAGATTGCATGGAGTACCACATTCCATTATATCTGATTGGGATCCAAGGTTTACCTCAATGTTTTGGAGAATTCTTCATCATAATATGGATACAGAGTTGAGTTTCACCACTGCTTATCATCCTCAGATAGATGGTCAGTCTGAGAGGACAATTCAAACTCTAAATGATATGTTGAGATCTTGCACTATGGATTTCAATGGAGGTTGGGATCAACACCTACCATTGATGGAATTTTCTTATAATAATAGCCTTGAATCCAGTATTCAGATGGATCTTTATGAAGCTCTGTATGGAATGAAATACTGAACTCCAACTTGTTGGGATGCAGTTGGGGAAAGAAAGCTATTAGGACCTGATCATGTCAATGAGATGGTAGAAAAGGTCAGATCTATTCAAAAACACATAAGAGCAGCTCAGAGTTGAAAAAAATGTTATGGAAAAAATCGATGAAATGACCTAGAGTTTGAAGTGGGTGATGAAGTGTTCTTCTGAATATCTCCTTGGAAGAGAGTAATGAGATTTGTAAAGAAGGGAACGTTGAGCCCTAGGTATATCGTTCCTTTTGAAATACTAGATCATGTTTGGAAGGTAGCTTACCGATGGGTGCTTCCACCGAATCTTTTTCAAGTTCACAATGTGTTCTATTTATCTCTCCTATGAAAGTACATACCTGATCCTTCACATGTACTCAGCTCAGAAGTTTTACAGCTAAAGAAAGATCGTTCTTATGAAGAATAGCAGATAGAGATTCTGGATCATAGCGAAAAAGTCCAACGGAACAAGACCACTCGCTTGGTGAAATTTTTAATGAGGAACCACCAATTATAAGTAGCTACATGGGAACTTGAGTTTATGATGAGGGAGAGGTATCCTCATCTATTTGTTACAAAGTGATGAATTTCGAGGTCAAAATTCATTTTAAGGGGGGTAGAATGTATCACCCGTGATTTTTATGAGAAATATTTTGTTTTTATGTTATATATATCATCAAAGGAATCTTTCACAATACACAAAACTAGCTTGGATTTCTTTACATGCAATCACGGCCTTCCTCGATAGCTTGCATTGTACGCAATACCGAGTTTCACTAAACAATGACATTCTATTAAAATATTATTAAAACTAGCCGTTATGAATAGTAATACCCACTTTTTGAAATTTTATAAATATTATCTTTCAAAATGGACTTCATTTTTGGATTCAGAATATCGAAATTAGCCTATGATGAATTTTTTATATTTTTCGGAAAACATTCAATTTTTGATGACTAGTGAAAACACTAGGTCACTATTTAAAAATCTATTTTTTATTTAAATAATTATTTAGTTTATTTAAATTTATTTTTGGTGAATATTGATACATAATACCTATATAAGTTGAAATTAATTAATTGGGGTCATTTTATAATAATTTTAGTTATATAAAAAATTTATTGAACTTTTCACCGTCTTTTACCCACCTCCTAGGAGAATTTGAAAATTTACATAAAACATAATTTTACCGCTTCTGTGTGTGGAATTTCAAAAATACTTGAGACACGGTTAATATCATGGAGTTAAATGAGGTTCAATAAGATAAAAATAATTTTTGGTGAATAGTAACTTTTTACATGTATTTACCATGGTTAAAAGTAAATACTGTAATTAACGGTAAAAATGGTATCATTATTACCCCTACAGATGTTCTAATTCTATTTGATAAGTTTAATTCGACCAAAAACAACCTTAGGAATAGAATATGACCATTTAGGTCCACTTGGATTAGATTACGACAGTAATTATTATTTTATTTAAAGAAGAGTTAAAATAGTTAAAATCAAAGTTTCATAAATAAAAAATTTTAAATATAGACTTATAAATAAGATAAATTCGTTTATAAATATTAATTATAATGATAAATATATTTCCTACATAATGGGATTTTATTTATAATTTTTAGACTTTAAATAATTTAATTTATTTATGACACAATGATGATGCAGAAATTACCTTATTAAATAAATATTAACATAATTGATATTATAAATACCAAAATAAATGACATTTGAGACTTTTTATGAATTAAACTAAATTTATAGGTTCATATGAAATTTTATTATTGGTTTAATTAACTTTTTTCGAACTAATCACGCTTTTATAATTTTCACAAAAATCAATTACCAAATAGTATCAAAATTGACAAAAAATTGTTTTTAAAAACATATTATATTATTAATTGTTATTTTATTCCTAAAAATCTAAGATTCATCCAAATGACTTTTATAAGGTTATATATATTAATAATGAACCATTTTAGGTTCGTTTATCTAGTTATAGTAAGTTAATTTACCATATAGTGTAAGAAAACAAAGACACGGTAAAAGTTAAATTATTTAAATTAGAGTTAAATTTAAATGATAAGGTTACAATATTAACCTAAACATGTCTAAAATATATTGGTTGAGAGTATTTCTACCCATAACCACCTTATCGTTGAAATAAATCAATTTGGAGCTATTAAAAACTGAATATGACTTCATTATAAAATACTATTTTAAGTTTTTCCTAAGGTGCCCCTCTCCTCCCTTATAAAAAGGCACCTCCTCCCTCTCCTTCTCACACTACTTTGAGCCATCAAGCTCAGCCAAACCATTCCCATTTCCCTTATCAACTTCCTTAGAAACATCTTAGAGGTCCTGGTATTAATCAGAGACCATCTTTAGTGCCCTAATAAGAGGTTAAGAAGAGGATCTTCAAAGGATAGGTAATGTCTGTTACTGATTCTTTCAACTTTATTTATTATTCTACTTCCTCTTCATTAGTAGTTTCATTATGAATTAATAAAATCATAATCACTCATATACTTATATGTTAATATAAATTTTAAACAACCCCATTTCACCTTCTATCTATCATACGAAAAATGAAATCACCGCGCGTGCGTACGTACGGAATACCGTCTCCCCGTCGTCGGGTAATCTGTTTTCCACCACCACATTACTTGGATGGGTATAATGGTGTAAATAATAACTATATATGATTATTGTAAAGTGATATTTATTCTGAAATAGTATACATACACTTCAATACAATTCCACAATCATGGGAATGATATCATCGATCGTGCGTACGTACGTCCTACCGTCTCCATGTTGTGATGCAACTCGTTCTACATGATCTTTGTTGAATAATGATTATATAAATGAATTTAATGAATAAGTATGATATATGTTACACTAATACAATTATGTAAATGAGTTATCTATAACCTAAAAAGTAGAATATGAATTTATTTGACAAAACATGCATAAGAACAAAAGATAATAAACACCCGAATAACAAGTAGTAGTGAAATATTACTAATACGAATCTAAGAATATGACCATATATGATATAATAACAATGTGTAAGATTCTGGAATAATTCAATAACATTATTTAAATAATTATATAGGTGTTTCGGACACGTAAAAAGAAAATCAGACCTAAGGTAAGTGAAAATCTCACAATCTCATTTTATCTTAGATTGTTTATACTTCAGAATTTATTGGGGAATATTTATCATCCACATCCATGTTTCCACAATATTTAATATTATTTATATCCTCCTAATATTGTTTAAATACAATTTTTCCCATTTTTATGTTTTTAGTAAATGAAATGAAAGATATATTTTGTCATTTTTAGTATGAGGTACTTTTTTGACTTTTCCAGCCAATGTACGAGAAAAATGTTTTTCTTTAACTTATACGGAATGAATGGAATTTTAGAACATTATTTCCATGAATCCACATTTACATGTTTTCAATTTTATTTTTAATTAACTTATTTTTGTTTAAATGTTTATGAAATGTTAAGAAATGAAAAATTGTTTTTGAGTTGAAAGGATATTTCCTCAAGAATGGAGTTTAAGTGTTATATCCAAATTATTTCCCATCTAAGATAAGATAAGGTTCTATTTCTATACTGATTTTGACATTGATTTGATTATAATGGTATTATTTTTATGAAGTCCTTTTATCTTATATGATTTATCTTATGATGGAATGATGTTTAAGAACCCCATTTTTATTACATGGGTTATGCTATGATGTATGATTTATGATCTTGTGGCACACATAATAATGGTATCATTATGATATGGGTGGGACATATATCTACCACCAATATATTGGGTAAAGATTTATAACTCATGAGATTTACATGGTTGTAATGGTATGTTAATCTGGTTCAATGATACAGAAATGAAAAGAGGAGTGAACTCGGTTCAGAAATGAACTTTGTCGGCTAAGATAGTCTTGGCAATGAGTCTTGACTACTAAGAAATGATTCTCTATGATTATGTGTGTATGACACAATGTTTCTTGTTTTATGTTATGATTATTGGGATTACATTTCCCTACTATGATTTATCCCATGTTATGTAATTATGATCTCTTTTTCAGGTTAAGATTTCAAAACTGATATGTTTTTTTGAATATGATGTGATTGATATTTCTTTTGTTTACCCTTAATGAGCATTTTGAGCTCACCATTTTGTATGTTTTCTTTTCCCCCAGTCGGGAAGAAGGTTATTAAATAAGATATGCCAAATAGACTTTAGATATGATAAAATAAAAAGGAGATAGTGTATATGATTTATGAACCAGTTGTTTAGGTTTCCCAGTTTCAAAAGACACTATACCTATACGGTACTTTAATTGTTTTGTTATATGTTGTGATATGTGTGCTTCAATTCTGAAGTAATAACAATGTATGTAAATTATGGTTCATTATTGGGGTTTAAGTATAAAATTTTGTTTGTTCTCATCTTATTCCTATAAGATCAATTATATGTATACGAAAAATATTTTATATAAAATATGAAAAATATATTACATTAATATCAGTCACTAATTTGAATTTATCTAATTTATTAGGGTAAAACATTTTCCTGGATGTAATAATATTTTTTTTCATTTATTCAATTTTCATATTCATTTCTAATTAATTTGTTACTAAATAATTCTTTATATAATTTTGTAAACCATATATTTTAATAACCTAGATAGTAATATTCGTTGCTTCTAATTTTACATCTAGGTTATATATTGTTATATTAACTAATAATATTTTAAAACTATATTATTTCTTGGTAGAACTCAGTATTGTGTGTTATGAAATCCATCAAGGAAAAACAATATTACATGAAATTTACACTATCCCTGATATTATATGTAGATAAAGTTAAACATTATGTTGCGCATAGTGCTTGAAAAGTTGGTGTTGTGTATACCATGATCCAATCATAGTCTTTCAATGTTAAAAATATTTTCATCATTGAATGAAATGAATGAAATCAAAAAGATAGAATCAATTTGAAAAAATATATTTCCCAAAATATAATGGTGTTACATTTTCCCCTATTAAAAATTAATTTTACCATTATAATTTTAGGAGTTATTAAAGGTTTAATGCATTCAAGATTTATTCATAGAAACCCACATTGACAAAATGGACACTAAAACTTCCATAAAAAATGGAAATTTTGGACCATAATTGATACCCAATGTAATATATAAATAATTTTACACATAGGAGAACATAGGATATAAGTGAGAACATGGATTTTGATGAGAAATAAAACTATCATGTTCTAATGGAAGATGGTAGAGAACATATTTTGGAGAATGTAAAAAATAATAATGGCATAAATCTACGATGATATAAGGAGCCATTTTATATTTTAGAAAATAATATACTAGGATAACTTTTTTGGTTTCACGATACATTTTCCAAAAGATAACTAATTATCATGAAATGATATAATTTCATTATTTTTGAACAACCTCACTATTTGTTGTTCCTTGGTCCACATTACCTATTTATCCCAATAGGATGGAGAATTATCAATACTGAAGCGATGACAGATCATGAGATATAGGATATTCCATCCCATCTATCTGTAGATATTAGAAACACATTGTTTTTATAACATGTTTTCAAATAGAAATAAATCATTTTATGGTGAGATAATACTTTATTATCAGAAAAATCGTCCAAACATTAACTTAATCATTCCATAAATGGTTAACCTTAAAACAATTATGAATTATTAAAATCACAATCTTTAGAATGAATTAAAAAATAATATTAACATTAAATACATATATATAAAAATGTACCACATGGTTGTCACATTCCAATCATGTGAATATCCTCATCATAAATTTTTTTGATACATGATAATAACCTAAATCACCATAAGTACTTCTAGAAAACATGCATCCTTACTTATTCGACTGATTACCGAATACATTATTTAAATACAATAAGTTGTAAACATCATCAATGATGACACAGAAGAATTTTTCAATAATCGGTTCCATGGTAATTTCTAACATCCAATTTACTTATTCATATCCCAAATGTTATTATTTAAACATCATTATCTCAATATCAATCACTAATTAAGGGTTAGCATCCCTTTATCAAAAAATCAACATTCCATGAAATCACATTTCTATGGATTCATCACCATTCAAAATGTATTTTTAAATCTATAAATAAAACATATATTGAAAATTTTTATATATTTCATGATGCATAATATATAATCTTTGAATTGAAAAATATTAATACTTCATTTTGTCATTCTATTTCTTAAACAATTACTCATGTTTCATTTTCATATTCATTAATAACTCATTTATATAATGTGAAATATGATTAATGTACTATTGTTCCTCAACCTCAATCTAATATTGTCTCATATGTTTAATGCAAACAATACTTTAAGATCATCACAAACTATTCACATGTCATTTAAGGACTCTCTATCTTCAGATTTATAAAAAATACTCAAACCACCTTCCAGATTATCCTTAAATAAATTCCACATGGGAAATATATTTCCACATTTCCCACAAATTATAAATATTCAATGATAATCATGATATTTATAATTCTCAAAACTATCTAAAACAAGAAATCAAAATGTGAGAAACATTTGTCAGAATGGGAAACAATATAATCATGAAAAAAGAACTTATAGGATGCCAAGATAATGGATCCTACTTCATTAATCAATAAATACATTGGTTAATCTGAGGTTATTAATACCCAACACATATTTATGTCCCTTAATATAGTTCATAAAATGTTTTATGAATTCCAAAAGAATATCCCTAGGGAGTGTTAGATCTGCTTTGTAGAAAGGGAAATTTTCATGTACCGGATTACCCCAAGTCTGGTCCATAATATTTATTTGGATTTGTTAACCCAAGGTACATTTTCTCAAATTCCACATCAAATTTTAATATCGATACATGGATGTATTACATGGAAACCACTCACTCTATCCTTTTCCAAAATGACAGGACGTTTTACAAAATGTTAACTCATCCTTATACTCATCATTATAGACATCCATAGACAAATATTTAAAACTATACCTAGGTATATTTAGATTTTTTTATCATACTAGTTTCCAAATTATGAATAAACCTTTTTGGTCATACCAACTATATAAACCCTTCCTTTTCATACATTATCGTTATATAATTTATATCGAATACTTAAAAAATTATACAAACAAATTCAAAAAAGATGTAATATTCTAGTTTCTTTGGAAAAAATGGAAACATAAAAACAGGTACATAAATTCTCTTCATAATCTACCACTAGGTTTTTCTTGACTACCACTCTTCTTATAAACAACAAAAAAAAATTCTTTATATCCTTGGGGAAGGAAACATAAAAATATGTGAGATCAGATGATCTATATTACTAAAAAAGGGGGATACTTAAGCATAATCTTGTGCATAATGGTATGAGAACATGATTGTATAAATATAAGATCAAACCATATATATCATAGATCATAATCATGAGTCATGTAATAAATTTTTGTACTTCATAAGATATAAATAATATTTAAATAATGAACATAATCCATTAAATCATATCAAACAAATAAAAATGAAATTATGGAAGAAACATTAGCATATATAATGATTTCAATATTAGTCAAGAAATTTGTGCTAATTCCATCTTATTATACATATTACTTTACTAAAAAGGTTTTACACACCATTCCAACCCCATGTTATTCAAACAAGTTCAATCCTAATTCTAGCACTGTAACACTAAACTGAGTTCAGTTCTACTCACAGTCGTGTAATACTAATGCTAGTTCATTTAATGTTCTATCCATGTATATATCATGAGATATAAATTAATACCGTATTAATTAGAGGGAGATATGAATATCACCCATATCATAGTGGAATCGTACATAAATGTTTCACCGCGCGTGCGTACGTACAGAATACTGTCTCCACGCCGTGGTGTAATCTATTTTTCCAACACCACCTTACTTAGATGGGTATAATGGTGTAAAGAGTAAATATACATAGTTATTATAACATCATACTGATTATGATATATTGTATCATCCACTCCAATTCAATTCCATAATTATGGGAATGATATCATCGCTCGTGTGTACGTACGGACTACCGTCTCCATGACGCGATGAGATTCATTCTCAACGATTAGCCATTCATGAATGATTATAAAGTATATATAATAAGTAATCATTAAATATATGAAATAATAATGATATTGTATTTATGTATATATATATGTATGTCATCCAATTAATTCCATTCAATTCAATGAGGAATCAAAAACAACGTTCATGTGTACGTACATCCTACCGTCTCCATGAACTGTGTATTTATATAAATTTATTGATCTATTATATATATGTATATCTTGAATATATATTATATATAAACCATGTTTTATATTCTGGAATTATGTAATCATGATTTAAGTAATCATATGAATAATTACAAGTCAAAACACGGAATAAAAATGAAACGATTTTACCCAAAACGCTTTTTTACATGGAATTTAAAAAAGAACGGGTAATATAAAGTCATATGTGAACCATATATGATATCCTAACAATGAATATGATTCTGTAATAAGTCAATGTCATTATTCAAATCCTTATACAGTAGGTTCGGATACATATGAAGCATATCGAACCTAAGGTAAGGGATAATTATTCCAATCCCATTCTTATCTGAGATTGTTTATTCGTAAGTATTTACTAGGGTTATATTTATCATCCATGTCCATGTTTTATAAAAAAAATAAATATATGTTTAAAGTACATTTTACCCATTTTTTAATTTTTGTCTTTTACTACATGGTATGTAAGGAATCATTATTTTGTTTACGTTATGAGGTATTTTTTTGACTTTTCCGGCAAAAGTACAAGAAGAATATTTATTTAACTTATTAGGCATGAAATGATTTTTACGGTTTTATAAATCCTTATTTTCATGATGCTTCCTCAAAAATATTTCATGACTATTTTCAAAAAAATCTCATTCTTTTAAAATTGCATGAAGTTTTGTGAAAAGAAATTGATTTTGAAGAAAAAAGGATATTTTCCTCAAGAATTCATTTCAAATGTTTTATCAAAAGAATTTTCCATATAAGATGACATTAGTTCATATGTGTATGTTTCAAGTTTAATGTCTCAATGATTTACATGGATTCACTTTTCTTTTGATGAAATGTCCATTTTTTATATGGATTATGAGATGATGGGATGATGTTTATGAAACCCATTTTATTTTTTGGGTTATGGTGAATGTTTTCAGTTTATTTTGTGGCACATGTAAGAATGATTTCATTATGAGATGGGTGGGACCTATATCTCCTTCCAATAAATTGGGTAAATATTTATATCACATGAGATAGACATGGCTAGAATGGTAAGTTAAACTGGTTCAGTGTTACATGACTGAAACTAGGAGTGAACTTGATTCAGAAAAGGACTTTGTCCACTAAGATGGTCTTGGAAGCAACGCCTTGGCTACTATGGAAATCATGACATGTGTTGAATGGTTTCCACAATTACATGTTTTACTCCCATGCTATTTTATCATGCTTATTGTTTCTTTATGATTTATGCCTTACGTACTTCCATCTTTTATGTCATTTCTCATGATTTTGATGTTTAAACATTATGTTCATGTTTTTAAGTGCAATTGTATATGATTTGTTTTATTTTATCCATGCTTACCCTTACTGAGCATTTGAGCTCACCCTTTATATGTTTTCTTTTCCCCAGGATATAAATAAAGGTTTTAGGTAAGAAAACAAAAGGGGAAGATCATTATGGGAGATGTTTAAGATCTTTCACCATGATTAGAAAATTACGTTCTATGTTTCCAAAGACACTAAACTATTATGGTCCTTGTGTGTTTGTTTTTGTTATGTATTATGTATTCCAAAAAATTAATGTATTGTCCATGTACGTCAAACTTCAGGTCTCTAAAATACTAGTTCTGTAATATAAATTACATTATAATACATATAATATTGTCTGCTTCAACTATAAAAAATGTTGCATGACCAGTAATGAAGGGGAAATTAAAGAACAAAACATCGTCGTTGATGAAGGTTATAAATTGGAACCTTGTGGATAGAGATTTAATTTATAAAATAAGTGTGAGAGAGTAAGGATATTGATGAAGGTTATTCCATTCACATGATATAATTGAATTATATATATGGTAATGGATCATTCATGGTTATTTGGATAGATTAGGTGAGGAGATGATAACAAAAGTAGATAAATTTAAATGAAACTAAATGAAAAAGAAAGATGCATTACCTCTTCAAAAAAACTCTCTGAGAACCTATTTAAGGGAATGGATTTTGATATTTTGGAAATTCCAGGAGATTCTCCAATGTGGGCGGTTTTTATTGATGGGTATTTGTTAAGAACATTTAGGAGATTCAAGGCCTAGATGAGTGAAGAGAAGAAGGTGTGAGGGGGGTTTTATATTGGAGGAGAGGACGGTTTTCATAATTTTTTAATCATTAGTTTATTAATTTCCTTCAAGACTATAAATAATGATGATTACATGTCCAATAATAGTAATAAATTTATATGAGTTTGAATCAAGTGGTATTACATCACTTATGTTTACATAAATAGTTTATTTAACTGATAAATTGTTTATACAGTATTCTATTGTATTTCACTTTTCATAAAAATTAGAATATTTCTGAAAAATACCAAAAATTCACCATAACCATTTTATGACGTGTATAATTCAAAAGTGAATTCCATATTTCAAAAATATTTTTTTAAATATGATTAATTTTATATTTAATTAAAATTATAATTTATTCTTAAAAAATATTTTTAAAACATTTTTTACTTCTTCCAAACTATAGGTATATTGTACTTCCACATGAATATTATTTATATAATATCATAGGTAATGTTACTACTAATAAGTGTATATCACTATTCATATGGATATGTTAATATTTCTAAGGGTAGTTTACTATTCTCCAAAAATTATGTTTTTCTTATCAGACTCCAAATAACTTACTGATAGCCACCGTTTATGTCTGATTTTTGAAATTTAAAACCTAGAGGTGAAAAAGAAAATTTTTACATGTATAGGTTAAAACTATGTGGTTTTTTGTAAAAACTAAGTGTTTCGTGAATTCTATATTAAAATTATTTCTAAATTCACGGGATTTTACATTGAGTCTGACATGTTACATATGTTCCTTATTGTTGTTGAATAATAATATTAAGTAAATTTCCACATTCATCAGAACATTTTTCATATTTATTATTATTTTATAACAATAATTACATTTCTAAAACAATCATATAGTTTTTCAATTTTATATCGGTCATTTTTTCGATGTTCGGTGCTTGAGTAAAAAAATGCACTTGTTGTAATTACAAATTATCAATGTGGTAAAAAGTCCGTTATCTCCATAATTGTATTGATGACTTAAATATCATATATATCTAGTATATATGTGTTTTTATCTGGTATATATGTATTTATAATAGTCCATAACATTTTTATATAATAAATGAAATGTATCGTTCATGGGGACGGAATGTAGTATGTGCACATGAATGCTACTTTCATTTATTTTTCATATGTAATGGAATGAAATATAAATGATACAAAGTTATATTATAATTTTATTAAAATATATGAATTATATATGTTACATAAGATCATTAATCCCATTATTTATATGTTCCATATATAGCTTGAACGAGTCATATCTCCTTGAGGGGGAGTACTCCGCACTCTCAAATGAAATTATCACATTTATGTGTTTTGGAAAGAATAAAGGTATATTGTAAATTAAATATATTGAAAAATAGAGACAATATAAATAGAATATTTATCGTATATAAATACAGTTCCATCATAATGGCTTCCATGAGAGGCATTTGGGAAAAATCAAACAATCAACTTTTTGTGAGGTTGTAGTTTACCATACATAAAAAACAGTATGTTCGTATCCATTAGATTGAGTTTGGTGAAAGTGTAGTTAGAATCCTTCTCATAAAAAATCAGAGTATATTTATTATACAGGTGTTGTTATAAAATAATGGAATAAATAGTGTTTTGGTTGTTGGATAAGGAAAACCAATGAAAAAAGTTTGACAGAAGACATTGCCTCTAATCGGGTAACTCCTTTTGATTTAAGATAAAAAAATAATCTGGAATTTCCTTCTGCACAGGTTAAGGATTATAAGGGGAAGAGAGGGATTTTGGGAGCATATTTGGGAAGAGTTTGGATGATCCTAGGAGGATTGAGATGTGTGATTTAGAGTTATATGTGATGGCCATTAATAAGAGAGAGGAGTGGAACTTTAGAAATTTTTGAAATATTATTTTATTATAAAATTAATTTCTATTATCAAAAGGACAAAAACTCATTTAATAGAAATATTAGATGTGGATTTTTCAAAATCCTCTCAACCAATGGTTTTTTTCATGTTTTGGTTTCCAATTTAATTTTATAATTTAGTATTTAACCCTTATTTAACTTATTTTACTCTTTCCATGTCTTCTTGTATATTCGAACTATATGGTTAATATAGTTACTATAAAATTTAAATCGAACCTCTAGTTCTTCATTAGTGACATTTTCATCATTATATAACTCATTTTATGGAATCTAATGTTTTTAGAGCTATTATATCATTTAATAAAATTGTATTTGTTTTTAAATACTCGTTTATGTAAATTTTTTTACTATTCATATCATGACTTTTTAAAAAATCCATACCAACTTGATTCTTTCATAAAAACATCATTAATTCAAATATAACAAGTCATAAACATCAATAAAATTCTTGGATGGCATGAAAATATTAAAAATAAATTTATTTCAATATTTATAATCTAATTTATTAAAATCACTCATTGATAAGGTAATCACTACATCATCATATTGTTAAAAATTTATTAAATTTTTGACATCTAATAATTATAAATAAATTACCTTGATTTATAAGATATTTTTATATTTTTAATGAATCTTTATAGTTGAAATTACCAATTAAGAACACAATTTAATAATTTTTTAAGCTAATGAAACAATTTAGGTAATATTTTCCTTAACATGAAATTAAAAGCAATTAAATGTCATTTTCACACACAAATGGCTCCATGGGGTCCTAAAATAAAAACAAGGATGCCCATTGTAAAAATTATCTGATACAATATGATTAAAACATATTTTAGGGTAATTTAATATTATTATAATATTATTTGTCCCTTATTGACCCAATTTACCCTTTAACATTGGTAAATTAAATATTTATTGAAGTAAATATACATAATGTCTAAAAAAATTAACCAATTTAAAAAATTTGTACATCTATATTCTATGAAAGGAGAAAATATTTCTAGATTCAAATCTCATAAATTTCACAAATTAATTTCATATTTATTCCAACTGTCATAACAAAAAGCGAGTTTTTAAGAAGTAAAAAGAACTAAAATATTGACATGTGTTTATGCCCAAATAAAAAGTGAAATAACATTAAATGAGAAACACTGGAATAAATGAAAAAATCTAATTATTCCTTAAATCCAATTAAAATTATAATATAACCATATAAATAAATTATATAAAAAGATAGTTTTGACTTAAAATGAATTATTTTTCACTATTCATTAAAAATGAACCTAAGGAGAAAAATACCATAAAATACCCAAAGTAAATTTTGATGTCCCGCTTCTAAAGAAAAGTATATTTTTCAATTGAAAAATATAAATGTGAAAAAAAACTAGATTTAAACTGGGTTTTCAATTAATAGTTGTTAAACCCACCTCTTAAAAAATATTAGAGTATTTATTCTAAAAATTGGATTCATTCTCATTTTAATCCATTAATTTTTTTTGGATAAATATAAAATCATTTCACAAACATGTTTAATCATAATAAAGTTTATTTATATTCATTCCCTTCAATAAAATTTCTAGACATTAACTACCATTTGTAAGTAATAACATTACATTATTATTATTATTCTCAATATGACTCAGCCGTGTGTGCAACATAAGGTTTTAGAAAACCCATTGTTGCGTGTCAGTTACGCCAACGAACATAACATCCCATTTAAAGTAAAATTAATATTTAGTTGATAAATATTAATAAATATGAAAATTCCATATATTATATTTACCTGGGATGATAAATCCTTTCTACTTTTGGAAATTATGTCATTACAATTTTATTCACTTATCAAATAATTTAGGAAATTTATCCCTCATAGAATTTTCAGATTCCCATGTTGCCTCTTCAACTATATGGTTTTTCCATAATAAATTTACCTGGTGAAATAACTTATTATGAAACACTTTCTCTCTTCAGTCAATAATTTTGATTGGTTTTTCCTCATAGGAGAGATTCTCTTCCAACTAAACTACCACTGGACTCAAAACATGAGATGAATCTGGAATATACTTTCTCAACACTGAAATATGTAAAACATTGTTTACCTATGATAAATGTGGGGGTAATTATACTTTATTGGAAAATGACCCAAATTTCACTAGGATGTCATAAGATCCAATGAACATCGGACTTAACTTTCCCTTCTTACCAAAATTAATCACACTATTCCATGGAGACACATTAAGAAAGACATGATCACTTACCTTAAAAGAAACATCCTTCCTCTGGTTATTCGCATAACTATTCTTCCTTCTCTGAGCTGTTTTCATATTCCTCTGAATCAACTGAATATTTTCTGCCATCTCTTCTACAAATTTTGGTTCCATAAACATCTTTCACCTACTTCGTCCCAAAAAAGAAGGTGTTCGACACCACCTTTTATATAATGCTTTAAATGGCGCCATCTGTATAAAGGAATTCAATTTTTTTAATAAGATAACTCATACAAAGAATGATATTGGTCCCAAAATTCATGGTAATCCATTGAACAAGAATTCAGCATATCCTCCAAGGTCTGAATTATTTTTTCTGACTATCCATCTGATAGAGGATGAAAAGTGGTCCTAAAATTTAATTTAGTTTCCAATTACTTCTGAAGGCCCTTAAAAAAGATAGTAGTGAACCATGGATCCCGATAACATTCTATGGAGATGAGAACTCCATGTAACCGGACTATCTCTTTAATTTAAAATCGAGAAATGTTATCTATAGTCAAAGTATCATGAATTGGGAGAACATGAGTATATTTACTCAATCGATAAACAATATCCCAGATTGCATTATTACCTCCAGAAGTCTTTAATAATCCTACTATAAAATCCATGAATATTTTTCCAATTTCCACAATAACACTCGCAATAGATGAAGTATCCATTTTGGTAATTGAAATTCACTTTTGACCTGATGATTAATTAAACACATCATAGTAATGTCACAAATATTCATTTTTATTCCATCCCAATAGTAATACTCCGGAAGATCTCGGTATATCTTAGTACTGCTATGATGAATTGAAATGGAGATCGATGACCTTAACAAAATAACTCTTTCATCAACTATGAATCACAAGGCACACATAAAATCTTTCCAAAAAACTCAAAACACAATATTTTTCTTTGTTATATTCAGGTAACATACCCTTATGAACCAATTCTACGATTTTCTGTAACTCACTGTCTTCGCTCTATGCTTCCATTATTTTGTATGCTAGAGACAATTTCACTACCACTTGAAACAAAGAAAAGTTATTCCTGGAACCGAAAACATCAAATCCAAAATTCATCAAATCAAAAAACAAAGGATGTCATTCCAAATGTTTCATTGTTAATATCGCATTACTCTTTCGACTCAAAGCATCAGCCACTTTTTTTTACTTTTCAAGGAACGTGAAATCATAATCCTTGATTTATTGTAGGCGTATTCTCTGTCTCATGTTTAATTATATATTACTATATATATACTTCAAACATTCATGATTAGTATATATTTCAAACATTACTCCATACAAATGATGCCCCTAAAATTTTAAAGAAAGAACAATAGTAGCTAATTCAAAATCATTTTTTGGGTAATTTATCTCATGGGGGTTCAACTGATGTAAATAATAAGCAATAACATTATCATTATTCATAAGGACACAACCATGTCATTTAAATGAAGTATCACTATAGAAAAAAATTTAACCATTTCTAGAAGATAGTACCAAAATAGGAGCATTCACCAATCTTCTTTTCAATTCTTAAAAACATACATCACATTTATTGGTCCAGATGAACATAACAACAATTCTAGCTAACATAGTCAATCGGCTAGGTAACCATGGAATAGCCTCAACAAACCACCAGTTTAAACCTACTAAACCAAGAAAACTATGAATCATAGTTATATTTGCGCGTTTTGGCCATTATTTAAAAAATTTTGTTTTAGAAGGATCAACACTTATTCTATATTTAGAAACTATATGTCAGTGAAATGAAATTTGTTGTAACAAAAACTCATTATTGATAAATTTTCAATAAATTTTCATTTATTTTAAGGTTTTAAAGACAACCCTTAAATTAATTAAAAGCCAAACATTACTTTTACAATATTCAAAAATATCTTCAATAAACACAACCACAAAATTATCCCAGAACTCCTGGAAAATTATATTAATAGGATTCATGAATATAATAGGTGCATTGGTTAACCCAAAATTCATAACATCAAATTCATAATGGCCTTATCTAGTATGAAACATAGTTCTCATAATTCCTTCATCATTTAATTTTATCTCATGGTAACCGGAAATAAAGTCAATATTTGAAAAATATTGGCCTACCTTGAGCTAATCAAAAATATCATCAAGGATCTGTAATCAATGAAAAGTCTTATTGAATCATGTTTCATTTTTAACAAATAATACAGGATCACCCCAGGGTGATGTGCTAGGTCAGATGAAACCTTTATATAATAACACATTCAATTGTTTGTTTAACATTAAAAGTTAAATTTAATCCTTTTGATATAGAGGATTTGAAATTAAATTTTCATTATAAACTAAATCAATAGTAAATTGAACTTCCCGGTCAGGTATTATACTAGAAAAATCATCATGAAAAACATTTTGATAGTCAATTAACACTGGTACAACATTAATCTGAATTGATCCTTTGTTTTAAACAATATGTGCAATGTAACATTAACATCCATCTTTTACTTATTTCTTATCATCATGATATGTTATCGAAACGAATTGTTCATTCATGTTCACAAACTGAAATTATTTCTGAAAGTAAACCTATTTATCTCTATAGATAAACTTATCATGATAAATAGAATGTCAATCCATACCCAAATTGACATCAAACTCTACTAGAGGAAAAATAGTAAGGTTTTTAGGTAGATTCTTTCGTCACACATGTACATAAAAGGTTCTTATAATTTCTATTTGTCTCAAAATTTTCTCTACATGTTTTTCCCACAAGTTTAGGAATCATATATTGAGATGGAATTCTCAATTTACTAGGAAATTTCTAATAAATAAAAAAATGTATAGACCCTAAATCAAACAACAAATTGGGATAATCTGAATAAAAAACAATATACTAGATACTACTTCATTTGATTTCCCAATATCTTCTAAAGTAGTTAAAAAGGATTTCACCACCCCTTTCTTCTTATATTTTGGCTCAATTTTTTCATTTGATTTCACCGTTGGACACTCATTTTCATAATAACACATTTAATTTCACTTAAAATATTTTACTGACTATAAATCAGATTTTTTTTATGATTTCCATGATCTTTTTCAGTGAAATTACAAGCCTTGTGTCCCATTTTACAACATTTATCATTAACCATAATTCAAAAGGAATTCCTCAGTGTGTTTTTTACCAAAATTTTCACAAGCTAACAATCATAATTTTCATAAGTGTTATTCTCTATCATCTACCACCTCAAAATATTATTCTATTATTTAACAAACAAAACAAGATCATTAAAAAAACCCCATTTCAACCATCTCCGCACAACAAAAAAGTTTTTCATAACTTTTGAACTCCTGAGAGGCTAAAACCCCTCGATACTTTAGATTTAATCCTGAAAAAAAAACTATTTATTCTACTATTAGGATCGAATATAAAATTTGAAACATAGCTTTCCAGTAAAGTGAATTTCACTTCACAAGCAACCATTTAGTCATCCTCCACCCTCAATTACAAGAATTGTTTTTCCATTGAATGTCGAATAGCTTTAGGAAAATATTTATCCTGAAACATACCGTTTAATTCAACCCAAGAAAGAGAATAACTCTCTTAAATATCCCTGATATTTTTACACTTTGTCCCTGACTAATCAGACTCACCAATAAAACGATAAATAGAAAGAATAGCCTTTTGATGTTACAAACACCTCCTGACATCAAAAATATTTTCTCGTGCTTTAATCTGCGCTTAAGCTAGCACAAGGTCAGATGATCCTCTCAATGACCTGGGATGTTGCCTCATGAATTGCTTGAATACTGATATGTTCCAATATGGTTGATCTAGCTGATTTTGTGCATCGATAAGGCCAACATTTATAGCTTGAGTTGATTGTTCCATCACTGTAACAAATTGTCCAGTTCTGATTCCGACCATCTCAAGTTATTGATTTTGAAGCTTGTTTTCCTCTTGATTTTGTCCCATCATAATTTCCCTACTTCTTTAGCATCAATCCATTCTAAATAATGAAATATCATAGGCAATGAAACATTGTAATCTTTAGAAGCTATATCATTTCAATATTACCATAAATTAATTTATGGATAATAATTTAACAATATCCTACGTCCTAATATTTTCTAAACCGACCTATAATAACAAATATATGGCCCCCGCCTTAAACATTACATAATCTTGAGTTAAGTCAAGAATTCACATTTTAGGTCTTTTCAGGTTTAGTGTTATAGAGAATTTTCCCGAAACTATTATATTACATCCCAAAAATTACAAATCAGATGCATCTACTCTATCTTATGTTTTCACAATAATGAAACACCTTAAATAAAACAAGAGTTATTTTCCTGATATAAATCATCTTGAATACTTCCTTTCACTTTCCCTTCTTTATACCTTGTGAAAAACATTTCAAAAACATGGGATGAGCATAAAAATATCAATAAGGGATAAAAATAAAGAAAGAAATCATCTTTCCATTAATACATACAAATTAATGAAATCATACTTCATAAACATAAAACATAAGATCATTAACATAATTCATGAAATCATAATATTTATGAATAACCAATAGAATGAATAAATCATAATGTTAAGTTATAGAATCCATACAATTCTTACATTATATCTTTCACACATACAAATGGAGTTATGTTTGAAATACCCATCACAGTATATTTCTTAAATCTCTTAAGGTAAAATTAATGTTTACCTCCATCACATTACCCAATGAATTGGTGAGATATCTCAGGCTCACCCACCCTCTTTTGACAATGGAACCACCCATATACGTAAACAATTCCCAAGAACTATAACATAATCATAACATACGAACAAGAAAAAAGGAAACATAACATTTCTACATTATAATCAAATGATATTAGTTCATGATATTGAAATAATAAATCCATTTTGAAAACCATTTTAAATACCAAAATATGTAAAAAGGTTAAATGGTATTTATTTTCATTCTAAAAACATTACATCTTGTTAAGGAAACTGAATATCAAATAATTCTTGTGGCGGCAGAAAGGTCTTCGTTATCGCGTGCATTAAAAAGAAATATTCCCTTTTTCATTTAGAATAATACTATATAAAAAATTATTCCCATTGAATTAAATTAAAATTTAAAGATTTTATAGACCATATAAACTCATGTTATGTATAAATCAAAATATTCCTCAATGAAAGGAGATTGAGATGATGTCACTTACCTTGAGTCTAATTTGTCATGTATGTTCCCTGTTCTTCCAAAATAATAAAGATAAGTTAATTTCTAATTTATTTAAAATATTTTAATGTTTTATTATTCCTATTATATCTCTTATTAAATTTATCTTAAAATCGTATAATTATTTGAGTACATATCAATCTTTTTTTTGATGTTCAGAACTTGAGTCAAAAATGAACTTGTTATAATTACAAATTGTGCATGTGCTTAAAAGATTATTATCTCCAGAATTATATTCATAATTTAAATATCATATATATCATATATATATATATATCAATTATATATGTATTAATAAAATTCTATAACATTTGTATATAAGAAATGAAATGTGCCGCTCAAGGAGACGGTAAGTCGTACGTATGCATGAACACTACTTTCATTTCTTTTTTGTATTTAAAGGAATGAAAGATAAAATATACCTAGGTATATTATAATTAATGTATAATATCTATGTAATATAATTTACATAAGTTCATTAATTCCATATTTTATATGTTTCATGTAAAGCATGACTGAGTCATATCACTTTGAGGAGGTGGCAGTCCGCACCTTCTCAAATGAAATTATCATATTTACGTGATATGGAAAGAATAAAGGTAAGCTATAAATGAAAAACACTGAAGAATATAGACAATATTTATATAATATATATCATATAAAAATTTATTTTTATCTTAATGGCCATAATCAGAGCCAGTAGGGAAAAATCTGACAATCATCATTTTGTGAGGCAGTAGCTCACCGTACACAGAAATATTATGTTTGTATCGATTAGATGTTGATGTGTGGAAGTGTAGTTAGAATACTCCTCATAAAAACCTCCTAGAATATTTAAGATACTTTTTTATAAAATAATGGAATTATGGGATATTAAGTGGTTGGATAATGAAAACAAGTGAAATAATCTTGAGAGAATACATTACCTCAAATCGGGAAACTCCTTTTGATTTAAGATAAAAGGCCTTATTGAATTTTCTTATTCCCAAAGAAAGGATTATAGGAGGAATATATGGATGTTGATAGATTATTTGGGCTGAATTTTTACAATCCAACATGGATTGAGAGGTGTGAGTATGAGTTAGATATGACGGCCTTTTCAAGATGGATGTGGGGTACTTTAGGTCTGTTAAAATGATTATTATATTATAAAATGAATTTTGACTTTCAAAAAGTCAAAAACTCATTTAATTAGAATATAAGATGAATATTATTATAAATCCTCTCAAATAATAGTTTTTAGCCATGTTTTGGTTTCAAATTTAGTCATATAATTTAGCTTTAACCCTCAGTTAACTTATTTGACTCTTACCGTGTATTCTTGTATATTCAAAATATATGGTTAATACAGTTATTATAAATTGTAAATATAACCCCAAGAGGTTCATTAATTACATTTTAAACATTATCTAAATATTTTATCCAAATATTAGATTTTTAGGACTATTAAATCCTTTAATATAATAGCATTTTTTTAAACATTCATTTATGTAAATTTTCATACAATTCATATCATGATTATTTTAAAATTCAATAAAAAACGTTATAGTTTAAAAAACCTTGATTAATTAAAATAAATAAAAATCATAATAATAATAACTAAAATTCGTGTATGGCATGAAATGTTTCATAATAAAATTATTTTAATATTTATAATCTCGTTTATCTTAATCATTCATTAAGAATGTAATCACAACATCAATATTGTGTTGTGAATATATTTATTTATATTATTTCTAATATATATAAATAACATACCACAATGTAGGAAATATTATTGTATTTCTAATTAATATTTATAGATTATATTATCACCTAAATAACCCAATATAAAATTTGTTTTAGTAATATAAACCTTTTTAGGTTATATGTTCCTTATCTTTAAATTAAAAGTAATTAAATGTCATTTTCACACACATATTGCTCCATGGGGTCCTAAAATATACCCAAGGATTCACATGGTCAGGAAAATGACATCCGATAGAATTAGGGCACATTTTAGGGTAATTTAATTTTATAATTATATTATTTGTTACCCTTATTTACTAGATTTACCTTTTAATCATGGTAAATAAAATATTTACTAAAGTTCATATTCATAATTTCTAAAAATGAAAGTTACATATTTACCCAATTTGGACCTCTTAATTCCAAATATGGAATAAATTTTTTCAAATTCAAAAATGAAAAATTTCAGAAATTAATTTAATATTAATTTCTGTTGTAAAAACCATAAGCATGTTTTTAAGAAATAAAAACTACAAAAAGATTTTCACGTGTTTATGTCTTATTAAAAAGTTAAATCACGTCAATTGACCAAAATTGGATTAAATTATAAAAATATAATCTAATTAAACTTTAAACCCAATTAAAAAGATAATTTAACAATATAAATAAATTTGATGAAACGACAGTTTTGACTTAAAATGCATTATTTTTCACTATTCATTAAATAAATTAACTTTTTTAGAAAAATACAAAAAAAATTCCAAAAGTAATTTCAGATGTTCTGATTCTAAAGAAGAAATTTATTTTTAAAAAATTACTATATAAAAATGAAAAAAACTAGATTTAAATACATTTATCCATCAAAAGGTGATAAAACTACATTTTTAAAAATATTAGAGTATTTATTCTTAAAATTGGATTCATTATCATTTCATGCATCTAAAATTTATTGAATAAATTTAGAAACAGTTAAAAAACATGTTTAATCATTATATGATTTTTTTGTTCATTCCCATCAATACAATGTCTAGGTGTTAACTACCATTTTAAAATATTAAATATTATATTATTATTTTTTTGTTGTATTAACCACCCTTGTGTGCAACATAAGATTTTGAAGAAACCCATTGCTGTGTTTTGGGTATTACATTGAAAATTTCATCCCCTATAATGTAAAATTATTATTTAATTCACAATTAATAATAAATATGAAAATTTCATATTATTTATTTACCTATGATGTTACTGGCCATTTCTATCTTATGAGATATAAATCATTACCCATTTCATTGGTGTGAGATATATGTCTCACCCATCTCATAATTAAATAATTCTTATATGTTATACGTAAACAAAAATCATTCAGTATAGCACAACCCAATGAATAAAATGGGGTTCATAAACATGATTCCTTCATAATAAATAGAAAACAAATTAATTTCAAAAATATCATTCCATAATAAACACAATTTAATCATACTAATAATATGTATAAAAACATATCCCTATTTAAATAATGTCATAACATATTGAAAATAATTTGGATAAAATAATTGAAATTAACTCTTGAGGAAAATATCACTTCTTTCATTAAATATGTATTCTTTTCTCAATATTCTGTGAAATTTTAAATGGAAATATATTATTTTAAAATAATATTTAAATCATGAATTAAATGCTTCATTGAAATAATCCATTATGTAGATGAAAAAATGTGTTCATGTAACATATGTTAAAAACATTTTCCTCATACTTTTTCTAGAAAAGTCAAACAGTACCACCATAAGAGATTCCAATCATACAGTTTAATAAAAATATTATTTTGTAAAATTGAATTAATTTTTTTATAAGAATAGGAATAATATCAAAAAGTTTTGAATCATGGAAATGGATGATAAATATACATCATTAAATACATACATATAAACAATCATTGAAAATAATGAGATTGTGAAATTATCTCTTACACACAGGTGGTGATTTCATTTTTGTAGGATGTATCTAAGGTTGAAGATGGTTGTTTCAAAATTATAAAAATTAAATGTATGTAATTTATAATTTAGTTATTTAATTTTAATTAAAAACTAATTATTATTCTATAGACGAAGAATGTCTTTTGAAATAATTGGTCTAGGAGGTTATCCCTTTTTTGATGTGATTCCTCTAAATCTATAGTTAGAGAACAAGAATAGGTCTTTGAAGAATACTAAAACCAATATAATGTTACTATGGAATATTTTAAGATGAAATTTTATGTTTTTTATGAGCATTAAGGCTTAAGGTGATGTGATGTCATGGGGTATGAGGTTCCCTTCTATAATTGAGGTGACATGCACTATAGTGATCTCCAAAAATATTAATTTATTATAGAATAAAAACCCCATAAAAACTACCAAAATGTCCTAATTTAAAATATGAGATGTGTTAGGGTTTTAATATCATAAAAATAGACTTTTTCATATTATTTTTATCAATTTGAACCTTATCATTTAAATTAACACTTAGTTATTCTATTTAATTTTATTTAAGAAAACAAATATTTCAAATATAAAAGGGTATAATATTTTCTTTTTTGATATAAATTTGACTATGAATAAATACCTTTTAACATTTTAGACAATATAATAATAATTTTATATTTTTATGAATGTTTTAACATTTTTAAATAATTTAATAAAATATTATTTTGATAAACAATCAATGTCATCAATTTTGACACTATTCAGTTCATTAATTTTTGAAAATATTATTATCACAATTTAACATCAAACCAATAATTTTATTAAATTACCAAGGGTTCAAGGTCATATATAAAATTAAATACAAATATTAATTATCCCAAATTAGATATATTTTTATGTTTTCAATAACATTTATTTGTAATCTCTATTAATAAAATAATTACTACATCAATATTGTGTATTTATTTAATATACTAATTTGGTTGAATAAAAATTAAAAATAAAATTCTATGAATATGATAAATATACTATATTTCAGAATAATATTTGTAGTTGAATTTATCTTTTCAAAAATCAAACATTTAAAATGTTATACTTGTAACACCTCAATATTTCTTAGTACATTATTTCTTTAATGTAATTCAATAACTTGCACTACACGCAATAGTGAGTTCAAGGGCACTACGACTTACGAAACTAGCCATTAAAAAGCGATTATTAAATAGTATTAACTGAATTTTGAACTTCATATAATCCTTATAATTTTAGAATCCATATTATGAGTTTCTTAGACATAATGTAAAAAAAATTCATTTTTTTCATATAAAAGAATGATTTTTCAAAATGTTCAATTTTACAGCCTTTTAATGGAAAAACCTTTTTAAATCCAAGATTTGAAACTTTTATATATTCAATTTGACAAAATAAACTTCTTCATTAGAATCGGGACATAATAATTTTGTTTCAATAAAATTTTGGTGTTTTTTTGATAACATTCATATTTGGGTGAATAGTAAAAAATACTATATTTTAACTAAAAACAACTTTTTTAATCAAAGTAATTTATAGTGTTGAAATATAAATTTTAATGGTTTAGAATTATATTTATATTATATTTTTACCATTTAATCTAATGATGTTCATTGTGTGTAATTTCACTTTGAAATTGGACATAAACAAGTGTCAATCTTTTGATATTTAGTATTTCCTAAAAATACGCTTTTTTGGTTTTGACAACATGAATTAATTTTAAATTAATAAATGAAATTTATTTGTTTTGAATTTGGTAAAATAGAATTCATTTTTGAATTCAGAATAACAAAATTGGATTTGGGTGAATTTTTGGTATTTTTCTAAAAACATTCAACTTTTGATGAATAGTGACAAACACTAAGTTATAGTTTAAAATTGAATTTTTATTTAAATAATTATTAATTTTATTTAAATTTATTTTAGGTCAAAATATAAACATAATACCTATATAATTTCAATATAATTCATTGGATTCTGTTTATAATAATTTTAGATATATAAAAATTTTATTGAACATTTCACCGTCTTTTACACATCTACTAGGAGAATTTACAAATTCACCAAAAAATTATTTTTACCACTTCTGTGAGAATAATTGAAAAAAATCTGAAAGACACGGTTTATATCAAGGAGTAAAATGTGGTTCATTATGATAAAAATAATTTTTTCTGAATAGTAAATTTTTACTTTTATTTACCACGGTAAAAAGTAAATATGGTAATTAAGGGTAAAAATGATATTATTATTACCCTGACACATGTCCTAATACAATTGGATAAGTATAATTCTTCCAAAATGACCTTAGAAATAAAATATGAACCACTTTTTCTACATGGATTGGATTAGGAAAATTATTATTATTAATTCAAAGAAGAGTTAAAAGAGTTAAAATCAATGTTTTATAAAAAAAATATTTATAATATAGATTTATACATAACATAAATTGGATTATAAATATTATTTAGAAATATAAACAGATTTTCTACATAATTGTATTTTATTTATAATTTTTAGACCTTAAATATGTTAATTTATTTATGGCACAATGGTGATGCAGTAATTACGAAATTAATGAAATATTAAAATATTTGATATTATAAATATTCAAATAAATGAAAGTTGAGACTTTTATGAAATTACAATAATTTTCTATGTTAATATGACATATCATTATTTCTTATATTAGTTTTATTCTAATTAATAGTGCTGTTATGAATTTATCAAAAACAAAATACCCAATAGTGTCAAAATTGACATAAAAGTGTTTTTAAAACAAATATTATATTATTAATTGATATTATATTCCTAAAAATTCGAGGATCGGCTGAAAAACATATAAAATGATATGTGTATCATTATTGGACCACTTTTAGGGCTCTTGTAAGTATATATTATTTTTATTAACTATATAATATAAATATACAAAGAGACATGGAAAATGTCAAACTATTTAACTAAGAGTTAAATAGAAAGGATATGGTTAATATAGTGACCCAAACCTGTCTAAAATATTTTTTGTTGAGTGTTTTTAAACCCATCCCAACCTTAGACTTTAAATAATTTAAGTTGGAGCCATTAGAAACCTAATATAAAGTTATTATAAAATAATACTTTAAGTTTTTCCTGAAGAGCCCCTCCTGCACCTTATAAAAGGACACCACTTATAACAAATTATTCATACCTTAAAAGCATTTTTTTTCTGCCAAACCATGACCAAATATCCCTTAAACTTCCCTAAATAAATCCTAGAGGCCTTAGTATGATCATAAAGCCAACCTAAGGATCCCTTTTGGTCAAATCAAAAGGAAGAACCCAAAGAAGTGGTAATGTTTTCACCAACCTCTTCCAAGTTCCGTTCTTCTTCCACTTCTTCATTATTTTTATTTAAATTATAAAATAATAACTCTAGTATATTCTATATACTTTGATGTTATTATAAATATTTTTCAACCATATTCAGTATTCTATGCATCCATTTAATGACATGTCACCATACGTGCGTACGTACGGCTTACCGCCTCCACGTCGTGGTGTAATTGTTATTCAAAACATTATTATTTGGTTGGGTTTGATAATGATGTGTAATTGATGAAAATAACAAATATAACATGATAATTATACTGTATATATGATATAACATCCAATTATATATTTTTTTAATATCAAAAAATAATAATATCGTCTCTTGTGGGTACATACGGACTACCGTCTCCATGAACGTGATGAGATTCATTCCCCATCATATCCATTCAAGACTAATTTTCATTTGATGATTACAAATAATGTTTAAAGAAATTATATCATTCTGGATATGAATAAGGTACATCATATTCATAACAAATATGACTCACATAACATATAATATAAATAAAAAAGAATCTGTTAACAACCGAAACGACGAAAATACAAAGATATTATTAACAGAACAATGTTAAAAGATCATATATGATATCATATTAATGTATATGATTCTTGTATACTTTAATAACAGTTATTTCACTATTTTACATGATGTTATACTACATTGAACCAACAAAAAGTACATGGTAAGGGTTTATTTCACAATCTCTTCATTATCTAAGGTTGTTTATACGTAATTATGTACTGGGACCTCTTTATCATCCACATCCATGTTTCTTAAAAATGTATTCCAAAACAATTTTAATATTTACTATACTATGGTTTAAATTAATTTATACCATTTTTGACTTTTTATCAAATGGTTTGAATGTAATCTTTCCATCGTTTTCCAAATAATGTCTTTTTAACCTTTTCAACAAAATTATGGTAAGAAAGTCTTTTTTTACATATATGGTGGGTGCATTTATTTTCCTCCATTATAAAATCTTTGAAGCTTCCCATAAAATATTATGAGAATATTTTCAATGTTAATGTTTTTATTTTATAATTATGTGACTTCTAAGTGTTTTCAAAAAAGAGATATTTCTCTCAAATAGTTCTGATTTCATCTATTTCAACATCCTTTGAGGGATTTTAAGATTATTTGATGTTGATTTATTATGATACAAAACTTTCATAATGTATTGATGATTTGGTGATATGTTTGACTGAGGATGTGTTAATTTTATACCATTCATGGTTTATTGATGAAGTATTGACATTTTATTTGCTAGTTTTAATACGAATGTTTATGTTATGATTAAACATGTTCATATGAAGAAATAATTGGACTTAGTATGTTATGGGTGGAGCCCACTATAGCTTCTAGATGCATCAGTAGGTCCTATTAGACAAAATAGTTTCTTGGCACAAGGCCTTGACAAAATCGTATTTGTAGTCTTGGCACAAGGCCTTGACTATGTGGTTATGATAGTCTGGAATTATGCATTCCATCATTATGAAAGTGGTTATTGATGTTGTAAGTGATTATTTGACTAGTAGAATGTCCATGTGAATAAGTAAATAGAATTATTTAATTTTATTTCTGCCATATTATGCTGAAGTTCATGTTTAAATGGATTTTGGTTTAGTTATACATGGCCTTAAATGTTTATTCTTATTTATGAAAGTTTCTTCAATATTGTTATCCTTACTAAGCATTTGAGCTCACCCCTTTCTAAGTTTTATTTTTCCCAGGATGTGAAGAAGTATTTTATGAATGACCTACATGGATAGTATGTGGGGATATGAGTGCGGTCAATGGAGACATGATGTTGTTATATTTTTTCACTTTATGATGTAATGTAAACTTTATGAATGTATTTAGTTATACCGAGGCTACTAAACTAATCGGTCTGTTGAGACATGATCATTTGTGATCATGCCAATGTTATGTAATAATGCACCGACTGGGGGTAACTGGGGTCGGGGATTTACAGTTGGTATCTGAGGAAGTTTTGTAAAAAGCATGGAAACTAGATTTAGATAAACTCTGATTAGAGCACATGGACATAAGATAGACTTTGAGGAATAGTATAGAAGAAATTCATAGAATTATGGTATTGTAAATATTTTTTCAGTTTTCCAAACAATACGTCCCTGTCTAGATACGAGTAGGTAGAGGCAGCTCTGGCATAGATGTACCAAGGGGTAAAACTCGAAAACACTACTTTGAGCTAGACTCGAATGGAAACTGCTGCATGACAATGGGCCTTGCTGCACTCTTGGATACAGCACTCCTGTGGGATATGCTTAGGATATTTCTCATTTTCTTCACAAACCATTATGAAGGATTTATGAGTATATACTTTCTCAGAAAAAAACATTTTTATTATTATGGATTATATCCATAAACTGTTCAATATACGTTAGGTATTTTAAAAGATTGGAATTATTCATTGCAATTCATAAACTGACATATTGTATTCCATTTTATAGAAATGGCGCCCAGTGGAAGGAATGTGAACTCCAAAAAAAACATATGATCCAATGAGTAAAAGGGATCGTATCATTCACAATATTAAACAAATATTTATAAGGGAAATAGTCTCCCATATATTCTCAACATATAAAGAAATAATATCATGTGTTAATAAGATAATTAATGAATTCTTTGAGTCCTATGGATTTGAATGGATGCAAGAGAAGAAACATATGGAAGAGAGAAATATTGATAAATGGAAAAGGGAAAAGAAGATTTTCCTATATTTGATAACTGTGGGGAAAAATACCCTGGAACTTGCCTGAAGGGAATATGAGTTTGTTATAGGTGTGGAGAAAAAGGATACCATGTACGTGACTACAAGGGTAAAAAAGGATTCAAAGGAAAAATGCTTCTTCTGCAATGACATGGGACACTACGCGAACCGATGTTAAAATCATCACATTATGCCCCAAATGATGTTATTTGATAATAATCAGGTTATGATAATACCACAAATGGGGAAGAATGATTATAGTTCTTATGTTCTTATTAAGGAATTATGTCATTTGAGTGTTGTATCAACGATATACTAGTTATAATAATTTTTAAGTATATAAGGATTGTACTACAATAATATTTCATTAATGACTTGAGATAGTGTGGAACCGAGAAAATTGATTAATAGTTGGTTAAATTTTTTGGAAAATATATGGTTGAGAGAATGATAAACCATAATATTGTTCTGATAATGATGTAGTATTTTGGAATAATACATATTTTATTTGGATAAATTATATTGGATATTCTAGACAACCTTGAAACTGATTAATGATTTGTATATTCTGTCATTTTTGGAGCTTTCAAATTTTTTTGATGGAAGAAGTATATCTAGTATTCTATAAGTAATAAAGGAGCATGAATGTAATAAATACAGTTCTACGGTAATTCAGTATGTAGCAGTGTTTTAAAAGAATACATGATAATGGTGTTCACATGTTATTACATGGAAAAACGATCTTCATTGTGTTTACCTTCCTTACAAATTTTGGACTGTGAGTTTGGATATAAGTATTTTGGATAATTCTAGTTTGATATTATTTTTGGATTGCCATAAAAGGACAACCCAGAGGTCGGGCGGCAACCTGTCGCGTTAGGCAGGGCCGCAAGACTTGAACCTGCAACTGAAGGGCGACAATGGTGTGTCACCTACCACTGGCCCACATGATGTCCTAGATTGAATAATGTAGTTTTTTTAAAGGTCTGGTACATGAATTATAAATATATTTTTTGGTACCCTATATGAATAGGATAACTAGAATATTTTTTAAGTTTGATTATCTTGTTGAGTGAAAGATGAGTTTGTGATCGAAATTAGTTAAAAGATGGAACACTAATTTTTTTCTTCACTTATTCTAGGAAGAAATTAATTCTTAAACTTTAGGTAATAGATGTTAAAACAAAAAATGTGTTATCATAATACCTTATGTTTCGTTAAACTGATGATATTTTAAATCATCATAGATTGATGGCTTTGAGGACCTAAATTATAAAATTGTTTGTAATTGATGACCTCAATCACTCCCTATAAATATTTACGTTTTTCTCCAATTATGTGTCTCTAATTTCCATTAATTTTCTCTTAATTGAGATCATAATTTGGTGGTGACTTTTTCATTCCCCTTTTCCTCTTGTTAAGACTAAATTTTATTAACCTAATTTCTGATGTGGGTTTCCCCAAAAAGGTATTTTTTTTATTTTCAACCTTTTATTTTCAAAGAAAAATTTCAAATTGTGAGGAAGAAATTTATTGAAGGAGGGAAGAATGTAACACCCCAATATTTCTTAGTATGTTATTTTCTTCAAAGTAATTCAATAACTTGCACTACACGCAACACTAAGTTCAAGTACACCACGATTTACCAAACTAGTCATTCAAAACCAGTTATTAAATAGTACTAACTGAATTTTGAACATCATATAATCCATATAATTTTAGAATCCATTTTATCAGTTTCTTAGACATATTGTAAGAACAAATTCAATTTTTTAAAATGAATGAAGTATTTTTCAAAAAATGAAATTTTACCACCTTTTAATGGAAAACCATTTTTAAATCCAATATTTGAAACTATTATATATTCAATTTGACAAAGAAAACTTCTTCTTTAGAATCGGGATATAATAATTTTGATTTATTAATTTTTTGGTGTTTTTCTGTTAACTTTCATATTTGGGTGAATAGTAAAAAATACTATATTTTAACCAAATATAACTTTTTTAATCACAATTATTTATAATGTTGAATCATAAAATTTAATGGTTTAGAAGAATAATAAGATTATATTTTTACAATTTATTCCAATGATGGTTATAGTAAGTAATTTCAATTTCAAATTGGACATAAACAAGTGTCAATCATTTGATAGTTAGTATTTTTAAAAAATATGTTTTTTGGTTTTGACAACGGGAGTTAATTTTAAATTAATAAATACTATTTATAATTTTAAAGTTTGGTAAAATAGACGTCATTTTAGAATTCGTAATATCAAAATAATCTTAGGGAGAATTTTTAGTTTTTTCAAAAAATATTCATCTTTTGATGAATAGTGAAAAACACTAATTTATAATTTAAAACCGAATTTTAATTTCAATAATTATTTATTTTACTTAAATTTCTTTTAGGTCAAAATAGACACATAATATCTATATAAGTTCAATGTAATTCATTGGAGTCGGTTTATAATAATTTTAGATATATAAAAATTTTATTGAACTTTTCACCGTCTTTTACCCATCTTCTAGAAGAATTTGAAAATTCACATAAAACATAATTTTACCACTTCTGTGAGTAGAATTTAAAAAAATCTGAAATCCATAGCTAATATGAAGGAGTAAAATGTGGTTCAATAAGATAAAAATACTTTTTTCTGAATAATAACTTTTTACTTTTATTTACCATGGTAAAAAGTAAATAGGGTAATTAAGGGTAAAAATGATATTATTATTACCCTAACACATGTCCTAGTTATATTCACTAAGTATAATTCTACCAAAAACAAATTTAATAATATAACATTAACCTCTTTGGTCCATGTGTATTAGATTAGGAATTTTATTATTATTTAATTCAAAGAAAAGTTAAAAGAGTTAAAATCAATGTTTAATAACAAAAACATTTTTAATATAGGATTATATATGAGATAAATTCGATTATAAATATTAATTAGAATGATAAAAATATTTCATTCTTAATGGTATTTTATTTATAATTTTTATACATTAAATAATTTAATTTATTTGTGACACAATGGTGATGCATTAATTACCAAATTAATGAAATATTAAAATAATGGTTATTATAAATTTCCAAATAAATGTAATTTTAGAGTTTTTATGAATTAAAATAATTTCATATATTAACATGACATATTATTATTGTTTATATGTATTTTATTCAAATTAATAATGCTATAATGAATTTATCAGAAACAAAATACCCAATAGTGTCAAAATTGACATAAAAGAGATTTTAAAACACATATAATATTATTAATTGAAATTATATTCCTAAAAATCTAAGGTTCTGGAAAAAAACATATATAGTGATAGGTGTATCATTAATGGACCACTTTGGGGACTCTTAGAAGTATATAGTTTGTTTATTAACTATATAATATAAATATACAAAGAGATATGGTAAATGTCAAACTATTTAACTAAGAGTTAAATAAAAAAGATATGGTTAATATAGTGACCCAAACCTGTCTAAAATCTATTGGTTGAGTGGTTTTCCGCCCATAACCACCATATAATTTAAATAATATAATTTTTAGCCATTAGAATCCTAATATGAATTTATTATAAAATAACACTTTAAGTTTTTCCTAAAGAGCCCCTCCTCCCCCTTATAAAAGGACACCACTTATAACAAATTCTCCATACCATTAAAGCCTTTTTTTTCGGCCCAAACATGCCCAAATATCCTCTAAACATAACTCTCTTTAACCTATAAGCCTTATTTTGATCAGATAGCCAACCTATTGAGCCCTTTTGATCAAATCAGAAGGAAGATCCCGATGAAGAGGTAATGTTTTCCCCACACTCTTTCAAGTTACTTTCTTCTTCCACTTCTTCTTTATTTGTTATTTACATTATAAAATAATTAATCTAGCATATTCTATATATTTTGATGTTATTATAAATATGGTTCAACAATATTTAGTATTCTATCTATCCTTTTAATGACATGTCACCATACGTGTGTATGTACGACTTACCGTCTCCACGTCGTGGTGTAATTGTTATTGAAAACATTATTATTTTTATGGGTGTGATAATGATGTTTATATGATGTATATAATGAATATAACATGATAATGATTCTTAATATATGATATACCAACCAATTATTTATTATTTTAATATCAAAAGATTGATATTGGGGCTCGTGTGTACGTACGGACTACCGTCTCCACGAACGCAATGAGATTCATTCCCAATCGTATCCATTCAAGACTAATTTTCATTTGATGATTAAAAATAATGTTTAATGCCATTATATAATTCTAGATATGAATAATATACATCCCATTCAAAATAAATATGACTCACATAACAAATAATATAAAGTAAAACGAATCCATTAACACTCGAAATGACGATAATACTAAGATATTATTAATAGAACAATGTTAAAAGATCATATATGATATCATATTAATGTATATGATTCTTATAGAATTTAATAACAATTATTTAACCATTATACAGGAGGTTAATCTACCCTCAGCCAAGGAAAATTACAAGGTAAGGGATCATTTCACAATCTCTTTATTATCCAAGGTTTTTTATACGTAATTATCTACTTGGACCTCATTATCATCCACATCCATGTTTCTTAAAATTTTATTCCAAAACATTTTTACTATTTACTATACTATGGGTTAAATTCATTTATACCTTTTTGACTTTTTATAAAATGGTTTGAAATGAATCTATCCGTAATTTTCCAAACAATGTCATTTTGAACATTTTCGACATAATTAAGGTAAGAATGTCTATTTTAACTTATACGGTGGGTATGATTATTTTCCGCCATTATAAAATTGTAGAAGCTTCCCTTACCATCTTATAAGAATATCTTCAATGTAAATGTTTTATTTTATAATTATGTGACTTTTAAATGATTATGAAAAAGAGATATTTCTCTCAAATAGTTTTGATATCATCTATGTCAACATCCTTTTATTGATTTTAAGCGTATTTGAAATTGATTTATTATGATACAAAACATCCTTATTGTATTGAAGTTTTTGTGATATGCTTGACTGTGGATGTGTTATTTTTATACCATTCATCGTTTATGGATAATGTATTGGCATTTTTTATGCTAGTTTTAATACTAATGATTATGTTATGTTTAAACCTATTCATATCCGGAATGCATTGGACTTAGTAAGTGACGGGTGGAGCCCGCTAGAGCTCCTTGATGCATCAGTAGGTATCATGAGACAAACTAGTGTCTGGGCATAAGCCCTTGAAACAATCATATGTGCCGTCTTGGTACAAGGCCTTGACTATGTGGTTATGATAGTCTGGCATTATGCATTCCATCATTATGAAAGTGGTTATCGATATTTCATGTGATTATTAGACTAGTAGAATTCCCTTTTGAATAAGTAAGTGGAATTATTTCATTTTATATTTTCCATATTATGTTAAAGTTCAAGTTTAAAAGTCTTTTTTTATTTATACATTTCCTTAAATATTTATTCTTATTTGTGAATGTTTCTGCTGTATTTTTATCCTTACTGAGTATATTAGATCACCCATTTCTATGTTTTATTTTTCCCAAGATGTTAAGAATTATTTTATTCATGACCTACAGGGATAGTTTGAGGGGATATGAGTGTGGTATATGGAGACAAGATGTTGTTGTAGTTTTTAACTTTATGATGTAATGTAAACTTTATGAATGTATCTTGTGAATCCAAGTCTACTAAACTAATCGGTCTTTCGAGACATGATCTTTTGTGATCATGCCAATGTAATTTAATAATGGACTGACTCTGGGTAACTTGGGTCGGGGTGTTACAATACATCTTAAATCATAATTGTGACTACTTTAACATCACTTAAAATGAAATAACATAGGTGTCACCCAATCTCTTATATAAGGATCCAAATGGTCACTAACTCGACCCTTGGATGGTTATGGTCAATATATACTCAAAAAATAATATTTTTTCAAGTGTTTGCATCTTTTTATGGTTATTATAATTTTAATATTTTTTTTTATTTATCACCAAATAAATAATGTTTACATCATCTTTGTATAAGTATTGAAAGAACTTATTTAATTTATAAAAATTACAAATATATTAATATGATAAAGACAAAAATTATTTTAATTGATTATTTATTATATAATTTATCTTCTATCGAACCATATATAAATATTATTAATTTAATAATATTTCAGTGATACATATTTTACTTTTCATTATATAAAATAAATTTTTCATGTCCTAATCTCATCCCAGTGGCTTAAAAAGAAGAAAATTTAGAACCAAAGATGATTTATATTGAATCACACTCATCCAATAATATTAAGAAATGTTTTGGGAAATTTTATAATAGTATTAATACCCGGAATTACTCGATTAACCCTATTTCCACATTAATAAAAATTACAAAAGTTACAATTCATAATTCCCAAAAATAAAATAAAGCACATTACATAACAAGGACCTAAATATTCCAAATATAGAATCCATTTTTCAAAAATATTAAAACCCAAAATTCTCATAATGTAATTTAAAATTATTCTTGAATTCAGAATGGGGGAACAAATTTTTAAAAGTTATAACATTACAAAATATTGAATTTTTTTTGTATCTAAATTCAATTTAAAATTAATACTAATGACATAAATTTTATTGAATAAAAAAATATACTCTATTTATAAATTAAAATAATTCAATATTATAATTTGACCATATAAATTATTTTGATGATAAAAGTTGTTTTCAGTAAAAATTTAGTGCATTTTTAATATTCATCCAAACATGAAAGTTATCAGTAAAATCCCAAAAAATAATTCAATGTAAATTTTTATATCCCTCTACCAAATGAAATTTTTATTTTTTCATATAAAAATTATTAAGATGTCATAATAATAATTCAAATGGGTTCTCCATTAAAAGGTGGTAAAAGTTTCCATTTGAAAATATATGTTTTTATCTATTAAATTGGGTTTATTGAAACCCTATGCCAACAAAATATATTGGATGAATTTAAGAAAATATTTTAGTAAGTAAAAAACATATATATTTCATTAATGTCTTTTAATAATATTTATTCACTCAATTTATAATTACAAAAATAAAAATATATAATTGATTAATATTTTTCATAACTAATTTGTAGTGAATGACTTCACCATACATTTTCTTATGTTTTTTATATTTATTCTAGCTAATTTAAAGTCTAGGATAAAATGGACATTTTATGTTAAGTTAATCTTATGGTTCACATAAATTTATGATTCAGTGCAACATAATCTATTTAATAATTAAAATTCTTAATATAAAATATTTCATAAATAAACATCCAGCTGTATTAGAATCTATCTCCGAACGAGACCTAGATTAACCCAAGAACACCTTGACAAGAATAGGAATAATTATTATAGACATTAGTAATATTTTAATCCAAATTAATATTTTATGTATATTAATCAGAAGAAGTTTCATTATCAATTCAAATTCATTCCATTTCAAGAGAAACTATAAATTGAAGTGGACGTACAACATACCTCAAGAAAATGATAACATTGTTCACATGAAGGTTATAGTAATTGGATTAATGGTTTCCAAATAGTTTTTTCTGAAAAAATCATTAGATTGATGAATCTTGAATGTGTAATAGCGGTCAGAGTTTTTTGTATCAGACAAAGTAATCAGACTGATAGGTTTCAGGACAAAGAGAGATAAAGGTGATCAGATTCCAGAGAAGAATGAATGATTAAGGGTTTTTTTGAAATATTAGATTAGGCCATAATTTTTAACAAGATATAAATGTGAAATTAATATATAATTTTGGGTAGTAAATTTAAAAATTTAGTTTTGATCAATTATAAAAGTATTCGTTGTTGGAAGAACATAGTGACATGTATGTAATCAGGTGGTAAATATTTATTTACATGTTAAAAAATCCTATATACACAATTCATGTTTGAATATGAATATGAACTATTTTTTGGATTATTTTACAAAAAAAATTTATAGGTATTTAATACTTGTTCTATAGACACTATAGAATATTTTTCTTGTGGATTGTGGTGTATTAATTTACTTCCAAACCATTTCCAGGACTAGATACTCTTATTGAGTAGTTATCCATTTAAATACATATGTTCTTATAGTTGTGTAAATTTTTTGTTTTTCTCAATGAGATAAATATTTAAAAGTATGTGAAGGTTGTTACATTTTAAAGAAAACATAAAAATGAAAAATATTTCACTAATTAAACCCATATCCCTATCAATGATACATTGATTATGGTTATTCCTTTTCAATTGGTATTATAGTAAAGAAATCTATCAATTACTCTTCTGTTAATGTTTTTTTGATAATATGTAATTAAGAAAAATTAAAAAATTTTGAATACTAAAGAGTTTATAATATTACATTGAATGAACTACCATAACATAAATGGGTGAATCTAACAAGAATATTCAAAATATATCATCAATGGTTGAAAATAAATTTCAATTTGTTCCTACGAAGAAGATGACAGGAAAAATATTTTATGTGGAAAAAAACAATAATGATTAAAACTCATATGTTTTTAAAAATAATGATTCTAAAAAAATTATGCCACTTATTATTCATATATTTTATGGAAGAAATATGAATTTATGAAGGATATTCGATGTGATAATTGAATGTTAGTGGCACAAAAATTTCGGATTTGAAGATAATTTTTGTTGTTGTAAATACATGTTAACAGTATTAGAGAGTATAGAATTTATAGATGTAAATATTATTTCTATTCTTACTTTAATTATATTAGTGGATGTGGTAAAATAATAAATATTTTTTGGATCAACCAACAACATTACAGATATCCCATGAGATATGGAAACAATATTTAGAGAGGGAGTCAATCCTCTCCATGAATGATTTCATAGAATGTTGTCCTGAATGTTGATTATAAATTCCAACCATTGAAAAATATTTGGGAAAGATGTGAACAAGATATAAATGTTGAAAAATGGTGTCTAGTATTTTATTGGAAAAATAACATATTTATAACAATTCCCAAAATCTAAATGTGATAAAGGAAAGTGGTAATTAAAACCCATATATTATAGAAACTGCTCTTAAATCCTCAAAATGAGAACTAACCTCCATTTTTAATATTGGATGTTATTATTATATGATTTAATATTTGAAAATTTTGAATAATGAGAATTATTTTAAGGAAGGAATAATGATTTCTGGAAATTATGACTCTATCTGAATCATAATAGTTTGATATGACATTATTTGGGTAAAAAAGTTTAAATCGTGGAAATCCTTGTTCATTTATGGGTTGAAATAAAACTTGTAGAGTGTTCAAAAACTATATGATGAATCAAATTTTTTTTAGGAAAACATTGTTTTATAGTGTAAATAGAGGAATATGGAACAGTTATTCTGAATGGTAGAAACATAAATGGGATCTCGATTCATGTTATTGAAGTTTCGAATTCATGTTATCTAAGAATAGAAGAATAAACTATTTTTTGGTATAAAAGGATGGGAAATAAGTGTTATAGAGTAATGATAAAGTTATCAATGTGAGATATTTTACATTGTATTCCAGAGTTTTCATGAAAAAAACATTGGTTTTGTTTAATTTTTCAGAAATTAAATATTACAAACATTGTGCATAATAAAGATGACTTTATTTCAACTCGTCTCCTATATCAAATTCATTCTATTAATTTTGGTCCAATGAGAAGACATTAAAATTTTATAGATATTTACATATTTTTCTTAATTTATGATTTTACTCTCATTATCTATATTATATATTTAATGTAACACCCCAAGCTTCAATGGTACTCTTCTCTTGGAATAATACAATAGCGTGTGTTATACACAACTTCGAGTTCTAACACACCACAACAAATAAAACTAGCTGTTATGGATAGTAGTACCCACTTTTTGAAACATTATAAATTTTATATTTCAAAATGGACTTCATTTTGGGATTCAGAATATCAAAATTAACTTAGAGTGATGTTTTGGTATTTTTTTAAAACTTCCTATTTTTAATGAATAGTGAAAATTACTAAATTGAATTTAAAAACAAATTTTTTAATCGAAATAATTAATAGTGATAAATTATGAATTTGAGTGGTTTTAAAGTATAATTAGATTATATTTTTACCATTTAATCCAATGTTGTTCATTGTACATAATTTCACATTTAAACAGGACAAAAGCAAGTGTCAATCTTTTGATAGTTTTTATTTCATTAAAAACGCTTTTTGTTTTGACAATGGGAATTAAAGTTAAATTAATTTCTTCCACTTATATGTTTTGAATTTAGAAAAATGGATTCCATATTTATAATTAGTAGTTCCAAAGTTTTTATATATGTAAATTTTATTTTTTGAAATTTTGAATAATTACTTCGGTAAATATATTATTTACCATTGTTAAAGGGTAAATCCGTTAAATAAGGGTGATAAAATAATATTATAATAATATTAAATTAATCTAACACGCGTCCCAACCTTATTGGATGATACAGTTCTGACCATGGGCATATTTGGATCCATTTTCGGACCTCATGGAGCCAACTGTATGTAATAATAACACTTAATATTAATTAAGTTAAAGTAAACACAAAAATGACATAAGTATAAATCTTTTAGTAAAACAATTTTAATATAGGGTTATATATGTTATCATTTTTACTATAAAAATTCATTAGAAAGATATAAATATTTTATACATAATGGTATTTTATTTAAAATCTTCTGACATTGAATAATTAAATTCATTTATGACACAATAATTATGCAGTATTTTCTTTATTAATTAGATTATCAAATAATTGATATTATAAATGTAAAAATAAATATAATTTGAATGTTTTAATGACAACCACTAATTTTATAGGTTAATATTACATGTAAGGATTTCTTAAATGAATTAATTTTTAATTAAAAAAGTTTTTAGGACTTTAACAAAAATAAATTATTAAATAGTGTCAAAATTGACATAAAAGCGTTTTTATAACAAATATTATATTATTAATTGATATTATATTCTTAAAAATATAGGTATCAGCGAAATAACTTATATGATGACAGTTTTGTCATTAATGAAGCACTTGGGGTTCACTAGGTAGTTTATATCATGTTTATTAACCAAGTAATATAAAAATACAAAGAGATATTGTAAATGTCAAACTAATTAACTAAGAGTAAAATCTAAAAGATAATGTTAACATACTGACCCATACCCATCTAAAACCTATTGTTTGAGTGGAATTCGACCTATCACCACATTAGCCTCTAAATGAATTATTTTAGAGCCATTATATACCGAATTTTAATTTATTATAAAATAATATTTTATGTTTTTCCTAAGGTCCCCCTCACCCCTCTTATAAAAGGGAACTCCCCCTTCTCTCAAATTCAATCCTTAAGAGCCTTTTGGATCAGCCAACCCCTACCCAAATATCCTTCCAACTTCCCTAAAATCCTCCCAAAGGCATTACATTAGTCAGAAATCCTACCTAAGGATCCGTTTATGATGAAATCAAAATGAAGAACACAATGAAGAGGTAAATATTTCATCACCTCTTTGAAGTTCCTTTCTTCTTTCACTTCCTCATTCTCTGTTGTTTCGATTATAAAATAATAAATCCAGTATATTATATATACCATGGTGTAACTATAAATATTCTACAATATTATTCATTATTCTATCTATCCTTTGAATTACATGTCTGAATACAAGCATAAATATGGCTTATAGTCTCCACGTCGTGGGGTAATTGTTATTCAATACATTATTATTTGGATGGGTTTAATAATGATGTGTAATTGATGTAAATAATAAATATAACAAGATAATGATTTTTTATATATGATATACCATTCAATTATATATTATTTTAATATCAAATGAATGATGTTGTCGCTCGTGCGTATGTACGGATAACCGACTCCACGAACGCGATGAGATTCATTCCCCATCAAATCTATTCAAGAATAATTTCCATTATCTGATTAAAAATAATTTTTAATACTTGATATCATTCTGTATATGAATAATATAAATCCCATCCATAACATATATGACTTATAAAACAAATAATATAAAGGAAAATGAATCAGTTAACACCCAAAACAATGATAATACTAAGATATTATTAACAAAGCAATATCAAAAGATCATATTAATGTGTACGATTCTTTTATAAGTTAATAAAAAATATTTCACCATTGTACATGAGGTTAAACTACCCTTGACCAAGGAAAAGTATAATATAAGGGTTTACTTTGTAATCTCTTCATTATCTGAGATTGTTTATACGTAATTTTCTACTCGGACTTTTTTATCATCCACATCCATGTATCTTAAAAATGTATTTCAAAACATTCTTACTATTTTATAGAATATGGGTTAAAGTCATTTATAACCTTTTTTAATTTTATAAGATGCTTATAAAGGAATATTTTCATCATTTTACGAACAAGGTCCTTTTTAACCTTTTCGTCAATATTAAGGTAAGAATGTCTTTTTTTATCTTATACAGCAGCTGCTGCTATTTTCCGTAGTTATAAAATCGTTGATTCTTCCCTTTCAAACTTATAAAAATAATTTCAATGTAAATTTTGTCTTTTATAATTATGTGACTTTTAAATGATTTCAGAAAAAATCTATTTCTCTCAAATAGTTTTGATTTCATCTATGTCAACATCCATTGATGGATATTAAGCTTATTTGAAGTTTATTTATTATGATACAGGACTTTCAAATTTTATTTAAGGTTTTGTGATATGTTTGAATATGGATGTGTTATGTTTATACCATTCATGGTTTATGGAAAAATTATTTACCTTTCATATGCTAGTTTTAATACGAATGTTTATGTTATGTTTAAAATTGTTCATATGAGAAATGCATTGGACCTAGTAAGTGATGGGTGGAGCCTACTATAGCTCCTTGATGCATCGTTAGGTCTCATGAGACAAAATAGTTCCTTGGAATAAGGCCATGAAAAAATATTATTTGTAGTCTTGGCACAAGGCCTTGACTATGTGGTTATGATAGTTTGGTATTATGCATTCCATCATTATGAAAGTTTTTATTGATATATCACGTGATTATTTGATGAGTAAAATATCCATGTAAATAAGTAAATAGAATTATTTCATTTAATTTTTTCCATATTATTCTGAAGTTCAAGTTCAAAAGGATTTTTTTAGTTATATGTTGCCTTAAATTTTTATACATATTAATGAATGTTTTCGCTATATTGTTATCCTTACTGAGCATCTGAGCTCACCCCTTTCTATGTTCTATTTTTTCCAGGATGTGATGAAATATTTTATGACTAACTTCTAGGGATATTTTGAGGGGATATGAGTGTGGACTATGGAGACTATGTTGTTATAGTTTTTCACATTATCATATAATGTAATACTTATGAATATATCTAATATTTCCAAGGCTACTAAACTAATTAGTCTTTCGAGACATGATCTTCTATGATCATGCCAATGTTATGTAATAATGCACTGACTCTAGGTAACTAGGGTCGGGGTGTTTCAATTGGTATCAGATGATGTTTAGTACAAAACATCGAAACTAGATTTAGATAAACTCTGCTTAGAGCATATAGCCCTAAGATTGACTTTGAGGATTAGTATGGAAGAAATTTCTAGAATTTTGGTATTGTAGATATTTTATGAGTCTTCCAAGCAATAAATCACTGTCTGGATACGATCAGGTAGGGGCAGCTCTGGAACAGATGTACCTAGGGTTAAATCCTGAAAAAACCACTTTGAGCTGGACTCAAACTGTAAATTGTGCACGAAAATGGTCCTTATTTCACCTTTGGTTACGACACTCTAGAGGGGTATTCTTAAGATAATTCTAATTTTCATTATAAACCCTTATGAAGGGTTTATGAGTATATACTTCCTCAATGAAAACATTTTTATGTTTATGGATTATATTCATAAACTGTTCAATTTAGGTTAGGTATTTTACAAGTTTGTAATTATGTATTTTGATTCATAAACTAATATAGTTTATGTCGTTGATTAGATATGGCACCTAGTGGAAGGAATGGAAATCATATCAATGCATGTACTCGATGTTGGGATTTCCCTCCTACTCAAGATAATTATAGTGGAGCTATTGATACAAATGGTGTTGATCAGCTTATCATCATACTGGGACAACTCACTCAGGTTATGAATAATAAACTTACCCGTATGGAGCACCCTGATCCACAATACAGAGGATCAATGTTCAATAACTTCATGAGGAAAAAACCGCCAACATTTAATGGGAATACAAATCCATTGGTAGCTGAGTAATATATAAGTTCCCTAGAGAAAATATTTCAGGATTTGGGGATTAGTGAATGGGAAAAATTTGACATGGAAGTTTATCGCCTCACTAGAGATGCTGATTAATGGTGGATATCAATTCAAAACAAAATGGAGAATGAAGAATTATCATGTATGGAATGGAGGGAGTTTGATGATATTTTCTTAAAAAAATACTTTCCTCATGACCATCGAGCGGATATGGAAAGACAATTTCTCAGTCTGAGGCAAAAGGAGGAAGAGAATTTTTAAAAGTATAAGGCTAACATTACAAGGTTAGAAAGGCATGATACATATTATATACATAACCCAAGAAGTAAGATTGATCATTTCATTGATGGTTTTAAACCATTCCTATATCGATCTTTAGTATCACAGTCCATCTTGTCGTATGAATATATTGTCTCTTGTGCTATCAGGATAGAAAAGTAATTCTCTATATATTATGACAATAATGTAAAGAAATAGAAGAAGAGAATGGTGAATAAAGAGACAGGAAATGGGAAAAGGGAGATATTTATTTTCCAATATGTAATAATTGTAGGAATAAACACCCTAGTACATTCCTAAAAGGAATGGGAGTCTTTTATAAGTGTGGTGAAAAATCCCACCAAACTCATGATTGCAATGGAAAGAAAGTTGTTGTCAGCGATGAATGTTATAATTTTAGAGTAATGGGGAATTATAAAAATTAATGACATAATTTCCAAGGAAACTTACCTCAAAAAAGGCCAAGTGAGCAAGGCCATGATTATGTTGTTACTACAGTTGAAGTTGAATAATTATTGTATTTGTGTTTTTGGATTCAAGAACTATATTATGGTTATAAGAATAATGTGATATATTTAATTATTAAACTATTGTACTTTTTGTTTTCATTAAGGTTTTAATATGACTAAGGTAATCATATTTTCAGTATGTGACAATAAGAGAAACTTTACTTTGTTTGGGGAATCTGATGTAACAATTGATTTTGGAATTTAGATACCTTTTACTGAGAGTTTGGATAGAAGAATTTTGGATAACTATAATGTTTGTAATATATTAAGTATATATTTGGATAGTATTGTTTAAGGATATAACATTTCTCATTATTATTTTTGGAATATTATAGTACTATAGTACTGGGAAAAGGAGAACCTATAGGTTGGGCGATAACCCATCGCATCAGACAATGCTGCAGGAATCGAACCCACACTCATATTGTGACATCCCATTATTACCTACCACTAGCCTACATGATGTCCCTGGATATTAAAAAATAATTTTCATCATTTAAATGGTATATGTTTATATTTGTAACCCTATACGATTCAGATAAATAGAGTATTTTTGTGTTCTATTATGTTTTGGAGTGAAAGATGAGTTCATGGTAGAAATTTATTAATGGATAAAACTCTAATTATAATGTAAGTATATCTCCTTAAGATCCTATCCAATCTCATAAATTAATTCATCAACATTATGAAAAGAAACTTAGAACAAAAACATTGTCTGTTTACTTTTCCTAAATGACCTTTCAACCCATCATAGGTTTATGACATTCAGATCGTTAGCTTTCTCGTAATAATATTCTCGATCACACTCCATCAGAACATTATGATTATTTTTATCTTCCATATCCATTTTTTCCTACATGGAACCCTAGTACGTGTTATTTTCGGTAACCTTCATACTTATCATTCTTTATTTTAAAGTAGAGGCCTCATTAATCCATTTTTCGATGTGGGATTTCAACTATGATATTTTGAAATGTCAACCCCAAATTTTCAATACCAAGCATAAATTGATAGGATTCAGTTTATTGAAGTAGGCGAGAATTTAACACCCCATCCTTCCATGGTATGCTTCTTTTTGAATAATACAATAGAGTCTGTTATACGCAACTTCGAGTTCTAACAGACCACAACAAATCAAACTAACTGATATGAATAGTAGTATCCACTTTTTTAAATATTATAAATTTTATCTTTCAAAATGTACTTCATTTCTGGATTTATAATATCGAAATTATCTTAGAGTGAATTTTTTGTATTTTTTTTGAAAACTTCCAATTTTTAATGAATAGTGAAAGTTACAAAATTTTAATTAGAATAATCATTTTTAATAGAAATATTTAGTAGTTATAAATTATGAATTTGAGTGGTTTTAATGTATAATTAGATTATAATTTTACCATTTAATCCAATTTTGTTCATTATACAGAATTTCACATTTATACTGGACATAAGCAAGTGTCAATCTTTTGATAGTTATTATTTCATTAAAACATATTTTTTTTACAGGAGAAATTAATTTTAAATTAATTTTTACCATTTCTGTGTTTGGAATTTAGAAAAAAGGATTCTATATTTAGAATCAGGATGTCAAAATTGTGTAAATAGGTAATTTTATTTGTAGAAATTTTGAATAATTATTTCGGTAAATACTTTATTTACCACAGTTAGAGGGTAAATCCTGTAAATAAGGGTAAACATTTGATATTATAATAATATTATAATAATATTAAATCACCCAACACATGTCCTAACCTTATTGGATTATATATTTCCGACCATGGCCATCTTTGGGTCGATTATGGGACCCCTTGGAGCCACTTTTAAGTGATAATGACAGTTTATATTAATTATGTTAAAGTAATTACAAAAATGAAATAAGCATATATCTTTTTGTAAAACAATTTTTACATAGGGTTATATATTTTATCATTTTGACTCTAAATATTAATTAGAAAGATAGAACGATTTTCTATATAATGGTATTTTATTTATAATTTTTAGACATTGAATAATTAAATTTATTTATGAGACAATAATGATGCAACATTTTTCTTATTAAGGAGAGAATCAAATAATTGGTAATATAATTGTTAAAATAAATATAATTTGAAAGTTTTGATGACATCCACGAGTTTTATTTGTTAATATGACATGTTAGGATTTATTAAATGAATTTAGTTAAAATTAATAATGTTTTTAGGGCTTTAAAAAAATCAATTATTAAATAGTGACAAAATTGTCATAAAATAGTTTTTAAAACATATATTATATTATTAATTGATTTTATATTCCTAAAAATCTAAGGTTTAGGAAAAGGACTTATATGATGATAGGTATGTCATTAATGAAGCACATTGGGTTCACTTGGTAGTTTATTGTATGTATATTAACCAAGTAATATAAAAATACAAAGAGAAATGGTAAATGTCAAACTAATTAACAAATAGTTAAATCTAGAAAATAAGGTTAATATAGTGACCCAAACCTATCTAAAAAATATTGGTTAAGTGTAATTCAACCCATCCCTACTATAGCCTCTAAATAAATATTTTTGGAGCCATTATAAACCAAATATGAATTTATTAAAAAATAATATTTTATGTTTCTTCTAAGGTTCCCCTCACCACTCTTATAAAATAGCACTCACCCTTCTCTAAAATTCATACCATCAAAGCCTTTTGGTTGGGCCAAAACCTGACCAAATATCATTTCAACTTCCCTCACATAATTTTAGAGGAATTAATTTAGTCCTAATGCTTACCTAAGGATCCCTTTTGATCAAATCAAAAGGAAGAACCCAAAGAGGAGGTAAATATTTCGTCACCTATTTCAAGTTCTATTCTTCATTTACATCCTCTTTATTTTTTGTTTGCATTCTAAAATAATAACTCTAGTATCTTCTATATACTATCATGTTACTATAATTATGGTTAAACCATATTCATTATTCTATCAATCATTTTAATGACATGTCACCAAACGTGTGTACGTACGGCTTACCGTCTCCATGTCGAGCTGTAATTGTTATTCAATACGTTATTATTTGGATGGGAATAATAATGATGTGTAATTGATGTAAATAATGAAAATATCAAGATAATTATTATTTATATATGATATAATATTCAATTATATATTATTTTAATATAAAAAAATGACATTGTTGCTCGTAAGTACGTACGGATTACCGTCTCCACGAACGCGATGAGATTCATTCACCATCATATCCATTCAAGAATAATTTCCACTAGATGATTAAAAATAATTTTTAAAAACTTGATACCATTATGGATATGAATAAGACACATTCCATCCATAAAAAATATGACTCACATAACAAAGAATATAAAGGAAAATGAATATGTTGACACCTGAAACAATGATAATACTAAGATATTATTATCAAAGCAACATCAAAAGATCATATATGATATCATTTTAATGTATATAATTATTTTATAATTTAATAAAAATTATTTCACCATTGTAAATGAGGTTAAACTACCTTCGACCAAGTAAAATTATAATGTAAGGGTTTATTTCACAATCTCTTCATTATCTGATATTGTTTATACGTAATTATATACTGGGACCTCTTTATCATCAACATCCATGTTTCATAAAAATGTATTTCAAAACAATCTTACTATTTTATAGACTCTGGTTTAAAGTCCTTTATACCCTTTTTTTACTCTTATAAGATTATTATAATGGAATATTTTCATCATTTTCCAAACAAGGTCCTTTTTGACCATTTCGACAAAAATAAGGTAAGAATGTCTTTTTTTTTCTTATAAGGTGGTTGAGGCTATTTTCCACCTTTATAAAATTGTCAGAGCTTCCCTTACAATATTATAAAAATATTTTCAAATTAAATGTTTTACTTTATAATTATGTGACTTTAAAATGATTTCAAAAAAGAGATATTTCACTCAAATAGTTTTGATTTCATCTATGCCAACATCCTTTGATGGATTTTAAGCATATTTGATGTTGATTTATTATAATACAAAACTTCTATATTGTAATGAAGGTTTTGTGATATGTTTGACTGTGGATGTGTTATTTTTATACCATTCATGGTTTATGGAGAAAGTATTGACATTTAGTATGCATGTTTAAAGACGAATGTATGTGTTATGGTTAAACCTATTCATATGATGAATGCATTGGACTTAGTAAGTGATGGGTGGAGCCCGCTATAGCTGATCGATGCATCAGTAGGTCTCATGAGACAAACTAGTGTCTTGGCACAAGGCCTTGACAAAATATTATTTGTAGTCTTGTCACAAGGCCATGACCATGTGGTTTGATAGTCTGGCATTATGAATTCTATTATTATGAAAGTGGTTATTGATATTGCATGAGATTATTAGACTAGTAGAATATCGATGTGAATAAGTAAATGAAATTATTTCATTTTATTTTTTCCATATTATCTTGAATCTAATGTTTAAAAGTCTTTTGTTTTAGTTATACATTGCCTTAAATGTTCATGCCTATTTATGGAAGTTTCTGCTATATTGTTATCGTTACTGAGCATCTGAGGTCCCCCTTTCTATGTTTTATTTCTCCCAGGATGTGAAGAATCATTTTATGACTGACCTACAGGGACAGTTTGAGGGGATATGAGTGTGGACTATGGAGACTATGTTGTTGTAGTTTTTCACATTATCATGTAATGTAAGACTTATGAATGTATCTACTGTTTCCATGGCTACTAAACTAATTGGTCTTTAGAGAAATGTTCTTTTGTGATCATACCAATGTTTTGTAATAATGCAAAGTCTCTGGGTAACTGGGGTTGGGGAATAACATTTAAGGAATAAATTAAATGATTTAAAATGTATAACACTTTGATGAGAAGAGGTGATAAGGAATGTGGGTATTTTGATGAAATTATGGAACTAACAATGAGGTTAAATCAAAGAAAAAATTGAATTCATGTAGTATTGAAATACATTGTATTCAAAAAGAGATCAACACTCCATAAACACCCCCAAAAATAATTGGTTTCATTTATGTGTATAATGGAATATTATTTTATATGAGGTATAAAATATTGATTGAACATGGAATTCCTCACTAATTTTGGAAGAAAGTATCGATCACATACATTTATATTAATAATGTAACGCCCTGACCCCAGCTACCCAGAGCCGGTGCGTTACTTCATAACATTGGCATGATCACAAAAGATCAAGTCTCGAAAGACCGATTAGTTTAGTAGCCTTGGAAACACTAGATACATTCATAAGTCTTTCATTACATCAAAAAGTAAACAGACTACAATAACATGGTCTTCATAGTCCACACTCATATCCTCTTCTGACTATCCCTGCAGGTCATTCCTAAAATACTTCTTCACATCCTGGAAAATATTAAAACATTGAAAGGGGTGAGCTCAGATGCTCAGTAAGGATAACAATAATGCGGAAGCTTTCATAAATAAACATTAACATTTAAGGCAATGTATAACTAAATCAAAAGCCTTATTGACCTTGAACTTCAACATAATATGGAAAAAGTAAAATGAGATAATGCCATTCACTTTTCACATGGATATTCTACTGGTCGAATAATCACATGCAATAACAACAACCACTTTCATAATGATGGAATGCATAATGCCAGACTATCATAACCACGTAGCCAAGGCCTCATGCCAAGACCACAAATAAGATTTTTTCAAGGCCTCGTGCCAAGACACTAGTTTGTCTCATGAGACCTGCCGATGCATCGAGGAGCTATAGCGGGCTCCACCCGTCACTTATTAAGTCCAATGCATTCCTCGTATGAATAGGTTTAAACATATCATAAACCATAACATAATCGTATCACATAAAACATGCATAAAGGAAACATAAAATTTCCACATTTCAATCACAAGATATCAATACAACTCATTGATATAATAAAAATGTTTTCAAAACCATTTTCAAAACCAAAATAAAAGAAAGTTAAAACTTTGTATTTATTTTTCATTAAAAAAGTGATGGCTTGTAGAGGAAGCCGAAACTCAAATAATGGTCACGGCGGTGGAGAAGTCGTTGTCACCGCATAAGTACGAAAATAAAAACATTCCCTTTTTGTCGTTTAGTAAAACGCTTCGTATAAAAAAGATTCCTTTTGAATAAACGTAAAAGTCAAAGGGGTTTATACACCGTATAAAAGAATGTTTTGTATAAAACCAAATATGCCTCAATGAAAGGGGATTGAGACGAAGTCCTTAAAAAGATCATTTTTTAAATAAAGTACATCGATAATGTGTATTCACTATAAGTACACATAAATAATGTACAAATACAATATAGGACATAATAATATCATGACATAATTTGAATGTAGGAGATTAACCCAAAGAATGGAAGTTGGGTTAAGAAGTTCCCTTACCTCGTGTCTGACTTGACTCAACCGTTATTTAACCTCCTGAATAATAAACTAGAGTTAATATCTACCTTATTAAGAACCATTTTCAATTTCATTATCCTTTTTATATCACTTATTACAATGTTATGAATGTTATGTAATTATTTAAGTTAATAACGGTCGTTTTGTCGATCTTTGGTACTTGTGTCAACAATAACCTTCTTATAATTACAAGTTGTTCATGTGGTGAAATATCTATTATATCCATAATTATATTCATGATGTATATATCATATATATCATATATATCCAGTATATACATTCATTTATAATATTACGTAACATTTAGAGGTAAGAAATGAAATGCACCATTCATGGAGACGGTAAGCCGTACGTACGCATGAACGCTACTTTCATTTCAATTTCATATTCAATGGAACAAAATCATAATGATATAAATGTATAATATAATTCCAGTATAATATATTGTATAATACCATTTACTCTATCCTTTATACATCCCACATATGGCATTAACGATTCAAATCACTTTGAGGGGGCGTTAGTCCGCACTTCCTAAAATGAAATTATCGCGTTTTACCCATAATGGAAATCATAAAGTATGCCATAAATGAGAAATAAAGAAGCCTAAGTAAAACATAAACATATTATATATCATATATAAAAATAGTGACATCTTAATGGCCACCTTTGAAGGTGTTATATGAGTGTTGAACAATCATCGTTTCGTGAGGCAGAAATTCGCCATCCACAGAAACCGTATGTTCTTTAACCATTAGATGTAGGTGTGTGTAAGTGTAGCTCGAATACTTCTTATAACAACATCCTAGTATATTTAATATACTGGTGTTGTTACAAAAGAAATGAATAAAAAGAGTTTAGGGGGTTGGAGAAGAAAAATAAAACAAAACAACATTAGAGAAGACATTACCTCAAAATCGGGTAACTCTTTTTGATTTGAGCCAAAGGCTTCCTTGGGAAGAGTTATGCCCAAAGTGAGGCTTCTAGGAGTAATAGGGGGGAGTTGGGAGAGAATTTGGGCAGAGTTTGGCCGAGCCAAATGGCTTGATGGTGTGAATAATGTGGGAGAGGTGGGGGCCTTTTATAAGTGGAGAGGAGGGGCTCTTTTGGAAAGATTGAAATGTTACATTATTACACAATGCTTTTCGGATTTTAAAGGTCCCACACTTATATAATTAGAGGCTAAGGTGATAAGGGTTCTAAATCTCCTCATCCAATAGGTTTTGGACAAGTGTAAGCCTTGGATTTTGCATTATCTTCTCATTTTATTTAAATCGTTAAATAATGAGGTCATCGCTGCATCATAATGATGTCATAAATAATTTAATTTATAAAATGTATAAAAATTATAAAAAAACTACTATGATGTAGGAAATATTTTTAGCTTTCTAATGAATATTTATAGTCAAAACTTGGACTTGTGTAACCCCACTTAAAAACTGTTTTAGTAAAATAACTCATGTTTGTGTCAATTTAATTTTAACATTAAATAAATATATATTAATGTCATTTTCCAACCAAAGTGGATCCATGGGGTCCCCAAGTTGACCCATGAGTTGTCTTGGACCTCCATGACTCATCCAATAGGAGTAGGACAAGTGTCATGCTCATCTCATATTATTAAAACATTATTTTTACCTTAAACTACACTAATTACCTCTAATCGCGATTAAGAACTTAAAAGTTACTATTCACCAAAAATTTATTTTAATCTCATTGAACCACATTTTACTTCTTAATGACAACCATGTATGTCGGATTTTTGAAAATCAAATCACAGAAGTGGTAATATTTCATTTAAATGAAAAATCAGTTATTTAACTACCACTTAGTGCTTTCACTATTCATCAAAAATTGATGTTTTTCAGAACAAAGCCAAAATTTCACCCTAAGCTATAATTGATATTCCGAATTCAAAAATGATGTCTATTTTAAAAAATTCCAAACATATAAGTTTCATTAATTAGTTTTATAATTAATTCCCGTTGTTACGACAAATAGCGTGTTTTTAAGAAACAATTTATATCAAAAGATTGGCAATTGTTTATGTCCAATTTCAATGTTAAATTAATTATAATGACCACCATTGGATAAAATGGTAAAAATATATTCTAATTATACCTTAAAACAACTAAATAGTATAACTTATCACTATAAATTATTTTGATTAAAAAAGTTGTTTTAAGTATTTTTCACTATTCATAAAAAATTAGAAGTTCTCAGAAAAATACCAAAAATTCAACATAGGCTAATTTCGATATTACGAATACAAAAATGAAGTCCATTTTGAAATATAAGATTTCTATAATTTTAAAAAGTGGTTATTACTATTCATAACGGCTACTTTGATTAGTCACGGTGTTTTAGAACTCAAACTTGCATACAATGCAAGCTATTGCATTATTGAAAGAGAGGAGTATCATGGAAGCTCGGGGTGTTACATTCTCCCCTCCTTCAATAAATTGCGTCCTCGCAATTTGATATTTTTCTTTCAAAATAAAAGGTTGAAAAGAGAAAATACCTTTGAGGAAAACCCACATCGGAAATAAGGTTAATAAATATATAACATTAAAAGAAAGCAGGATAAGTACAAAGGTCACCCGATATAGCCCATTCTAGGATTATATGAAAATTTGGATATGGAAGAAAAACAAACCATCAAGGTCTGATGGAGAGTTATAGAAAACAGGATTAGGAGAAAGTTTAACCACAATAAAATCACAAACTTGTGATTGGTTAAACGGTCATTGAATCCCTAGTTGGAAAAGTTAACCGACAACATTTTTGATTTAAGTTACCTTTTATAATGTTGAGGAATTTATTTAGGAGATTTACTAAGAACGTAAGGGAATATACATACTTGTTATGTATACTTTCATTCGTTAATAAATTTTTACCACAAACCCAAATTTTACTCCAAATGGCAACGGAACTCAAAAATATTCTATTTATCCTAATTGTATAAGGTTCTAAATATTAACACATACCATTTAGATTAGTAAAACTATTTTGTAATAACCAGGAACTTCCTGTAGGCTAGTGGTAGGAAATAAAGGCTTGTCGCACTATGGTTGTGGGTTCGATTCCTGCAGCTTTGTCCGACGCGACGTGTTATTCCCCACCCTGTAGGTTGTCCTTTTTCCTAAAACTATAGTATTATAATATTCCAAAAATAATATTCAGAAATTATTTAACCTTAAACAATACTATCCATGGTTCAACTTAATCCATTCCAACCTTAATAGTTATCCAAAATACCTCCGTCCAGACTTTCTCTAAACGGTCTCTAAATTCCAAAATCAATTGTAACATCAGATTCCCCAAAAAAGAAAAGTTTCTCTTATTGTCACATACTAAAAATATGATTACCTTAATCATATTAAAACCTTACTGAAATCAACAAGTACTGCAGTAAAATCCTTATATATATATCACATTATTCTAATAACCAGAATATAATCCATGAGTCCAAAAGCACCAATACATTAGTTATTCTGCTTCAACTGTAGTAATAGCATAAGATTGTCCTTGATCCCTTGGCCTTTTCTGAGTTATGTTTCCCTGACGCTTAGGAAATTCATTTGCATAATGACCCATTTCTCTACAATTATAGCATTCAAATTTGATAGCCTCTTTCTTTCCCTTGCAATCACGAGCCTGGTGACCCTTTTCTCCACATTTATAACAAACTCCCACTCCTTTTAGGCAAGTACCAGGGTGATTCTTCCCACAATTATCACATAATAGAGAATCCTTCTTTCCCTTTTTCCCTTTATCTGTCTCTTGTTCCACCATTCTGTTCTTCTCTTGCTTTACTTTATTGTCATAAGACTTAGAGAATTCCTTTTCTGTCTTGATAGCACACGAGACAATATCTTCGTATGATGAGAAGGATTGTGATACTAAAGCTCGACGGAGAAATGGTTTTAACCCATCAAAGAAATGATCAATCTTACTCCTTGGGTTATGTATATAATCGGCAGCATGCCTCGCTAACCTTGTAAAGTTAGCCTCATACTTTGCGACATTCTCATCCTCCTTCTGCCTCAAACTCAGAAATTGCCTTTCCATATCTGCTCGATGGTCATGAGGAAAATATTTTTCTAAAAACAGAACTTTGAACTCCCTCCATTCCATATTCGATACGTCATCATCTTCCTTTGTGTTTTGAAACAGCGACCACCACTGATCGGCATCTCCAGATCCACAATAATTATCTTGAGCAGGAGGGCAATCCCTACACGGAGTGCGTGCATTGATACGGTTTCCATTTCTTCCACTAGGCGCCATTTCTAAACAATTCCATAAACTAGATTAGTTTATGAAATAAAATACATAATTCCATATTTGTAAAATACTTTACATAAATTGAACTATTTATGGATATATTCCATAATCATAAAAAGAAATGTTTCCTTTGAGAAAGTATATACTCATAATCCTTCATAGTGGTTTGTAACGAAAATGAGAATTATCCTAAGCATATCCCCCGGGAGTGTCACAACCAAGAGTGCAGCAAGGCCTGTTGTCGTGCACCAGTTCCCGTTCAAGTCTAGCTCAAAGCGGTGTTTTCGGGTTTTACCCCTAGGTACATCTGTGCCAGAGCCGCCTCTACCTGCTTGTATCCAGACATGGATGTATTGCTCGGAAAACTCATAACATCTCTATAATACCAAAATTCTAGGAAGTTCTTCTATACTAATCCTCAAAGTCTATCCTTGGGCTTTGTGCTCTAATCAGAGTTTATCTAAATCTAGCTTCCAAGGTTAGTACTAAACTGCCTCTGATACCAACTGTAACGCCCCGACCCCAGCTACCCAGAGCCGGTGCGTTACTTTGTAACATTGGCATTATCACAAAAGATCAAGTCTCGAAAGACCGATTAGTTTACTAACCTTGGAAACACTACATACATTCATAAGACTTTCATTACAACAAAAATTAAACAAACTACAATAACATGGTCTTCATAGTCCACACTCATATCCTCTTCTGACTATCCCTGCAGGTCATTCCTAAAATACTTCTTCACATCCTGGAAAATATTAAACCATTGAAAGGGGTGAGCTCAGATGCTCAGTAAGGATAACAATAATGCGGAAGCTTTCATAAATAAACATTAACATTTAAGGCAATGTATAACTAAAACAAAAGCCTTATTGAACTTGAACTTCAACATAATATGGCAAAAGTAAATTGAGATAATGCCATTCACTTCTTCACATGGATATTCTACTGGTCGAATAATCACATGCAATAACAATAACCACTTTCATAATGATGGAATGCATAATTCCAGACTATCATAACCACGTATCCAAGGCCTCGTGCCAAGACCACAAATAAGATTTTGTCAAGGCCTCGTGCCAAGACACTAGTTTGTCTCATGAGACCTGCCGATGCATCAAGGAGCTATATCAGGCTCCACCCGTCACTTATTAAGTCCAATGCATTCCTCATATGAATAGGTTTAAACATATAATAAACCATAATATAATCGTATCACATAAAACATGCGTAAAGGAAACATAAAATTTCCACATTTCAATCACAAGATATCAATAAAACTCATTGATATAATAAAAACGTTTTCAAAACCATTTTCAAAACCAAAATAAAAGAAAGTTAAAACATTGTATTTATTTTTCATTAAAAAAGTGATGGCTTTTAGAGGAAGACGAAACTCAAATAATGGTCACGACGGTGGAGAAGTCGTTGTCGCCGCATAAGTATGGAAATAAAAACATTCCCTTTTTGTCGTTTAGTAAAACGCTTCGTATAAAAAAGATTCTTTTTGAATAAACGTAAAAGTCAAAGGGGTTTATACATCGTATAAAAGAAAGTTTTGTATAAAACCAAATATGCCTCAATGAAAGGTGATTGAGACGAAGTCCTTAAAAAGATCATTTTTAAATAAAGTACATCTATAATGTGTATTCACTATAAGTACACATAAATAATGTACAAATACAATATAGGATATAATAATATCATGACATAATTTGAAAGTAGAAGATTAACCCAAAGAATGGAAGTTGGGTTAAGAAATTCCCTTACCTCGTGTCTGACTTGACTCAACCGTTCTTTAACCTCCTGAATAATAAACTAGAGTTAATATCTACCTTATTAAGAACCATTTTCAATTTCATTATCCTTTTTATATCACTTATTACAATGTTATGAACGTTATGTAATTATTTTAGTTAATAACGGTCATTTTGTCGATCTTTGGTACTTGTGTCAACAATAACCTTCTTATAATTACAAGTTGTTCATGTGGTGAAATATCCATTATATCCAGAATTATATTCATGATTTAGATATCATATATATCATATATATCCAGTATATACATTCATTTATAATATTACGTAACATTTAGAGGTAAGAAATGAAATGCACCGTTCATGGAGACGGTAAGCCGTACGTACGGATGAACGCTACTTTCATTTCAATTTCATATTTAATGGAACAAAATCATAATGATATAAATGTATAATATAATTCCAGTGTAATATAGTGTGTAATACCATTTACTCCATCCTTTATACATCCCACATATGCATTAACGATTCAAATCACTTTGAGGGGGCGGTAGTCCACACTTCCTAAAATGAAATTATCGCGTTTTACCCATAATGGAAATCATAAAGTATGCCATAAATGAGAAATACAGAAGCATATGTAAAACATAAACATATTATATATCATATATATAAATAGTGACATCTTAATGTCCACCTTTGAAGGTGTTATATGAGTGTTGAACAATCATCGTTTCGTGAGGCAGAAATTCGCCATCCACAGAAACTGTATGTTCTTTAACCATTAGATGTAGGTGTGTGTAAGTGTATCTCGAATCCTTCTTATAACAACATCCTAGTATATTTAAGATAGTGTTCTTGTTAAAAAAGAAATGAATAAAAAGAGTTTAGGGGGTTGGAGAAGAAAAATAAAACAAAATAACATTAGAGAAGACATTACCTCAAAATCGGGTAACTCTTTTTGATTTGAGCCAAAGGCTTCCTTGGGAAGAGTTCTGCCCAAAGTGAGGCTTCTAGGAGTAAGAGGGGGAAGTTGGGAGAGAATTTGGGCAGAGGTTGGCCGATCCAAATGGCTTGATGGTGTGAATAATGTGGGAGAGGTGGGGGCCTTTTATAAGTGGAGAGGAGGGGCTCTTTTGGAAAGATTGAAATGTTACATTATTACACAATGCTTTTCGGGTTATAAAGGTCCCACACTTATATAATTAGAGTCTAAGGTGATAAGGGTTCTAAATCTCCTCATCCAATAGGCTTTGGACAAGTGTAAGCCTTGTATTTTTCATTATCTTCTCATTTTATTTAAATCGTTAAATAATGAGGTCATCGCTGCATCATAATGATGTCATAAATAATTTAATTTATTTAATCTCTAAAAATTATAAAAAAATTACTATGATGTAGGAATTATTTTTAGCTTTCTAATGAATATTTATAGTCAAAATTTGGACTTGTGTAACCCCACTTAAAAACTGTTTTAGTAAAATAACTCATGTTTGTGTCAATTTAATTTTAACATTAAATAAATATATATTAATGTCATTTTCCAACCAAAGTGGATCCATGGGGTCCCCAAGATGACCCATGAGTTGTCTTGGTCGGCCATGACTCATCCAATAGGAGTAGGACAAGTTTCATGCTCATCTCATATTATTAAAACATTATTTTTACCTTAAACTACACTAATTACCTCTAATCGCGATTAAAAACTTAAAAGTTACTATTCACCAAAAATTTATTTTATTTTCATTGAACCACATTTTACTTCTTAATTACAACCATGTATGTCGGATTTTTGAAAATCAAATCACAGAAGTGGTAATATTTCATTTAAATGAAAAATCAGTTATTTAACTACCACTTAGTGGTTTCACTATTCATCAAAAATTGAAGTTTTTCAGAACAAAGCCAAAATTTCACCCTAAGCTATAATTGATATTCTGAATTCAAAAATGATGTCTATTTTAAAAAATTCCAAACATATAAGTTGCATTAATTAATTTTATATTTAAATCCCGCTGTTACGACAAATAGCGTGTTTTTAAGAAACAATTTATATCAAAAGATTGGCAATTGTTTGTGTCCAATTTCAATGTTAAATTAATTCTAATGACCACCATTGGATAAAATGGTAAAAATATATTCTAATTATACCTTAAAACCACTAAATATTATAACTTATCACTATAAATTATTTTTATTAAAAAAGTTGTTTTAAGTATTTTTCACTATTCATAAAAAATTAGAAGTTCTCAGAAAAATACCAAAAAATCAACATAGGCTAATTTCGATATTACGAATACAAAAATGAAGTCCATTTTGAAATATAAGATTTCTATAATTTTAAAAAGTGGTTATTACTATTCATAACGGCTACTTTGATTAGTCACGGTGTTTTAGAACTCGAACTTGCGTACAATGCAAGCTATTGCATTATTGAAAGAGAGGAGTATCGTGGAAGCTCGGGGTGTTACACATAATTGGTATATATATATATTCCATGTTATGATATGAATCCTTATGAAATTTTTATGATAAAATTCCACGATTAAGACACTTAAGTTTTTTTGGGAGTCCCATAATCATAATGAACAATGGTGTAAATCATAGAATGGTTGATCTATGAGGTGATGATATGATATTTCTTAGATTTTACCTAGATATAATCGGACATAGATACTACCAAAAAGAAATGCGAAGTGATTTTGACTTAGTTGATTTGAATGTTCCTAAAAAAAGTTGAGTAATATGGATCTAAACCACATTCATATTGTGGAATATTAAGAAGAAGAAAAAATTTTATTTAAGAAAAATTAAAAGGATTACAAAAAAAATGGGGGAAAACATGGATAAATCGAACTCATGTATTCCCAATGATGATGAGGATTTCAAAAATCTAATCCATGGATTAGGAAATAGGTGGAAACTCAAAATATTATCAGTGATTAACATGAAAAGATTAAATAAATAATAATAATATAATTGTTTATACATAATTATTTTTATTCTAAAGTGGAGATGAAAGATATTAATGAACCAATTTTGTGTCAATAATTGATTCATGAAATGATTGAATAGTTACATTATATTTAAAATATTTATAATATGTAACATGTATGAAATCCAGATACAAAAATGTTATTTGTACAATGTGGGTGTTCAAAAACATGTTGAATGAAGATGGTGAAATGAAATGATATATAGGGATATTGGATTGCAAATGATAATAAATATTTTTGGTAATTAGTGTGATGATACTATATATCTTGTAGAATATATAGAGACAATTAGAATATTTCATTCAATGGATACACAATAAGGTTATAAAATATTTAAAATAAATGTGATGTCATATTTTCTAAATGGGTAACTTGGTGATGAATATTATGTTGAAAAATAATGTGGTTTTTTATTGGGAAGGATGAAATATTATTAGGAAAGATGAATAATTGTTAATATAGGATATAGAAATTTCTTAGATCCAACTATACAAAATTTTATGCCTGCTTAAAGAATATGAATTTTTTGCAATTAAAATTTGACAGTAATATTTACGATAAATAAATTATTTACACTTCCCACATTTTTTTTGTATATTTTTATGTTATTATCTATGATTGGAATAATTAAAGAACATTCCAATTATTTTCTAAATAAATGAAAAAGTTGATTGAAATATCCATAAATTGAGAAATAAAATACCATATTTTGGAATAAATATCACAAAAATATGATATGAAATTTTATTTATCATGAAAAGTATGAATACAATATTTCAAATAAGTATGGAATTAAAAATTTTAAACCCTTATCCACATGAATTGTAGTGGGAACCAAGTTGACTAAATATTGAAAAGGTATTGAATTTTACTCTAAAGAGTTTCAAAAGCTGAATGGTAGTTTTCTATATCATACATCCATATGACCATACATTGTTTATGATGTTACATTATATTAATGATTGATATGTGATCTAAAATAATCAGATGTCTGGTCTAGGAAAATTATTTTTAGATACATTATAGGTACACAATATTTTGGAATCAGATATGGAAGCATAGAAGGTATTGATTTGTTTGTCTACAAAGATGTTGATTGGGAAGGAAGTGTATATGATAGAAGATCAATTTCTATCGTTGTTTCCTTCATTAGGGAAATTTTAATATGATTTCATAATATATAATAGAATTTTGTAACAAATAAAATTGATTAATTTTAGTATTATCTCACTTCTAAAGATGCAACAAAACATCTATGGAAGATGACTCAATTGGAATACATACTTGTTGATGTGATCAAACCCTTTCTATTGATTTTTGATATTTAGATTGATATAAACAATAAAAAAAATCTATTTAAAAATTCATTCAAAAAATATTATTATATAATATAATTTAAACCTTGACGATGTTGAGAATAATGAACTCAAGCTGGAGTATATTCCAACATTTCAACATGTTTCTAAAATATTCAAAAAACCATTACAAAAGAAATAATTATTAGAACCGGGGTTAAAGTTGGGTGTCCAACCTCATTCTCACTATGGTTGATTTATGTGTTTCCCCTCTATATTGTAGTCTCTGGATATGGTTTTCAAGGGGGAGAAGAAGATTATTTAATACTTTTATCCTTTATTTTGTACAAAAACGTTTCATTAACAATGTACATGGGGGAGTTTGTTGTAAGCTATGAACTCAACCAGTAAGCGCATAATCATTACATAGAGTATAATGATGTATTTTTTAGAAAATCATATTTATAGGAATGTGATTGATGTCCTGAATGGTGGATATCTACAAAGTCAAGAAGAGGTCAATGTTAATGGAGTTTCATACACAAAAACTTTTTGATAAAATGGATTAACTATCAATAATGCGTGTTTACAAAAATGAGTTTGAAAAAATAGGATTAAAATATTTGATCAGTGATCCATAGATTTAGATTACAATGTTTTGTTAGTTTTCAACATTAGTTGACATCATCGTCTAAAGGGGGATACTATTAGGACTATGTTAGCTTTACGTGTTTTTTGGATACTCATATATTTTTGTGATGAATGTTTTATATTTTATTATAATTATGTAAAATACATTCACATTGAATGTCTTAGTGATCATGAAAGGTGTACCATACACATAATACTAGATTCATTCTTTAAATGAATACATATCGCATTCAATTTTTAGTTTTAGGGATGTTTTTCTACTGAAGTGGTTCTAAAACTCACTTTAGGCCCGAGATGATTTTTTTGTTCAGTGTAATAATTTTTATCAAATTTATCCTATGATTCATGATATTCATTAAAAATTATAATGATTTTTTCTATATTATATGTTTTGAATATCATTATTTTTGTGAAATAGTTTTGATCCATGATTTCTGAAATAATGGAGGATAATTGTATATTATTAGTATGTCAATTATATTCTAAGAATTATTTCTTCAACATCTTGTAGAGGTCATGATATTATAATTCATTTGTATAATAATATAGAGTTTTTAATCAAATTCATCTAGTCACATATTATCATTATGAGACTAACTATGAAATATTTTTGAAAAATGACTTGGATGCTTGATGTTTATATGGTCATGATGAACCAATCCATTATACTGACTGATCATTCATACATTATGATCCATAAAATGAACCACATTTTAGGATTAATCATCTGCTTCAAAGAAACTAGAAGAAAGTCACTAAAACAAACACTGGGGCATCGAACACGTTCTGCCAATGTTCTATCATAGGAGTTCTGACATTGATTCCTCATCCACATTGTTGGAATCAAGTTTACATTATATTCTTCATTCTTATAAATATAACTTTGGATTAATTTACCAATTTAAAATATGTATTTTTTGGGATGGATGAACTAGTTATGGTTAGAGTGAAATAAAAAGGATGTTGTTCAACAATGTATTCAAAAAATTTCATAAATAAATTAATTTTTTTTAGTTCTCATTTACGCCATGATTCATCGAACAATCCTTGAAAATAGTATATATAATTGATAATATATAAAAATCAATGTGACTCATTCTGACATGGATAAATTCACCAAATTCAGGAATTCTTTGGACACATTTTACATCAGATTATAGAAATGTTGAAAATTGATGAAAATGAAAATATTTATATGATTTCGAAGGTTTCTAGAATATTTATATGTTGTCATGATGGTTATTTGAAGTAAATTATGTATATTAGAGTTTTAACAATGTTCATGGTATAATTATTTCAGTTGGAACATCATAATAGGGTGTCATTAATTTTGTATATGTTTTATGTTAATAAAAAACAATATCAGAAAGAATGAAGCACCAAACTACATAATTAATTAAAGGATTAATGTAGGCTGATGTTGTAGGAATATTTTTTATGATTCAAGAAGAATAAAGATATGTTGATAAACACGAAAATGGATAATGTTTATCTTGAAATGAAAAGAAAATTCAAGTTGATATTAATTCCATTAATCAGGATATATTTTCGACATATAGTGATATTGAGAGACATATTTTCATTGAAGAAGCCTAAGAAAATAATAGTGTTCATTTTTTCTAGACCAGACTGAGTCATTGGTCCGATTGGATTCTAGAATGAGGGAGAGAGTGATTAATAGATTTACAAAGAGAATAAAAGAAGAATAATTTTATTGATTGAGATATCAGATTGGGAAATCATACTATATTTTCGAAAAAATTACAAATGTTAATTTCTTACAATCTTTTGGGTATGAAAGTTATAAACTATGTTCTAAATAATTATATAAGTTAAAGATGATGAAGTAGAACAATGGAATGATTGTAAACAACTAGTGACCGATTTTTTTCATATTGAAAAATATTATTAACATCATTCTTCCTAGAAGATGACATGCAATTTTATGTAAATCACTTGTCTACACATGTGAATGAGGATTTTTAACATTTTTAATCCACCTCTCAATGATGCTTTGATCCATGTTGGGCCTCTTCAACCATATCCTCTTGAATTTTATTAGAAAATAGGTTTTTAATTAATATTATCTATAGAAAATGGGTGTTTGAGTTACATAATTTATTTTCATGATCTCGTGTAATAAATAATATCTGAAATTACCCTAACTTGGTACTATTTTTAATCAATGTAAATTAGGCTAATTTGGATTGTAATTCAATAAATATGATGATAACATTATTATTATTAGGGGTAAAATGTAATCTAATGAAAATATAAATGATATATTCATGCCACATCTATATAAGAATAGGTAGAGGTTGAATCAAACTTGAGTTATTATGGATTACCAATTTCTCCAGCTAAAACATCTATCATCATGGAACCTAATATGAAATATCCTACCTCCTTTAATTCTACTAGTAATGACACTTAATTTCAAAATACATCTTTGTGGTTATTGGGTGAACTTCTCACTATGAATTGTCATATTATTTCACCACTAATTACTCTATTGAGTGAGATACCATATATAATCCCATAAAAATGATAATGTTAAAAGATATTGAGAAAAAATGGGTGGTACACCCATTATATATATTTCTATTTATACATTAAAATTTTTTATCCCTTGGTTTATTTTAATGAAAAATCTTATGAAGTGATGGGGTAATCATAAGAATTTTTATGAACACTACATACTTATCATACCCACCAGAATCTGTATCTCAGTAAAGAAATACTTTAGGATCAACACATCACTATATTTATTCAAGGCATGTGATAGAAACTTTCAACTATGTTTTTTAGTTACAAAATTCACCTTTATTGATTTGTATAATATGTCAAATTCAAATTCTTATAGTTCATCAAAAATTAACATCTATCTAAGATTTTGATTCATTTGAGAGTTGAAGTACCATACAAAATTATAATCAAATTACAACATGAAAATATTACTAAATATATTGTGTCTCAAATATATAAGACCATTTGTTGCCATTACCGACTCATGGAAGATAGTTGTGCAATTCTACTCAAGGGAGATAATATAGAGAGATCTATATTCTACCACTTATTCTTCTTACATAAAAATTCACTACAATACCAAAACAAAGGAACCACAACAATACATATAGATTTTTCATGAATATAAAAATATCATGATTGAAGCAGATCTAAATCATCCCTTTAGAACATCTACAGATGAGTTACTATCATGGTTCCAATGAAATATCACTACCTTGTGAGTTATTGGATTTATGACATAAGTTAGTTTTGGTATATCATTTTTTAGTCATCAATATTAAAATATTAAGATAAGTAATGTACATATCATGATAAAATACAATGTTTGTTTACATGACAATATGTCCTACACTATTTAACGAAAAAACAAGATTCCATGTTATAACACCACTTTCCTTAATAACATGACCTTTTAGATCTATATATTATTCTTTGATAGCTATTAATAAAGGAAATTTTCATAAAAAGTCACTGAAATGATGCAAAATTGGTTATCATGCTTCTCTATGATATTAGAATGATCAATGATATTATTACTATAAATTTTGATTTATGAGTAATTTTATCATTGAAATATTTTAATCAGATTGGTTATGAATACCACAAGGAAGTTTGTTTTCAAAAATTGTATAAAAAATACTCATAATGTCTATATCATATCCTAAAATCATTAAAGGTTATGTATAACTCTTTCAACCAAATATGATGAAAATCATATCATATATCAATCATCTATAGAAACTATTAATATTATAGTTTATCAAAGTTGTCATCAAACGATTGGACATATGGATACAAAGTTTTGGAATCACCCATGTTATGATTCAAAGATGAATAAATCACTTAAAAATATATCCATCTAATTGATTTTTAGAAACCAATATTTTTATTTGGTAAATATATATATAACAATAAATTATTTCAACTCTATATCGATCACCAAATAGATTGAGGATTTTACATCCCACTTAGAAGGAAACCTAGATAATCCCTCCAAAAACACTAGGAATATAATACAAAACTATAAAATTTCACTTACTAAACACCCTACATCAACCTATATCAAGAGAGAACATATTTTTCAATCTATATATCAAAATTTATAATGTGGTTTTCTATCATGTATTGGACACTATGTATAATAATCATTTAATATAAGAGTGTCTTTGTCAATAAACATAAACAAATTAATGTGTTGACAATAAAGAGATGCTGTTAATGGAACCATCCAATCCTTCATAATAATATTATCATTGAAATTTATCTAATGTGTGATATTGTCAAAACATATGTCCATATCAGATATGAATAGATATAAATAGGTAAATAAATAACTATTCACCTTCTTCATATAAGAAGGGATAATTTCCCCAAAATATAAGGCATCAGATCCCATTGAAGATTCAAAACATTTATAAGTAAATAATATATAAATGTGTAGTTTGTAGCTTTATCAAAAAAAATAGAGATAAATGAATTTATAAATACCACACAACAAATTTGGTATTTCTTACTTTATATTCAATGGATATCTTCTCCATTTCATGAAACCTCCTACCCTCAAAGTGAGTTGAAGGACATCTAATAGAAGGTGGTATATATAAAAACATAATATTTAAAAGGATTATTCACATATACTCAAGTATTTTTAATTTTTATACCCTTGATAGATCATTCTATATATGTGCTGTTAAATATCTCATACAACTACTGAGGCAATGAAAAATTATATTGAGTTTAGAAAGATCACATATACAGCATTAATAATGGAATTCTTTTTTTCCTTCCCAATAAAGAGGTGTTCCATGAAAACATTTATCGCATCAATGATATATGAGTGGCATAATTCTCATATTTATAGATAAGTCATATTGAATAAAAAATCATGAAATACATCCACTATTTACTATAAATTGATCCCACTTTCACTTATTTTTAAATAAGAAAAATTCTCTTCTTCTAGGAATTGGTGCTGTATTGACATTTTAATTTATCCAGGGTTGGATTATCATAACCATCAAGATTTGATCAACCAACTCAGAATTTGTTGGCATCTTAAACATAATGTCTTATGATAAATTATTTTGAATAAATACATATTTCAAAATTGACATCACTTATCATATCATTTGATTAAAATTCAAATTTAATTTGAAAAGGCATAGAAAATATGTCACATAATATGTTATTTTCCAACTACCTTATATTAGTAAAATAAACTCAAATGACTTCCCCAACACCATCACATTAGGGTGGAATGGTTGATTGAAAATTTCACTAAATTCCTTCTATGAAAAGGCACTTTGTTTTTTTCCTGAATTACAGAATCCAACATCTACAAGTTGGGACCCTTGAGAATAAATTTGGAACACATCACATTAATAGATTTTTTTTTCCAAAAATTAATAAATATTTTCTATCATATCAATCCAACCAATGGTCTATTATTTATAATAATATTTTTAGGTTTATAGGATTCTTTTTGTGAAAAAAATAATCAATTTTTATTTGGGATATCATGAGGACCAACCTTCATATCCTAGACGATATTATTATTTGATTCTGATTATATATAATGGATAATATGAACTACTACATTGATTAAATCAGAATAAAAATTGGATTTCTAGTGGAATGTTTACCACTGATCTATAATGTGGGTTTATATAGTGTTATCTAAGTGTAATAGTACTATACAAACTAAAATAAAAAAAGACAGATACTTTTTAGAAAAACATGATATCATTAATAATTAATAATAAATCACTAAATAATTTATATAAAACACGTGGAAGAACTACATATAGTTAAACAAGAATAATAATAAAATTAATAATAACCAAATAATCAGATTTTATCATATCACTCGATGGATTTCATTGATCATGAACTCATAGAATATGACTTACTAGGATTAATAAAATAAGATTAATGATCACTACAGATTTTCTATAACTTGGTCCCAATAACCATGAATATATTAAGGTCCCACCATAGTTCACATATACACCTAGAACTCCTCAATTATCAATAATACGTTGAAATCCAAAAAAAATACATTTGGTCCTACCCTTAGAAACTCATGATTCATTGTGATGAGTGTTGGTGAGTTACTTATTCTCAACAAACTCATCAAGTATCGAAGACCATATCTTATATATACCATTACATATTGAATATTATTAAATGAAAATATTTATCTAAAACTATTTTTATAGATACTAACCTAGAATCCCCCAATCTCAGTTCTTCAGTTTCCGTCTTGAATAGACCGAACAGAACTACCAATCTCTTCAGGATGTAAACTAGTATAAGGGTATCAAGAAAACCTCATAGTGAATGATTTCTCCTATTATTTTATTATATAGATAATATTTTTTTTCTAATGAAAAATAGATGATATAATCATATATTTCATAATTATAAGACCAACTTATTAGTTAATAACATTTAGTCTGATTCAGTGAGGTAATAAGTTAAATTAGATATTGAGAATACTTATAATATAAAAGTTGGAATAAAATAAGTCAAAAAAATAATTTATTTAGTAAATATATATAAACATCATAAAAATCATCAAAATTATTGGTAAAAGTTGGGATGGAAGGAAAATAAAGTGAGATAAACTGGAAGATAATATTACAAATACAACACATAAATAGTTATTATTAACTATCACTGGGGGACTCATCGGTCAACACAGTTCGGGTCATATTATATAAACCCAAAATACAATTACATGAGTAACTTTACCTATATTTTGAGCCTTTATGATTCCAATATTTGATAAAATAAAGTCTATATAGACCCATATAGTGTATATTTAGTTTCATCATAACAATCCTAGTGGGATTTCAAAAACAATCTTGTGAAATAAATTTAAAAATTAATCTGATTCTTGACAAATTACATATGTATATATAAGTATTGTATTTGATCTTTATATAATACTAGTAATTATGGTATAATTTTAAAATCATATGAAAAATTATTGAAACCATATATTATTTTTTATTTTTTATTAGATTCTAAAATATTCATGAAATTTAATCATAATGTCAATAATAATGGGGAGCCACTATGGGATATATGTTGCGATACATATGGTATTTGTGTTATTATCATAAAATCAAGGTACCATTTCAGCGAGAAAAGATTTTAATACCTTACCATTAAATAAGTATTGAATAATACTAAAAATATTATTCAAAAAAACACCCAAAGACCATACCATTCAAGTGCCTTTGGAGACATGGAAGCATGAGCACAAGTACATAAATGAGCTATATCTTCTCCCACTAGGTTCTTCCTAACTATAACCCTAGTTAAACACAATGAAAAAAAAATATCTTTATAACCCAGGGTATTGAAACATATAAAGGAATGAGACCAGATTCCTAGTAAGGGTATGAAGTAAGATACATAAGCATAATCATGGGTATATTTATGTGAGAACAAGATCATGAAAATAGAGAACCATAACCGGCATATCAAAGATCATAAAGATGAATCAATTAATGAAATATTTTATTTCATAAGACATGAATAATGAGGAAACATTTAACATAACACAAAAATGTATACCATACGAATAAAATGTAGATTTATGGAATACACAAAAGCATATATAATGATTTAAATATTAGTAAAGTCATTACTTCCAAGGCCCTCTTAGTTGATAAAATCCATTAATAAACTGGGATCACACCCCGTTCTAGCCCTATTTTATTGAACAGAGTTCACACCTCATTCAAGTTCTATAATACAGAACCAAGTTAAATTCCCATTGTAAACCTATAATACAGAACCAAGTTCATTCCTTGTTCTATCCATATAACATTGGATCGAGTTAATTTCTCATTCTATACATGTATATTTCATGTCATATAAATCATTAACCCTTGTATTGAATGTAGATATAAGTCCTCCCATCTCATAGAGAAATCATATATACTTGTTCAAATGGATAATTAAAAATAATATAATATTCCAGGAAATGAAATTGGTATTATAATATTGTAGTCATATCATAAAATATGAAAAATTATTGGTTTTTTAATCATTTAATCAAACACATAACTAGTGAAAAGAATCATGTTTCAAAATCCTATTACTCTTGAAAGATAAATGATTTTCATAAATAAAATTCCATCAATAAATAATCTATTTAGAGAAAAAATATGAATGAAAACATTAAATAATTACCTCTTAAAGGAAATAGTAACACAAATATATGTAATCATAGAAGGAAAATAATTTTCAAATATATTTTAAATACCTTTTGTAAAGAAAATATAAATTCTTCTTTGAAAATTAATTGTAAAACATAAAACCTTTTGAAAACCCTTTTTTTAAAATAACATTAAAAACATAAAAATTAAACATTGAAAATTATAAAATATTTTTCTAATCATTTTTCCAAAATTAGTATCTTCTTCGATCATTTGAAAACATTTTTTAAAAATGGTTTATGAAAAAAGATGATTTCCCACTAAATGGAGAAATGCAGTCAGATTTATATTCAATTTTTTTTCATAATTATCATAAGCACTAAAGAATGTAAAAATGGTACTAATATATTGATATATATTTAAAAAATATATTATATATGAAATCATTAGTTTTCTTAATATATTTTACAATATATTTCATCAGAAGAAACAAAAATCACAAACAATGATTAAATGTGATGAGATTGTTCCAATAAAATCTTATCACGTGCAAACATGGGATCGTAATATCCATGTAATAATAATAAATTTCATATAGTATAAAATATAATTAAATCATGTATATTATTCATATGAAATTTAAAATAAAAGAATATACTCCTCAAAAAATAAATTTATGTTCATAATAAAAAAATGAATCTAAAAGATTTCAAATTGAGACAAAAATATTTTAAACATTTTGTAACATTGGAGACTTAAAACCCATGAAAGAAAGATCATAAAATGGATGTTTAAATAAATATTATTTTGATTAAAATAATATTTTAATACATTTATGATAAGAATACAAACCATATCAAAGGAATGGGAGGAGAATGAAGCTTGTATCTCAAATTAATAAAATGTGAGTCAAAATACCCTTAACTTATGTCTTAAATTTCATTATACTCAATCAATCCACATGTATAATAAATATACTATTCTCATAACACATTTACAGAGCCATATTATTATATATAATACCATATATGGTTATATAATTAATTTATATTACCATATCGTTAAAAAATCTATGTTCAGGATTCACATCGAATAATATCTGATTTCTTCTTCACATGTGTCTTATTTTTTTTATTTTTTCATATATTTATATTATGATTTAAATAAATTAAACCATGATATAAATACAATTAATATTTAGTATATTTTTTCATATTAATATATATATAATTAAATTATGAAAAGGTAATACACCGTTCATGGAGACAGTAGGTCATATGTATGCATAAATAATGATTCTGTTTTATAAATGTATTGAATGAAATAATGTAATTTAAATATATGAATATATATATATATTTATTTATTTATTACAGTAGAATTATTAAATTATATATATCATATATTTTAAGTAAACTCATCCTTAATACATTATATGTAGTTTCTGGACTAATCACATCACTATGTGGGGGAGGTAATCAACACTTCCTCTAACGAAATTATCATATTTACAACAAATGAAAAGAATAATGATATTTGTTTTAAATTTTTTATTGATTACTAAAAATATAATATATATAATATATATAATATATAAATATAATTTTCATCATAATTTCCACTATGATAGGTGGTAAGGAAAAATGAACTATCAATGTTTTGTGAGGGAGTAGTTCACCATAAATGTAAAAAATATGTTTGTTTCCCGTTATGCTTATCTATAGTTCAAACCATAATTTAATTAATTTAACTAATATTTTTTGTAAAAAAAATATTTGATCTGATTAAACCATATAAATTACAGTGATTAAAAATATGGAATCCTTTTTTCGAAATTAAAATCATATAAATATCATAAATTAATTTATATTTAAACCTGGAGTCTGGTTGAAAAAACTTGTTTTTAAAGTAAAATGTTAAAAAATTTAAATGGTTTTTATATCCTATTTAATTGTGAAATTGGATACATTGAACTATATTGTTTTATAAGAATATAATATTATAAAATACAAATTTTAAACATTTTCATTATATAATTTATCTATATAAATAAATTGTATGACAAATCATTTTTGATCTATAATTAAGTATTTTTCACTACTCATTAGAATATAAATTTTCTCATTAAAATTAAAAAAATTACCCTAAACTAATTATTAAGTTTCATATTAAATTATGAGGCTTTCATGAAATATTAAATCTATAACAGCCCAAAAAATTGTATTTTAATTGGGTTCTCTATTAAAAGAGTGTAAAAATAACATAATTAAATATAGGGGTTGTAACACCCGAGATTTTTATGAGAAATATTTTGTTTTTTATGTTATATACATTATCAAAGGAATATTTCACTACACACAACACTAGCTTGGATTTCTTTACACGCAATCACGACCTTCCTCGATAGATTGTGTTGTCCGCAATACCGAGATTCACTAATCAACGATATGCGATTAAAATATTATTAAAACTAGCCGTTATGAATAGTAATACACACTTTTTGAAATTTTATAAATTTTATCATTCAAAATGGACTTCATTTTTGGATTCGGAATATCGAAATTAGCCTAGGGTGAATATTTTTTATTTTTCTGAAAACATTCAATTTTTGATGAATAGTGAAACACTAGGTTACTATTTAAAAACCGAATTTTTATTTAAATAATTATTTATTTTATTTAAATTTATTTTTGGTGAAAATTGATACATAATACCTATATAAGTTCTAAGTAATTAATTGGAGTCATTTTATAATAATTTTAGATATATAAACATTTTAATGAACTTTTCGTGGTCTTTTACCTACCTCCTAGGAGAATTTGAAAATTTACATAAAACATAATTTTACCGCTTCTGTGAGTGGAATTTCAAAAATCTGAGAGAAATGGTTAATATCAAGGAGTAAAATGTGGTTCAATAAGATAAAAATAATTTTTGGTGAATAGTAACTTTTTACTTTTATTTACCACGGTTAAAAGTAAATATGGTAATTAAGGGGAAAAATTGTATTATTATTACCCTAACACATGTCCAAATTATGTTGGATAAGATTACCTTGACCAAAAACAACCTTAGGAATAAAATATTACCATTTATGTCTACTTGGATTAGATTAGGACATTTATTATTATTTTATTTAACGAATAGTTAAAATAGTAAAAATCAATGTTTCATAACTAAAACATTTTTAATATATGGTTATAAATAAGATAAATTCCACTATAAGTATTATTTAGAAATATATAACGATTTCATACATAATAGTATTTTATTTATAATTTTTAGACTTCAAATAATTTTATTTTTGTATGACACAATGATAATGAATTAATTACCTTATTAAGGAAATATTAACATAATTGATTTTATAAATACCCAAATAAATGTAATTTTAGACTTTTAATGAATTAAACTAATTTTATAGGTTATAATGACATATTATTATTGATTTAATTAATGTTTTTAGAAAAAATCATGCTTTTATGATTTTAAAAAAAATCAATTACCAAATAGTGTCAAAATTGACATAAAATAGTTTTTCAAACAAATAATATATTATTAATTGTTATTTTATTCCAAAAAATATATTGTTCAGACAAATGGCTTAGATAAAATTATATATATTAATAATGAACAACTTGAGGTTCGTTTGGCTTCTTATAGTATGTTAATTAACCATATAGTGTAAGAAAACAAAAATACACGGTAAATGTTAAATTATTTAACCTAAAGTTAAATATTAATGATAAGGTTAAAATAGTAAACTAAACATGTCCAAAATATATTGGTTGAGAGGATTTCGACCCATACCCAACTTAGCATCTAGATAAATCAATTTTATGATATTAATAACCGAATATGACTTTATTATATAATAATATTTTAATTTTTTCCTAAGATGCCCCTCTCCTCCCGTATAAAAGGGCACCTCCTCCCTTCCTTCTCACACCACTTTGAGCCTTCAAGATCAGAAAAACGCTTCCCATTTCCCTTATAAACTTCCCTAGAAACATCCTAAAGGTCATGGTCTTTATCAAAGACCATCTTTAGTTCTCTAAGAGGAGGTTAAGAAGAGGCGCTTCAAAGAAGAGGTAATATCCGTTACCGATTCATTCAGCTTTATTTCTTCTTCTACCTCCTCTTCTTTAGTTGTCTAATTTTGAAGTAATAACATCAATATCACTCATATAATGATATTTTATTATAAATATTAAACAAATCTATTTCACCTTCTATCCATCCTACGGAAAACGAAATCACCGTGCGTGCGTGCCTACAGAATATCGTCTCCACGCCGTGGTGTAATCTGTTTTCCACCATCACCTTACATGGATAGGTATAATGGTGTAAATAATTTCTATATTTTATTATTTTAAAGTTATATTTATTCTGAAATAGTATACATACACTTCAAAACAATTCCACGATCATGGGAATGATATCATCGCTCGTGCGTAAGTACGGCCTACCATCTCCACAATGTGATGCGATTCGTTCTACATGATCTTCGTCGAATAATGATTATATAAATTAATTGAATGAATAAATATGATATATGTTACACTAATACCATTCTGGAAATTAGGTATCTATAACCTAAAAAAAGAATAATAATTTATTCGACACAACACGCATAAGAACAAAAAGCAATAAATACCCGAATAACAAGTAGCACTGAAATATTACTAATATGAAGCTAAGAATAGGACCATATATGATATCATAAAAATGAGTATGATTCTGGAATATGTAAATATCATTATTTAAATCATTATATAGTAGGTTTGGACAAGTATGAAGAAAATCGGACCTAAGGTAAGGGAAAATATCACAATCTCATTTTATCCGAGATTGTTTATACTTCAGAATTTACTAAGGAATATTTATCATCCACGTCCATATTTACTCAATATTTAATATTATTTCTATCCTCCTATAATTTTTTAAATCCAATTTTACCAATTTTTATGTTTTTAGTAAATTATTTTAAAGGACTCTTTTGTCCTTTTTAGTACGTGGCACTTTTTTGACTTTTCCAGCAAAAGTACAAGAAGAATGTTTTTCATTCACTTATATAGCATGAATGGACTTTTAGAACATTATTTCCATGAATCATCCATTAGATGTTTTCATGTTTATTTTTAATTAACTTCTTTTTGTTTAAAATTTTACGACATGGTAAGAAAGGATAAATGTTTTTGAAGTAGAAAGGATATTTTCCTCAAGAATGGAGTTCAAGTGTTTTATCAAAATTATTTTCCATATAAGATAATATAGGATTATGTTTCTATACCTATTTTGACATTGATTTGATTATGAAGGAATTATTTTCATGAGTTCCTTTTATCTTATATGATTTATGTTATGATGGCATGATGTTTAAGAATCCGATTTTTATTACATTGTTTATGCTATGATGTATGATTTATGAAATTGTGGCACACATAGGAATGGTATCATTATGAGTTGGGTGGGACCTATACCTCCATCAAATTAATTGGGTAATGATTTATATCTAATGAGGTAGACATGGCTGGAATGGAAGGTTCATCTGGTTCAGTGATATAGGACGAAAATGAGGAGTGAACTCAGTTCAGAAATGGACTTTGTCCGCTAAGATAGTCTTGGCAATGAGTCTTGACTACTAAGATATGATTCTCAATGATTATTTGTGTATGACAAAAAGTTTCATTTTTTATTTTATGATTTTTGGGATTACAATTCACTACTATTATTTATCCCACGTTATGAAATTATGATTTCTTTTACAGGTTAACATTTCCAAAATAATATGTTCTTATGAATATGATGGGATTGATATTTCTTTTGTTTACCCTTACTGAGCATTTTAGCTCACCCTTTTTTATGTTTTCTTTTCCCCAGGTCAAGAAAAATGGTATTAAGTATGATATACCAAAAGGGACTCTAGATATGATAAAATTAAAGGGAGACAATGTAGATGATTTATGAACCAGTTGTTTATGTTTCCCAATTTCTAATGACACTATAACTATACTGTCCTTTCATGGTTTTGTTATATGTTGTAATAATTGTGCTTTAATTCTGAAGTAATAACAATGTATATAAATTATGGGATGTTATAGTTGATATCAGAGGGAAGGTATAGTCAACCTTTTGAAACTAGGATGTGAAATCCTTAGTAAGAACCCTAAGGATAAGTCTAAGCATAGAACAAAATCTTAGTGTTTTAGAAATCGCCATGAATAACCTATGATAAGGAATTACGTGTGAAATTTTATTCTTGATTATGTGGTTTACCTATTATAATTAGTGTTGCTCACACTATTCTTCTTGGTTTTAGTCAATGGATAGAACCTGAAGGAACTGTGTTAATGAGAAATGTGATGGACAATGCAATGATTGTCCCCCTGAGAAACCAAACATTATGGGAGTTGGAATGCAAAATCATATAGCCATGCTCACACAACGTTCTCAAGCTATGAATCATACCGGACTTCCAAACGAGTAAAGCAAGGAGCAACCTTCTATTGAATCTTTCATGAGGCAGCGTCCACCCCCATTCAGCGGGTCTACTGATCCATTATTTGGTGAACAATGGATCAGTACTACTAAAAAGATATTTTCAGTTCTTTAATGTTCTGAACATGATAAATTCATCTTAGTAGTATATCATTTGGAAGGTGAAGCTGATCAATGGTGGAATCTTATATACAATACGAATCCAAGAGATTAAATTGAGTTCATGGAATTGGACGAGTTCAAGAACATATTTTTCTATAAGTACATCCCTCGTATTCTTCAAACAAAGATGAAGATGGAGTTTCTTGAACTGAAGCAAAAGGATGAAGAATCTGTCGGTACCTATGATGAAAATTTTACAAGACTTGCATGGTACGCTTCTTGGATTATTATCCAACATGAGAGTATGATCGATTGACCCGTTAGTGGCTTAAAACCAAGTCTTCAAGGGGAATTAGCCATAAAGGACTTTAATAGCTATGAGGAAATTGTTCGATGTGCTCTCATGGTTGAGATGGATATTGGAGTAACCCATCAGTCATATACTTTTGATAAGAAGTGGAAAATTGAATTCAAAGGGAAATATAGGGACCACCCTGAAAAGAAGATGAGCTTTCCCTTATGCTCAAAGTGTCGAAAGAAACATGGAGGGAGTTTTTTTAAAGGGACACGTAAATGTTTCAAATGTGGAAAGGAAGGTCATCAGGAATTTGAATGCCGCAATGATGGGAAGAAGATGTCTAGTGGTGCGAAAAATGAAAAGGATACACAGAGTGCACCTCCAGCACTTCAGTGATACAAGTTCAAAGAAATGGGGCATTATGCCAATCAATGGCCTAATCCAATGGTTATTGATGATGAACGACGTCAAAAAACTCTTAATGAAAAAGATAAAGTAATGTCACATGCAATTTCTATCAGTGATGTGGAGTACGATAACACAGTGGTGAAAGGTACACATACCATCAACATTAAAGTAGCAAATGTTTTATTTGATTCTAGATCCTCCCACTATTTTATTTCTGAAGAATTTTCTAAAGGTATCTTTGTATTACCTCAGCAGTTAGATATCGAGTTAGTTGTGACAACCCCTAATGTCACAACAGTTGCATCAAAAGTTTACAATTCTTTTTTGATTGAAGTTTGTTGGAAAGTGATTCCTGTAAATCATGTGATCCCTCCTATAGTGGATTTTTATGTGATTCATGGCATGAATTGTCTTTCTTTATATGAATCTCGTATCAATTTCCAAATAAGGAAAGTCACATTTCATATTCCAAATCAATCAATGATCGTCTATCGATGCAAGGATGAACAAAACCTTCCACTGGAAATTTCTTCCTTCTTATGGGCCTTGATTAAACTAAATGAAGGTTATTTATCTCAAATGGTTGGTGAGAAACTCACGATTATGAATATTCCCATTTTATGGGAGTTTGATGTTGTCTTTCCAGAGGAATTTCATGGTCTTCCACCAAATTGTGAGGTTGAGTTTTAAATAGCACTCATACCGGGTGCATTACCTATTTCAAAGACCCCTTATAGAATTGCCCTAATTTAGTTGAATGAATTGAAGAAACAACTCCAAGAGAATCTTGATAAGGGATTCATATGCCCTAGTGTGTCACCTTGGGGAGAACCTGTTCTGTTTGTTATGAAGAAAGATGGATCATTGAGACTCTGCATTGATTATCGATAACTTAACAAGATCAATATCAAGAACAAATATCATATCCCATGCATTGATGACTTATTTGACCAACTATGCGGAGCTCAATACTTTTCCATGATTGATCTTCATTTAGGGTATCATCAATTAAGGGCCAAAAGGGAGGATATACCAAAGCCAGCTTTCAGTATAAGGTATGGACACTATGAATTTATAGTGATGCAATTTGTTCTTAATAATTCCCCTGCTATCATCATGGATCTAATGAATAGAGTGTTGAAGACTATCTTGATTATTTTTTGGTAGTCTTTATTGAAGATATTATTATCTATTCAAAGGGCAAGGAAGAACATGAAGATCACTTGATAATTGTATTAAAGACCCTAAGTAAGGAGAAGCTTTATGCCAAATTTACCAAGTTTGAATTTTGGCTTCAAAAATTTTCATTTTCAGGTCACATAATCTCAAAAGAGGGGATATCTATGGATCCATCAAAAACAGAAGTTATCGAATGATGGCTGATACCAACAAAATTAGCTGAGATACGAAGTTTTCTTGGTTTGGCTGGATATTATTGACATTTTGTGAAATATTTTTCAAGATTATCTAATCCACTCACCAGGTTGACTTGAAAAGGAGTTAAGTTCACTTGGACAGAAGAGTGTGATGAGAATTTCAAGGAGTTAAATAGAAGGTTATCCTATGCACCTGTGCTCACACTGTCTTGTAGTGGAAAAATGATTGTGATCTATAGTGATGCATCCAAGAATGGATCGGGGTGTGTTCTCATGAAAAAAGATATGGTGATAGCTTATGCCTCACGACAGTTGAAAATCCATGAGAAAAATTACCCACATCATGATTTGGAGTTAGCTGCGATAATCATTGCATTAAAGATTTCGATGCATTATCTTTATGGTGAAAGGTGTGATATTTATAGTGATCATAAATATTTAAAGTATATTTTCACACAAAAGGAGCTGAATATGTGCCAAAGAAGATGGTTGGAGCTGATTAAGGATTATGACTGATCAATTCATTATCACCCTGGGAAAGAAAACAAGGAGGTAGATTCATTAAGTCGACAAGACCATGCTAGCTTATCAATGATGAGGATCACAAAAGATTCATTATTTATGGATTTACAAAGGGTGGATCTCAGAATTATAATGGAAGGGGAAAATCTTATCTTTCCCAAATGAATGTTCAACCATCTATACATGTGAAGATTAAAGAGGGAAAAAAAGAAGATGTAGAGTTTCAAAAGAAGGTGAGAAATTTTTTTGAATTCAACATTCATTATGATGGGATAATATGTTTCTAGAATCGAGTTTGTGCTCCTCCGATCCTAGAATTAAAGAAGGAGCTACTGGATGTGGCTCATAGTTCTTCATTATCGATGTATCCTCGAAGAACGAAGATGTATAGGGACCTAAAATAGTACTTATGGTGGGATGGAATGAATAGAGATGTTTCTGGATATGTCTCTCAATGCTTGGTTAGTCATCAAGTTAAAGCTGAGAGACAGAAGTCTAAGGGGATGTTACAACCATTCCCCATACCCGAAGGGAAATGGGAAGACATCACTATGGACTTTGTCATCAGACTTCCTAAAACATCCAAAGGCAATAATGTTATCTGGGTCATAGTTGATCGTCTTACAAAGTCGGCAAACTTCATTTCTTTTAGAGAGGATTTCTCTCTTGATCAGCTTTCCAGGATATATGTAAAGGAAGTGGTAAGATTGCATGGAGTACCACTTTCCATAATATTTGATCGGGATATGAGGTTAACCTCAATGTTTTTCTGACGTCTTCAGCATACTTTGGATACAGAGTTGAGTTTCAACACTGCTTATCATCCTCAAATAGATAGTCAGTCTGATAGGACGATTGAAACTCTAGAAGATATGTTGAGATCTTGCTCTATGGATTTCAAAGTAGGTTGGGATAAATGGCTACCTTTGATGGAATATTCTTATAATAATAGCTTTCACTCCATTATTCAATTTCTCCTTATGAATCTCTCTATGGAAAGATATTCCATACTCCAACTTGTTGGGATGAAGTTGGGGAAAGAAAGCTATTAGGACCTGATCTTGATGATGAGATGGTAGAAAAGGTCATATCTATTCAAAAACACATAAGAGCGGATCAGAGTTGACAAAAAAGTCATGTCGACAACTGAAGAAAAGACATAGAGTTTAAAGTAGGTGTTAAAGTTTCCTAACGAGTATCTCCTTGGAAGAGAGTAATGATATTTGGACAGAAGGGAAATTTGAGCCCTAGGTATATCGGTCCTTTCAAAATACTAGATCATGCTGGGAAGGTAGCTTACTGATTGGAGCTTCCACCAAATCTCTCTCAAGTTCATGATGTGTTCCATGTATCTCTCCTATGAAAGTACATACTCGATCCTCCACATATACTCAGCTCAGAAGTTGTACTGCTGGAGCAAGATCATTCTTATGAAGAACATCCGATAGAGATTCTGGATCGTAGTGAAGAAGTTCTATGGAACAAGACCACTCGCTTGGTGAATGCTTTATGGAGGAACCACCAATTTGAAAAATCTACATGGGAGCTTGAGTATATGATCTGGGAGAGGTATCCTCATTTGTTTGTTACAAAGTGACGAATTTTGAAGGCAAAATTCATTTTAATGGGGGTAGAATTTAACACATGAGATTTTAATGAGAAATATTTTGTTTTTATGTTATATACATCATCAAAGGAATCTTTCACTACACACAACACTAGCTTGGCTTACTTTACACGCAATCATGACCTTCCTCGACAGCATGCATTGTATGCAATACCGAGTTTCACTAAACAATGATATGATATTAAAATATTATTGAAACTAGCTGTTATGAATAGTAATACCAAATTTCTGAAAATTTATAAATTTGAACTTTTAAAATGTACTTCCTTTTTGGGTTCTGAATATCAAAATTAGGCTACGGTGAATTTTTAGTTTTTTTTGAAAAATATCAATTATTGATGAATCATGAAAACACTGGATTACTATTTGAAAACTGACTTTTTATTTAAATAATTATTTATTTTATTTAAATTTATTTTATGTCAAAAATGATATATAATACCTATATAAGTTCAAATTATTTCATTGGAGTCATTTTATTATAATTTTAGATATATAAAAATTTTAATGAACTTTTCACCGTCTTTTACCCACCTCTTAGGAGAATTTGAAAATTTACATAAAACATAATTTTACCGCTTCTGTGAGTCGAATTTCAAAAATCTGAAAAGGTTAATATAAAGGGGTAAAATTTGGATCAATAAGATAAATTTTTTTTTCGGTGAATAGTAACTTTTTACTTTTATTTACCACGGTTAAAAGTAAATAGGGTAATTATGGATAAAAATGGTATTATTATTACCCTAACACATGTCCTAATTCTATTGGATAAGTTTAATTTGACCATAAACAGACTCATGAATAAAATATGACCATTTATGTCCCCTTGGATTAGATTTGGACACTTATTATTATTTCATTTAAAGAAGAGTTATAATAGTTAAAATCAATGTTTCAAAACTAAAACATTTTTAATATAGGGTTATAAATAAGATAAATTCAGATATAAAAATTAATTAGAAATCTAGAAAGATTTACTACATAATTTTATTTTATTTATAATTTTTAGACTATAAATAATTTAATTTATTTATGACACATTGATGATGCATTAATTACCTTATTAAGGAAATATTAACATAATTGATATTGTAAATACCCAAATAAATGTAATTTGAGACTTTTTATGAATTTAACTAACTTTATATGTTAATATGACATATTAGTATTTATTTAATTAATTTTTTTAGAATAAATCATTCTTTTATGATTTTCACAAAAATCAATTACCAAATAGTGTCACAATTGACATAAAATATTTTTTAAAACAAATATTATATTTTTAATTGTTATTTTATTCATAAAAATATAATGTTCTGCCAAATGTCTTCTATACAGTTATATATATTAATAATTAACCACTTTATGTTTTCTTGGTTGTTATAGTAACTTAATTAACCATATTTTGTAAGAAAACAAAAAGACACGGTAAAAGTTAAATTATTTAACTTAGAGTTAACTCTTTATGATAAGGTTAAAATAGTGACCTAAACATGTCTAAAATCTATTGTGTGAGAGTATTTCGACCCTCCCCCAGCATAGATTCAAAATAAATCAATTTGGACCTATTAAAAACCAAATATGACTTTATTATAAAATAATATTTTATGTTTTTTCTAAGATGCCCCTCTCCTCCCTTATAAATGGGAACCAACTCCCTCTCCTTCTCACACCACTTTGAGACTTCAAACTCATCCATACCATGACCATTTCTCTTCTAAACTTCACTATGGTCATCCTAGAGGACTTTTTATTCTTAAAATACCATCTTTAGTTCTCTATGGGATGGTTAAGAAGAGGCGCTTCAAAGAAGAGGTAATGTCCGTTACCGATTCTTTCAACTTTATTTCTTCTTCTACTTCCTCTTATTTAGTTGTTTCATTATGAAGTAATAACATTAGTATCACTCAAATACTGATATGTTATTATAAATATGAAACAACCCTATTTCACCTTATATCCATCCTATGGAAAATGAAATCACCGCGCATGCGTACGTACTGAATACCGTCTCCACGCCGTGGTGAAATTTGTTTTCCACCACCACCTTAATTGGATGGGTATAATGGTGTAAATAATAACTATATATGATTATTTTAAATTCATATATATTCTGAAATAATATACATACAATTCAATATAATTCCACGATCATGGGAATGATATCATCGCTAATGCGTACGTACGGCCTACCGTCTCCACGATGTGATGCGACTCGTTCTACGTGATGTTTATTGAATAATGATTATATAAATTAATTGAATGAAAAAATATGATATATATTACCCTAATACCATTCTGGAAATGAGCTATCTATACCCTAAAAAGTAGAATAAGAATTTATTCTACAAAAAAGGCATAAGAACAAAACGCAATAAACACCCGAATAACAAGTAGCACTGAAATATTACTAATACGAAGCTAAGAATATGACCATATAACATATCATAACAATGAATAAGATTATGGAATAAGTCAATAACATTATTTAAATCATTATACAATAGTTTTGGACACGTAAGAAGAAAATCAGACCTAAGGTAAGGGAAAATCTCGCAATCTCATTTTATCTGAGATTGTTTATACTTCAGAATTTACTGGGGAATATTTATCATCGACATCTATGTTTCCTCAATATTTAATATAATTTTTATACTGCTACAATTTTTTAAATCCAATTTTAACAATTGGAATGTTTTTAGTAAAATATTTGAAAGGAATCTTTTGTTTTTTTAGTACGAGGTACTTTCTTGACATTTCCGGCCAAATTATGAGAAGAATGTTTTTCTTTAAATAATATGGCATGAATGGAATTTTATGATGGAATGATGTTTAAGAATCCCATTTTTATTACATGGGTTATGCTATTATGTACAATTTATGATACTGTGGCTTACATAAATATGGTATCATTATTAGATGGGTGGGACCTATATCTACCTCCAATGAATTGGGTAAAGATTTATATCTAATGAGATAGACATGGCTAGAATGGCAGGATAATCTGGTTGAGTGATACATGACTCAAACGAGGAGTGAACTTGGTTCAGAAATGGACTTTGTCCACTAAGATAGACTTTGAAATGAGTCATGACTACTAAGAAATGATTCTCTAATATTATGTGTGTATGCCACAAAGTTTCATGTTTTATGCTATGATTATTGAGATTACATTTCAATACTATGATTAATCCCATGTTATGAAATTATGATCTCTTTTTCAGGTTAATATTTGAAAAATCATTTGTTCTTATGAATATGATGTGATTGATATTTCTTTTGATTACCCTTACTGTGGTTTTGAGCTCTTCCTTTTGTATGTTTTCTTTTCCCCAGGTCATGAATAAGGGTATTAAGTAAGATATGCCAAAAGAGACTCTAGATATGATAAAATAAAATAGAGACAGTGTAGATTATTTATGAACCAGTTGTTTATGTTTCCCAGTTTCTAAAGACACTATACCTATATGAACCTTTCATGGTTTTGTTATATTTTGTAATAAGTGTGTTTCATTTCTGAAGTAATAACAAAGTATGTAAATTATGGGTTGTTATAGTTGGTATCAGAGAAAAGGTATAGTCAACCTTTGGAATGTAGGATGTGAAAGCCTTAGTAAGAACACTAATGATAAGTCGAAGCAACAACACAATCTTCGTGTTTTAGAAATATCAATGAATAACCTATGATAAGGCCTTAAGTGTGAAATGTTATTCATTATTATGTGGTTTTACTATTATAATTAGTGTTGCTCACACTATTCTTCTTGGTTCTAGTCAATGGCTGGAAAATGAAGGAATCATGTTAATGCGGAATACGACGGGCAATGCAATGATTGTCCCCCTGAGCAACCAAACGTCATGGGAGTTGGAATGCAAAATCATGTATCCATGCTCACACAATATTCTCATGCTATGAATCATGCAGGACTTCCAAATGTGTAAATGAAGGAGCCACATTCTGTGGAATCCTTCACGAGGTAGTGTCCACCCTCATTCAGCAGGTCTACTGATCCTTTAGTTGTTGAACAATGGATCAATACTACAGAAAAGATATTTTCAGTTCTTTAATGTTTTGAACATGATAAATTCATCTTAGTAGTATATGTTTTGGAAGGTGAATCTGATCAATGGTGGAATCTTATGAACAATACGAGGCCAAGAGATGAAATTGATTCCATGGAATGGGATGAGTTCAAGAACTTATTTTTCTATAACTACTTCCCTCGTATTCATCAAACAAATATGGAGAATGAGTTTCTTGAACTGAAGGAAAAGGATGATGAATCTGTTGGTACCTATGATAAAAATTTTACAAGACTTTCAAGGTACGATTCTGGGATTATTATCCTACCTGAGAGTAAGATCGATCGATTCTTTATTGGCATAAAACCAAGTCTTCGAAGGGTATTGTCTATAAGGGACTTCAATAGCTTCGAGTAAATTGTTCGATGTGCTCTCTAGGTTGAGATGGATATTGGAGTAACCCATCAGTCATATGCGTTTGATAAGGAGAGGAAAATGGAATTCAAAGGGAAATATAAAGACCACACTGAAAAGAAGATGAGTTTTCCCTTATGCACAAAGTGTGGAATGAAACAGGGAGGGAGTTGTTTTAAAGGGACAACTAAATGTTTCAAATGTGGAAAGGAAGGACATCAGGCATTTGAATGCCGTAATGATGGGAAGAAGATTCCTAGTGATGCGAACAAAAAAAATGCTACACAGAGTGCACCTCATACACTTCAATGATACAAGTGCAAGGAAATGGGGCATTATTCCAATCAATGCACTAATCCAAAAGTTATTGATGACGATCGACGTCAAAAAACTATTAAGGCTAAAGGAAAAGTAATGTCACATGAAATTTCTATTAGTGATGTGGAGTATGATAATAAAGTGGTGAATGGTACACATACCATCCAATCTAAAGTAGAAAATGTTTTATTTGATTCTAGAACTACCCACTCTTTTATTTCTGAAGAATTTTCTAAGGGTATCACCGTATTACCTTAGAAGTTAGATATTGAGTTAGCAGTGAAAACCCCTAATGGCACAACAGTTTCATCAAAAGTTTACAATTCTTCTTCGATTGAAGTTTGTGGGAAAGTGCTTCCTGCAAATCTTGTGGTCCTTCCTATAAAGAATTTGATTTGATTCATGGCATGGATTGACTTTCTTTATATGGAGCTAGTATCAATTTCCAAACAAGGGAAGTCACATTTCATATTCCAGATCAATCTATGTTCATCTATCGATGCACGGATGAACATAACCTTCCAGTGGAAATTTTTTCAATCTTATGGGTCTTGATTCTAAAAAATTAAGGTCATTTATCTCAAATTGTTGGAGAGAAACTCACGATTAAGAATATTCCCATTGTATGGGAGTTTTATGATGTCTTTCTGGAGGAATTTCTTGGTGTTCTACCAAATTCTGATGTTGAGTTTTCAATATAACTTGTACCAGGTGCTTTACGTATTTTAAAGACACCCTATAGAATGGCCCCAATTGAGTTGCAGGAATTGAAGAAACAACTCCAAGAGAATCTTGATAAGGGATTCAGACACCCTATTGCATCACCTTGGGGAGCAAATATTCTGTTTGTTATGAAAAAAAGATGAATCAATGAGACTCTTCATTGATTATCGATAACTTAACAAGATCACTATCAAGAACATATATCCTCTCCCACGCATTGATGACATATTTGACCAACTACACGAATCTCAATACTTTTCCAAGATTGATCTTCGTTTAGGGTATCATAAATTAAGGGTAAAACGAGGGGATATACCAAATATAGCATTCCATACCAGGTATGGACACTATGAATTTATAGTGACACCATTTGGTATTACTAATTACCATAATATATTCATGGATCTTAATGAATAGAGTCTTTAGAGACTATCTGGATCAGTTTGTGGTAGTCTTTATAGACGATATTCTTGCCTATTCAAAGAGCAAGGAAGAACATGAATATCACTTGATAATTGTATTGAAGACCCTAAGAAAGGATAAGATTTATGCCAAATTTACCAAGTGTGAATTTTTCCTTAAAAAAGTTTCATTTTTTGGGTCACATAATCTCAAAAGTGGGGATATCTGTGGATCCAGTAAAAAAAGAAGATATCGAAAGATATTCAAGTCCAACAACAGTAACTCAGATCCAATGTTTTCTTGGTTTGGATGGATATTATCGATGTTTTGGGAATGATTTTTCACGATTATCTAATCCACTCACCAGGTTTACCTGAAAAGGAGTTATGTTCTCTTGGATAGAGGAGTGTGAAGAGAATTTCAAGGAGTTAAATAGAAGGTAATCCAGTGCACCTGTGATCACATAGCCTTGTAGTGGAGAATTGTTTGTGATATATAGTGATGCATCCAAGAAGGGATTGGGGTGTGTTCTCATGCAAAATGATATGATGATAGCTTATGCCTCACGACAGTTGAAAATCCGTGAGCAAAACTACCCAACTCATGATTTGGAGTTAGCTATGGTAATCTTTGCATTAAAGATTTGGATTCATTATCTTTATGGGGAAAGGTGTGATATTTATATAGATCATAAAAGTTTAATGTATATTTTCACACAAAAGGAGTTGAATATGCGCCAAATAAGATGGTTAGCACTGATTAAGGATTATGACTGCTCAATTCATTATCACCCTGGGAATGCAAACTAGGTGGAAGATGCATTAAGTCGAAAAGACCATGCTAGCTTATCCATGATGAGGATCACAAAAGATCCGATATTTGTGGATTTACAAAGATGGATCTTCGAATTATAATGGAAGGGGGAAAATCTTATCTTTCTCAAATGAATGTTCAACCATCTATACATTTGAAGATTAAAGAGACACAAAAAGAAGATGTAGAGTTTCAAAAGAAGGTGGGAAATGTTCCTGAATTCAACCTTGATTGTGATGGGGTAATAAGTTTTACGAATCAGGTTTGTGTTCCTACCATCCCAGAATTAAAGAAGGAGCTATTGCATGAGGCTCAATGTTCTTCATTCTCTATTCATCATGGAAGCACAAAGATGTATAGGGACCTGAAAGATTACTTCTGGTGGAATGGCATGAAAAGTTATGTTGCTGAATATGTCTGTCCATGCTTGGTTTATCAGCAAGTTAAAGCTGAGAGACAGATGTCTAAGTGGATGTTACAACCATTACCCATACCCGAATGGAAATGTGAAAACATCACTATGGACTTTGTCATCAGACATCCAAAAACATCCAAAGGTAATAATGCTATCTGGGTCATAGTTGATCATCTTAAAAAGTCGGAACACTTTATTGCTATTAGAGAGGATTTCTATCTTGATCAGCTTTCTAGGATATAGGTAAAGGAAGTGGCAAGATTGCATGGAGTACCACATTCCATTATATCTGATCAGGATCCGAGGTTTACCTCAATGTTTTAGCGAAGTCTTCATCATAATATGGATACAGAGTTGAGTTTCACCACTGCTTATCATCCTCAGACAGATGGTCAGTCTGAGAGGACAATTCAAACTCTAGGTGATATGTTGGGATCTTGCACTATGGATTTTAATGGTGGTTGGGATCAACACCTACCATTGATGGAATTTTCTTATAATAATAACTTTCACTCCCGTATTCAGATGGCTCTTTATGAAGCTCTGTATGGAATGAAATGCCGAACTCCAACATGTTGGGATGTAGTTGGAGAAGGAAATCTATTAGGACCTGATCTTGTTAATGAGATGGTAGAAAAGGCCAAATCTATTCAAAAACACATAAGATCAGCTCGGAGTTGAAAAAAATGTTATGCCGAAAATCGATGAAATGACCTAGAGTTTGAAGTGGGCGATGAAGTGTTCTTAAGAATATCTCCTTGGAATAGAGTAATAAGATTTGGAAAGAAGGGAAAGTTGATCCCTAGGTATAGCGGTCCTTTTAAAATACTAGATCGTGTTTGGAAGGTAGCTTACCGATGAGTGATTCCACCGAATCTTTTTCAAGTTCACAATGTGTTCCATTTATCTCTCCTGAGAAAGTACATACCTGATCCTTCACATGTACTCCGCTCAAAATTTGTACAGCTAGAGAAAGATCTTTCTTATGAAGAATAGCCGATAAAGATTCTGGATCATAGAGAAAATGTCCAATGGAACAAGACCACTCGCTTGGTGAAAGTTTTATGGAGGAACTACCAATTAGAAGAAGCCACATGAGAGCTTGAGTATATAATGAGGGAGAAGTATCCTCAAGTATTTGTTACAAAGTGACAAATTTCGAGGTCGAAATTCATTTTAAGGGGGGTAGAATGTAACACCCGTGATTTTTTTGAGAAATATTTTTTTATGTTATATACATCATCAAAGGAATCTTTCACAATACAAAACACTGGCTTGGATTTCTTTACATGCAATCACGACCTTCCTCTTCATTGTACGCAATACCGAGTTTCACTAAACAATGATATGCTATTAAAATATTATAAAAACTAGCCATTATGAAGAGTGATACCCAGTTTTTGAAATTTTATAAATATTATCTCTCAAAATGGACTTCATTTTTTGATTTAGAATATCGAAATTATCCTATGATAAATTTTTGATATTTTTCTGAAAACTTTCAATTTTTGATTACTAGTGAAAAAACTGGGTCACTATTTAAAAATCTATTTTTTATTTAAATAATTATTTATTTTATTTAAATTTATTTAAGGTGAATATTGATACATAATACCTTTATAAGTTCAAATTAATTAATTGGAGTCATTTTATAATAATTCTAGATATATAAAAATTTTATTGAACTTTTCACCGTCTTTTACCCACCTCCTAAGAGAATTTGAAAATTTACATAAAACAAAATTTTACCGCTTCTGTGTGTGGAATTTCAAAAATATGAGAGACACAGTTAATATCAAGGAGTTAAATGAGGTTCAATAAGATAATGTTTTTTTTGGTGAATAGTAACTTTTTACATGTATTAACCATGGTTAAAAGTAAATTCTGTAATTAAGGGTAAAAATGGTATCATTCTTACCCTAACACATGTTCTAATTATATTGGATAAGTTTAATTCGACCAAAAACAACCTTATGAATAAAATATGACCATTCAGGTCCACTTGGATTAGATTACGACACTTATTATTATTTTATTTAAAGAATAGTTAAAATAGTTAAAATGAAAGTTTCATAAATAAAACATTTTAAATATAGATTTATAAAAAAGATAAATTCGTTTATAAATATTCATTAGAAAGATAAATAGATTTACTACATAATGGGATTTTATTTATATTTCTTAGACTTTAAATAATTTTTTTTATTTATAACACAATGATGATGAAGAAATTACCTTATTAAATCAATATTAACATAATTGATATTATAAACACCAAAATAAATGACATTTGAGACATTTTATGAATTAAACTAAATTTATAGGTTCATATGAAATTTTATTATTGGTTTAATTAACTTTTTTCTAACTAATCACACTGTTATAATTTTCACAAAAATCAATTACCAAATAGTATCAAAATTGAGATAAAAAGTTTTTTAAAAAATATTATATTATTAATTGTTATTTTATTCCTAAAAATATAAGGTTCATCCAATTGACTTTTATAAGTTTATATATATTAATAATTAACCACTTGAGGTTCTTTTGGCTAGTTATAGTAAGTTAATTAACCATATAGTGTAAGAAAACAAAAAGACACGGTAAAAGTTAAATTATTTTACTTAGAGTTAAATTTAAATGATAAGGTTACAATAGTAACCTAAACATGTCTAAAATATATTGGTTGAGAGTATTTATACCCATACCCACCTTATCTTTGAAATAAATAAATTTGGAGCTATTAAAAACTGAAGATGACTTTATTATAAAATAATATTTTAAGTTTTTCCTAAGGTGCCCCTCTCCTCCCATATAAAAGGGAACCTCCTCCCTCTCCTTCTCACACTACTTTGAGCCATCAAGCTCAGACAAACCATGCTCATTTCCATTCTCAACTTCCTTAGAAACATCCTAGAGGTCCTGGTCTTCTTCAAAGACCATATTTAGTGCCCTAAGAGGAGGTTAAGAAGAGGCTCTTCAAAGAAGAGGCTCTTCAAAGAAGAAGTAATGTCTGTTACTGATTCTTTCATCTTTATTTCTTATTCTACTTCCTCTTCATTAGTTGTTTCATTATGAAATAATAACATCAGAATCACTCATATACTTATATGTTAATATAAATATGAAACAACCCCATTTCAGCTTCTATCCATCCTACGGAAAATGAAATCACCGCGCGTGCGTACGTACAGAATACTGTCTCCACGTCGTGGGGTAATCTGTTTTCCACCACCACATTACATGGATGGGTATAATGGTGTAAATAATAACTATATATGATTATTGTAAAGTGGTATTTATTCTGAAATATTATACATACGATTCAATATAATTCCATGATCATGGGAATGATATCATCGCTCGTACGTAGGTACGTCCTACCGTCTCCATGGTTTGATGCAACTCGTTCTACATGATCTTTGTTGAATAATGATTATATAAATGAATTGAATGAATAAATATGATATATGTAACACTAATACAATTATGTAAATGAGGTATCTATAACCTAAAAAGAAGAATAAGAATTTATTCAACAAAACATGCATAATAACAAAAAGCAATAAACACCCGAATAACAAGTAGCAGTGAAATATTTCTAATACGAAGCTAAGAATATGACCATATATGATATCATAACAATGCGTAATATTCTGGAATAATTCAATAACTTTATTTAAATCATTATATAGGTGTTTCGGACATGTAAAAATAAAATCAGACCTAAGGTAAGTGAAAATCTCACAATCTCATTTTATCTCAGATTGTTTATACATAAGAATTTATTTTGGAATATTTATCATCCACATCCATGTTTCCTCAATATTTTTTATTATTTATATCCTCCTACAATTATTTAAATACAATTTTTTTCCATTGGTATGTTTTTAGTAATTGATATGAAAGGAATATTTTTTCATTTTTCTTTAACTTATACGGCATGAATGGACTTTTAGAACATTATTTCCATGAAGCCTCATTTACAGGTTTTCAATTTTATTTTTAATTAACATAATTTTGTTTAAAATTTTATGACATGTTAAGAAAGGAAAAAAAATTTTGAGTTGAAAGGATATTTCCTCAAGAATGGAGTTCAAGTGTTTTATCCAAATTATTTCCCATCTAAGATACGATAAGGTTATATTTCTATACCGATTTTGACATTGATTTGATTATAATGGTAATATTTTTATGAAGTCCTTTTATCTTATATGATTTATGTTATGATGGGATGATGTTTAAGAATCCAATTTTTATTACATGGGTTATGCTATGATGTATGATTTATGATCTTGTGGAACACATAATAATGGTATCATTATGAGATGGGTGGGACTTATATCTACCAACAATAAATTGGGTAAAGATTTATAACTCATGAGATTGACATGGTTGGAATGGTATGTTAATCCAGTTCAATGATCCATAAATGAAACGAGGAGTGAACTCGGTTCAGAAATGAACTTTGTCCGCTAAGATAGTCTTGGCAATGAGTCTTGACTACTAAGAAATGATTCTCTATGATTATGTGTGTATGACACAATGTTTAATGTTTTATGTTATGATTATTGGGATTACATTTCACTACTATGATTTATCCCATGTTATGTAATTATGATCTCTTTTTCAGGTTAGGATTTCCAAACTGATATGTTTTTATGAATATGATGTGATTGATATTTCTTTTGTTTACCCTTAATGAGCATTTTGAGCTCACCCTTTTGTATGTTTTCTTTTCCCCAGGTCGGGAATAAGGTTATTAAATAAGATATGCCAAAAGGGACTCTAGATATGATAAAATAAAAGGGAGATAGTGTAGATATTTTAAGAAACCAGTTGTCTATGTTTCCCAGCTTCAAAAGACACTATACATATACGGTCCTTTCATTGTTTTGTTATATGTTGCGATAAGTGTGCTTCAATTCTGAAGTAATAACAATGTACGTAAATTATGGGTCATTATAGGGGTTTAAGTATAAAATTTGGTTTTTTCTCATCTTATGCCTATAAGATCAATTATATGTATACGAAAAATATTTTATTTAAAATATGAAAAATATATTACATTAATATCAGTCACTAATTTTAATTTATCTAATTTATTAGTGTAAAACATTTTCTTGGATGTAATATATTTTTTTCATTTAATCAATTATCTTATTCATTTCTATTTAATTTTTTACTAAATAATTATTTTTATAATTTTTTAAACCATATATTTTAATAACATAGATAGTAATATCCGTTTCTTATAATTTATCATCTAGGTTATATATTATTATATTAACTAATAATATTTTAAAAATATATTATTTCTTGGTAAAACTCAGTATTGTGTGTTATGAAATCCATCAAGGAAATACAATATTACATGAAATTTACACTAACCCTGATGTTATATGTAGATAAAGTTAAACATTATGTTGCGTATAGTGCTTGAAAAGTTGGTGTTGTGTATACCATGATCCAGTCATAGTCTTTCAATATAAAAAATATTTTCACCATTGAATGAAATGAATGAAATCGAAAAGATAGAATCAACTTGAAAAAATATATTTCCCAAAATATAATGGTGTTACATTTTCCCCTATTAAAAATGAATTTTACCATGACAATTTTAGGAGTTATTAAAGGTTTAATGAATTCATGATTTATTCATAGAAACCCACATTGAGAAAATGGACACTAAAACGTCCATAAAAAACAGAAATTTTGAACCATAATGGATACCCAATGTAATATATAAATAAGTTTACACATAGAAGAACATACGATATAAGTGAGAACATGGATTTGGATGAGAAATAAAACTATCATGTTCAAATTTTAGATGGTAGAGAAAATATTTTGGAGAATTTAAAAAATAATAATGGCATAAATCTACGATGATATAAGGAGCCATTTGATATTTTAGAAAATAATATACTAGTATAACTTTTTTGGTTTCAGGATAAATTTTCCAAAAGATAACTAATTATCATGAAATGATATAATTTCGTTATTTTTGAACAACCTCACTCTTTGTTGTTCCTTGGTCAACTTTACCTCTTTATCCAAATAGGATGGATAATTTTCAATACTGAAGCAATAACAGATCATGAGATCTAGGATATTCTATCCTATCTATTAGTAGATATTAGAAACACAATGTTTTTATAACAGGTTTTCAAATAGAAATAAATCATTATATGGTGAGGTAATACTTTATTATCAGAAACATCATCCAAACATTAACTTAATCTTTCCATAAATGGTAAACCATAAAACCATTATGAATTATTAAAATCACAATATTTAAAATGAATTCAAAAAATAATATTAACATTAAATACATATATATAAAAATGTACCACATGGTTGTCGCATTACAAACATGTGAATATCCTCATCATAAATCCTTTTGATACATGTTAATAACCAAAATCACCATAAGTACTACTAGAAAACATGCATCCTTACTTATTAGACTGATTACCGAATACATTATTTAAATACAATAAGTTGTAAACATCATCAATGATGACACAGAAGACATTTTGAATAATTAGTTTCATGGTAATTTCTAACATCCAATTTACTTATTCATATCCCAAATGTTATTATTTAAACATCATTATCTCAACATCAATCACTAATTAAGGGTTAGCGACCCTTTATCAAAAAATCCAAATTCCATGAAATCACATTTCTATGGATTGATCACCATTCAAAATGTATATTTAAATCATTAAATAAAACATATATTGAAAATTCTTATATATTTCAATATGAATAATATATAATCTTTGAATAGAAAAATATTAATTCTTCATTTTTTTCATTCTATTTCTTAACAATTACTCATGTTTCATTTTCTTATTCATTAATAACTCATTCATATAATGTGAAATATGATTAATGTATTATTGTTCCTCAACCTCAATCTAATACTGTCTCATATGTTTAATGAAAACAATACTTTAAGATCATCACAAACTATTCACATGTCATTTGAGGACTCTATATCTTCAGATGTATAACAAATACTCAAACCACCTTCCAGATTATCCTTAAATATATTCCACATCGGAAATAGATTTCCACATTGCCCACACATTATAAATATTCAATGATAATCATGATATTTCAACTTCTCAAAATTATCTAAAACAAGAAATCACAATGTGAGAACCATTTGTCAGAATGGGATACAATATAATCATGAAAAAAGAACTTATTGGATGCAAAGATAATGGATCCTACTTCATTAATCGATAAATCCATAGGTTAATCTGAGGTTATTAATACCCAACACATATTTATGTCCCTTACTATAGTTCTTAAAGAGTTTTATGAATTCCAAAAGAATATCCCTAGGGAGTGTCAGATCAGCTTTGTTGAAAGGGAAATTTTCATGTACCGGATTACCCCAAGTCAGGACCATAATATCTATTTGGATTTGTTAACCCAAGGTACATTTTTTCAAAGTCTACATAAAATTTTAATATTTATACATGGATGTATTACATGCAAACTACTCACTCTATCCTTTTCCAAAATGACAGGACGTTTTACAAAATGTTAACTCATCTTTATACTCATTTTTATAGACATCCCTACACAAATATTTAAAACTATACCTAGGTATATTTAGATTGTTTTATCATACTAGTTTCCAAATTATGACTAAACCTTTTCGGTCATACCAACTATATAAACCCTTCATTTTCATAAATTATCAATATATAACTTATATATAATACTTAAAAAATTATACAAACAAATTCAAAAAAAGATGAAATATTCTAGTTTATTTGGAAAAAATGGAAACATAAAAACAAGTACATAAATGAGCTTCATCATCTACCACTAGGTTCTTCTTGACTGCCACTCTTCTTATAAACAACATAAAATAATTATCTTTATAACCTTGGGGAAGGAAACATAAAAATATGTGAGATCAGATGATCAATATTAGTAAAAAAGGGGGATACATAAGCAAAATCATGAGCATAATGGTATGAGAACATGATCATATAAATATAAGATCAAACCCTATATATCATAGATCATAATCATGAGTCATGTAATAAATCTTTGTACATCATAAGATATAAATAATATTTAAATAATGAACATAATCCATTAAATCATATCAAAAAAATAAAAATGAAATTATGGAAGAAACATTAGTATATATAATGATTTCTATATTAGTCGATAAATTTGTGTTAATTTCATCTTATTATATATATTCCTTTACTAAAAATGGTTTACACACCATTCCAATCCCATATTATTCAAACAAGTTCACCCCTAATTCTAGCACTGTAACACTAAACCGAGTTCAGTTCAACTCCCAGCTGTGTAATACTGAACCTAGTTCATTTAATGTTCTATCCATGTATATCTCATGAGATATAAATTAATACCATGTGCATTAGAGGGAGATATAGATTCCACCCACATCATAGTGGAATCGTACATAAATGTTTCACAAGAACATTAAAAAACATATAATAACCCCTTAAATTAAATGTTTATTATTATTCTATAGTAATATCATAACTTATGAAAAATATAATAGTTTTATCGTCATCACTTTATTAAAACCCTGTGAAAAGAAGCAGTTTTCAAAAGAATAAAATCCATGAAATATAAATAGTATTTATAAACACCATGAGATTAAAACAAAATTCCATCAAAGAAAGAATAAGAATGTAAAAATAGAATAATTTACCTATAATGTATTGATTATCGTGAACCAATGTTATCATATATGGGAAATAAATTTTAATGATCTTTTAAAAAAATTTCTTGATGAAAATATCCTTTCTTATTTGAAAATTATTTTCCAAACAAAAAACTGAAAAAAAATTACATATTTTTTAAAACATATATAGGATGCTTTGAAAAAAATTAACCTTTTTTATCATCGTTTCTTCATGAAAATTATAATGAAGGATCAATTGATAAAATTTTTTAGAAATAAAATAGATTTTTGATAGAATAGATAAATATGGTTATATTTTTCATAACACATTTTAATAGATATATTATGTACCAATGTGTTGAAAAATGGTGATAATATATTGATATATCTTGAATAAACAAATTAGAAATATAATCATGATTTTTCATAAGATATGGATCATAGTATTTGGTCAAAGGATGCATAAGCATTACCAAACATGAAAATCGAAGAGATTGTATTTATAAACTCTTCTATATAGGTAACATAGGATCATAATATCAATATGAGAAAAGTAATTTAAATTATTCTTTAAATATCATGAAAGGAATGATATTCAATATATATCAAGTAAAATTGTACTGTATACAACTTAAAAAAATTAGGTGCATAACAAAACGTGAGTCTCAAAGAAGGGAAACTTACACAAAACTATATTACAGATTTGGTAAATATTGAAACATAAACCCCATGAAATAAAATAATAATATTTATGTGTAAATACACATAAATTAATTTATAATAATCCTTTCATACATCCAAGTGTTGAATACACACTACACCAATGAAATGGGTGGCGAATAAAGCATGTATCTAATATAATTAAAGAGGGATATAAAATCCTATTACGTTATCTCTTGAATCTCATCACACTCATTCAAACCACCTCTATAAAAATTATAAATTTATTATACATCTTTTAATGAATCATATTATTCTATATAATTCCTTATTTTCTTTTATTATGACCTTATATTACCATCTTATTACTATTTACTAATGAAGGATTCACCTTTGGTCAAATCCTTTTTGCTATTCCCATGTGTCTTAAATTGTTATATCTTATGTTCTTATACTTATTTCAGATTTAAATAATAAATAACATGACATAAATACCATTTATATTATGTATATATGTAGTAATATAATCTATAGAATATATAAGTATGAAAATGGAATTCACCATTCATGGAGATGGTAGGCTATACATACGCTGGAATGTTTCTTAAGTGTCATTGATTTATTGAAATAAATAAATCAAATAACACATTTTTAGGTCATTTAGACCCTTAAGATTGAGGATTGGTCATTAGTTAAGTATAATTTCTCTTTAACTGATATAATGAGTTTTAATTAGATTCACTAGTATTTTTTATTAGAAAATGAGTTTACCTTATTAGAAATTATAAATTATTAGTATTACAAATATGGAATTTATTTTTATGAATTCCAATAAATTATTTTGTAGAAATTAATTTAAATTTAATCATGTATTCTGGTAGATAATGTGGGTTTTTGATGTAAAAACATTCAAAATATTTCTGTGTGCTTATATCCAATTTTAATGTGAAATTGGTTACAATAACATCCATTGTATAAATGTATAAAAATATTTCTAATTAAATAGTTAAACCAATTTAAAATTTAATTTAACATTAGTATTAAATTATATGAAAAATTATTTTTTAACTAAAAGTTAGTATTTTTCATTATTCATTAAAAAATGAATCATCACAAAAAAATCCCCAAAAATTTCTCAACCCAAATTATTATGTTTCTATTTCTTTTATATTTTTTATTTTGATATATTAAGTATAAAAAAATTGAAATAAGTGTATTTAAAATGTGTCCTCCATTAAAAGTTATTTAGAATGAATTAATTAAAATATTGGCTTTTAAGAAAAAAAGATTGTCGGTTCTTATAATTTTTCTATAAAATATATTGGATGAATATAAAAAATATTTAATTGAATATATAACATATATATTACATTAATACCTCTCAAAAATTGTAATAAAATTAATTTTTTAGAGTAGAATATATTTTTGTATATAATATTATTTTCTTTAATATTCAATCTATTTTCAAATTAATTTATAATTAATTTGTAACTAATGTATTAGTTTTATAATTTATAAAACCATATATATTTAGAAGTTAGATAGTAGTATTAATAAACACTAATTTAACGTATTGTTTATATCTTATTATGTTAAAAAATAATATTTTAAAAATGTATTTTTGTTTGGTAAAACATAGTGTTGCATCTTACCCAATCCATTGAGGAAAGAAAACAATGTAGTTAATGTATTCAAACCTCAGTGATCATTTTAGATCATGTTAAACATTATGTTTCATCTTATGATCTGTAACATTGTGTTTATTATTACACAATCCAATCAGAGAACATTAATATAAAAAAAATATTTTTACCGATGTGTGAAATGCAACATATTAATAAGATAAATCATTTCAAATAAAAAATATTTCACAAAATCTTGGGGTGTTTTCATTTTCCTGGGTTGTTACCTATAAACCTAGTGAAATATTTTGGTTGAGAGGTGTCCCTAGGATAATTATTCAATTTGGAAAGATTATTGTCACGTGTATTTGTAAATAATGGGGTATCATGATGTAGTAACATTTATTACTTCACATAATATCATCCCCTATGATACCTAACAATCAACCAATATACTAACCCTTGATGGTTTGAAAAAATATATTTTTTTCACTTGAATAATTCCATTTTTCATCAATAATCTCTTATATAATGTGGTTTTATATTCATAATATCTTTAAAACTTCACAAAAATCAATTCTCATATTCCCACAAAGGAGTCTCTATCAAATTTATTTAAAATAAACACTAGTAATTTAATCAAGCATTATATGGGAATTAATTTCTATGATTATTTTACAATGATGGTGATCTATTATTAATAACTTGTTTTAATGGAGAAAATATAAATGACTTTAATCACACAAAATATGAATATAATATAAAAATAGTTAATATATACTCAATAATAAACATCCATTCTTAGTTCAAAATTAAAAAAAAATTACATGGGGCCACCAAACATAAATTGATAAAAACCATTATATATCTTTTTTTTTCAACCAATGATATAGATGATATATCCCCTAATAATTCTTCGAATCACTATTACTGAACTCCACCAAATTAAAAAACATGAAAATAAAATCCCATGGCCCCCATATTCGTGGGGTGAGAGTAATGTAGGCGAAGATGTATGAAGATAAATAAGGAAGAGGAGAGAATGGAATTACATAAAGAAACCATGAGGTTATATGAATAACCACAAAAACAATTTCAAGGCGAGAGGTAGAGGAGTTTGACTCGGATATTATAAAAGATCATTGGTTAATTAATAACAACTGGGTAAAATTTGAAAGGGAATATAATTTAATGAAATATTACAAAAAATAACACCTTTTTAATGTGTTTTGAAGTCAACAAGTATGGTCCAGTTCGCATTTACTTATACTATGTGAACTATATTTCCTCCACCTCAACCTCATGTTATTAACATAATAACCCTACTTATATACGATGATTATAGACATACCATGTAAACCGTAATGTCTCCACCTCTTCACCATTCACGGCCACAACATGGTCTCTTGGACCATGTTCTCTGATCGTATAGCCTATAATTTTTTATAAATCATTGAAAATTCCAATGAGAGATCCAAAACACAATCCAAAATAAGTAAACATAAAAAATCATTCATGATCATTATTTTTAGGAGATGAATGATATTTTTTAGTTAATCATTATAAATTTATATTAATATTTAAAAATAATTTATTTGAAAAAACCATAATTAATATCATAATATATTTAATATTATTTATTAAACTATTTTTTATATCGAATGTATATCATAATACATAATATATGTCCATATAATATTTTACTCTAAACCTACCAAATCCATTATCTTTTCAAATTATCAAAAATTCACATTAAGAAATAACAATATATTGTATATAAATTTAAATTAAAAATTCTTAAATTAGTATTCTATAAATGAGAAAATTACATATTAAATTAAAACACATAGTATAATTTAAAAACACATATATCAGATAAGAATATTTCATTTTCATTAATATTTATTTTTATAATATTTTTAAAAATTGAGAACATTTTAGTTGTTTGATTTAAGTGTGATATTTATATTTATTGATTTTACTAAAACACTCAGAAATTAATTAGATTATAAATAAAATTTTCTTATAAACTGCCATAATATTATTCCAGTCATTAGATTAATATTAAAAATTCCACCTTAACCTTTAAATAGAAATACTACCCATATAAAAATACACATAATTATATACTCTAAAATAAGTCACTTAATTCTCTATTATTTCTTATACATTATTATCCATTTACCTTAATTTTTTTAATAATATTAATTTATATTTTCTATTAGTTATAATTTGAAAATATGATTACATGTATATTAGGATTACGTTATATACATTTATTTTTATTTTTTATGCGGTTCTAATAGTAATCGACGCAATTAAGTAACTATCTAATTTGTATTCTACCACCCTGACATAATGTAAGGTAATATATCATATTATAGAAAATTTTAATAAGATTCTAATTAATTATTATATAATTTTTAATCTTTCAGTCTCTCTTAAATATTTTTATCCTTGAAATTTTGGGAATACCAAGAATTACGATACATATCCAAAAATTTCCCATAATATTTTTACTCATATAAGTTTTCTTACAAATCCCTATATATCAAAGTGCTATAATGGTTTATATTTCACATTAATAATGAGAATCATCTATATATTCATTCTTCAGATAATTTATTGATGGAACATATAATATCATCTTCAGATGTCTAGTTCTTCATTATTTACTTATGTAATGATTATTAGAAATCTAATATGAAAATAAATAATGGTTCCCCTTCAATAAAAATTTCCATTTAAAACATCTTAAAATCTATAAATACAAGATATTATAACATGTTCATCATTGATAGAACTCTAATAACCTTTTTCAAAATACATCATTCATTTTATTTCCCTTCCCTGTGTGGAATTTTATTACATAGGATTATTCCTTCAGTGGTTATAACCCTATCAATTTTCTAATGTATATCGTATTAAATGAGGATATATATCAAGAAATATTAATTTTTATATTTTTTCTATCATTCATTAAATGGATTTTTTATCAGTATCATTAGTTTAATAATTACTACCACCATCTCAAAATCATTTGTTAGATAATTTTATTCCTATTTCTATAAGTGTCTTTATATATAACAAACAACTCTTCCATTATAAATATAGATAATCTATAATCCACTCACCAATGAATAAATAAAAACAAAAATACATACTTCATCATTTTAATATTAATACTGGTATATGGAAGAATATTTTTTTCTTTTCTTAAAAACACACTTTCCATTCCTCCAAACATGTAAATAATTATAGGTTACAAATTTATGTTGTTAATATGTTAGATGTTTAAGAAATTTTTTCAATAAATAAAATATTTTAACTATTAAAGATAATGAAACAATATATTACAATAATGTTTCTTGATATTCATAATTATTTCACCACCTTAGTCGTTGAACGGTAAACAAATATATTATTTTTATAGAAAATATAGCTGTAAAAAGAATCTTCCAGAAGCAAAAATTCAGAAAATTTTTATATTCTATATAATTTTTTTTAATTTGTGTCTAAATAATATTGCATTATTGGTTATCATGATCCCCATTGTTCATAGAGTATATCATGAAATCAATAATATATAAATAATTTATTTAGATAATAATTTGATTCTCTGTTCATCATATCCATATTTAGTGATGGTTCATTCGACAATCGAAACAGAATTGTTGTGAACTATACAATTTTTATACCTGATAAAATAATAAATCATTCATATATCATCATTCATATCTTTTATTTAATTATAAACAACAATGATCAACTGTTAACAAGTATTGATCTCTTTGAAATTCATCTAATAATCCATAAATTATATTTAAATGGAACAAGTTCTTCGAAAAAATGGCATTTTATTCTCTCCAATCAAAGTAGAACCCCATTAATCTATTCATATTCTTTTAAAAAATAATGGGTGATTACCATGGTGAGTCTTTATAGAATATTAATCATTTGAAACTCAATTGTAGTAGTATCGTATTAAAATAATACAATTCCATTAGTTCATTTATATAGTGCGTCATGAATACTGATTCTGCATCTATGTTGTGTTTAGTATAGAATATAACATCATTATTAAGTAGAAAACATGGAAACAACATTATAAATTTATCAATTATAAATATTAAAATTATTACAATTTTATTAATAGAATATTTTTTTACTTTATATATTATTGTATTTCTTATTCCTCTCAATGATTTTTTTACAATTTTAAATTAGAAGTAGTTATATTCAAGATATACATAATGAATAATCTCCTATTAAAATATGTGACTTAATGTGGAATAGAAAATTATAATTTCATTCCCTCATTAAAAAAATGATTCAATGTAATTTAAAACATTAGTATACCACAACATATGTCAAATTCAATCCCTAGGATAAAAGCATGGTTAAAATTTGATATCCTCGATGAATTATAATAAAAATGCCCCACATAAATTTTTTTAGGAATAATATTCCCACCATGTTTTAGTTTACTACTGCTTCCGTTATATATTAAGGAATAAATAAATGTTTTTAGTAAAATTGAAATTCATAAATCAGTGAATAAATCTTAAGAGAAATACTTTGTTATTTATATTATATGTTATAAAAATATATCTATTATAATATATTTTATGAATTTTTCATTGGTCACGAATGTAAACATTCCAAGACATTCACCTTCGACCTTATTTGAGGTGCATACACATTATGATTATTGTATTGATTGGAATTATTTCTCATAACCTCAATCATATTGTCTATTTTATTTTTAACAATGTGTTTTGATGAACATTTTCTCTACCACTACGAAATAGTCTCCATCCCATTATGAAATTAACAATATATTTAAACCCCCAATTATTTATTGTTACATATTTTTTCCTTTCCTATAACTCATTCTCAAAATTCACATCTACATAAAATTCAATGTTCCTCATTTTATATTAATTTCTAATAATAAATAAAAATTATAGAACTGCATGTTTTATTGATGAATCCTTTCACTCACATATCATATGTCAAATATGTTAAATAGATTAATTTCATTTATAAGATTTAATTTTGAATAGAACAGAAAAAAATTATTAATATATACTAGATTTCATACATAATACTAAACATTTATCAATATCCTTGTAAAAAATCCCTCATAATAAGAAAAATGACAACTTGCATTTTTTATAAATTTGAAATTTTCATGTCGAAATAATTTCATTTTTCACATGGAATAAATTTTCTATAAAATATAATCTTAAAATAATTTCATCGAAATAAATATTTTTATTCCACCTTATATATGTCTTGAAAAATTATCAAAAAATTATGTTCATATTCAGATTGATAATATATGATATTTATAACCTTATAATTTTAACAATATCAAAATAAAAAAATCATCTATAAAGACATGATCATTTTCCCACACACAAAATGGTTTATGTAAAAGTTAAAAGAAATTTTTTGTTTCCACAAGAAACAATGAATATATATTACACCTTTTTTGTAGAATTGGTTGTTTATATAATTAATGACATTTATTAATTGGAATTGAATAAAATAATATATTTAAAAAATATAAATACTAATACATAAAATTAATGAGTAATTTCTCGTTGATAATATTTCCAATGGATGATATCTACCAATAATTATATTAATGGATGATTAAATAAATTTATATGAAAATGTTCGATATTAAATGATCCTAAATTAAAAATTGAAATAGGTAATTAATAAATATCATTCTAATGCATGAAAATTAATTCCATAGATCCGTAATAGATTTTTAGAAGAACTACTATGAAAAAATGAGAGGATAACCCATAAAAATGATTTTATAATGAATAAGAATTAGTAGATGAGTAGATATTTACAAAAAAAAGTGGGAGAATTAATTTATATTTTTTGAACATAGGAAATTGAAAAATCTACTTTATGAAATTGAAAATTATTGATTTTTACATTGGTTTTGAATAGTTTACATGGAATCCTTATAGGGGTGAATTGGGGTGTGACTATTTTTTTAAATTTTATTCTTTTTATGGAAGCTATACTCATGCGAGCATAATCTATATTAAAATAATCATAAGTCATAATAAACACTCCCTTGTATAAAAAATATCTGAATATCTATAATATTTAATAATTTAGGAACATATGTTTTTTTATTTTTTTCACCATTATGGAAAATTCCAAGGATGATGAAATTGAAAAAATGTAAATTCAACAAATAACTGTAGAGATAATTAATATTTGGGGGTTAAAATGGTATGCTCTTTCCATGACTAGGGTCACGATATCACAATATGTATTTATACATAAGCTTATTCTTCTACTAGGAGCACAACCATACATACACTTTTCACACAATACTATGGCCTATGATCACCTCTATAGTATATGGATGTATAGATTCCGTCATATATAGAAATATAAGGGGTAGGTGAATACAAAATATGTATAGATTATCTATTTAAATCTACATACTAATCCATTACATGTATTCATTAAATATCCATCAATCAAAACAATATTCTCTTCTATAATTAATCGAGTACATTATTCTCTTAATACATATACATGAATCCAAATCATCCTTTGAGAAATATAATATTCTCTTTTCTTCTATTCTAAAAATAATATCAATAGGTTCCATCATCTTCAAATTATTTATAGAACCAAATATAGATTTCAATTCCTTCTTGATATTTAGTTATAAATCATATACTAATTTAAGGACCTAACAAAATTTCTTCAATTGTTAAAGTAACCATTTTTTCTTAATAAATATTTTTTATGTTTTACCATATTTGAAAAAAAAATTAATTTTTATAATAAAATTACACATAATTAATAGATATGAAATAAAAAAACGTGTAATATATAATAGATATACTAAGGGGAGAATAATAAGTTCACTAAAAACTCTATAGGATTGAAATCCCCTAATAAGATCACCTAATCATAATGGTAATTTAAATAAAAAGTATAATTATGAAAATAATAGAAATTATCAAAGTATGTGAAAGAAAATATATAAATTATGTATTTAGGGATAAATAAATAATTATTCTATGTTTATAAGGAAATTTTTGTGTTTTGCTTGAGGTTCATTGGAAAATATGGTTGATGGAAATTATGACCATTAATCAATAAGGCAGTTGGTAATTATTTTTTTTGTTTGCTTTATAACGTGACTATTGTGATTATTTTATAATTGTATTCTTAGAAACTATATAAATATACAAATTTTTATTAAAAATGTATTATGATAGATAAATAAAATTAAAAAATTCATGGTCTTATCTTAAAATAAATGTGATAAAAATTTAATAAAGTCCTAAGTACGTTTTACAATGTCCAAGCATGAATGTTTATAATAAAATAATTTAGATATTATATTATGTATAAATTCATAAAGAAAAAATTAGTATATTAAATGCTGATTTTGATAAAATAGATATAATTATTTTAATTACATCAAAATTATATAGGGTGAAATTATGTTATTTTTTTAAAATAATTGATTTTGGGTAAAAACCAAAGACAATGTTCTCTAAAATATGTGATAAGTATAATGTAATAATTATGATATGATAATAATTTAAAATTTATTACTCCCTATAGTTCAGAAAAAAATTAAGAAAAATATAGTATATAATATTCATTATTTAGATGATTATGTATTGAATTTTGAAAACCATGATTTTATCCCTTATATGATAACTCTATTAATGATTTATATAAATATCATATTACAATTGATATTCAACCCTATTATAAATTTAGTAATTTAAAATGTGTTGAATAATTGTAATAAGAATTTCCGAAATAGATAATATGGTTAATTTCATTTTTAGATATAAAGAAGTTATTGTGGTAAAAATAGAGTTACTGTAGTAAAAGTATAAAATTGAAATAGGTCAGACGTCAGTCTTAAAATATAAGATTAAAAAAATACAATATGAAATAGATGATTCATCTATTTAATATATAATCCTACAATTAAAAAATTAACAATAAAGAAAAATATTTAAAATTAATGGCACCCAATAGTGGTTAACCTTAAATAGAAAATCCAAATTTTTTAATAACATAAATCCGCCCCTCCTCAATTATATATACCACATTCAGCACCCACTCTACTCTAGATATATCTTAATCATGCTATTATAGTTATATCACATCCCAAATAGTCCCTCCAAATTCCTCTCAATGTCCCAATGTTCAATCTCAAATTTTTTGAAGCACATCTCAATGGAAAGGGAATCTTCCTCCTCTCCTCTTTAATCCATGTACCCATTTTTTTATACCTTATAAATGTTAATGAAAATGTTATCTATAACTATTTATATTAAACATTATTTTAATATAATTTTTTAGTAATGGGATAACTTCTTTCTAACCAACTATTCCCGTTTGATAATCCATAATGTATAAATTCACGGTGTCAAATGCATTTCTTGAATTTATATTTTATATGTCAAAATTTTTTATTTTTCAACCCCAAAAACCAAATAAATTTCCATAGTTGATATAGATATTTCTTATTTATTATGGGATGTGTATATATGAAACCCAGATGCCCCTTTTTGGGATTCAAAACAATGTTATGTACAAGTCATTAATCCCTTTTTATGAATTGATTTTAAATGTATCATGTTATTTTTTCCTTACAGGTTATTAATGAAATGATAATTATGGTTAATATGGTGCACATGAATTATAAATTATATTATATTTTCCAGAAATTTTCTCCAACACATTGACTAATGAACTAAACAATATATAGGACTTACAATATGGTACCAAAGTGAATAAACTTTCTAATTATGCTTTTATACACCCTATTAATAAACCATGGAAATTTTTTTATAAATGCCTCATACTTTTATTTTTTAACACATTTCTATGTTATGATTCATGTTTTTAATATTATGATATTCTTCGTTGTAATGACGCGTGTTTTTAAACAAATATAAAATATGACAGTTTTTAAATTTTTTCGATTTATCAACGGGTTGGTATTTTAATCCAAGCTTTGGAATTTTATTAATAGTATTGGAATACCTAAAGTTATCATTTTTTGGACTTTTTTAATTACACTATAATTTTTGTGGTTGTCCCGTTGAGTCTTAGGAGCACAAAATTTGGAAATGTTCACTTCAATGATTATGCACTGGTTGTGCACGGTTCACTACTAGAAAAGGAGGATTTACCAATGGATCTGAACCATTGGGAAAGGCTAGAGAACCATTGGTAAGTAAGCCATTGGGATATATTTTCCCAATGGTTTGCATATAACCATTGGGATATGTTAGAAAAATTAGCCTACAACAACGGCTCCATAAATCATTGGGAAAAGTTTTTCCCAATAGTTTCCCCTAAACCATTGGGAAAACCAACTTTTTCCCATGGTTCCCAACAGTTTATAAAACCGTTGGAAATGTATTTTTACAAATGATAGGGAACCATTGGTAAAAACATTCTATGAATCCTATTACAACTATTTGAAACCGATGGCATAGCATATGCTGTGCAAATTGCATAGCTACCTACAATTTGCACAAAACTGGTAATTGTACCTGCAATAACCAACTAACACATACATATATAGAACAAATTAATACACATTTAACATATAATGAATATAAAACTATACACATCCAGAAATAAATAATAATTAATAACTTAATTATAAACATACATAATTCATTTAAACATACACATTTAAATGAGTTTTTTCTAGAAATGATGTCCATTTTAAACAGAATATATACACATTGAGTGATACTGGACACACTGTGCCTTGTATTGAGGTGAGTTAGACTTGTACACATCACAAATGTCCCATGGATCATTGTATTAAAGTATCAACATATTCTAAAATCATTTGGTCAGTTTTTCATATGTCATTTCTTGTCACATAAAATGTTGTTTATTTCAAAAAAATGAGGCACTTTGAGTGGTGTTGGCCACACCATTACTCAGATTAAGGTGGGGTTGACTTGTACATGTCACATATGATGCATTGATCATTGTGCTAATGATTCAACACATTCTGAATGCGTATGGTTAGTTTTCCGTATGCTAGTAGTTTTTAATTTAAATGTTGTCCATTTCAAATAAATGTGACACTTTGGGTGGTGTCGGCCACACCATGCCTGGTATTGAAGTGGGGTCGACTCTTACACCTCAAATATAACCCATGGAATTTTGTCCTAATGATTCAACAGAATCCGAATGAGTTAGGTTGGTTTTCGGTATTTCAGTTTTTGTTTTAACATGAAATGGTGTCCTTTTGAAGTAAAAAAGAGACATTGTGAGTGGTTCTGCCCACACCGTTCATCTGATTGAGTTGGGGTTGACTCATACACGGAACATATGACCCATGTATTTTTTTCCTAATGTTTTAATTGAAACCGATTTCATTTGGTCTGTTTTCCTTACGTCAGTTGTTGTTTTCACTTAAAATCCTTACCATTTAAAAAAAAGAGACATACTTTGAGTGGTGTCAGCCACACCGCACCTCGGATTGTGGAAGGGATGAATTGTGAACATCATATATGAGTGATGGATAGTTTCTCTAAAGTATCAACACAATCAGAATCCGTTTTGTCTAGTTTCCATATATAATTAAAATGTTGTCAATTTTAAACAAAAGAGATACACATAGAGTGATCTTGGACACACTGCGACTCGGATTGAGGCGCAGTTGACTCGTACATGTCACATATGACCCATGTATAATTTCTCTAATGTTTCAAAAGAATATGAATGTGTTTGGTTAGTTTACCTTATGTTAGTTGTTGTTTTCAATTAAAATGAAGTCCATTTTAAACTATAGAGAGAGACTTCGAGTGGTTCCAGCCACTCCACACATCAGATTGATGCTAGGTTGACATTTACACATCACATATGACCCATGGATCGTTTTCCTATTGTTTCAATAGAATCTGAATGAATTTAGTCGGTTTTCCGTATGTCTATTGTTGTTTTCACCTAAAATGTTGTCCATTTCAAATAAACCCGAGACACTAGGAGTGGTGCCGCCCACACCTTGCCACGGATTGAGGCATGGTTGACTCATACACATAAAATATTACTCATGGACCGTTTTCCTAACTTTTCAACATAATCTGAATGCGTTTGGTCAGTTTTACGTATGTCAGTTGTTGTTTTCACTTAAAATGGTGCCCATTTTAAACTATAGAGAGACAGTTCAGGCGGTGCCGGCCACACCACCCCTTGTCTTGAGGTTGGAATTACTCTTACATGTCATATATAACTCATGGATGATTTCCCTAAAGTTTAAATGGAATCTGAATGCGTTTGGTCGGTTTTCCATATGTCATTTCTGGTTTGCACTTAAAATGATGTCTTTTTGAAACAAAATAGAGACACATTAGTGGTGTCGGCCACATTGGGCCTCGGATTGGGGAGGGTTTGACTCATAAACGTCACATATGATTCAAGGATCATTGTGATAAAGTATCAATAGAATATGAAAGTGTTAGGTCTTTTTTTCGTATGCTAGTTGTCATTTTCACTTAAAATGTTGTCCATTTCAAATAAACCTAAGACACTTTGAGTGGTGCCAACCTCACCGGGCCTTGTATTGAGGCGGGGATGACTCATACACGTCACATAATATCCATGGATCATTATGATAAAGTATCAACACAATTGGAATGCGTTTGGTCAGTTTTACATATGCTAGTTGTTATTTTCACTTAAAATGTTCTCCATTTCAAATAAACCTGTGACACTTTGAGTGTTGCTGGCCACACTGGGCCTCATATTGAGGCGGAATTGACTCGTACACATCACAAAATGACCCACATATCATTTTCCTAAAGTATTAACACAATAAAAATGTGATTGATCGGGTTTTCGTATGTCAGTTATACTTTTCACTTAAAATGTTATCCATTTCAATCAAAAGTGAGACACTTTGAATGGTTCCGGCCACACCGCACCTCAGACTGAGGCGGGGTTGACTCATAAATGCCACATATGACCCATGGATAGTTGTTATAAAGTATCACCACAATCAGAATCCGTATGGTCAGTTTTCCTTATGTACTTAAAATGTTGTCCATTTTAAACATAAGAGAGACACTTAGACTGATCCCGACCACACAGCAACTCTGATTGAGCTGGGGTTGACTCGTACACATCACATATTACCCATGGATCATTTTGAAAAAGTATCAATAGAATCTGAATGCGTTTTTTTGGATTTCTGTATTCCAGTTGTTCTTTTAACATAAAATCTCATCTATATTAAATAGAAGAGACACAGTTAGGGTGCTACCGGCCACACCGCTACTTGGATTTAGACGGGGCTGACTCGTACACGTCACAAATGACCCATGATTCATTTTCCTTAAGTATCAACACAATCTGAATGTGTTAGGTTAGTTTTTTGTTTTCCAGTTGTTATTTTCCCTGAAAATGTTGTCTATTTCAAATAAACCAGAGACATTTTGAGTGGGGCCGACCGCAATTGAGGCATGGTATTACCATCTTTCAAAACATACATGTCCTCGGTTTATCTTCAAGGAACCAATATCACTCATAATTAATTGAAACCACCCTAGTAGCCCTCACCTAGAAACGAAAGCATACATACTGGAATTTCAAGTCAAAATTCCCAGAGCATGACGAGTCTTTCCATGAGTCATTAACATGTAACCCATGTCTTATTCTAACAATTGACAAGTAAACCAAATAAAAAAAGTCCTAATTCACATAATGTGGAGAATGTACAACAAGGAATTGTATTCAAATTAAATCATATCATCACATGCATTTGATGAGTATTATCTTATAATCATAACAAGACAATCATATAATTCAAGACATACAGAAAAATAATAGTCATAAATAACATTGCATGATGAGAGAAATAAAAAAAATGCATGTGAAATCAAGGAGGACATGGGGGTTGCCTGGGGGGTGTCCGGGGACCATGGAGGTGGGTGGGGGGCTATGCGGGGAACTGTTTGGGGGTGTTCGGGGGGCTATCTGGGTCCATGGAGGAGGGTGGGGCGGGGGGGGGGGGGGGGCTATTCGAGGGGCTGTCTGGGGGGTGTTCGTGGGGTTTTCCAAAGACCAAGGAGGAGGGTGGGGGGATGTTCGGGGGCAGTCCAGGGACCATGGAGGGTGGTGGGGGTTGTCCAGGGTCTAGGAAGGAGGGGCACTATACAGGGAGTTCCCAAACACAAAAAACACTATAAACAAGCTAAATATACATTGCAACCACTAAAAGACATGAACATCCATGAAAACAGACAATATATAAAAATAACTGAACTCCAATACTATACTATGAGTCTAGATAAAACCAACAAATACAATAGGTGAATCATCAAATCTCAGTAATATTAGTCAAAAATGTAATTGATCAATTTGTCCAACATCACACTCACTATCATCGCCATCATCATCACCTTCTTCCTCATCCTCGCCCTCCTCCTCACCCTCACCATCTGCCCTGCCCTCCTCCTCTCCCTCATCTACCGCATCAGACTCCTCAACATCATCATCATCAGCCTTCATATCGTCTTGACCACCACTAGAACTGTCACCTAGTGCACCATATATAGAACGTATCGACGACATATATTCATCAAAAGCAGGGCTGGCCTCTGGTGGATGTTTTGGACGTAGAACTTCAATAAATTTCATAATTTCACTTTTTTCCCTAAAGGACTGTTCTACCATCTCTATGGCCCTTTTGTCTGCCTGTTCTGCCTTTTCCCAAACTTGATGCATCACGGTGGCACTACAACTCGTACTTGAGGAGGGACAATACCTCGTTGGGGCTATCCTAAGTCGGCATCATACTCAACCAGGATGCTCCTCTCCCAACACCTGATGTAAGTGATCAGTTGGCCCTAAATTGTCAGGTTCTTGGGCATTGAGGGCCTCTAAAGCATCCTATTAAGAATATAAATATATTTTTATGTAAGATAATAGATATTAAAATATAAAATCAATAGATTAAAACTAACCATCTACTGCTGATTTAGTTCGTTGACGGCACTTCAATCCTTTTTCCATCTACTCAAGAAAAACAGTTTTGCTCGAGGCACATGTCCTTCAATATTCTGTATTTTCCTCTACAATGACATTGAAAACTAATCTTATATGAAAACTTCAGCAAACTATTAAAATAATCAAGAAACAAAAGAATGTGTAAGCCGCAAATAAAACTTATAAACAATTTTCATACCTACTTCCTCTCACGATTTGGAATCGTAGTACGCCCCAGTGTGTGGAGGAATTTTTTTGCCTCAATGTTTTTTTATTTTTTCCAGGTGATTCTTAAATAAAATTAGATAATTATAATGATAGTATTAATGAAAAACATGAATGTTATTATTTAAATAACTCAAATTTAATTAATACCTTAAACTGGGTAGTAGTTCAATGAGTAATCATCTGACGATACTGCTTCATAGGAAAATCATCCACGACTGGTACCACATCTAACACAGAGCCAACTCTAGCACGCCAGCCAATATAAAACTCATGATTGTAGGCTCTCCAAAGCTCACCTAAATCATTTATATGTGCCAGTCGTGCACCCTCATAATCTGGAAAAATAAATCGAAGCTGACATCAAATTATTAATTCATATAAATACAAAAATAATTCATTGCATTAAATACATCAGATTTTTTTACCCATATCTCTGAACAAGCTCTATCCTTGACCTCATGTGGCAAATGTCTCCACAATAGCGGGATGACAGGAATGATGTCGGAGTATTTGTAAAGCGTCGTCAAAAAACTCTGACATAGCTTCACTGTTTTTTCAACAATTTGGTTGTATTCATTGTAATCCACCATAACCTGTGTGCGGCGGTTCCACACCGCACACTTGTGTGTACGCCCCCACCACCACATCCTATTAGTAGATTTATCTATCATGAAATAAAAACAAATATTATATCAAAACATGTTATAATGAAAATAAATATTTCTATTAAAATTTGTCAGCGTTCTATAAATATACTTACAGCAGTCTGATTTCTGAGCGTCGTTAGATCCACAGAATCTGATGGAACCCCCTATGGTGGAACAGAAGTCGAAGAGGATGGAATATAGAAGCTCGAAGAGACATAAGTATAAGGAAAAGAATATGGGACATCTATATGCCAGATTCTGGGTAGGGAGTGGGAATCATCATGAGATATGAAAAAGATGTGCCCGAAGATGCAAAAGGTGGAAAAAACATGGGAGGCCTAAACATCCCACATGTCCCTAAAGACACATCGGGATCAGAATGTGGGAAGGATGACATGTCTGTGGGAGGTGCAGGGTCTAGTCGGGTACGTGAAGTTGCTCGTCCACCTCTGGTACAAACACTCCTCGTACCACTGGAATGAGTACTAGGACCAGTACTAGGCTCCTTGTCAAATAATTGTCGACGTATAGGAGGATCTTACAAAAATGTTTACAAATATATTAATCACATGACATTATATATTCCATAAATATATATATTTGAAATAATGTACACACTATAGTCCCTAATGGTGGAACACCCATATGCGTCATTCAATGATTGTTCTCCATCATTAGTTTCCTTCGCCTCTCTTAAATTGTCTACATTTCCTACTTTTGAAAACAAATATGTAATTAATTAGCAAAGGGAAACTAATGTGTAACCCAAAAAACTAAATATATGTTGGAATTGGGGGATTCATTGGTAATTTAGCTATCAGTTGTTTTAGAAGAGCTTGAATGGATTTAATAAATTATACAAGTTGTAATTTTCACCAGGTTTGAAATATTGCTTGACTAGGTTTGAATACAATTCAATTCCAAATTACAACATGCAATTAAAATAAAACTGCAACCAATACACATTGAAAATTCACATAACCATCCATTCTACTAAAATATATTTGTGATCAATACTAAATCAATTTGAATATTACCAGCCTTAACAACCCAACTCGAGGTAAACCAAAAGAATTGAGAACATGGATGAATGATTCTATATATTTTCTACCCCAATAATAGGTTCAGAATCAACATTGACAATTGAGCTATTGGAGTCATCAAATGAAATAAATGGATTTGTTCCAATGGAACTAGGGATAGTGTCAATTCCATCATCACCATAATCAATAATATATCTTGGAATTACATCAACTATGACACCAAATTCATGTCGAATTTGGTATTTGACATAAAAAACGGGTTTAGCCATTGATGCAAACACATATGGATCTTCAGTAGCAAGAGTGAGAGTCATATTAATTACTCAAAATCCACAATCATAAATAAATGTGCTCTGTCTCGTCATCAAATCATTCCAATGGTATTTCATCATTGTGACTCATCCATGAGAGTAATAATCCAATATTATTATTTTCTCAATGACTCCATAATAACCCACATTTTAAAATTGAGGTCTACTATCTGATGCACTGGCCTAACAATCTGTTGTGGCAGTAACCATAACACCATCATGTTATGTTCTCATGTTCTTTTCTTGTTCAGTCACAATAAATGTGTACCCATTGAAAAAATTGATTTAAAGTCACGAACCACAATATTAGGACCAAAAGCCAAAACTCTTATTTCCTCAGAGATAGAGTCAGCAGACAAACATAGTACCTGCAATATAAATGACTATTATAATTAATTAAATATTGATATAATTTTTTTAAACAAAAATATTTTTACCTTCAATTTTAACCAAGCAGAACACTCATTGTTATGCAATGTCTCCCTCTTTCTCAAAGAAAAAGAACGATGCATTCTATTTATCATTGTTTTATGTTCCCTGTAGATAAAAAAATATGAATAGTTTAATAGATATATAAGTAAGATATACATATTCAATTTAGTTACATGATATAATCATCAAACAAATCACATTTGAACAAAATTGGGTGATGTGCCATCTCCCGCTATTTATGGGTTAATGTCTTCAATGTATATGATCCAGGAAGTCCTCCTATTTGAGGATGTTAAGGAAAAGTGGGTTCAATTTTCTCATACTATTATTCTTCATTTCTCATTGGTCTATTCATTCTTGTAGTAAGATCAGACAAATACATTGAGAAGAAATCCACACATTCTTGAGCCAAGTAACTGTTCACGATAGAACCTTCAGGAGGAATTCTGTTTTGGACATTTGAATTTAATGTGTACATATTTATTTCATTTTGATACATCCAACAAAAAGAAACAAGACCTCCAAGAAGTATTTTAGTGGGAATACGGACAGTCAGATGCATCATGCATGTGAAAAATGATGGAGGAAGTATTTTCACCAACTCACACAAAATTAATGGGACATATATCAATATTTTTTGCAAGAAATACTTGGACAACTTCTTAGCACAAAGATCACTAAAAAAATAGCACAACTGAATAAAAATCACCCTTACATAATTGGACAAAAGAAAACCAATTTTTGTTGGAAGTAACTCATGCAGTACAATGTGAAAATCACGAGTCTTCAATGATTTTAGCTTCAACTCTCTTCTGTTGACCCATTTAGATATGTTGATCAAATAGCCATCCAGAAATCTAATAGTCTCTAATTCTTCTAGAAATTGTTTTTTTCCATACGAGTCATTACATAAGAGGCATATGGAAGTTTCCATTTATTTTCACTGATACACACAGGATGCTATTCTGGTCTGATCCCTCAATCCACCAAGTCACACCGAGATCGTAAATCATCTTTTGTATTCCCCTTGACATTTAGAAGAACCGAAAGCAAAATTTCACATATATTCTTTTCAATATTCATTAAGTCTAAGCAATGACCTAATAAATTGGTTGACTAAAAAGGAAAATCAAAAAATATACTCCTCTTCCTCCAATTGTAATAGGTTTCAGTGGAAACATTATTTCTCTTTCTAGATTTCATTTTAACCTTCCCAAATGAAAAACTGAAATCATTAAATTCATTAAGCACATCAGTTCCCGACAAACGCTGGGGTGGTTCATCGATCTCTATGGTTTTATCAAATATTCGACGATTCATTCTATATGGATGATCCTTTGGCAAGAATCTTTGATGTCCCATAAAACTGAAACTACAACAATGTTTCAGTCTTCTGGATCATTTATTCTTTATACAAACTAGACATGACAGTTTTCCCTTATTGATCCATCAAGACATCATTACATAAGCAGAAAAATCATTGATCATCCACATAAGCGCAACATGAATATGAAATATGTCTTTTGAACATGCATCGTTTGTGCGCACACCAACATCCCAAATAAGTTTCAACTCTTTTATTAAAGGTTGTTTGTATACATCAATATCAATGTCGGGATCAGACGGACCAGATATGAGTATACTCATAAAAGTGAAAGGTTTTTTCATACACAACCATGGGGGGAGATTATAAATGTTTATAGAAACTGGCCATGTGCTATGCGAAGTAATTATTTTCCCAAACGGATTAAAACTGTCGCATGAAAGACCCATCCTCACATTACGCATGTCAGCTACAAAATCAGGACATAGAGCATACAATCTATGCCATGCAAATACATCTGTATGATGAACCAAATCATCATTAGTCTTATTTCTCTCGATATCAGGCCATCTCATTTTTATTGATATGTCATCAGACATAAATAAATTCTGGGGTCTACGGATCAATGGATACTACCACATTACTTTTTATGGGATTGCTGATGGTGTTCCATCAGATTTTGATGTCCAGCAGGATGTGCCACATTTTATACAATCATTTCGTTCAGTGGTTTCCACCCAGAATAAACTACAATATTTCAGGAAAGCATGAATATTGTTTCCTGAAAATTCAAGTTCCTTAACTAACTTCTATACCATATAGTTGTTTGAGGGAATATCTACATCATCTAGAAGTGAATCCTTAAAGACGGTAATAATGTAATCAATTACTGTATTAGAAATCCTATACATAGCTTTCCCATGTAACATATGGATTAAAAATTATAGCTTTTTCATTTTATCGCATTGTCGATATACTATATTAGTGGTAGCGTCAGTCAATTTTTCACCCTATCAAAATCATCATTTTCACTAGATGCATCATATGCACTCATATCAAAGTCTTCTTGAGTCTAAATCCTTTCTTTTTCATGATGATTAATAAACAGAAACTGATCATCTAACTAATTCTCCATTCCAGTCCTTTCATTTCGATCATCACCAATTTGAGATTTCATTATCTTCCCATTGTGATGCCACAAATAGTAGTTTTCTTGAGAACCATATTTGGTTATGTGGTAGCTGACTTCTTCACGGCTCAACCAAGGTCTACCAAGAAAATTGGGACATGGGAAGTGTATGGGACCACTATCTAAAGCATTGTGAAATGAAAAATCTATAAAGCCCTCCAAATTGTTTTGAAAATCGCTTGAGATCTGATCGGTTTCATACAACCAACATTTGTCTATTCTGTAAAAAGAATTTATATAAGTCATTTTGTCATAAAAAATTCAATAGGAATGAACATTAATAGAACATACATTTATGTAAACAATAAAGGAAGAAGTTTCTAGTCGATATAGTAAACTATTAAAATAATGTAAAGAGAAAGTACTCAAAAATTAAGTTAAAATTCATTTATATTCATTTTCATTAGGTCTATAAGAGGCACATGCCTCAGGTCCCATTATGTGTTATAGGCATCCCCAGTCATTCACTCATGTTCAATAACTCATTATTGGCACCTCTATGGTCATACCTTTCATTACCCAATTACTTCCCCAACTCAAGCGCACCCCATGTGTGAATAAATTTTAGGATTCTACACTAATAGGTTGTTCATGGCTTGTAAAAAGATTTAATTTCATAATTTATATACAAAAACATTTAGTTTTAAATTTGCGATTAATAATAATGTGTGTCAATTATGACGACATTATTGAAATAAACTTGTGAATTACCTAACATATTTATGGATGTCAGAACATGCCAATATGGCTAGTTAAAAGCACCCCACCCTCAAGAAAATGAGTATTGGCCAAAAAGGACACATAATATACAAACTAAAATGAGAATCATATTTAATTGACCTTAACATTATATTAGTACAGTCATCTTGGGGGAAATGGAATATATGATCCTGGTTAATTGATGAATTAAAATGATCGTATTCCATATGTTGGACACTATCTAAGGTATGAAATCATGTGTTGTGGGTATACATCATTTAATTTCTTACATGATAGTGAGAATGAGGTCTTGAACTAATGACTTGAGTTCACTGATTAAATTAGGGTAAAGGATGCATAGGCTGTGAAAACAGAATGATTATATAAGAGTAGAGGTTGCATACACTGTGCATGGTGGGGGAGTCTCAGCTGATTTAGTAACTAAAATAAATTCCCATCATAGGTATCAATAAGAAACATCAGCATCAAAAAAACTACAAATAAAAAAGGACTCAAAACATCAAACATTTCAAGAATTCACTACTATGCATGGTTTATTCACATGTTTAGTAGTAATTATATGTCTTAATCATGAATCACCTCTCTAGCTCCCATTTTACACCAATAAACATAAGGTAAGTTTCTCAAAATATCTTTAAAATCACTCATTAATAGGCTCAAAACATAAATATAATCTTGAACCAACTAGGGAATCTCTTTCACAACAGATTACAACACAACATTTATCTCATGTGTCACTGAATACCAAACATAGTCACATAACAAGTGTACTATAACACATTACATTACACACAAGCCTTATTAAAAAAATTACAATTTTAATAAAACACTTTCCTCAAGATTAAATCATTTCTGAAATATCTTTCGAAATCCATTTTAAATCACATATATCTGCCTTTACAAACGGTTTTATGAAACCTTTGGTAACGGCCTCCTTGATGAACCGTTGCTATAAGAGCGTTGGGAAAACCCAGATTTCCAGTAGTGGATTCTAGTAGAAGATGTATGAGTCCACTATTGAATCATAATTATAGATTTTCCAATCTAACTATTTAAGTCACCATGACTAGTCAAAAGTGGTGAGTAATATAATAAAGTTATAGAATCACAATGAGGATCCTTATCAATATCAATCATATTATTCAGACATCAAATCATATCTCAATCTCACCCCCAATATCCATCGATGTGAATAATCCAATTTTCAACATCCATCAATTTTAATTACAAGAATTTAGCATGTTACATTAATGAATTATTACAATTGAGGATCCTCATAAAGTTCCAACTGAGTGGTAAAAAATAATCAATTCTGTAACACCCATGATTTTTATGAGAAATATTCTTTTATGTCATAAATCCTCAAATGAATCATTCACTACACACAAAACTATCTTGGCTTTCTTTACACACAATCGCGACCTTCCGCGATAGCTTGCGTTGTACGCAACACCGAGTTTCAGTAAACAACGATAAGCTATTAAAATATTATTAAAACTATCTATTATGAATAGTAATACCCACTTTTTGAAATTTTATAAATTTTATCATTCAAAATGGACTTCATTTTTGGATTTGGAATACCGAAATTAACCTAGGGTGAATTTTTGGTATTTTTTTGAAAACATTCAATTTTTGATGAATAGTGAAAACACTGGGTTACTATTTAAAAACCAACTTTTTATTTAAATAATTATTTATTTTATTTTAATTTATTTTAGGTCAAAATTGATATATAATACCTATATATGTTCAATGTAATTCATTAGAGTCATTTTAGAAGAATTTTAGATATATAAAAATTTTATTAGACTTTTCACAGTCTTTTACCCACCTCTTTGGAGAATTTGCAAATTTACATAAAACATAATTTTACCGATTCTGGGAGTGGAATTTCAAAAATCGGAGAGACACGATTAATATCAAGGTGTAAAATGTGGTTCAATAAGACAAATTTTTTTTGGTGGATAGTAACTTCTTACTTTTCTTACCACGATTAAAAGTAAATAGGGTAATTAAGGGTAAAATTGGTATTATTATTACACTAACACATGCCCTAATTCTATTGGATAAGTTTAATTAGACCAACAATAACCTTAGGAATAAAATATGACCATTTAGTTCCACATGAACTAGATTAAGACATTTAATATTATTTTATTTAAAGAATAGTTAAAATAGTTAAAATCAATGTTTAATAACTAAAACATTTTTAATATAGGGTTATAAATAAGATAAATTCAATTATAAATATTCATTAGAAAGATAAAACTATTTCCAACATAATGGTATTTTATTTTTATCTTTTAGTATTTAAATAATTTAATTTTTTTGTGACACAATGATGATGCAGTAATTACCTTATTAATGAAATATTAACAAAATTGATATTATAAATACTCAAATAAATGTAATTTGAGAATTTTTATGAATTAAGATAATTTAATAGGTTAATATGAAATTTTATTAGTGATTTGATTAACTTTTTTCGAACTAAACATGCTGTTATTATTTTCAAAAAAATCAAATACCAAATAGTTTAATAAACTGACATAAAATAGTTTTTTAAAAAAATATTATATTAATAATTGTTATTTTATTCCTAAAAATATAAGGATCTTACAAATGTCTTAGATATGGTTATATATATTAATAATTATCAACTTGGGGCTCTTTTGGATTGTTATGGTATGTTAATTTACCATATAGTGTAAGAAAATAAGATGACACGGTAAAAGTTAAATTATTTAACTTAGAGTTAAATATAAATGATAAGGTTAAAATAGTTACCTAAACTTGTCTAAAATATATTGGCTGAGATTATTTGAACCCATAACCACCTTTTCTTCTAAATAAATCAATTTTTTGCTATTAAAAACCGAATATGACTTTATAATAAAATAATATTTAATGTTTTTTTCCTATGGTGCCCCTCTCCTCCCTTATAAAAGGGCACCTCCTCCATCTACTCCTCACACCACATTGAGACTTCAGGATCAGGAAAACCCTGCCCATTTCCTTTAAAAACATTCCTAGACCCATCCTAGAGGTCCTGGAATTCTTCAAAGACCATCTTTAGTGCCCTAAGGGGAGGTTAAGAAGAGGCACTCCAAAGAAGTTGTAATGTTCGTTACCGATTCATTCACCTTTATTTCTTCTTCTACTTTCTCTTCTTTAATTGTTTCATTATAAAGTAATAAGATCATTATCACTCATATACTGATATGTTATTATAAATATGAAACAATCCTATTTCATCTTCTATCCATCCTATGGAAAACGAAATCCTCGCGCGTGCGTACGTACGAAATACCGTCTCCACGCCGTGGTGTAATCTGTTTTCAACCACCACCTTACACGGATGGGTATAATGGTGTAAATAATAACTATATATAATTTTTTTTATGTGATATTGATTCTGAAATATTATACATACACTTTAATATAATTACATGATCATGGGAATGATATCATCGCTCGTGCGTACGTACGGCCTACTCTCTCCATGATGTGATGCGACTCGTTCTACATGATCTTCAATGCATAATGATTATATAAATGAATTTAATGAATAAATATGATATATATTTTACTATTACCATTTTTGAAATGAGGTATCTATAACCTAAAACTATGAATAATAATTTATTCGATGAAACATATATAAGAACAAAAAGCAATAAACACCCAAATAACAAGTAGCAATGAAATATTACTAATAAGAAGCTAAAAATAAGACCATATATGATATAATAACAATGATTAAGAATCTGGAATAATTAAATAACATTATTTATATCATTATACATGAGGATCAGACACGTATGAAGTAAATCAGACAAAGGGTAAGGGGAAATCTCACAATCACAATTTTTATCCGAGATTGTTTATACTTCAGAATTTACTGGGGAATATTTGTCATCCACACCCATGTTTCCTAAATATGTAATATTATTTCTATCCTCCAATAATTTTTTAAATCCATTTTGACCCTTCTGTGTGTTTTTATTAAAAGATATGAAAGGAATCTTTTGTCGCGTTTTTTTGTACGACGTACTTTTTTGACTTTTCCAGCCAAATTATGAGAATAATGTTTTTCTTTAACTTAAACGGCATGAATGAATTTTTAGAAAATTATTTCCATGAATCATACGTTACATGTTTTCATGTTTATTTTTAATCAACTTATTTTAGTTTAAATTTTTATGACATAATAATAAAGGAAAAAAAATTTTGAAGTAGAAATGATATTTTCTTAAAGAATGGAGTTCAATCATTGTATCAAAATTATATTCCATATAAGATAATATAGGGTTCTTTTTCTGTAACTTTTTTTACATAGATTTTATTATGTTATGATGGAATTATTTTTATGATGTCCTTTTATCTTATATGGATTATGTTATGATGGCATGATGTTTAAAAATCCCATTTTTATTACATGGGTTATGCTATGATGTATGATATTGAAGCACACATAATACTGGTATCATTATGAGATGGGTGGGACCTATATCTCCCTCCAATCTATTGGGTAAATATTTATATCTCATTAGATAAATATGGCTAGAATGGCTGGTTAATCCAGCTCATTGATACAGTACTGAAACGAGGAGTGAACTCGCTTCAGAAATTTACTTTGTCCGCTAAGATAATCTGGGCAATGAGTATTGACTACTAAGAAATGATTCTCTATGATTATGTGTGTATGCCACAATTTTTCATGTTTTGTGTTATGATTATTGGGATTACATTTGACTACTATGATTTATCCCATGTTATGATATTATGATCTCTTTTGCAGGTTAAGATTTTTGAAATGCTATGTTCTTATGAATAGTATATTTCCTTTGTTTACCCTTACTAAGCATTTGAGCTCACCCATTTTTATGTTTTCTTTCCCCAGGTAAGGAAGAAGGATATTATATAGGATAATCCAAAAGGGACTCTAGATATTATGAAATAAACGGGAGACAATGTAGATTCATTATGAACTAGTTGTTTATGTTTCCTAGTTTCTAAAGACACTATACCTATACGGTCCTACCAAGGTTTTGTTATATGTTGTAAAGTGTATGCTTCAATTCTGAAGAAGTAAAAATGTATGTAATGTTTGGGCCATTATAGTTGGTATCAGAGGGAGGTTATAGTCAACTAATGGAAACTATGATGTGAAATCCTTAGTATGAACCCTACGGATAATTCTATGAATAGAACACAATCTTAGTGTTTTAGAAATGGCCATGAATAACCTATGATAAGTCCATAAGGGTGAAATTGTATTCTTGATTATGTGGTTTTCCTATTATAATTTGTGTTTCTAAAACTATTCTTCTTGGTTTTAGTCGATGGCTGGAACCCAAAGGAACCGTGTTAATGCTGAATGCGATGAGAAATGCAATGATTGTCCCCCTGAGCAACCAAATGGTATGGGATCTGGAATGAAAAATCTTGTATCCATGTTCACACATCTTTCTCAATCTATGAATCATGCAGGACTTCCAAACGAGCAAAGTAAGGAGCAACATTCTGTTGAATCTTTCACGAGGCAGCGTCCACCCTCATTCAGTGGGTCTACTAATCCATTAGTTGCTGAATAATGGATTGGTACAACTAAAAAGATATTTTCAGTTCTTCAATTATCTGAACATGATAAAGTCATCTTAGTAGTATATCATTTAGAAGGTGAAGCTGATCAATGGTGGAATCTAATCAAGAATATGAGGCTAAGAGATGAATTTGAGTCCATGGAATGGGATGAGTTCATGATCTTATTTTTCAATATATAATTCCCTCATATTCTTCAAACAAATATGGAGAATGAGTTTCTTGAACTAATGGAAAAGGATGATGAATCTGTTGGTACCTACAAAGAAAATTTTACAAGACATGCAAGGTACGCTTCTGGGATTGTTATCCAACCTTATAGTAAGATCGATCGATTCTTTAGTGGCTTAAAACCAAGTCTTCGAAGGGAGTTATCCATATTGGACATTAATAGCTATGAGGAAATAATTCGATGTGATCTCAAGGTTGAGATGAATATTGGAGTAACCCATCAGTCATATGTGTTTGATAAGAAGAGGAAAATGGAATTCAAAGGGAAATCTAAAGAGCACTTTGAAAAGAAAATGAGTTTTACCTTATGCTTAAAGTGTGCAATGAAACATGGATGGAGTTGTCTTAAAGGGACAGGTAAATGTTTCAAATGTGTAAAAGAAGGTCATCGGGCCTTTGAATTCCACAAATATGGGAAGAAGATGTCTAATGATGCGAACAGAGAAAAGGATACATAGAGTGCACCTCCTACACTTCAATGTTACAAGTGAAAGGAAATGGGACATTATGTCAACCAATACCCTAATCCAAGTGTTTTTTATGAGGACGGACATCAACAAACTCTTAAGGCCAAAGACAATGGAATGTCACAAGAAATTTCTATCAGTGATGCAGAGTACGATAACGAAGTGGTGAAACATACACATACCATCCACTCTAAAGTCGAAAATGTTTTATTTGATTCTGGATCCACCCACTCTTTAATTTCTGAAGAATTTTCTATGGGTATCATCGTATTACCTCAACAATTAGATGTTGAGTTAGCTATTACAACCCCTAATGGAACAACCGTCGAATCAAAAGTTTACAATTCTATTCTGATTGATGTTTGTGGGAAAGTGATTCTTGAAAATCTAATGATCCTTCCTATAGTGAAATTTTATGTGATTCTTGGCATGGATTAGATTTCTTTATATGGAGCTCATATAAATTTCCAAATAAGGGAAGTCACAATTCATATTCCAAATCAATCTATGATCATATATCGATGCAAGGATGAACATAACCTTCCAATGGAAATTTCTTCCATCTTATGGTCTTGATTCCACTAAATGAAGGTTATTTATCACAAATGGTTGGAGGGAAACTCACGATTAAGAATATTCCCATTGTACGGTAGTTTGATGATGTCTTTCCAGAATAATTGCATGGTCTTCCACCAAATTGTGAAGTTGAGTTTTCAATAGTTCTCGTACCGGGTGCTTTACCTATTAAAATGACTCCTTATAGAATGGCCCCAATTGAGTTGTAATAATTTAAAAAGCTACTCCAAGATAATCTTGGTAAGGGATTCATATAACCTAGTCCATCACCTTGGGAAGAACCTGTTCTATTTGTTATGAAGAAAGATAGATCAATGAGACTCTACATTGATTATCGAGAACTTAACAAGATCACTCTCAAGAACAAATATCATCTACCACAAATTGATGAGTTATTTGACCAACTACATGGAACTCAATACTTTTCCATGATTGATCATAGTTCAGGGTATCATCAATAAGGGGTCAAAAGGGAGGATATACCAAAGACAACATTCCGTACAAGGCATGGACACCGTGATTTTATAGTGATGCCATTTGGTCTTTCTAATGCCCCTCCAATCTTCATGGATGTAATGAATATAGTCTTTAGAGACTATCTTAATCAGTTTTTGGTAGTGTTTATAGACGATATTCTTGTCTATTCAAATAGAAAGTAAGAACATGATGATCACTTAAGAATTATATTGAAGACCCTGAGAAAGGAGAAGCTTAATTCCAAATTTACCAAGTGTGAATTTTGGCTTCAAAAAGTTTCATTTTTTGGTCACATAAACTCAAAATAGGTGATATCTATGGATCCAGAAAAAATAGATGTTATCGAAAGATGTTCAAGACCAACAAAAGTAACTGATATCCAAAGTTTTCATGGTTTGGTGGGATATTATCAACGTTTTGTGAAAGATTATTCAGGATTATCTAATCCAATCACCAGGTTGACTCGAAAAAGAGTTAAGATCGTTTGGACGGAGGAGTGTGAAGATAATTTCGAGGAGTCGAAAAGAAGGTTATCCAGTCCACCTGTGCTCACACTACCCTGTAGTGTATAAAGGTTTGTGATTTATAGTGATGCATAAAAGAAGGGGATGGGGTGTGTCCTAATGCAAATTTATATGGTGATAGATTATGGCTCACGACAGTTGAAAATCCAAGAGAAAAATTACCCAACTCATGATTTGGAGTTAGGTGTGGTAATCATTGCATTAATGATTTGGGGGAATTATATTTATGGTGAAAGGTGTGATATTTATACTGATTATAAATGTTTAAAGTATATTTTCACAAAAAAGGGGTTGAATATGCAACAAAGAAGATGGTTGGATCTGATTAAGGATTTCGACTGCTCATGTCATTATCGCCCTGGGAAAGGAAACAAGGTGGCAGATGAATTTACTCGACAAGACCATACTAGATTATCCTTGATGAGGATCACAAAAGATCCAATATTTATGGATTTACAAAGGCGGGATCATGGAATTTTAATGGATGGGGAGAAATCTTATCATTCTAAAATGAATGTTCAACCATCAATACATGCAAGGATTAAAGAGTCATAGAAAGAAGATGCAGAGTTACAAAAGAAGGTGAGAAATGTTCCTGAATTCAACCTTGATTGTGATGGGATAATAAGGATCAGGAATTGGGTTTGTGTTCCTCCCATCCTTGAATTAAAGAAGGAGATACTGGATGAGGTTCATAGTTCAGCATTCTCTATTCATCCTGGAATCATGAAGATGTATATGGAACTGAAAGAGTACTTCTGGTGGGTTGGCATGAAAAGAGATGTTGCTGAATATGTCTCTTGATGCTTGGTTTGTCAGCAAGTTAAAGCTGAGAGACAGAAGTCTAATGGGATGTTACAACCATTACTCGTACCCGAATGAAAATGGGAAAACATCACTATGGACTCTATCACAAGACATACTAAAACATCCAAAGGAAATAATGCAATCTGGGTCATTGATGATCATCTTACAAAGTCGGCACACTTCATTACTATTAGAGAGGATTTCTCTCTTGATCAGCTTGCTAGGATATATGTGAAGGAAGTGGTAAGATTGGATGGAGTACCACTTTCCATTATATCTGATCGGGATCAAAGGTTTACCTAATAGTTTTGGTGAAGTCTTCAGCATACTCTGGATGCAGAGTTATGTTTCAGTACTATATATCATCCTCCGATAGACGGTTAGTCTGAGAGAACAATTCAAACTCAAGAAGATATGTTAAGAGCTTCCTCCATGGATTTCAAAAGTGGTTGGGAACAACACCTACCTTTAGTGGAATTTTCATACAATAATAGCTTTCACTCCAGTATTTAGATGGCTCATTATGAAGCTCACTATGTAAAGGAATGTAGGACACAAACTTGCTGTGATGAAGTTGGGGAAAGAAATCTATTAGGACCTGATCTTGTTGATGAGATGGCAGAAAAGGTCTGATCTATTCAACAACAAATAAAAGCAGCTCAGAGTCAAAAAAATGTTATGCTGATAACCTAAGAAAAGACCTAGAGTTTAAAGTGAGTTATAAAGTGTTCCTACGAATATGTCCTTGGAAGAGAGTAATGAGATTTGGATAGAAGGGAAAGCTGAGCCCTAGTTATATCGGTCCTTTCGAAATACTGGATCATGTTGGGAAGGTTGCTTACCGATTGGTGCTTCTAATGAATATCTCCCAAGTTCACAATGTGTTCCATGCATCTCTCCTGAGAAAGTACATTCACGATCCTTCACATGTACTCAGCTCAAAAGTTGTACCGTTAGAGCAAGATCATTCTTATGAAGAACAACCGTTAGAGATTCTGGATCATAGTGAAAATGTTCTACGGATCAAGACCACTCACTTGGTGAATGTTTTATGGAAGAACCACCAATTAGAAGAAGCTACATGAGATCTTGAGGATATGATTAGGGAGAGGTATCATCATCTGTTTGTTACAAAGTGACGAATTTCGAGGGCGATATTCATTTTAAGGGGGGTAGAATGTAACACCTGATATTTTTTATGAGAAATATGTTGTTTTTATGTTATAAAAATCATCAGAGGAATCTTTCAATACACACAACACTAGCTTCTATTCCTTTACACACAATCACAACCTTCCTCGATAACATGCGTTGTACGCAAAACCAGGTTTCACTAAAAAATGATATGCTATTAAAATATTATTAAAACTAGACGTTATGAATAGTAATACCCACTTTTTGTAATTTTATTAATTTTATCGTTCAAAATGGACTTCATTTTTGGATTCAGAATATCGAAATTATCCAATGGTGAATTGTTGGTATTTTTTTGGAAACTTTCAATTTTTGATGAATAGTGAAAACACTGGGTTACTATTTAAAAACCGACTTTTTATTTAAATAAATATTTATTTTATTTAAATTTATTTTAGGTCAAAATTGATATATAATACCTATATAAGTTCAATGTCATTAATTTGAGTCATTTTATAATTTTTTTAGACATATAAAGATTTTATTACACTTTTCACCGTCTTTTACCCACCTCTTAAGAGAATTTACAAATTTACATAAAACATAATTTTACCGCTTCTGTGATTGGAATTTCAAAAATCCTAGAGACATGGTTAATATCAAGGATTAAAATTTGGTTCAATAAGATCAAAATAATTTTTGGTGAATATTAACTTCTTACTTTTTTTATCACGGTTAAAAGTAAATAGGGTAATTAAGGGTAAAAATGGTATTATTATTACCCTAAAACATGTCCTAATTCTATTGGATAAGTGTAATTAGACCAAAAAAACCATAGGAAAAAAATGACCATTTAGGTCCACTTGGAATAGATTAGGAAATTTAATATTACTTTATTTAAAGAAGAGTTAAAATAGTTAAAATCAAAGTTTAATAACTAAATTTTTTTAATATTGGGATAAAAATAAGATAAAATAGACTATAAATATTCATTAGAAATCTAAAAATATTTCCTACATAATGGTATTATATTTATAATTTATAGACTTTAGATAATTTAATTTATTTGTGACACAATGATGATGTATTAATTACCTTATTAATGAAATATTAACATAATTGATATTATAAATACACAAATAAAGGTAATTTGAGACTTTTTATGAATTAAACTAATTTTATAGGTTAATATGACATATAATTATTGATTTAATTAACCTTTTTGGAACTAATCAGGCTGTTATTATTTTCAAAAAAATCAAATAACAAATAGTGTCAAAAAGTGACATAAATATTTTTTTAAACAAATATTATATTATTAATTTTTTTTTATTCATAAAAATCTAAGCTTCAGAAAAATGACATAGATAAAGTTATATATATTAATAATGAACAACTTGGGGTTCGTTTGGATTGTTATAGTAATTTTATTAACCATATAGTGTAAGAAAACAAGAAGATGCGGTAAAAATAAAAATTATTTAACAGAGAGTTAAATCTAATTGATAAGGTTAAAATATTAACCTGAACTTTTCTAAAATATATTGGTTGAGAGGATTTCGACCCCTACCCACCTTAGCATCGAAATAAATCAATTTGGGGCTATTAAAAACTGAATATGACTTCATAATAAAAGAATATTTTATGTTTTTCCTAAGGTGCCCCTCACCTCCCTTATAAAAGGGCACCAACTCCATCTCTTCCTCACACCACATTGAGCCTTAAATCTCAGCCACACCCTACAAATTTCCCTTCTCAACTTTCCTAGAAACGTCCTAGAGATCCTGGTCTTCTTTAAAGACCATCTTTAGTTCCCTAAGAGGAGGTTAAGAAGAGGCGCTTCAAAGAAGAGGTAATGTCTGTTACCGATTCTTTCAACTTTATTTCTTCTTCTAATTACTCTTCTTTAGTTTTTTCATTATACAATTATAACATAAGTATCACTCATATAATTATATGTTATTATAAATATTAAACAACCCTATTTCACCTTCTATCCACCCTATGGAAAATGAAATCACCGCGCGTGGGTTCGCACGGAATATCGTCTCCACGCCGTGGTGTAATCTATTTTCCACCACCACCTTACTTGGATGGGTATAATGGTGTAAAGAAAAAATATATATGATTATTTTAAATTTATATATATTCTGAAATATTATACATACACTTCAATACAATTACACAATCATGGGAACGATATCATCGCTCGTGCATACGTACGACCTACCGTCTCCATGATGTGATGCGACTCGTTCTACATGATCTTCCATGAATAATGATTGTATAAATGAATTGAATGAATAAATATGATATATATTATACTAATACCATTCTGGAAATGAGGTATCTATAACCTAAAAAGATGAATAAGAATTTATTCGACAAAACACGCATAAGAACAAAAAGCAACGAACACCCGAATAACACGTAGCAATGAAATATTTACTAATAAGAATCTAAGAATACGACCATATATGATATCATAAAAATGAGTACGAATCAGGAATAATTCAATAACATTATTTAAATCATTATACCATAGGTTCAGACAGGCACGAAGCAAATTGGATTGAAGGTAAGGGAAAATCGTGCAATCTCAATTTTTATCCGAGATTATTTATTCTTCAAAATTTTCTGGGTAATATTTATCATCCACATCCATGTTTCCTCAATATGTAATTTTATTTCTATCCTCCTACAATTGGTTAAATCTAATTTTACTATTCAGGGGGTTTTTTTAAATGACATGAAAGGAATATTTTGTCACTTTTTTTGTACGAGATACTTTTTTGACTTTTCCAGCCAAAGTACAAGAAGAATGTTTTTCTTTAACATATACTGCAGGAATGGATTTTTAGAAAATTATTTCCATGAATCATCCTTTATAAGTTTTCATGTTTTTTTTAATCAACTTCATTTAGTTTAAAATTAATTGACATATTAAGAAATGAAAAATGTTTTTGAAGTAGAAAGGATATTTTCCTCAAGAATGGAGTTCAAACATTGTATCAAAATTATTTTCCATATAAGGTAATATAGGGTTCTGTTTCTATCCCTATTTTTACATATATTTTATTATGTTATGATGGAATTATTTTTATGATGTCCTTTTATCTTATATGGATTGTGTTATGACCACATGATGTTTAAGAATCCCATTTTTATTACATGGGTTATGCTATGATTTATGATCTTTTGGAACACATAAGAATGGTTTCATTATGAAATGTTTGGGACCTATATCTCCCTCCAATGCATTGGGTAAAGATTTGTATCTCATGAGATAGACATGGCTAGTGTGACATGTTAATCTGGTTCAGTGATATAGGACTGAAACAAGGAGTGAACTCAGTTAAGAAATGGACTTTCTCTGCTAAGATAGTCTTGGAAATGAGAATTGACTACTAAGAAAAGATTCTCAATGATTTTGTGTGTATTCCCCAAAGTTTCATGTTTTTTTGTTATGATTATTGGGATGACATTTGACAACTATGATTTATCCCAAGTTATGATATTATTATCTCTTTTATAGGTTAATATTTTCGAAATGCTATGTTCTTATGAATATGATATTTCTTTTGTTTACCCTTACGTAGAATTTGAGCTCACCCTTTTGTATATTTTCTTTCCCCAGGTCAGGAAGAAGGTTATTAAGTAGGATATTCTAAAAGGGACTCTAGATATGATGAAATAAATGGGAGAAAATATTGATTCTTTATGAACTAGTTGTTTTTGTTTCCCAGTTTCTAAAGACAATATACCTATACGGTATTAAAATGGTTTTGTTATATGTTGTAATAAGTATGATTCAATTATAAAGTAATATCAATATATGTAATGTTTGGTTCGTTATAAATTCAATTCAAAACCCATTATTTAATTCAATATTTAGAATGGTTATCTATACCAACATCCTTCCAAAACCTAACATGTAATTCTAAACAGGCCTTTAAGAAATCCTTTATTTCAAAACATCCCAAATGCATTAAAGGATGTTTTACAATTTAGAATTCTCAATGTTAAGTCAAAAAATGGGATTACTGCCTATTTCCACATGAATAAATATCTAATTTAAAATTACCAAAGAAATCTCATTTCAAATAAAATCATTCCATTAGGGTTCATTGTCATTTCACAAATAAAATCATTTTAAACTAAATAGAATACATTAAATATGTCAACTCATTTCATGCAAATCAATTTATTTCATTTACATATTAAAATCTCAAGACAAAGACTCAATTTCACAAATTCATTCATTTAATATTTGTTGAAAATAAATATAAACACTCATGAAATTGAATAATTAATAAATACTTGAAAGATGTCAAAATTATAGTCATCAAATTCATGACTTGTTCAATTAAATGAGAATATGGTTAAATAATATTTCACAAAAAAATTCAAGGAAAAAAATCATAGAAACATTGCTAAAAATTAATAGAAACATATAAATAAATTTTCATGTAACAATTAATTACAAGATGAAGAAAAAGCTTACAAAAATTAATAAAAATCCGAAATCCAACCGCAATGAATTTGAGATGTTTCTTCTTCGATGGAGGGTTAAAGATTTAATTAATTAAATGGATTGGAATGGCGAATGTCTCAATTAAATCAAAACACAAAAAAATGACATACACATCAAAATCAAAATGTAAAACTAATATATTAGATGAATAACACAAAAAAAATGTAGCACTTAAATATTTTATGTGTATAAAGAAGAAAATACCTAATTTGAGATGAATCCGATGGAGTTTCAGTGGTTCGGATGGGGGAAGTCACGAGGGGAGCTGAGCGCTGTAGATTTAGTGTTATGTCGCAAATGGGGGAGAGGTGCGGCTGACTGTATTTGGGTTAAAAATTTACCAACTGTTTTTAAAAACCATTCGTGAAGGTGTGTTCGAGTCACCCTTGACCAACGGTTATATAGAACCGTTGGTGAAAAGTGACTCCAACACCCCTTGACCAATGGTTCTAGGAAATTATTGGTAAAGGGGTACCCTTTACAAACGGTTCCTTAGAACCGTTGTTAAAGGGTGCCCAAGAACTTATTTACCAACGGTTTAAGCAAAACATTGGTAAAGAACCTTGAGGAAATCCTCCAATTCTGTTAGTGGTTGTAGTCTAACCCATGCAGCTTACTCAGTTTAATATTTTAATTATTTTAATTAAATAAAATTAAATGGTGTTTTTTCATTTTTAAATATAGGAATGTGAAAATAATAGTAATTTTATTCTTATTCTGGTGACATAAATTATTTTTATTATTTGATATTTTAATTTCATGTTAAAGGAGTGTAACATTTTTTAGGATTTAACAAGGTTTTTGAGTTTCTCAATGAAATGTATAATTAAATGTGGGGTTGTAGATTTAATGAAGAATTGTAATTAAAGAGAGGTTCTTTGTTTATCAATAGTTTGAAAAATAATAATAATGATATTTTAATATTTTATTTTTATAATGGTTATAATTATTATTATTATGGAAATGAAATTAGGGGTTATGGGTTGAAGTTATTATCATATTGATGACATTGTAATAAATTGGGGGTTTGGTTTTAAATAAATGATAGATGGAATAATAATGATGATTATTTTTCTATTATTATTGTGTTTATTTAGTCAAATAAATGTTAACTGGATTCAATTATGTGATTAATAAAGAGATTTATAATTATTTATCCAACACTTATTAATAGAATAGTAAATTAATAAGCGTTTTTAATTAAATGGGGAGATTTTCACTTATTACATAAGTGTTTAATGTTTATAATAATAATTATAAAATGAGTATTATTATTTTAATTATTACATCTAATTGATTATATTAACTATAGGATAAAAGTTAATAATGAAAATAAAAAGGGGAGGCGTGACCTGCCGGTGAGACGCATGACCCCCCTGTTTTTTTCCTCCATATGCAATTCCCCAGGTGCGTCGTACCATTACTCTCCAGCTACTTTGCCTCCTTCCATGACACAAAACCTCTAACAGAACATGGTCCCTTATCCCAAGCATGTGTCCCTCAACAAGACTCCCCCTACAACATCGCACGAAAATTCCAAGAAGAACCTATAGCGTGCCACCCCTCTCTCGGACTGTACTTTTCATGTGACGATTCTTCTTAGATTCTTAACTAATCATTTTCATACCTTCATGGTGAATCTGTTGGCATATTACTCATGGTTCACAATATCCATTTGACTCCTCTCTCTCACCTTTTTTTCTCAGCCAAAACCCTATAGTTCAGGTTTAATCTGATCATTGCACTCCTCTATTTTTAGGATAGGTGAATGTTGACTCGAGACACATTGAATCATAATTCAGTATCCATCTCCAAGGGAAAGGTGGATGGACTTGTTTTATCATATCACAAATTCCTTGGGTAAGGATATTCATTTCCACTATTTGTTTTTCACCATTTAATTTGGATTCTGAAAAATTTTACGAGTCCCTATAAGATTGTTTTTGGTGTGTTGTGTCTTGTCGTTTAATTTTTTGATTCTAAGTTATGTTGAAGTGGGTTTTTATCAATGTATATGACGTTCACATGTATATATAAGTATATATTTAAATACATAAAGATGTTTTCATGCAATTTCAGAGCATCTACAAATTGGTTGTCATCATATGTCGAGCCACTGAATATTGTTTTGGTTCTACCTCATGGTTGGGTCCAAAATATCTATAAATTTATTTAAGAATTATTTTATTATTTAAATAATATTAGAGTATGAGTTTTGTTGATTTTGGAAATGCTAAATTTTCATTAAATGATAAATAAATACAATCTGTTAGTTGGTGGTAATGTCATATTGTAACATCCTAGATAAATAAATAATATTACGTTTTAAAATTTATTAAAATTTTTGAATTAATTTTTTTTTATTTTAAATGGTATGATATATTCAATGGTTTACATAAAATGCAAAAACGGTTTTCTCTAATGTCTTATGTTGCCCAAATTGTTGAGTAATACTGGAAAATAAGAATATATTATTATTTTAAATGGTAGTTAACACCTGGACTTCATTAATGCTGGGAATGAACAAAATTAACTAAAATATGAATATACATGTTTTTAAAAAAAACATCATTTATCCAAAAAAAGTTAGAGGCTTAAAAATGTGAATGAATACAATTTTAAGCATAAATACAGTAATATTTTTTAAAAGGGAGATTTACCACCTTTTTATAGTGATCTCCCTTTAAATCAAATTTTTGTCACTTTTATATATTCTATATGAAAAAATAAAATTTTTCTTTATAATAGTTACATAAATATTTACTTTGGTTATATTTGACGTATTTTTTGGATAAAATTCATTTTTTATGAATTTTGAAAAATATTTTATTTTAATTCAAAACTACCTTTTAATATGATTTATTTATATGGGTATATTACAGTTTTAATTTGTTTTAATGTTTAATTAGATTATATTTTTACAATTTAATCCAATTTTTTTCATTGTAAGTAATTTTCACTTTGAAATTGGACATAAACAAGTGTTCATCTTTTGATAGTTATTATTTAATTAAAAACACGCTTTTTGTTTTGACATCAGTAATTATTTTTAAATTAGTTAATAAAAATACAATGATTTGAATTTGATAAAATAGACATCATTTTTGAATTCATAATATCATATATATCTTAAGCTAAATTTTTGCTATTTTTCTAAAATGCATCAATTTTTTATGAATAGTGAAAACCCTGAGTAACAGTTAAAAAATCGAAGTTTTCATTTAAATGAAATTTTACTACTTATTTGAATTAAATTTAAAAAATCTGAAATACAGTATTCTTATTACTATGTAATATTTGGTGTAATAAGATGAAAATAATTTTTGGTGAATTGTAACATTTGACTTTAATTGACCACAATTAAATGTAAATAGTGTAATTTAGTGTAAAAAGAATATTATAATTACACATTATTACCTTAACACTTGTCCTAAACTTATTGGATCCGTCATGTCCAACCATGGGCATCCTTGGGTCAATTTTAGGACCCCATGGATCCACATAATAGTTATAATGACACTTTATATTAATTAATATAAAGTAAAGATAAAAATGACATCAACATGTATCTTTTAGTAAATAAATTTTTACATTGGGTTATATATGTCATATCATCGACTATAATTTTTTATTTTTGAAAGATAAAAAGTTTTCCTACATCATAGTATTTTTTTATAATTTTTATACATCATATAAATAAAATTATTTATAACACAATAATGATGCAGTGTTTACCTCATTAATAATTGATTTAAATAAATATGATTATAAAAATAATAATAGTATCCAAAAAATGTCCAATATTTATTGGATGATTTTATTTAGAACTTGAGTCATATTATCATTGACTTTAATGAGATTTTGACCTTTAGAAACTAAGAATCGTTTTATAGTAAAATAATAGTTTTAAACATTCTTAAAGAGACCCCCCTTATAAAAATCCCTCACCTCTAACTCATTACTCACACCTATCAAGCCCCTTGGATCATCCAACCTCTGCCTAATTAATATCCCTATATCCCTATATTTCACATAGAGGCCTTACCTTTGGTAGAAGGCACTTCAAGAAATCATTTTGGTTCAATGAAAAGGGTGTTATCCGATATAAATGTTATGTCTTCTCTTAAGTTCTTTTGTTTTATTTTCTTCATCTAACACCCTAAACTCTTTTTATTACATTATTTTATAGAAAAAATAGTGTACTTAATATACATGGTTTTTTTAATAGAAGTATTCTAACTACACTTACCCACACCTCCATCTAATGGGAAAAGAACATACTGCTTTTGTGGACGGCAAACTACTGCCTCATTTAATGATAATTGTTCAATTATCTCCTACCCCCTCTTATGGAGGACATTAATATGGAAATGTATTTACATGTGATATATGTTATATTTATATTGTCTCTATAATTATTTATTATTCATTTATAGTATACCTTTATGTTTTTTATTATAGGTAAAGGTGATAATTTCATTTGAGGAAGGGAAGACTACCACCCCCTCAAAGTGATATGACTCGTTCATGCCATACGTGGAATGTATAAAGGATGGAGTTATAATAATTATATAAGATATTATATTAGAATTATAAAAATACTATGTATCAATAATATTTCCTTCCTTTAAAATACAAAATAGAAATAGAAGTAGCGTTCATGCATACGTAGGACTTAAAGTCTCCATGAATGGTGCATTTCATTTCATATCTCCAAATGTTATTTACTGTTATAATATAAATATATGTACCTGATATATATTATATATATTTAATCTAAACAATTAATATCATTCTTTAGATAATTTAATATTGACCACATGAACAACTTGTAATTATAAAAATTTCATTTTTTACTCAAGTAACAAATATCGTAAAACAACAATTATTAACTTAAATGATTACATAATGTTTATAACATGGTAATAAGTGACATAAAAGGAATAATAAACTTTAAAATGGATCTTAATCTAGTAGAAATTATATTTAGTTTGTTATTAAAGAAATTAAAGAACGAACGAGTCATGTCAGACACAAGGGAAGGGGTTTCTTATCTCACTTTTAATTCTATGAGATTTCTATTGTTCTCCACTTATTTCATCTACCTAGTGTATATTTTAATGCCATTTTTTGTATATTATCACTATTATCTTTATATTAATGTAAACTGTGATTCATTTGGTTTTTATGAACTTTTTGTCATATGAACAGATTAATTACAACGTGTTTTGGGGTTTTTATCTCACATTTTATTCTCATGAGATCCATTATATATTGCCACTATTTTTGTGTGTGTGGTGTATGTACTGCCCATTATTTTATTCATTGTTTAATATAAATTATTGTAAGGGTAATTAAAACCTCATATTATGATCATTCTTTCATAAGGTGAATGGTTCATATGTTACCAAATTTCTAAGGGAACCATTCACCCTCCTCTTTTTAAAAGACACTTTTTTGTTCTGTTTAACAATTTACATATTCTAATGTTGGGATGTCTTCTTATATATCCTGAATTTTGTAAATATTATGTCCATGTGATGAGATACTCTTTTCTCTCTCATCAAATTATTTTCTTAATTTTAATATGATTTCTTTAGGCTGTCGAATTTCTATAAGGGAACTACATAACCCAATTTCAATTCATTGGGTTAAAATTATAATTATTGATTCTGTCATGTTATATATATGTGTGTGAATGACCTCTTACTGTTTCTGACTTAATATCCACTTATATTGAGTGTATTCTTATTTCTCAAACATAATTATGTAATTGATCTATCCTTAATCTATGGATACTGTCTTGATAAAGGATTTCAACACAATTTACATTCCCTTGAGACTTATTTGTTGTTATATACCAATTCCGTTTTATATGGTGTATATTCTACCCTTTAAGATATTATATAATGAATAACCTTATTCTCATGATATTATAAATTTTGTTTTATTTTATTCTTTAATTATTTTTAGTCAAGTGTTTCTCAAGTGTTACGAGACACTTTAACTAAAACATCATTTTAATGGAATTAAACAATTATTCTTCTAAATGTTTCTCATTAATTTACATGTTTTCAAAAAGGTTTATAGAATTTATTTACATTTAAATTAATTTTTTATAATTTTAATTCCTTTACAAGCTTCAAAGTGGTATTGGACATGTTGTTTCAAAAATAAATTTATTAAATATTTTAAATTGTTTTGAAAATGGTTCAGCTAAGCATTGATTATGTCAACACCTTGAAAAGATATATTGAAATTGTAATGTTGAAATGTTATTAGTGAAAGGTTTATATTTTCAATATTTTATGTGTTATGATTTTAAAATGGTATCGGGACATTTGATGGTGGTTACGTGATATACCAAAAGACGGGTGGTGTTGTGATAAACTAGGATGAGTGGTTACGTTATAACCTCCAATGAATTAGGTATCGAAGTTGGTCATATGGAAATTCCATTTAGTGACAGGTGTGGAAGTTGACCGTAGTGTTATTAAATTTATGTACATTTATCTCCCATGTTACCTATATATGTTATGTATGCTTTCAATGGGTTTTATTGTAATCTATTGGTTACCAAAGTGTAAACATTGATCTTTTATTCAATGAATAATGTTTACTAATTCATAAAGGTGAAAATTATTTATTATAATAATGTATTCATGGTTTACTAGTTTTAAAAAAAACTAATAGTTTTCCTTCTTTATGTATCCCTTAATGAGCTTTTTCTCATCCCATGTTTTTGAAATGTTTTTCACTGGACATGAAGTGGAATAGGGAAAAAGATTGGATCATGTAAAAATAATGATGTCTAAAACATGAAACTAGACATGTTTCTTTTTAAGAGTTTATATTTTATAAAAAAATAGATATTGAGTAGTACTTTCTACATGTAATATTCAAGCTGATATGTAATAGTCATGGCCAAATTCACTAAAAATATAAACTTGAAAATATACTCAACGTGAATTCTTGATTTAACTCAAGATTTTGTAATGTTTAATGTCGGGTCCTTATAGTTGGTATCAAAGGTTGGTTTAGATAACTTTAGAGGAAAGGGTGTTATTCAAGCATAAGTGACATAACCATATTGGTCCGCATATTAGAAATATCAAGAGTTATTTTAGATATATTGAATGAGTTTAAAATAACATGAATCAGTATGTCTTAGTATTTACCCTCTTCATAAGATATTATTTGATTATTTTCTTGATATACTCACACAAACCATTTTTGTTTTTGTAAACGACTGGATCTAGCAGGCACCAAAGTAACCGTGGATGTGAATAAAACGGTGATGGTTTTCTTAATGGGAAACTGAATGAAATGGGAGCTACAATAATAAATCATGTGGTTATTCTCAACCAACTATCTTTGGTGATTATTAACCACATTAACCTTGGTGATTTTTATAATCCATCGTATATGCAAGAAACAAATCCCTATAGATGTTCTTGTAATAATCATAAATGTAAGTATGTTCGAGAATCTATGAGTTAAGGATGTGGAAATAAACACCTAGGAAAACGTATCAAAGGGATGGTTAGATGCCATAAATGTGGGAATGATGGTCATAATGTAGGAACCTTCCATGAAAAAAGGAAGCATCCAGTTAACACTTTGGAAGGGAAGGATGTTCTTTCTGAGGGATCAATAGAATGCTTTATATGTAGTGTGTATGGTCATTATTCGAACCGATGTCCTATAAAGATGCTTCGGGAATGGGTTCACCAAGATCATACAAATATATTCTTACCAATACCCAATTCCTTTTTGATTGAGGATGAACATACTGGAAATGACCAATGAAAGGTATGGATTAAATCGTAACATATGTTTTGATATTATTGATTCATAGGATATAATTCATGATTTTTTTAGGAAATAATTATTTTAGTGTATGTTGGTAAAGAATGGTTAATGGATCATGAAGAAAGTTGAATGAGTAAGATGTTAACAGATAATGGATTCACATGTTGTTGTACATTTTAGGATGATGATATGCTTCAAATTATTATGTATCTTTTGATGATGGGATTACATTGAAAGACTTTTTATAGTTTGTGTAACCCCGAAGTTTGATATATGAAAATTTTATTCATGGAATAATTATCATTTATTTTTATGAGTAATGGTGGAATTTTATTTTTCGAGAATCTATGTTTTTATTATGGACCTATGGTGATTAGGGTTATTTATGGAAATGATTAACCTATCAAAGAGATTATGTTATTGGTTAATTACACTCTAGTATGACACTTTATGGGTAGTCAATATTATGTTGAGTTAAATGTTAATATTTACTGTGGAAGACTATGTGATTAAATCCTTCTGATTTTTGGATTACAATCATGGTTTAGGTAAGATTGACGAATTTAAAAAAAATTATTGATTGTTCTTTTCCGAACTTTGGGTATTATTTGTCGAATTTTGGTGATTAAGAGTAGAATTTATTTTTTTATGTATTGTTCTTTTTGGGAGGGATTATCAGATCTTGTACTAAATGTCTTGGTTTTAGTTGATGTCTAAACACAAGGGAAATATATAGTTCATATTTTGTGGATTATCTGATACTCTAGAAGTTGATTCTAGCACTTTTAATGTGACCAAGTCTGTTTGAATACTCATCGTTTGAGAAAACATGAGTTTGTGGTAGAAATTTAGTAAAGGATGAATGTCTACATGGAAAGTTAATATGTTTCCTTATGTTTTTAGTTATGATCATTAATAAATTCTTCACCTTTATAAAAAGTATCATAAAACAAAAACATTGTCCATTAACTTTCCATATTGAGGAATAAAATATCATTTAACATATCACAAGTTTGTGATTTTATGGTGGTTAATATTCTGCTAATCATGTTTTCTACCACTCTCCATCAAACCTTGATGGTTTTTTCTGTTCGATATTCATGATTTCTTATATGGAATCCTAGTATGGAACATATTTTGTGACCTTTTAATTTCTTTTTATTTCTATTTATGTGATATTTTTTTTGTTGACTCTTTTACCTATATGAGACTTTTAATGAAGTTTCCAAGCCCAATTTTAAAATTGCAAGGATGCAAGTTCCAAAAGGGGGGAAGGATGTAACATCCTTAGTAAATAAATAATATAACATTATCATATTTTTTAATATTTTTGAATTGAATATAAATTTTATCTTAAAGTGGATGTTATATTCAATGGCGTACCTCACACACAACGATAGGTTTTCCAAAGTCTTATGTTGTACACAATGCGAAGTCATACTGGAAAACAATATATTATTATCATTTTAAAGTGTATTTAATGCCAACTTTTGTAATGGTTGGAATGAATATAACTAACTAAAATATGATTATACATGTTTTTAAATGTTTTTACATTTATCCCATAATATATGGAGGATTAAAATCTGAATGAATCTATTTTTAAGAAAAAATACACTAATATTCTTTAAAAGACCGATTTACCTACATTTTATAGAAACCCTTCATTAAATATACATTTCGTCACTTTTAAACTTATATTTGATTGAATAAAATACGCCTTTAGAATCAGGACATCAAAATTTACGTTGGGTAAATTTTTGTTATTTTTCTGAAAAAAATCATTTTTTTATAAATTGTGAAAAATACTATATTTCAATTCAAAACTACCTTTCAATATAATATATTTATATGGATAGATTATATTTTATGTTTATTTTATAGTGTAATTAAATTAAAATTTTACCATTTAATCTAATGTTTGTCATTAGATGTAATTTCACTTTGAAATTGGATATAATCAAATGTGAATCTTTTGATAGTAATTATTTCTTTAAAGCCGGGATTTTTGTTTTGACAGCAGAAATTAATTTTAAATTATTTAATCCAACATGTATGTTTTGAATTTTTTAAAATATAAATCATTTTTGAATTCATATAATCAAATATATCTTAGGATTATTTTTTGGTATTTTTCTGAAAAAAACATCAATTTTTGATGAATGGTGAAAACACTTAGTAGTTGTTAAAAATCCGACTTTTTCATTTAATTAAAATCTTACCGCTTCTATGAATTGAATTTAAAAAATCTGGAAAACATGGTTTTTATTAGTATGTAAAATTTGGTTCAATAAGATGAAAATAATTTTTTTTTAAATAGTATCTTTTGACTTTTATTTTCCGCGGTTAAAGGTAAATAAGGAAATTTAAGGAAAAAAATATGTTTTAATAATATCAAATTATCTTAACACTTATCATAACCTTATTTTATTAGTCACGTCGGACCATGGGCATCCATGGGTAGATTTTTGGACCCCATGGAGCCACAAAAGAGTGATAGTGACACTTTATATTAATTAATTTAAAATAATGACAAAAATCACATAAACATATATCTTTTAGTAAATAAATATTTACATGGGGTTATAAAAATTATATAAATGACTATAAATATTAATTTTAATGATAAAAATATCTCCTTCATCAGGGTATTTTGTTTTATAATTTTTACTCAATATATAAATTATATTATTTATGACACAATAATGATGATGTGTTTATCTCATTCATGAATGATTTAAATAAATATAATTGTAAAAATTTAAACAATATCCAAAACCTGCACAATAATTATTGGGATATTTCATTTCAAACTTGATTCATATTTTCTTCTACTTTAATGAGTTTTGGACATTTAGAAACTGATAATCATTATAAAGTAAAAAAATATTTTTAAACTTTTCAAAAGAGTCCCTCTTCCCCCTTATAAAAAGACCTCACCTTTAAATCATTACTCACACCTTTCAAGACCCTTGTCTTGTTCAACCTCTACCCAATTATACTCCCTACATCCCTCTCATCCACCTAGATGCCTTACCATAGGCAGAAGGCTCTTCCATAAATCCTTTTGGTTCAAACCAAAGGGAGTTACACGATTTAATGGTAACGTCTTCTCGTAAGTTATTTTATTTTATTTTCCATATATAACCCCCTAAAATCTTTTTATTACATTATTTATTATCAATATACTAGGTTGTTGTTATGATAATGATTCAATCTACCCTTACACTCACCTCCATCTAATGGGTAAAGAACATACTGTTTCTGTGGATAATGAACTACTACCTCACGAAATGATGATTGATCAATTATCTCATACCACCTCATATGGTGGCCATTAATATGGAACTATATTTACATGTGATATATATTATATTTATATTTTCTCTATACTTCATTAATTTTCATTTATAGTATACCGTTATGGTTTGAATTATGTGTAAACATGATAATTTCATTTGTGGAAATGCGGACCACTTCCCCCTAAAAGTGATATGACTCGTTCATGCCATACGTGGAATGTATAAAGAACGGTGTTATTGAAATAATAAATTATATTATACTTTAATTATAATAAACATATGTATCATTATTTTTTCATTTAATTAAAATATGAAATTGAAATGGAAAAGCGTTCATGCGTCTGTACAGCTTACCATCTCCCTGAACTGTGCATTTCTTTTCTTATCTCCAAATTTTATGTACTATTATAAATAAATATATATACTGGAAATATATGATATATATGATATCCAAATCATGAATATAATTATATAGATAATGGAATATTTACCACATGAACAACTTGTAATTATAAGAAGTTCATTTTTTACTAATTACCAAATATTGACAAAACTACCATCATTAACATAAATAATTACATAATTTTAAAACATTTTAATAAGTGATATTGTAACACCCCGACCCCATTTACCCAGAGTCGGTGCATTATTACATAACATTGGCATGATCACAAGAAAGATCAAATCTCGAAAGACCGATTGGTTTAGTAGCCTTGGAAACACTAGATATAATCATAAAGTTTTACATTACATTTCAAAGTGAAAAACTACTACAACAACAAAGTCTTCATATCCACACTATTAACCCCTCATTATATCCCAGCAAGTCATTCATAATTTACTTCTTCACTACCTGGGAAAAATAAAACATAGAAAAGAGGTGAGCTCAAATGCCCAGTAAAGATAACAATATAGCGGAACATTCAAAATAATCATAAACATTTAAGGAAATGAATTACTAAAACAAAAGCCTTTTAAAATTGAACTTCAACATAGTATGGAAAAAGTAAAATGAAATAATGCCATTTACTTATTCACATGGATGCAATATCAATAACCACTTTCATAATGTTGGAATGCATAATGCCAGACTATCATAACCACATAGCCAAGGCCTCGTGCCAAGACTACAAATAAGATTTTGTCAAGGCCTTGTGCCAAGACACTAGTTTGTCTCATGAGACCTACCGATGCATCGAGGAGCTATAGCGGGCTCCACCAGTCACTTATTAAGTCTAATGCATTCCCATATGAAAAGGTTTAAACATAACATAAACCTTCGTATTAAAACTAGCATACGAAATGTCAATAATTTCACCATAAACTATGAATGGTATAAAAATAGCACATCCATAGTCAAACATATCACAAAACCTTCAATACAATATATAAGTTTTGTATCATAATAAATCAACTTCAAATAATCTTAAAATCCATCAAAGGATGTTGACATAGATGAAATCAAAATTCTTTTTAAAGAAATATCTCCTTTTGTTTTGAAATCATTTAAGGTTCATATAAAATAAAACATTTTCATTGAAAATATTCTTATAAGCTTGTATGGAAAGCTTCGACGATTTTATAACGGCGGAAAATAACCGCACCCTCCGTATAAGTTAAAAAAACATTCTTACCTCAATTCAGTCGAAAAGGTTAAAAAGGACCTTGTTTTGAAAACGACGGAAAGATTCCTTTATAAACCTCTTATAAAAAGTCAAACAAGGGTATAAATGACTTTAACTCATATTCTTGTAAATAGTAAAAAATTTTTGAAATACATTTCAAAGAAACATGGATGTGGATGATAAAGAGATCCCAGTAGATTATTACGTATAATACAACCTCGGATAATGAAGAGATTGTGAAATAACCCTTACCTTGTACTTTTCCTTTGTTGGGGTCGGTTAACATCCTGTATAATGGTGAAATAATTGTTATTAAATTATACAAGAATCATATACATTAATATGATATCATATATGATCTTTTAACATTGCTTTATTAATAATATCTTAGTATTATCATTGTTTCAGGTGATAATCGATTCGTTAAATGTTTGGTTACGTAAGACATGTTTGTAATGGATAGATTAAATCTTATTCATAATCATAATGATACTAACATTATTTTTAACCCTAAAATGAGAATAATACTTGAATGGATATTATGGAGGATGGATCTCACCGCGTTCGTGGAGACGGTAGTCCGTACGTACGCACGAACGCTACTTCCATTTAATTTTTATTTTAAAAGAATTGAATCCAAATGATACATAGGTATATTACTATTCCAGTATAATATAATATTTTATATATGTTACTTAAGTTCATTAACACCATCCTTTATACGTTCCATGTGTGGTATGAACGAGTCATATCATTTTAAGGGGGCGGTAGTCCGCACTTCCTCAAATGAAATTATCGTATGTATATACAACATGAAACGAATAATGGTATGAAATAAAATGGAATTACAGAAGATTATATATAAAATATATATCATTAATATCATATTTAATTACAGTGCCATCATAATGGCCACCATGAGAGGCGGTAAGATGTATTTGAACAATCATCGTTTCGTGAGGCGTTAGTTTGTCATCCACAAAAACATTATGTCCATCATCCATTAGATGGAGTTATGTGTATGTGTAGTTTGAATCCTTCTTATAACAACATCCTAGTATATTTAGGATACTGGTGTTGTTACAAAAGAAAGGAAATAAAAAGAGTTTGGGGGTTGGAGAAGCAAAATAAAGGAAAATAATTTAAGAGAAATCGTTACCTTTAATTTAGGTAACTCACTTTGGTTGGAACCAAAGGACTTCTTGAAATGATTTATGCCTAAGGGGAAGCTTCAAGGAGGAGGAGAGGGATGTGGGGAGCTTATTTGGGCAGATTTTGGATGAGCCAAGTGGCTTGAGAGGTGTGAGGAATGAGTAGAAGTGGTCTCCTTTTATAAGGGAGAAGAGGGGCTATTTAGGAAAGAGTGAAAGTATTACTTTATAATATAATTATATTCGGTTTATAATGGTCCAAAAATCATTGCGGTCGAAGATAAGATGACTAATATTCTTAATAACATCAACCAATAAGAATTGGACAGGTTTTAGATAATATTTTAATCATTATAATCTTATTTATTTAAATGATTTATTAATGAGGTAAACATTGCATCATTATTGTGTCATTAATAATTTAAATTATTTGATGTCTAAAAATTATAAATAAAATATCATTATGTAGGAAATCTATTTATCTTTCTAATGAATATTTATAATCGAAAATCCAACATGTATAACCCTATGTAAAAATTGTTCTTCTAAAAGATGTAAGCTTATGCCATTTTTATTTTTATTTTAACTTTATTAATATAAAGTGTCCCTACCACATACAAGTGGCTCCAAGGGGTCCCCAAATTGACACAAGGATGCTCATGGTCGGGTATGTGTCCACCAATAAGGTTAGGACACATTTTAGGGTAATTTTGTATTATTATAATATTATTTTTTAACCCTTATTTACCGGATTTACCCTTAACCATGGTAAATAAAATATTTACCACAGTAATTATTCAAAATGTCTAAAAATAAAAGTTACCTATTTACACAATTTGGACATCCTGATTCCAAATATGGAATCCATTTTTCTAAATTCAAAACACAGAAGTGGCAGAAATTAATTTAAAATTAATTCCCGCTGTCAAAACAAAAAGCGTGTTTTTAATAGGTAATAACTATCAAAAGATTGACACTCGTTTATATTCGGTTTAATTGTAAAATTATGTCCAATGACCAACATTATATTAAATGGTAAAAATATATTCTAAATATACTTTAAAACCACTCAAATTCATAATTTATCACTATTTATTATTTTGATTAAAAAAGTTGTTTTTAATTAAAATTTAGTAATTTTCACTATTCATCAAAATATGAAAGTTATCCGAAATATACCAAAATTTCACCTTAGGCTAAATTCGATATTCCGAATCCAAAAATGAAGTCCATTTTCAAATATAAAATATATATAATTTCAAAAAGTAGGTGTTACTATTCATAACGGCTAGTTTGATTAGTTATGGTGTGTTAGAACTCGGTGTTGCGTACAACACATGCTATCACATTATTCAAAGAGAAGCGTACCGTAGAAGCTTGGGGTGTTACATTCTCCCCTACTTCAAATAATTGCGTCCTCGCAATTTCTAGGGTATTACTACATAAAAAGACTCGGGTGTTTCTTCATCATAAGTTCCTCGGGTTCCCACGTTGCCTCTTCCATCTTATGGTTTCTCCACAAAACTTTTACCAGACGCGTCGTCCGGTTTCTCAGCACTTGTTCTCTCGTATCAAGAATCTCGACAGGCTCTTCGCAATAAGACAGATCGGGTTCCAGTTCTAATTCCTCATAGGTGAGTACATGCGTCGGATCAGGCATGTATTTCCTCAATAGAGATACGTGGAACACATCGTGAACTTTGGAGAGACTTGGCGGCATTGCCAATCGGTAAGCTACAACCCCAATTCGTTCTAGAATTTCGAAAGGTCCGATGTACCTGGGACTCAATTTACCTTTCTTACCAAAACGTATGACTCCCTTCCATGGAGATACCTTTAGGAAAACATGATCACCGACTTGAAATTCCAAATCCTTCCTTCGATTATCGGCATAGCTCTTCTGCCTACTTTGAGCTGCTTTGATGTGATTTTGGATTACTTTCACCTTTTCCACCATTTCCTCCACCAGTTCTGGGCCTACAAGTTTTCTTTCACCAACGTCATCCCAACAGGTTGGTGTACGACATCTTTTTCCGTATAACTCTTCATATGGTGCCATCTGAATACTCGAATGGAAGTTATTGTTATAGGAAAATTCTACCAGAGGTAAATATTGATCCCACATACCCTGAAAGTCAAGTGAGCAAGATCTCAACATGTCTTCTAAGGTCTGAATAGTCCGTTCTGATTGTCCGTCTGTCTGAGGGTGGTAAGCAGTGCTCAAATGAAGTTCAGTATCCAGAGATTTCTGAAGGCTTTTCCAGAATATTGAAGTAAAACGGGGATCACGATCAGAAACAATCGATAGGGGTACTCCATGAAGTCTCGCAACTTCATTAATATATAGTCTTGCTAGACGTTCCAGGGGTAGATCTTCTCTTATAGCAAGAAAATGTGTTGTCTTGGTAAGACGATCAACAATAACCCATATTGCATCGTTCCTTCTAGGAGTCTTTGGTAGCCCCATGACAAAGTCCATCGTAACATTGTCCCATTTCCACTCCGGTATGGGAAGAGGTTGCATGACTCCTCCAGGCTGTTGCCTTCCAGCTTTCACTTGTTGACAAACCATACATCTTGACACAAAATCAGCAATCTCCCTCTTCATGTTGTCCCACCAAAAATGTTCCTTCAAATCTCTATACATTTTGGTGCTCCCAGGGTGTATAGAGAAATTGGAACTATGAGCATCATCTAGCAGTTCCCTTTTTAGATCAGGTATATTGGGAACACAAAGTCTCTTCCCGAATTTCAAAATTCAATCTTCATACACAAAGTCTCTCAATCTCCCATCATTCACAGCTTTAATCTTCTTTTGGAATTCTTCATCATCGGTCTGAGAACTCTTAATCCTTTCTAGTAAAGATGGTTTGGCAACCATTTGAAAAAGAATTGATGTTTCACCTTCCCTGGTTATTCCCATGTCCATCTTCACTAGATCCATGAAAATTGGATCCCTTTCAATTCTCATATTGTTCAAAACTCCATGGTCTTTTCTACTCAAAGCATCTGCCACCTTGTTTGCCTTCCCTGGGTGGTAGTGTATCGTACAATCATAATCCTTGAGTAATTCAAGCCATCTCCTTTGCCTCATGTTGAGTTCTTTTTGTGAGAAAATATACTTCAAACTCTTGTGATCAGTATAAATCTCACATTTTTCACCATAGAGGTAGTGCCTCCATATCTTCAAAGCAAAGATCAATGCTGCTAACTCGAGATCATGATTAGGATAGTTTTGTTCATGAATTTTCAACTGTCGTGATGCATAGGAAATAACTCTATCATTCTGCATAAGGACACAGCCAAGTCCTTTCTTCGATGCATCACTATAAATAACGAACCCATCATTCCCCGATGGTAGAGTCAATATAGGAGCATTGACTAATCTTCTCTTCAGTTCTTCGAAACATTCTTCACACTCTTTTTTCCAAACAAATTTAACCCCTTTACGTGTGAGCTTCGTTAATGGGTTAGCCAATCGGGCAAAATTCTGGACGAAACGTCGATAATAACCTGCCAAACCAATAAAACTACGTACCTCAGTTATACTCGTAGGTGCTGGCCATTCTTGTATTGCCTTGGTCTTAGAAGGATCAACAGAGATTCCATCTTTGGAGACAATATGGCCAAGAAAAGAAATTTCATGAAGCCAGAATTCACACTTGCTAAACTTCCCATATAATTCATGCCTCCTCAGAGTCTTCAAGATAATGCGTAAGTGATTTTCATGATCTTCGTAGGTTTTGGAATATACCAGAATATCATCAATAAATACCACCACAAATTCATCGGGATACTCCTTGAAAACTCTATTCATCAGATCCATGAATACAGAGGGTGCATTAGTCAATCCAAATGGCATTAGAATAAACTCGTAATGCCCGTACCTGGTTCGAAATGCTGTCTTCAGAATGTCTTCCTTCTTCACACACAACTGATGGTATCCAGATCGAAGGTCAATCTTTGAAAAGTATTGAGCTCCATGCAGTTGGTCAAATAAATCATCAATACGAGGTAGGGGATACTTGTTCTTTATCGTTATAGCATTGATCTCCCTGTAGTCGATACATAACCTCATAGATCCATCTTTCTTTTTAACAAAAAGAACAGGGGCTCCCCATGGAGAAACACTAGGGCGAATAAATCCCTTATTACTCAATTCCTCTAGTTGTTTCTTTAGTTCGACTAATTCAACAGTGGCCATTCTATAAGGGGTCTTCGATATAGGCCTTGATCCAGGAATCAAATCATTGGAAAACTCAACATCTCGTTCTGGAGGATGTCCAGGTAAATCTTCCAGAAATACATCTACAAATTCTTTCACAACAGGTACATTCTCTATTTGAACATTCCTTTCCTCTCCGATAGTTATTTCATTCTCTTCCTCCCCAATAATTGAATTATGTTGAGCTACTGGTGGTGGATCTAAATAAGAATTAGGTGGTGACGATTCTGCTCTAAAAATAAGGTGCTCCTTATCATTATCATCAAGAATCGTAACCTCTTTCTTCTTACAATAAATCTTCGCATCATAGTCCGAAAGCCAGTCCATACCCAGGATTATATCAAACTCAATCATAGGTATGACGATGAAATCAGCAGATAAAGAAAATTTATGTGCTCTAATGGGGACTGATTCACAAAACTTTGTTGCAACGATACTTCCCTTAGGAGTTTTAACTGACAACTCCCTTATTAAATCAAATTGGAAATATCTAATTTTCGTAGCAAACTGGGAAGATATGAAACAATGCGATGATCCAGAATCAAATAATGCATTTGCTAAACTTGAGGAAACCATTAAATTACCTGCCACCACGTCTTTCGGAGCTTCTACCTCAGCAGTAGTGATAGCATAATCCTGGCCTTGATCCCTTGGCCTTTTCTGAGGTAAGTTCTCCTGACGCTTAGGACATGCATTTGCATAATGCCCCATCTCCCTGCAATTGTAGCACTGAATGTTGGTAGCTTCCTTCTTCCCCTTGCAATCATGAGCTTGGTGGCCTTTTTCACCACACTTGTAACAGACTCCCATTCCCTTCAAGCAAGTACCGCGGTGTTTCTTCCCACATTTACCACATGATGGATATTCAACCTTTCCTTTCTTCCCCTTATTTCCATTCCCAGATTGATCAGCAGGTCTCTTCTTCTCTTGCTTTGCTTTAAAGTCATAAGACTTAGAGAATTCTTTTTCGGTCTTGATAGCACATGAGACAATGTCTTCGTACGATGAAAAGGATTGTGAGACTAATGCTCGATGGAGAAATGGTTTTAACCCATCAAAGAAACGATCAATCATACTTCTTGGGTTACGAATATAATCACCAGCGTACCTCGCTAACCTTGTAAAGTTAGCCTCATACTTTGTGACATTCTCATCCTCCTTTTGTCTCAGACTCAGAAATTGCCTTTCCATATCTGCTCGATGGTCGCGAGGGAAGTATTTTTCTAAAAACAGCTCATTGAACTCCCTCCATTCCATATTTGATACTTCATCATCTTCCTTTGTATTTTGAATCAATGACCACCATTGATCAGCATCTCCAGTGAGGCGGTAAACTCCCATGATAACTTTTTCCCTTTCACTGCTCCCCAAAGCCTGAAATATTTTCTCTAGGGAAAATATCCATTTCTCAGCTACTAATGGATTTGTATTCCCATTGAACGTTGGTGGTTGTTGCCTCATGAATCGATCTAACATTGATCCTCCACGCTGCGGATCAGGGTGCTCCATACGGGTAAGGTTATTATTCATAACCTGAGTAAGTTGTCCCAGTATGGTGATTAGCTGATCAGCACCAGTTGCATCACCAGCCCCACTATAATTATCTTGAGCAGGAGGGAAATCCCTACATGGAGTGCGTGAATTGATACGGTTTCCATTTCTTCCACTAGGCGCCATTTCTAAACAATGGCATAAACTAGATCAGTTTATGAATCAAAATACATAATCCCATACTTATAAAACACTTAACATAAATTGAACTATTTATGGATATAATCCATAATCGTAAGAATGTTTTCTTTGAGGAAGTATATACTCATAATCCCTTCAAAATGATTTGTAAAGAAAATGAGAGTTATCCTAAGCGTATCCCCCGAGAGTGTCGTAACCAAGAGTGCAGCAAGGCCCGTTGTCGTGCACCAGTTCTCGTTCGAGTCTAGCTCAAAGCGGTGTTTTCGGGTTTTACCCCTAGGTACATCTGTGCCAGAGCCGCCTCTACCTGCTCGTATCCAGACAGGGATGTATTGCTTGGAAAACTCACAAAATCTCTACAATACCAAAATTCTAGGAAGTTCTTCTATACTAATCCTCAAAGTTCATCTTAGGTCTACGTGCTCTAATCAGAGTTTATCTAAATCTAGCTTCCAAGGTTTGTACTAAACTTCCTCTGATACCAACTGTAACGCCCCAACCCCAGTTACCCAGAGTCGGTGCATTATTACATAACATTGGCATGATCACAAGAAAGATCAAATCTCGAAAGACCGATTGGTTTAGTAGCCTTGGAAACACTAGATATAATCATAAAGTTTTACATTACATTTCAAAGTGAAAAACTACTACAACAACAAAGTCTTCATATCCACACTATTAACCCCTCATAATATCCCTGCAAGTCATTCATAATTTACTTCTTCACTACCTGGGAAAAATAAAACATAGAAAAGGGGTGAGCTCAAATGCCCAGTAAGGATAACAATATAGCGGAACATTCAAAATAATCATAAACATTTAAGGCAATGAATTACTAAAACAAAAGCCTTTTAAAATTGAACTTCAACATAGTATGGCAAAAGTAAAATGAAATAATGCCATTTACTTATTCACATGGATTCAATATCAATAACCACTTTCATAATGTTGGAATGCATAATGCCAGACTATCATAACCACATAGCCAAGGCCTCGTGCCAAGACTACAAATAAGATTTTGTCAAGGCCTTGTGCCAAGACACTAGTTTGTCTCATGAGACCTACCGATGCATCGAGGAGCTATAGCGGGCTCCACCCGTCACTTATTAAGTCCAATGCATTCCCATATGAAAAGGTTTAAACATAACATAAACATTCGTATTAAAACTTGCATACGAAATGTCAATAATTTCACCATAAACTATGAATGGTATAAAAATAGCATATCCATAGTCAAACATATCACAAAACCTTCAATACAATATATAAGTTTTGTATCATAATAAATCAACTTCAAATAATCTTAAAATCCATCAAAGGATGTTGACATAGATGAAATCAAAATTCTTTTTAAAGAAATATCTCCTTTTGTTTTGAAATCATTTAAGGTTCATATAAAATAAAACATTTTCTTTGAAAATATTCTTATAAGCTTGTATGGAAAGCTTCGACGATTTTATAACGGTGGAAAATAACCGCACCCGCCGTATAAGTTAAAAAAACATTCTTACCTCAATTCAGTCGATAAGGTTAAAAAGGACCTTGTTTTGAAAACGACGGAAAGATTCCTTTATAAACCTCTTATAAAAAGTCAAACAAGGGTATAAATGACTTTAACTCATATTCTTGTAAATAGTAAAAATGTTTTGAAATACATTTCAAAGAAACATGGATGTGGATGATAAAGAGATCCCAGTAGATTATTACGTATAATACAACCTCGGATAATGAAGAGATTGTGAAATAACCCTTACCTTGTACTTTTCCTTTGTTGGGGTCGGTTAACCTCCTGTATAATGGTGAAATAATTGTTATTAAATTATACAAGAATCATATACATTAATATGATATCAGATATGATCTTTTAACATTGCTTTATTAATAATATCTTAGTATTATCGTTGTTTCAGGTGATAATCGATTCGTTAAATGTTTGGTTATGTAAGACATGTTTGTAATGGATAGATTAAATCTTATTCATAATCAGAATGATACTAACATTATTTTTAACCCTAAAATGAGAATAAGACTTGAATGGATACGATGGAGGATGGATCTCACCGCGTTTGTGGAGACGGTAGTCCGTACGTACGCACGAACGCTACTTCCATTTAATTTTTATTTTAAAAGAATTGAATCCAAATGATAAATAGGTATATTACTATTCCAGTATAATATAATATTTTATATATGTTACTTAAGTTCATTAACACCATCCTTTATATGTTCCATGTGTGGTATGAACGAGTTATATCATTTTAAGGGGGCGGTAGTCCGCACTTCCTCAAATGAAATTATCGTATGTATATACAACATGAAATGAATAATGGTATGAAATAAAATGGAATTAAAGAAGATTATATATAAAATATATATCATTAATATCATATTTAATTACAGTGCCATCATAATGGCCACCATGAGAGGCGGTAAGATGTATTTGAACAATCATCGTTTCGTGAGGCGTTAGTTTGTCATCCACAGAAACATTATGTTCATCATCCATTAGATAGAGTTGTGTGTATGTGTAGTTTGAATCCTTCTTATAACAACATCCTAGTATATTTAGGATACTGGTTTTGTTACAAAACAAAGGAAATAAAAATAGTTTGGGGGTTGGAGAAGCAAAATAAAGGAAAATAATTTAAGAGAAATCGTTACCTTTAATTTAGGTAACTCACTTTGGTTGGAACCAAAGGACTTCTTGAAATGATTTCTGCCTAAGGGGAAGCTTCAAGGAGGAGGAGAGGGATGTGGGGAGCTTAGTTGGGCAGAGTTTGGACGAGCCAAGTGGCTTGAGAGGTGTGAGGAATGAGTAGAAGTGGTCTCCTTTTATAAGGGAGAAGAGGGGCTATTTAGGAAAGAGTGAAAGTATTACTTTATAATATAATTATATTCGGTTTATAATGGTCCAAAAATCATTGAGGTCGAAGATAAGATGACTAATAATCTTAATAACATCAACCAATAAGAATTGGACAGGTTTTAGATAATATTTTAATCATTATAATCTTATTTATTTAAATGATTTATTAATGAGGTAAACATTGCATCATTATTGTGTCATTAATAATTTAAATTATTTGATGTCTAAAAATTATAAATAAAATATCATTATGTAGGAAATCTTTTTATCTTTCTAATTAATATTTATAATCGAAAATCCAACATGTATAACCCTATGTAAAAATTGTTCTTCTAAAGGATGTAAGCTTATGCCATTTTTATTTTTATTTTAACTTTATTAATATAAAGTGTCCCTACCACAAACAAGTGGCTCCAAGGGGTCCCCAAATTGACACAAGGATGCTCATGGTCGGATATGTGTCCACCAATAAGGTTAGGACACGTTTTAGGGTAATTTTTTATTATTATAATATTATTTTTTAACCCTTATTTACCGGATTTACCCTTAACCATGGTAAATAACATATTTACCACAGTAATTATTCATAATGTCTAAAAATAAAAGTTACCTATTTACACAATTTGGACATCCTGATTCCAAATATGGAATCCATTTTTCTAAATTCAAAACACAGAAGTGGCAGAAATTAATTTAAAATTAATTCCCGCTGTCAAAACAAAAAGCGTGTTTTTAAGAGGTAATAACTATCAAAAGATTGACACTCGTTTATATTCGGTTTAATTGTTAAATTATGTCCAATGACCAACATTATATTAAATGGTAAAAATATATTCTAAATATACTTTAAAACCACTCAAATTCATAATTTATCACTATTTATTATTTTGATTAAAAAAGTTGTTTTTAATTAAAATTTAGTAATTTTCACTATTCATCAAAATATGAAAGTTATTCGAAATGTACCAAAATTTCACCTTAGGCTAAATTCGATATTCCGAATCCAAAAATGAAGTCCATTTTCAAATATAAAATATAAATAATTTCAAAAAGTAGGTGTTACTATTCATAACGGCTAGTTTGATTAGTTATGGTGTGTTAGAACTCGGTGTTGCGTACAACACACGCTATCACATTATTCAAAGAGAAGCGTACCGTAGAAGTTTGGGGTGTTACAGATATAAATGGAATAATAAACTTCAAAAATATTCTTAAGAAATTATTAGTTAAATGAAGTTTCTTATTAAGGATAATAAAGAACGAATGAGTCAAGTCGGACACGGGGTAAGGGGTTTTTTATCTCACTTTTAATTCTGTGAGATTTCTATTTTCCACCACTTATTTCTTGCATGTGGTGTATTTTTTAATGCCATTAGATGTATATTACCCTGATTATCATTATATTCTGGCTATTATGTGATTCATTTGGTGGTTATTAACTTTTGTTCATACGACTTGATTGATTACAACGTGTTAAGGGGTTTAATCTCACTTCTTATTCCCATGAGATTCATGTTATATTTATAATATTTCCTTTTGTGTAGTGTATGTACTACCTATGATTTTATTCACTGAGTAATATAATTTAATTTATTGGATATTAAATATTTTTTTGTGATCCATCTTTCATATGGTGATTGTTTCCGAAGATACCAAATTGGTAAGTGAACCTTTCACCCTCCTCTTTTTAAAAGACTTATTTTTGTTAGGTTTTTAATATAAATATTCTAATGTTGGGATATATTTCTCTATATCCTTAAGGATTTATATTTTATTTCCATGTGATGAGATAACCTTTTCTCTCTAATTAAATTATTTTATGAATTTTAAAGTGACGTTGTTTGGTTGTCGAATTTCTGTAAGGGAACTTCCTAACCCAATTTCAATTCACTAGGTTAAACATCTACTTATTTATTTTGTTGTGAAATAAATGTGAATGAATGACCTCTTATTGTATCAGACTTTATATCAACTTATATTGAGTGTATTCTTATTTTTAGCACATAATTTGTAAATTGGTTAATCCTTAATCTAATGACATGGTCTTTATAAGGGATTTCGTCTCAATTTACATTCCCTTGAGACTTAATTGTTGTTAGTAGCCAATTCACTTCTATATGGTGTATATACTTCCTTTAGAAATATTATATCATTAATATCCTAATTTTAATGACATTATATTTTTTTTTTTAATTTTATTCTTCAATTATGTTTAGTCATGTGTTTCTCAAGTGTTACGAGACTCCTTAACTAAAACATCGTTTTAAAATCTTTAAAGAATTATTCATCTAAATCTTTCTCATTAATGTTAATGTTTTCATAATGATTTTTAGTATTTATTTATATAGACCTTAATTTTTGAAAATTTTAATTCATCTAGAATCTTCAATGTGGTATGGGACACATTGATTCAAAAATTACTATATTAAATGTTTTAAATGATTTTGAAAATGGTTTTATTATGCCTTGATTGTGTCAATATCTTGAAATGATATCATGTAATTTCAATGTTGAAATTTTATTTGTGAAATGTTTATATTTGGAATATTTTATGTGTTATTATTTTGTAAGGTGTGCTTTCAATGGGTTTTATGGTAATCTTTTGGTTAAAAATGGTAAGCAATGACATTTTATTCTGAGAAGAGTATTTACTACTTCATAATGGTGAAGTGTATTACATATGATAAAGTATTCATGGATTACCTATTATTTTAAAAAACTATTAGTTTTAATTCTTTCTGAATCCCTTACTATTCTTTATTCTCATTCCATTATTTTGAATTGTTTTTCACCAGACATGAAGTGTAATAGGGACAAGGATGGGATCAAGGAAAAGTAATGATGTCTAAAACATAATACTAGACACGTTTCTTTTTAATAGTTTATATTTTATTAATAATGGACATTGATTAGTAGTGTCTACATGTAATATTCAAGCTTAAATGTAGTAGTTAAAGCCTAATTCTCTATAATTCTAAACCTGAAAAGATCCTCGATGTGAATTCTTTATTTAACTCAATATTATGTTAAGTTTAAGGTTGGGTCCTTAAACATATCCTGCATGATTAGATTTTTTTTTGTATGTGTCCCATCTAAATGAGGAAATTACCATGTGTTAGTGTTAAGCATGTATTGCTGGCTATTGAATGTATTTTGAGCTTATTGCTCGAATAATAAATGGTTAAACAGGAAGCACCCATGGGTCTTCCTTGTAAATGAGACTTAAATGGTGTTGGACTTGGACTCCCTTTATTGTGTGTTTTTAACCAATGGCACTGAATGTTAATTATGAAAATAATGATTTATCAATAGGATAATAATATGATTTTATAGGGTAGGATGGGTAATAAGGTATATAATTGAATAATTAATTATATAGACATGAGATCGAAAAATTGTGGTATTTAAAAAATATTGAGAATATTTAATATTTTGATACATTCAGAATATAAATTGAAAAATGTTAATAATTAATTCATGGATTAATTATTACATTTTAATTGGTAAATTGTTAATTAATTGATGAACAGATTAAATAAATCTGATTTAATTATATAATATGGGAATTAATTAATTTTCATGGGTTAAATTATGTTTGTTAATTTATTGTTTGTTACAATTGTGGGCCAAGGGAACCTTTGGATGCATATTTGTTTTTCAATGTCATAAGTTGTTTTGTATGGAGTTTTTAAAAAATATGATTGGCTGTTTTAGATGGTTGATAAATTTCTGGGCATGTCTTAACATGTTTTGAGATGATTATAACATGCATGTAAATTGTTAAATTCTAGGACGAATCAATGTTTGAGTGGTTGAGTTAAAACTTATAAATGAATTGGAATAAATAAATGTTGAGTTAATTATTTAGTTTGATTTTTATGAATAATTAATTCTTAATTATTTATTATCTATTGAGATGTTGAATGGTTAATTAATTGTTGACTTATTTGAATGACGATTTATGTTCGAAAATTAGTTATAAATTAATTAATGGACTGGGTTAATTAATTTATGAATTAATTGATGGATGGTTTTGGGTGTTAGTCATGGAGTTCTACACTAATGATAAATATATGTGTGTGATTGATTAATGGGTTTTGAGGTAAGAAATTATGCTCCAAATACTCATGTGGTTCTAGGCATGGCGTTTAACACCCAGCTTGCATGAAAAAATTCACTTATGGTATAGGGACTGATACTCCAAATACCCATGGGTTGTGAGACAAGCACTGATGCTATAAATACTAATGAGGGTTCTAGACATTATGTTCTACACCAATTAATTGTCCTTGGGATATGGGTCCAATTGTTCGTACATGAAATGAATTAATTGGTTAATGAAAACTATTGTGACATTATGATTTGTGTATTGAATATGATGAAGGATTCAAACATATCAATGAATTATGTGAATCACTGTTAGTTGACAGACAGAGGAGAGATTAACTATTTTAATTTTATGGGCATAGATAAAATATATAAATGATTAAATTGAATATCTTATGATTTCTTTTCCATGCCAAAGCACAATCTTGGATTTGGTATTTTCTTGGTTTACTTAGATTTTATTTAAATACATCTATGGTGAGTGACTTATATGGGTCATGTCAGGATTAGGCTGTATCATTATAATTATGTAATTTATCGAGGATTGAATAAATGTTAAATGAAAATGAATGTGTGATAACTGTTGGGTAAATGTGAAAATGTTATAATGCATGTTCATACCCTAGTTGAGAGCTGAATCCAGGACTTAGGTATATAGATACATCGTACTGCATATATTAAATATAAATGATTTCACACTGTTTAAATTATTTTTTGAATGTCTAGAATTGGGGTCGACCCCGGTGGTCCCGATCTACTGAGATTTATATATCACACCCTATACGAGCTGCCTTTGTACTGAGGTACTCTTGTAGATTTTATTTGGTTATAGGATTGTGATGTTAGTAAATACTTAGGAGATTGTTGCAAAGGATCGAACGAGAGATTGGGATTCTCGAGTTGAATGCCTGTACGGATTGGTAGTCTTTTATATGTATTTTACATGATGTTTAAATCATGGTGTGTTGTTTATTTATTTTAATCATCTATCAATAACATGTCATTAATTTATCTATTGTATAATTGGTGTTGGCCTCTTTTATATAGTGAGTACTATTTGTCTTCTACTATTTTTTCAATTGTGTTCTACTACTTCCACTAATGATTGTTATTTACTCTGATATAATGGGGTACAACTCTGATAAGAGGGTATGGTCTCCCCATTTACAATATTTACCCCCTCGATGCTAGTCGGAATCCATTGGCATACGGGGAGACGCGCTTGAGGTCATGTGGCAATCTGTCCGACCACCGGTTCAGGGGTGGGAAGGATAAATATGTTATAATGTGGTATCATCGGTTTAGGTTCTCTTTAATTTTTTTCTTTATATTTTGGAGTTGGTATACAGGAGACTAGGAATGTTTTGGTTATTTTGTTAACAGTCTTATTTGGGACTGATCACCCCATTATAGTAATTGACCACGTGTCCAGGGATGAGAATTAATATTTGTAGTATTTTAGGTTACAATTTATATGATTTCACCTTGAGTGACTGGTGTAGTTTCTTCTTCTTATTTATTATGATAATTTTGAAAAAATATCATTTGCTGGATATGGCAAGGAAGTTGCATTACATCCATCGTGTTAGGCACTTAGAGATTAACATGCCATGCATATATCCCATGTCATGTAGTTTCATTAGTAGTATTCCTATTAATATGGATTATGTGCCTTGAATATATGTCATTTCTTGTACATATTTAGCAGGCCTTTTTAGATAGCATGTTTTGGTGATATAATTGTCATTCTTCGATGATAATATGCAATGCTTATGTGCCATGAATCTGTGTGACATCATGTTTTATTGATTTTAGCATGTTGATCTGAGCTAGAAACTTGTATTTGTAACATCCCAATAAATTATAAATAACAAACTTTTCATATTTATTAATATTTGTGAATTAAATATTAATTTTACATTAAATGGGACGCTATGTTTGATGGCGTGCCCAATACGCAACAACGGGTTTCTTTGAAATCTATGTTGTACAGTAATAATATAATATTATTATTTTAAATGGAAGTTAACTCCAAGATGTTGTATTTTCAGAAATTAAAAAAACTAGCTACAATATGATTATACATGTTTTTTAAATTTATTTACATTAATCCAAAAAAAAGTTAGAGGCTTAAAATATGAATAAATCTAATTTTAAGCAGAATTTACATTAAAAGGTCAATTTACCACCTTTTAATGGAGATCCGTTTTTAAATCTAGTTTTGGTCAATTTCATACATTCAAATTGACCAAATAAAATCATTTTTTGGAATGGGGACATCAAAATTTACTTTGTGTAAATTTTTGGAATCTTTCTAATAAAGTTCATTTTTTTGAATAGTGAAAATATTGTATTTTAATTCAAAACTGCATTTTAATCTAATTAATTTATATGGATAGATTATCTTTTTAATTGGTTTTAAAATGTAATTAGAATTTATTTTTACCATTTAATCCAATATTTGTTATTATAATTAATTTTACTTTGAAAGTGGACATAATGAAGTGTCAATTTTATTATAGTTATTGTTTCTTAAAAACACGCTATTTGTTTTAAAAAAAATAATTAATTTTATATTAATTAATTCCACTTCTATGTCTTGAATTTATCAAAATAGAAACCATTTTTGAATTTGTAATATCAAATATAGCTTAGGCTACATTTTTAGTTGTTTTTTGAAAAAACATCAATTTTTGATGAATAGTGAAACCACTTAGTAGTAGTTAAAAAAATTGACTTTTTTATTTAACTAAAATTTTTCAGCTTCTGTGAATTGAATTTAAAAAATCTGACATACATTGTTGTTATGAGTAAGTAATATGTGATAAATAAGCTGAAAATAATCTTTTTTGAATATTATATTTTGAAATTTATTTACTGTAGTTAAAGGTAAATAAGGTAATTCAAGGTAAAAATAATATTATAATAATTCCAAATTACCTTAACATTTTACCAAACCTTATTGGTCGAGTCATCTAAAATAATGGGAATCTTTGGGTCGATTTTGGGACCCCATTGAGCCCCTTGAGAGTGATAATGACAATTTACATTAATTAACTTAAAGTAAAGTCAAAGATGATGAAAACAAATATATTTTAGTAAATTGATTTATATATGGTGTTATATATGTAATATTTTTAAATATAAAAATTCATTGGAAAGTTAAAATGATTTCCTATATTATGGAATTTTTTTATAATTTTTAAACATCTAATAATTTAAATTATTTATGACACAATAATGATGCAGTTTATACCTCATTACTAAATCATTTAAATAAATAAGATCATAAAAATTAAAATAACATCCAAAACGTGTACAATTTTTATTGGATGATTTTATTTCGACCATGAGTCCTCTTATCTTCTACACTAATGATTTGTGGATATTTTTATACCTAATATCGTCAAATAATAAAATAATATTATCACACTTTTCTAAATAGCCCCTCCTCCCCCTTATAAAAGGAGACTACTTCTAACCAATTCCTCACTCCTCTCAATACATTTATCTCATCCAACCAGTTCCCAATTAAGCTCCCTACATCCCTCAACTTCTCCTAGAAGCCTTAACTTAGGCATAAGGCACTTTAAGAAGTCCTTTTGGATCAAATCAAAGGAAGTTAACCAAATTAAAGGTAACAATTTCTCTTAACTTCTTTTCTTTTATTTTAATTCTACAACCCCTAAACTCATTTTATTATTTTATCTTATAGAAACACATGAATAGTAAATATACTAGGATATTTTTATTAGATGTATTCTAACTATACATACACACACCACCATCTAATGGGTGAAGAACATATTGTTGCTGAGGATGGAAAACTAACGCCTCCCGAAACGATGATTGTTCGAATATCTCCTACCACCTCTAATTGTTTCCAGTAAGATGGAACTGTATTTATATATGATATATATTATGTTTATGTTTTCTTCATGATTCTATATTTTCCATTTATATCATACCTTTATGGTTTCCATTATGGGTAAACCAGATAATTTATTTGAGAAAGTGCGGACTACTTCTCCCTCAATGTGATGTGACTCATTCATGCCATATGTGGGATGTATAAAGGATGGAGTTAATTATATTATATGATATTATACTAGAATTATAATATATCTATGTATAACTATGTTTTAATTCCATTAAAATAACAAAGTGAAATGGAAGTAGCATTCATGCGTATGTACGACTTACCGTCTCCATGAACGATGTATTTCATTTCATATCTCCAAATGTTATGTAATATTAAATACACGAATATACTGGATTTGTATGATATATATGATATCCAAATAATTAATATAATTTTGGAGATAATGGTCTCTTGAACTCATGGACAACTTGTAAATATAAGTTGTTCATTTTTTTTACTCAAGTACCAAATATCGACAAAAATACCATTATTAACTTAAATGACTGCATAATGTTTATAACATGGTAAAACGTGATATAAAAATAATCATTAAAATGTTTTTTAAGAAATTAGAAATTACCATTAGTTTATTATTTAGGAGAACAAGGAAAAAAAAGTCATGTTAGACACGAGTTAAGGGATTTTCTTATCTGACATTAAATTCTGGGAGATTTCCATTGTTCACCACTTATTCATTGCATGTGGTGTATTATGTACTGACATATGATATATAGTATAATTATTATCATTATATTCTTGTTATTTTATGTTCATTTGGTGGTTATTAACTTTTGGTCATATGACTCTGTTGATTACAACGTGGTAAAGGGTTTCATCTCACTTTTTATGCCCGTGAGATTCATGTTATATTTGCCACTGTTTCCTATTGTGTGGTGTATGTTCTACACATGATTTTACTATTTGTGTATTATAAATTAATTTATTAGTATTTACATTTTCATTGTATGATCCTTCTTTCATATGGCATATGTTTTGTAAGTTACCAAATCGGTAAGGGCACCTTTCACCCTTCACTTTTTAAAAGACTTATTTTTGTTATGTCTTTTAATTTACATCTTATTATGTTGGGATATGTTCATCTATATCCTTATTGATTTAAAGATTATATCCAAGTGAAGAGATATCCTTTTCATTTGATCATCTCAATTTCTGAATTTTAATGTGACGCCGTTAGGCTATCGAATTTTTACAAGGGAACTTCTTAAACCAATTTTAATTCATTGGGTTCAACTTGTACTTCTTGAATATGTCATCTTATGAATATGTTTGAATGAACTCTGATTGTTTTACACATAATAACCACTTATATTGGGTGTAATTATATTTTTCACACATAATTGTTGGATTGATTTATCTTTGATTTAAGGATACCATCTTTATAAGGTGTTTCATCTCAATTTACAATTCCACTGAAACTTCATAGTTGTTATGCACCAATTCACTCTTATATTCTGTATATACCATCCTTTGACATATTATACCATTAATAGATTTATTCTCATGATATTATAATGTTCTGATTAAATTTTATTCCTCAATTATTCGTATAAAAGCGTCTCTCTTTTTGTTAAAAAACTCTTTAAATAAAATATCATTTTAAATGGTTAAAAGATTTATTCTTCTAAATAATTCTCATTAATATCCATATTTTCAAAATGGGATTTAGGATTCATTTATATGGACCTTAATGTTTTAAAATTATAATTCATTTAAAATCTTCAAAGTTGCATGGGACACTTTGATTCAAAAATATTTTTTTAAATGGTTATGAAAATGATTTGACAAAGCATTGTTTATTTCAATATCTTGATTTGTTATATTGGAATGTGGAAATGTTATCATTACTTTATACTTATGATATGTGTTATTATTATGGTTATTAGACATTTTTTACGTATACGGGTGGTTCCGTGATAATCCTAGGGTGAGTGAGCCCGAGATAGCTCTTCAATGCATTGGGTAACGTGATGGTGGTAAATATGATGTTTCTCCTAAGGGATTTAGGGAATATACTGTGATGGGTATTCCAATTGTAACTCCCTATGTAGCTATGATAGCAATAATGTATGTTTTATATAGATTCCATAAGTATCCTTTATGATTTATGATTTTGTCTGTTATTCATAAATCAAATGATTTCGTAAGGTATGTTATGATTGAAAAGCATGGTTTCATTGATTTTTATTTATTGATATGATAATGTTTTACTTCATTATTTTATAACCTTACTGAGATTTTTATGCTCATCTCATGTTGTTGAAATGTTTTCCACTGGACATAAAGTTGAATAGGGTTAAGGATGAGATCAAGGAAAAGTCATGCAATCTAAAACATGGAACTAGACATGTTTCTTTTTAAGAGTTTTATTTTTTGAAAAAAAAGGATACTGAGTAGTAGTTTCTACATGTAATATTCAATTTTTAATATAATTGTTATGCCTAATTCTCTAAAACTCTAATCCAGAAAATATCCCCATTGTGAATTATTCATTTAATTCAAGATTATTTTATGTTTAAGGTCGGGTCCTTATATTTGGTATCAGATGTCGGTTTAGACAACTTTAGGGATTTGGATTTTTCATTAGCCACATGCTTAGTCCCTATATCTATTTTTTTAGCTAAATCCTTGTTTTATAACTTTTTTAGATCAAGGAATGTCAGTTACAAATGGAAGGAGGAGGATCTCAAACGAAATTCATATCTCTTCCTGATGACTTGCTTGCAATAATTAATGCAAAGTCATGTTCGGATGATTGTGAAACTTTTTTCTAGCATCCAGTTTACTTGAAAGCATTTGTTTGAGATATCAAACACCTACACTATACCTCGTTATCATTGTGTGTCATGGGTCATATTTAGACAAATACAATTTTCACAATATTCTCATATTTTCAAGAAAGGTAAATATTATAAAGAAATTTTCAAATATATTACCTTATCAAAAGATTGTGTAGCATATTATGATTTTAAAAAAGTTGATGAAGAAGGAGACCCTTGTGTAACAAATTTATATTTTCTTTTACAATATAGTCTCCCAGTACATACCTATGGTATTTTAAAAGGACCATTAATTGAATGTTTCAACTCAAATTCGGTCCGACTATTATATAGAAATATTGTTTAATCAGATGTTTTGAAATTATATGTCATACATGATTATTTTCCAAAACTGTTTTTTTGTGAACATGCATATGACCCATGTTGTACAAGGTGTATTTGGATGGAGGAAGAAAATGATTTTGAAGGATCTCTAAATCTTTGTTTCATTGCATGTACCTTCTACCTATGTAAACAAGTTAATGATGAAACCAAATGGACACCATGATCAAGGTATAATGTTCTTCATTTTGGGGATCATTTTATTTTAACATAAATTGGTGAAATAATACTTCAAGTATTATGATGTTGAGATCATAATGAATTTTGATGAAAATTAAAGGTATAAATAAACCATTGAGGTTAAAACATGTTAAGGTTATTTTTGAGTTTTATAAAAAGGAAAACCTGTAGGAGGGGTGACAACCCGTCCCATCTGGTAAGGCCGCAGGAATCGAAACAACAACTGAAGGGAAATAGGGGCGCATAGCATACCACTAGCCTACTTGTAGTCCCTAGTTAGTATGACTTATTATTTTAGTAAAATGTTTTTATGGAACAAGAATAAGTTGTTTATTTGAACTTTTATTTTATCAAATGGATATAATTAGTATAGAAAAATTATTTTGTGACTAAGTGATAATGGTTTTTGTGGAAGATGTTCTCTCTTTTGAGGAAACATTATATGCCTAAAGAAGATAGAATACTATGGGATTTAAATTGTGGAATAATGGTTGAAATTTTAGTTTGGAAGAATCTATGTTTTTATTGGGGACATATGATGATTTGGTTTATTTATGAAACTAATTAACTTATCATGGAGAATTTGTGATTAGGTTAATTACATTTCAATATGAGATTTTATGAGTAACTAATGTTACTTGGTGATAAATGATATGATTTATCTTAAAATACTAGGTAATTAAATCCTTATCAGATTTGGGTTTCAATCATAGTTTGGATTACATTTAATGAATTTTAGGGATAGTTGTTTATTGAATGGTCTTTGTTGATCTTTTGGTTTTTATTGAAATTTTTTGGATATTAAGAGTAGTTTTTCTTCTAGTAAAAGATTTCCCTTTTTTTGAATTATCTGAACTCTCACTAACCTTTTTGGTTTTCTTTGATGTTTAAAGACAAGGGAAATATATTGTTCATCATTTGTGGATTATGTTATTCTCTAGAAGTTTATTATAGCGCTTTTAATGTGAACAAGTCATCTTGAATACTCACTGATTGGAGACAATATGAATTTGTGATAGAAATATAGTAATGGTTGAAATTTTGCATGACAATTATGTTTCCATACGTTTTTAGTTAAGACTATAAATAAATTTCCTTTATAATAAGTAACATAAAACAAAATCTTTGTCAGTTAACTTTTTCTTTTGGGGAATCAAAGACTGTTTAACCCATCACATGTTTTTGATTTTTTGTGGTTAACTTCTCCTAATCATGTTTTCTATCACTCTCCATCAGAACATGACCGTTTTTTCTTTCTTTCATATCTGTTTTTTCCTATAAGAAATCCTAGTGTGGGTTATCTTGAGTGACATTTGTATTTCTCTTTCTTTCTTTTAATGTGATAGTTTTACTGACTCTTTTCCGATGTGGGACTTTTAATGAAGTTTCCAAGCCTAGTTTTAAAACTACGAGGACACAATTCCCAAAAGGGGGGAAGGATGTAACATCCTAGATAAATAAGGAATAAGACACATTTCATATTTATTAATATTTTTGAATTAAATATTAATTTTACATTAAAGGGTATGTTATGTTCGACGGCGTACCCGATACGCAACAACGAGTCTCTTTGAAATCTTACGTTGCTCACTAATAATATAATATTATTATTTTAAATGGTAGTTAACTCCTAGCTGTTTTATTTGAGGGAATGAACAAATATAACTACAATATGATTATACATGTTTGTTAAATGTATTTACATTTATCCAATAAGAAGATAGAGTCTTAAAATATGAATGAATCCAATTTTAAGCAAAATTTACATTAAAAGGTCGATTTACAACCTTTTAATGTCTAACCCTCGTTAAATCTAGTTTTGGTCACTTTAATACATTCATATTGACTAAATAAAATCCTTTTTTATAATTAGGACATCAAAATTTACTTTTTGTAATTTTTTGGATTTTTTCCAATAAAGTTCATTTTTTTAATAGTGAAAATATTGTATTTTAATTCAAAACGGCATTCTAATCTAATTTATATATATGGTTAGATTATATTTTTAATTGTTTTTAAATATTATTTATAATATATTTTTACCATTTAATCCAATTTTGGTCATTATAAATAATTTCACTTTGAAAGTGGACATAAATAAGTGTCAATCTTTTGATAGTTATTGTTTCTTAAAAACACGCTATTTGTTTTTACAACGAGAATTAATTTTAAATTAATTAATTTCACTTATATGTATTTAATTTAGTAAAATAGACATCATTTTTCAATTCGGAATATCAAATATAGCTTAGGCATAATTGTTGGTAGTTTTCTGAACAACTTTAGTTTTTTATGAATAGTGAAACCACTTTGTAGTAGTTAAAAAACTGACTTTTTCTTTTAAATGAAATTTTACGGCTTCTGTGAATTGAATATTGAAAATCTGACAAACATGGTTGTTATTAGAAAGTAAAATTTGGTTCAATAAGATGAAAATAATTTTTGATAAATAGTAACTTTTGACTTATTTACCACAGTTAAAGGTAAATATGGTAATTTAAGATAAAAATAATATTATAATAATTCAAAATTACCTTATCACTTATCCAAACAGTATTGGTTGAGTCATTTAGGACCATGGGCATCTTTGGATAGATTTTGGGACCCCATTGGGCTACATGGGAGTGATAATGACATTTTAGATTAATTAACTTAATGAAAAGGCAAAAATGACAAAAAAATATCTTTTAGTAAATTAATTTTTATATGGTGTTATATAAGTAATAATTTTGAATATAAATATTTTTTGGAAATATAAAAATATTTCCTTCATCATGGTATTTTTATTTATAATTTTTAGACATCAAATAATTTAAATTATTTATGACACAATAATGATGCAGTGTATACCTCATTAATAAATAATTTAAATAAATATGATTATAAATATTAAAATAACACCCAAAACATGTCCAATTCTTATTGGATGATTTTATTCCGACCATGAGTCATATTATATTCTACTATAATGATTTTTGGACCGTTATGAACAGAATATCATTATATAATAAAATAATATTATCACACTTTCCTAAAGAGCCCCTCCCCTTCTTATAAAAGGAGACCACTTCTAACCAATTCCTCACACCTCCCAAGCCATTTGGATCGTCCAACATATTCCAAATTAAGATCCCAAAATCCCTATCCTCCTCCTTGAATCTGTATCTTAGGAATAAGTCACTTTAAGAGGTCCTTTTTGTTCAAGCCAAAAAAGTTACCCAAATTAAATGTATCAGTTTCTCTTAACTTCTTTTATTTTATTTTACTTCTCCAACCCCTAAACTCTTTTTATTACATCCTTTTATAGAAAACCCTATATAATAAATATATTTTAATATTTTTATGAGAAGTATTTTCACTACACATACACACACCACCTTCTAATGGGTGAAGAACATATTTTTTCCGTGGATAGAAAACTAACGCCTCATGAAATGATGATTGTTTGATTATATCCTACCACCTCTCATAGTGGCCATTAAGATGGAACTGTATTTATAAATGATATATATTTTGTTAATTTTTTCTTTATGCTTCTGTATTTTCCATTTATATCATACCTTTATGGTTTCCATTATGGGTATACGCGATAATTTCATTTGAGAAGTGCGGACTACTGCCCCTTCAAAGTGATATGACTCATTCATTCCATACGTGGGATATATTAAGGATGGAGTTAATTGTTTTCTATGATATTACACTGGAGTTATAATATATCTATGTATCATTATTTTTTAATTCCATTAAAATAATAATTTGAAGTGGAAGTAGCGTACATGCGTACGTACGGCTTACCGTCTCCATGAATGGTGCATTTCATTTCTTACCTAAAAATGATATGAAATATAAAATACATGAGTATACTGGATATATATGGTATATATGATATCTAAATAATGAACATCATTGTGGAGATAATGGTCTCTTGTCCACATCGACAACTTGTAAATATAAGTTGTTCATTTTTTTACTCAAGTACCAAATATCGAGAAAATGACCATTATTAAATCAAATGATTTCATATTGTTTATAACATGGTAATAAGTGATATAAAAAGGATAATAAACTTGATAAAGGTTCTTAAGAAAGTATAAATTAGCTTTATTTTATTATTCATGAAGAATAAGGAACAAACAAGTCAAGTCGGACATGAGGTAAGTGATTTTCTTATCTCACATTTAATTCCGTGAGATTTCCATTGTTCACCACTTATTCATTGCATGTGGTGTATTGTGTACAGTCATTTGATATATTGTATAATTATTCTAATTATATTCATGGTATTTTATGATTCATTTGGTGTTTATTAACTTTTTTTCATATAACTCTGTTGATTACAACATGGTAAAGGGTTTCATCTCACGTTGTATTCCCGTGAGATTTATGCTATATTTTCCACAATTTCCATTTGTGTGGTGTATGTACTTCCCATGATTGTAATATTGGTGTAATATACATTAATTTATGAGTATTTACATCTTCATTTTATGATCCTTCTTTCATGTGGCATTTGTTTTGTTTGTAGCCAAATCGGTAAGGGAAATTTTACCCCTCCTCTTTTTAAAAGACTTATTTTTTTTATGACTTTTAATTTACATATTATTATGTTGGGATATGATCTTATATATCCTTATTTATTTAAAATTTATATCCATGTGATGAGATACCCTTTTTATCTCATCAACTCATTTTCTGAATTTTAAAGTGACATCGTTAAGCTGTCGAATTTTTACAAGGAAACTTCTTAACCCAATTTCAATTCTTTGGGTTGAACTTGTACTTCAAGAATATGTCATCCAATGAATATGTGCGGATGACCTATGGATTTTTACACATAATATCCACTTATATTGGGAGTATTTATATTTTTCTCACAAAATTATGTTATTGATTTATCTTTGATTTAGGGATACCATCTTTATAAGGGATTTCATCTCAATTTACATCTCCACTAAGACTTCATTGTTGTTATAAACCAATTCACTCTTATATGGTATATATATTATCCTCTTACATATTATATCCTGAATAACTTTATTCTCATGATATTATAAAGTTATGAATAAATTTTATTCCTCAATTAATTTTATTAAAGCATCTCTCTTTTTGTTAAAAAAACCTTTTAACTAAAATATAATTTTAAATGTTTTAAATATTTATTATTCTAAATATTTCTCATTAATTTCCACGTTTTCAAAATAGGTTTTAGGATTTATTTATATGGAAATTAATATTTTCAAATGATAATTCATTAAAAATCTTCAAAGTGGTATGGGACACATTGATTCAAAAATCACTTTTTAAATGGTTTTGAAAATGATTTGATAAAGAATTGTTTATTTCTATATCTTGATTTGTTATAGTGGAATTTGTAAATGTTAAATTTTCTTTATACTCATGATGTGTGTTATGATTGTGGTTATCAGGAATTTTTTTTACGTATACGGGTGGTTCTGTAATAAACCTAGGGCGGGTGAGCCCAACATAGCTCTCCAATGCATTAGGTAACGTGACTGAGGAAAACGTGATGTTTCTCTTATGATATTTAGGGAATATATTGTGATGGATATTCCATGTGTAACTCCCCACATCATTGTGATAGATAAAATGTAAGTTTGATATAGATTCCATAAGTAACCTTTATGATTTATGATTTGTGTTTCTTATTCATAAATCTTATGATTTTGCATGGTATGTTATGATTGAAAAGTATGGTTTCATTTATTTTTATTTGTTTATGGGATAATGTTTTCCTTCCTTATTTTATAACCCTTACTTTGCTTTTTATACTCATCCCAGGTTTTAGAAATGTTTTCTACATGACTTAAAGATGAATAGGGTCAAGGATGGGATCAATTAAAATTAATGCTATCTAAAACATGGAAGTAGACATGTTTCTTTTTATGAGTTTTTATTTTTTGAAAAAAAATAGATATTGAGTAGTAGTGTCTACATGTAATATTCAAGTTGTAATGTAATTGTGATGGCTAATTCTCTAATACTCTAAACATGGAAATATCCTCAATGTGAATTATTCATTTAATTCACTATTATTTAATATTTATGGTTGGGTCAATATAGTAGTGACATGTTATCTTGGTGTTAAATTATTGGTTTCTTTTGATAAATTTATTTGGTTATAATTACGACAGAACCAGTTTTCAGTTGTAATGTTAATGGGATCTTTATAACTGTTAAAAAGGGAAAACTGTTTATGCAAACAAATAAAAAGGGATTTTAAAGTTAAAATGTTAAATGAAAATTGGATATCTTAAATGGGATCGAAAGGTCAGCGGTAAGGTGCATGGGCGCCTTATCAACTTGTAGATGGACATCCATGGGACTAAACCATTTAACCATAGTATGTTTGAAAATGGATATAAATGTAAAAATTATGATTTTTAAATTCTAATAGGCTATTGTTGGGTTTCTTTTTTGAATCACCCTGACTGAATAAATGGAACCATTAGAGGTAGCCTTTTGGTAAAAGGAATTTAGATGCTAAGTTTCTGATTTATTTTTGGATAACACTATATGTGATAAGATTAAAGAGGATGTATGTAATAACAATCTGTTTCACATCTGGGGAGTTCACCGAAAACCAAGTGACTTGTTGTGAAAAAGTACATGTTGGATTGTTGGAATTCATTCAAATATTTTAAGGTTGAAATGAATTATATAAAATGGATAAAATTAAAAAGGGTATTTTGAACCATATGGTTTCGGTTTTTCGTGTCAAAGAGAGATGGTAGAAGTTTATATTTCGTGAGGGGTTAACCCATGGTATGTAGTATCCTTGCAATGTTCTATGTCGTTAAATAAGTCTATCCCATTACTTGGGAGGACTTCGTGGGACTCGGGTGTTATGGAATGTCGATAGGTTTAAATATGGATTTTATTATCAATGTTTGATAAGGTGATCGTGGTTCGAGGAACATCACATGCATGCATTAATGTGTTCTAAAATTTCATGTTGGTGAGAGGATGATCTTTTATAATGACATCATGGGAAATTATAAGGTGGGTGGTGTCGCATCAATTTCGGTAAAAGTGTGGTTAGGAGATGCCAAGCTTGTATAATAGAGTTGTGCAGTAGTAATTCGACTGATATTCTTAAAGACCTTGGTTTCCTCTTAGTGTGGTCTTCTAAATACGAAGAGCATGTCCCCTCTCTTGACCTCATCATGTAGACACTAAGATAGAGTTGGTCTTACACCACACTAAAGTTTTAAACATTTTTAGTCTTGTTGTGTTGTAGTTATCTGGGTTGTACACGGGATGTGTGGTTTATTATTTCTATTCCATTATTTTTTTTGGGGCATAGTTATTTTTAAAATAGCCATGTGATTCATTTATGTGGAAATTCCCTGGGAGGTCGGGTAAGGACTTTGATATACATGCAGATGGATTTAGAATAGTTTTAAATGCACATCGTCAGTTAAAGGGTGAATGTGGGTTTTGGGTCCACGACGACATTCAAGGGAAGAAAGCGCAACTTGTTATTATGGTTGATCGAGATTAAACTGTTTTTTAGATGAGGTCCATATAATGACTTCATATATAATATTAGTTTCGATGTTAAAGCTATAAAGTGACATTTGGCTCTGGTTTTAAAGGCTTATCCATTAGTCTTGTAAAGGGTTAATGTTTCATTTTGTGTTGGGAATGCAACACGATAGTTGTAACATGATTAAATGACCTTGGTGTTTTTTTAGTAGCTCTCGATGGGTTTGGAGGATGAGATTTTTTAAAGGTGGGTATATTGTAATGACCCATGATTTTGAACTAGGATAATATATGATGGTTTTTTAAATTTTTTCAATTTATCAACATGTAGGTTTTTTGAACCAAGCTCTAGAAGTTTATACCAACGGTTAGAACACCTAAAAGTTTCATTTTTGGACTTTCTTAATTTACTTATAATTTTAGTGGGTGTCCCTATGAGTCTCTGGAGCACTGGATTCAGAAATGTTCACTTTAATGGATCTGCACCGGCTGCACACAGTTGTGGTCCAACCCGTGCTGCTTACACAGTTTAATATTTTATTTATTTTAATTAAATAATATTAAATTAGTATTTTTGTTTTTAAAAAGTAGAATGTTCTGATAATAATAATATTATTATTATTATTATGGTGTCATTAATTATTTTGATGATTTGAGATTTCAATATCATGTTAATGGAGTGTAACTTTTGTGAGAATTTAAAGTGATTTTTTAGTTTCTCAAAGAAATGTTTTATTAAATGAGGGGCTTCATATTTAATGAATGATTCTTATTAAAAATAGGTGTTGGGTTTATCAATTGTCTAAAAAATAATAATAATGAGGTTAGTATTATTTTACTTTTATGAGAATAATAATTATTATTATTTTGGTAATTAAATTAGGGGTTATGGGTTGGAGATTTTATCATATTAATGATATTGTAATAAATTGGGGGTTTGGGTTTTAAATAAATTAATTTTGTAAAAATAATAATGATGATTTTGTAAATATTAATATGTTTATTTAATTATATAAATGTTAAAATAATTTAATTAAATAATCAATAGGGAGTTTCATTATTAATTATGAAATGTTTATTACGAGAATAGTAAATGAAGAAGCATTTTTAATTAAATGGGAAGTTTTGAAATTATTAGACAAGTGTTTATAGTCTATAATAATAATAATAAAATCATTATTATTATACTAATTACTATATCCAATTAATTAGATTAATTTTAGAGGTAAAAATAAAAAAGGAAAATAAAAAGCAGATGCACGACCTGCAGGTGAGGCGCACGAATCCCCCTATTTCATTTCTCCTTAGGCGACACATTAGGTACATTGTGCCCTCATGCTCCCGCTGCTCCTAATGCATCCTTGCAGTGCAACCTCTAGCAGCGCATCACCCCTTCTCCCTTGTATGCAGCCCTTGGTAGGACCCACTCGCAGCAGTGCAAAACACTCCCTGGAAGAACCTGTAGCGCGCCAACCCCTCTCTCGGGCTCAACATTACACACAATGATTCATGTCGCAATCTTCACGAATATTGTCCACCACATAAGGGTGAGTCCTTCAACATATAACTTGTGGTTCTCATCATAAATTTGACTCCACTCTCTCACCTTGTTTTCTCCGTCGAAACCCTATTGTTCAGGTTTAATATGATTGTTGTGTTCTTTTATTTTTAGGATATGCGAATATTGACTCGACACCCATTGGTCCATAATCTGGCATTCTCCACCAATGGTTAGGTGGATTTACTCATTTTTTCATCTCTCCATTTCTTCAAGTAAGGATATGAATTTCCATTATTTGTTCTTCACCATCTAATTTAGAGTTTGTCAAATTATACGTGTCCCAAGTAATTTATTTTTAGGTTTTTTGAGTCTTTTATTTTCATTTTTGTGATTATAAGTTGTGTTAAAATGGGTTTTGATCAATGTATAGGGTGCACACATGTATATATATATATATATATATATATAAGTATATATTTATATACATATATGTGTGTGCATGTGGTTCCAAACTAGCTTCGGATTGTTTGTCGTCATTTGTCGAGCCGCTAAATATTATATTGGTTCCACCCCGAGGTTGGGTGAAAAATATCTATCACATTATTTACGAATTCTTTTCTTCATTAAATAATTTGATAGTAGGAGTTTCTTTGGTTTTGAAAGTACTAAATTTTCCTTAAATGATTATTAAAGTTAAACTTTCGGTTGGTGGTATTGTCATAGAATTCTTAATTAAGGTTGTTTTTTATATCTATCCCTGATATATGAAGACATTTCCATGTGTTGGTTTTAAAAATGTATTTATGGATATTGAAATTATGTTAAGATTATGTAATTAATGATAAATTGTTTAAATAGGATGCACCCATGGGTCTTATTTATTAATGAGACTTAAATGGCATTGGACTTGGACACCCTTTAGTTTGTGGGTTTGTAAACCATGCCACAGAATGTTAATTACACCAATAATGATTTATCAGTTGGTGAATAAAATGATCATATAGGGTAGGATTGGTAATAAGGTAATTTATTGAAGAATTAATTATCTACTCATGACTAGGAAAAATTATGGAATTTACTAAATATTGAGAATATTGAATATTTTGACCCATTTGGAATATGAATTAGAAACTAGTAATAATTAATGGATGGATTAATAATTACATGTTAAATAGTAAATTATTAGTTAATTGATGAACTGGGTAAATAGATATGATTTAATTAATTAATTTTTGAATTAATTAATTTCCATGCATTAAATTAAGTTTGTGAATTTATTATTTGTTAATCCTTTTGGCTAAGGGTAACTTTGGATGCATGTTTTTTTCATACCTTATGTTTTTTGGATGGATTTGTTTAAAAATATGATATGTTGTTTGAGATGGTTTCTAATTATCTGGGTCCTATTCAGCATGTTTTGTGATGATTATGATGTGCATGTAAAATTTTAAAGCCTTGGATGATTGACTGTTTGAGTTGATTATTTCAGACCTTTTAAAGAATTGGGATGATTACATGTTGAGTTAATTATTTATTTTTCATGATAAAATAATTAATTGCTAATTAATTATAATCTATTGAGATTTTGAATGGTTAATTATTTGTTGAATTATTTTATTGGAGATTTATGTTGTTAATTAAATGTTGAATTAATTAAATCAAGGCAGAGGAAGAATATATGGGGTACTGTAGTAGGCACTGTAGCAATATTGTAGTAGGTACTGTAGCGGGAACTGTATCAGGCACTGTTTGTCACTGTAGCAGCCGGGAATATGCCCCTGTTTCGGCCTTCGGGCCACCGATTTGTTCCTTGAGTTCTGTGAGGCCTTCGGGCCACCCAGGCCTTCAGGTCAGTAAGGCCTTTGGGCCACCTCAAGGCCTTCAGGCCACATTAAGTGCATTTGCAAACCAGAAAACCTACAAGTAATAAGCTCTGCAAGGAGGATGAGTAAGGATCTTTCACCGTAGCAGAATCTAAATGGATTTCAGGAATGATAGGGTATGGTTCCTGCCATCAGGACAAGCCTGTGCATGCATGGGAATGCCTAGATAAACAGCCAGGTGAATGTGGAGAGCTGATTTCACGATGAAGATGCTGGGGAGGAGTAGTTATAAGTAGTTTTTCTGGGATATATGTAATGTTTGAAGCCTACGACAATGAATTCTTCTAATGCCTATGGACCACGTAATACTTATGCCTACAGGCCTTGTAAGGGTTCCACCTGACCGCTTGAAAGTTGGATTATCAAAATCAATAAAAAAATGAATTCCTTCAGTACATTGGAAGAATTAATTAACAGATTGGATTAATTAACTTAGGAATTAATTAATGGATATTTTTAGGGTGATAGAAATGGAATTCTACACCAATGATAAATAAATTTGTGTGAATGAAAAAGATATTGTGAGATAGAGACTAATTTCCTAATACTCACAATGTGATACATATCGCGTTAAACACTCAGCATGCATGAAAACATTCTTTTATAAGATAAGGAGTCATCCTAAAAATAACCATGGGTAGTGAGACAAGGACTGATCCTCCAAATATTCCGGAGGGTTCTAGAAATGATGTTCTACACCAATAAATTTACATTGGACTGTGGGTCCTATTTTTCAGATAAGAAATTAATGAACTAGTTAATGAAAATTGTTGTGACATTATGATTTGTGAATTGAATATGAGATAGGGTTCTGACTTATCAATGAATTCGGTGAATCACAGTTAGTGGACGAACCCTGAAGTAAATCACTATTTTTAGTTGAAGAGAGAAGATGTCACGAACCATCCCGGGTCGACCCTGAACAGATCACCCAACTACAACCAACGTCGCTCCCTCACTGAGTGACTCAAGCCAGGAAAACCACAACACAAGAAACCTGCAACTGAAATGGTAAAAGATAGGCGTGAGCACAAAAGTACTTAGTATGTGAGCCCCACAACAAATCCCAAAGCACAGCCAGTAAATAAAGAATCTAAAAATTCCAGTTTTGAACTAAAGTGTATAAAAGTAAGCTTTCATAATGTTTTTCTTGAAAATCAAACACGAGACATTTCCCTTATTCTTTTTCAAAAGTTGGTTCCCTTTCATTAGTTTTAAACTCATTCTAAAAAGCAAAGTGTTACATTTTCAAATCTTACACAATGAAAATAAAGTGTTTTCATTTGAAAAACCATTTTCCCAAAGTCTAACAGTATAGGCTGTGAAGGATGACTGAAAGTAAGCAAGCAGGGAGAAACAAGTGCAAGTAAAGTTAAACAAGAAAGGAAGACCAAGTGCAAGTAAAATTAAACTATAAGTTATTAGAAATATCCATGGGCGATCCTAAACATCCCTAGAAAACCCCTGGACGTACTCGGGTTCAGACTACCTGCCGGCATGGTACTCCAAAGTCAATATCCAACTGGCCGCCCTAATAGCCAACCAGTGGCACATCCCTCCTGGCCTGCCCACAACTCCAAGGGGTACTAACTCTTCTAATCAGGGTTAGCAAACAACCGTCACTCGATAATCTACAAGACGCCCAGGAACCCATGGTGGTTTTAGTAACACTGTGTAAGTGGGAGACCCTCGCACGCGTGACTCATCTCACTGCACTTTCCAACCCCTTACACGGACATCGCTACACCACAACCCTCGAAGGGAAGTCCCCTTGTAGATATGCCATCATAAGTACGTATATATATATATATATAAATGTATAATCACTTCACATTTAACAAAGTTCCAACCGGGCTGTCATATCATTTACATTTTGAACATTTAACACTAAAACAATTCCAAAGGGATATGACACATGCCATACCATTGAAAACCAGAAACACACTTAGAACATTATTTAAGAATCTCAAATCAACATATTAAACCTGAAACACACTAGTTTCACAAGTTGAATCATTTTCCAATATCCAAATGCACTCCACTTTTATCAAGATCCAAACGGGCCTTTTATCACTTTTGAAGGAATAATATTTCTCAAATGAAATCCAAACTTTTAATTACACGTTAAAGGAAAACATTTTTCAACAACTAAGAATCACACTAGAAGATTTCAAAATCAAGTTTAAAGGTCATACGGTATTTCTTCTAATCAAGGTTCTAAGAAACACATTTTTCCATAAACAATACACCTACTAATTTACGCATACCAAAACATTTCAAAACACAATTTAACATGACTTTCATTTATCAGCAGATCACTACACTATAAATATCTACATAATAATATTTTTAAATTTACTGAAACTAAATGAAAAGACCAGGAATAAATAAATTCTAAATTTAAAGGTGAGTGCAATGGGAGACCTACCTCGGATCGGAACGAAGAACGACACGACGTGAAACTCCTGTTGCGAAAAAGGGCACACCGTATTGCCATCAAACAGGTCCTAAAACAGTAGACCGTAAATGGGTTCAACGACATTAATAACATAATAATAATAATAATAATAATAATAACAACAATGTGAAAATAATCATAGTGATAATAATAACATCATTATAATAGTAACACAACATAATAATAATAATGAAAATAATAATATGGAATAGTTATAATATTAACATAATCATAATAGCAATAATAATATAATATATTAATAGCATAATCATAATAATGTTAATATCAACCATATATTAATAATAACATAATCATAATGATAATAGTATATTAATAATAATAATAATGTAATAATATTGACATAATAATAATAACAATAATCTAATAGTAATAATAACAAAATTATAATACGAATAAAAATTAATAGCATAACAATAATAATAATAGAAATAATAACAATAATTATAATAATAATAATAATAAAGGCATAGCCGTAATATAGTAATAACAATGATTATATAATAATAAATATAATAGCATAATAATAATATAACAATAATAACAATAATAATAATGATAATAATATCATAATATTAATATAATAATAATAATAATAATAGTAACAATAATAATTTAGCATAATTATAATATAACAATAATATAATAATAAAAATACTATTAACATAATAATATTATTAATATTAATAATAAGATAATAACAATAGCATAATAATGAGGTAATAATAATAACAACAGTAATATTAGTAATAATATGACAATAATAATGATATAATAATATTAACAAAATATTAATAATAATAACAATAATAACATAATTAGCATAATAATAATAATATAACAATAATAAAAATAATGATAACAATAATATTAATCATAAAAATAATAACGACATAAAAATAATAAAATAATATTAATATTAATATGATAAAAATAATAATCGTTTTATAAAAATAAGATTAACATAAAAATAAAAAAAAATAAAAACTTACAGTGCGGAGGGGGGGGGGGTTGCAGAGCAGCGTGCGAGGCCAGACGGGGGTGGAGTCGCCGAAGGCGGCGGGAGCAGGGTCGAGACGGGAGGAGGCCGGCATGCGCCGGAGCGGGACGGCGGAGCCGCCGGACGGAGGTCGGCGATCCGGTGGATGGAGGGGAGGCCAGATGCAGGCTGCGGGGAGAGGCGGAACAGGGAGGGGCAGGCGGCCGGTCTGGACGGAGGTGAAGCCGGGATGGAGGTGGTGTTGCGGTTCGGCAGGAGGAGGGTCGCCGAATGGAGAAGAGGAGCAGGGGATGACGGCCGGAGCCGGGATGGTGGGAGGTGCGGGACGCTGGGGCTGTTCGCCGGCGGAGGCTGGAAAAGGGGCGAGGCGGAGCAGCGGGTCCGAGGGAGAGAGAAGGAGGAAAGGGCAACGGCGTGGCGGCTGGGTAGGGGGTAGAATTAGGGTTAAATTAATATATATATATATGATGAAAATAATAATAATAATTATTATAATAATAATAATAACATTATAATAATAATGTTAATAAGTATAATAATAATAATAGTAAAACATAATAATAATAATAATAAAATGTATAATAATAATAAAACCTTTTAATAATAATAATAATAATAAAATGTTATAATAATAATAATATAAAAACATTATAATAATAATGATGAAACTTTATAATAATAATGATAAAACTTATAATAATAATAATAAAACTTATAATAATAATAAATGATAAATTTGCTAATTCTAATAATAATTATTTTTATCAAATATTTAAAATAATAAAATAATTTAAAGACACTACACATATATATATTTATACATATATAGATATATACATAAACATATATAGACCTATATGTATATATAAATTATTATACATATATATATATAACATACATAAACATATATAAAATAAAATTAATGATCATATTAATAACACAACTTAAATAGCATAAATAATAAAATATCAACATAAAAATTATAATATTTAAACATGCCGGGTGAACACACGGTCACCCGGGATGAACGCACGGTCACCGCAAACGATGCAGTGACCGCATACCAGCGCGAAACCACCAATGCAAATAATCTTTGAAAAATTTAAACCGGGACTAAGAAAGGAGAAAAAAAAATTTCGGACATCCGCGGTCGGGGTGACAATTCTCCCCACCACAGACACTTTCTGCCCCCAGAAAGTCACCAGGCCAAAAGTCGTTCAAGATTTAAGTCCATGCCCCAATGGAACTAAAGGAACCAAAGAGAACTAAGAATCTCGGGAATGACCTTACTCTACACAGATCACACCCGACCGATTCAAGAGAAAACGGAGGTTCGAGGTTGAGGGGAGAACGCGAAGGGGTTCTCCCCACCACAAGAGCTTAACTGGTTCGAAAATTTAACACCCAAAACATATTACCACATAGATGAGGGTCTAGTGCGGGAACTCATAACCGATCCAAACCTACTCCTATAACGCAATCAAAACAACTCTTCCGTCGAAACGATGAACACATGACTAGAGCCAACAACTTCAACACTAGGAACAACCCACAGAAAAGACTTAACCGGACATCGAATCATAAACATGACCCATTTAAGTCCACGAAATATAACCACTTCTGATAACATAACTACCATGAGGTAAACCCACACAAGGATCAAACACACTATCAAGAAGGACACACGATTCAGAATATCACCTCTAAACGACATGTCTGATTAGATTATCATAGAACAAGTTCATCATAACATTATGGAAAAACTACGCATTTACAATGCTGTTGAAACCTCAATAGTAGGGAAAAAAATATAAAAACGTTTTTTAGTTATCCCATTATCAATACGGAAAACAGAACCTGGACCAAGGCTTCACAACCCTGGGAACTCCTGACTGTGCGCGAGCTTCACCCCGAGACTTGAGGCTGGGGGTCTGATGGCTGAAGCATCTTCTGCCTCACAGTCATGTACTGACATTCTCCCATCACGACATCCTCTTTAAGCGACGCTTCCGGAAAAACTTCTCCAAATGACCCAGACGACCGCATCTATAACACGTCTTCAGAAGGTTGCGAAAAGACGGCTTTGAATGCCCTAAACGACCACACTGATATCATACCATTGAACGATCTGATGAACCGGAAGTTGGGACCAAAGGGAATAACTCCTTAGGAATAGGTATCTCTGGCGCCTTTTCCTCACCATAGGGGGAACTCTTACGAACAACCGGGGATGCTGAATTATTAACCACCCGCACACCGGAAACTAACTCAGCCAAGAATGCTTCCTCCACCAGCTTCTCGAAACAAAGGTCTTTAGAAGGGAGGACTCGCTCCTTGATCTCTGGACGAAGACGCCCAGTGAAAAGAGAGGCCTTCATGAGCTCATGCAACGCTACATCTGGAGAAAAGGAAATCAGTTCCCTGAAATGGTCAACATATGCCCTCACCGTCCGTTGGCCTTGTTGAATTTGCACAAGTTCCCTCTTTTTCTCCAACATCACTTCCTCAGGTACAAACCATTGGATGAAAACGATTTTAAGGACATCCCACATCATTTCAACTTGCGTTGATGATGGGGTAACCCTCTTTCACTGGTCTAGAGCTGGACCCTCAAACAACTCCATAATTGCACGAAACCTAACATTATCGGGAGTTCCCAACATTCTAAAGACACGCTCCACTTCCTCAAGCCATTGCACTGCCTCTAACAGACCCTGATCATCATGGAGAATAGGCAAAGTCTGAGGAGGACCAAAAACTGGGCATGACCTATCAGAATCCTTAGAGACCTTTCTGGGCGGCATTTCCGGAGCGACACATAAAACACAAAGCCAAAACCAATATCAACCCGAAGCAACCTCAATAAAAGTGCTTCATCAAAAACAGTCAACACAAAGACCAAACAAATAAGAACACAACCCAAAATAAGATCTCTTTTTTTTAAAACCCCTTTTTATTTTAGATTATAAAACCACCCTCTTTCAAGACTACTTTCCAAAACCAATCCACTTTTACACCAAAAACTTTCCAAAAACCATTTTCCCTTTAATACCAATTTAGAAAACAAGGTCAAGCCTTTAATTTCAAATACACACCCAGGTAATATCATGACACATTGCACATGTCATTATCCACATTCCATTCATACATGCATCAACACGAAATTTCAATGCATTCTCTCACATGTGCAAACGTTCATAAGGAGTACCTGCAGTTTCACCCCAAACCATTATCGACCAATTTCCAAGCAAAACCCAGTTTTTTCCAATCCAAAGGCTTTCAGTTTTAAAACTCGTTTCATAAATTTAATCTCATTTAAAAAAAATTAGTCCCATTTATAAAAAACCCATTTTCACTTCCAACAACGCACTTACACCGACCAAAACGAAAGCAGCATCCAAAATTGCATTAACCACCGGAGTGAGGGACTAGTAGTCACGCTCAACCTAGAGACATGGTAGTGGGCCATGTCCCAAGTCATCGTCGGCCACTAGGAGGAATTAAAACCGTTTACTCAGACTCCACATGGGTCACTACTCTAGGTGAAATCACGAAGTAACGTCGGCTTTCCTCCGTTGTCATCTCTCAATCCAAGATAAACCAGAAAAGACAAGGACACAATTCCCGAAATACCCCTGGAGACTCGAGGTGCGGAACGGGCGAGGGTTCATGAAGTCCTTCCCGTACCTACCTCTCGAGTCCCGACAGTCCTAATCTCCACCTACCAGACAACCCATATAACAAGAACCTCCTCTGATACCATTTTTTCACGAACTAGCTCGGGTCGACCCTGAACCGATCACCCGAGCCGGTCCGCGGCAAGTCTCGAGAGGCGTTCCCGATCCTCCCGGGATGGCAACAAGTGCGAGGGAATCATAGAGAACACATGGGAACGATTTCAGCCCAAACTAAAAACAGGATAAAAAGAACAAATATAAACTAAAAAAACAGACGATCACAAAATACATAAACCAAACTACACCACGACATACCTCTACGTGACCTCGCGGGTCACCACCCAACTACAACCAACGTCGCTCCCTCACTGAGCGACTCAAGCCAGGAAAACCTGAACACAAGAAACCTGCAACTGAAATGGTAAAAGATAGGCGTGATCACAAAAGTACTCAGTAGGTGAGCCCCACAACAAATCCCAAAGCACAGCCAGTAAATGAAGAATCTACAAATTCCAGTTTTGAACTACAGTGTATAAAAGTAAGCTTTCATAATGTTTTGCTTCAAAATCAAACATGATATATTTCCCTTATTCTTTTTCGAAAGTTGGTTCCCTTTCATTAGTTTTAAACTCATTCTAAAAAGAAAAGTGTTACATTTTCAAATATTACACAAAGAAAATAAAGTGATTTCATTTGAAAAACCATTTTCCCAAAGTCTAATAGTATAGGCTGTGAAGGATGACTGAAAGTAAGCAAGCAAGGAGAAAAAAGTGCTAGTAAAGGTAAACAAGAAAGGAAGACCAAGTGCAAGTAAAAATAAACCAGAAGTTATCAGCAATATCCATGGGCGATCCTAAAAATCCCTAGAAAACCCCTGGATGTACTCGGGTTTAGACTACCTACCGGCGTGGTACTCCATAGTCAATAACCAACTGGCCGCCCTAATAGCCAACCAGTGGCACATCCCTCCTGGCCAGTCCACAACTCCAGGGGGTACTAACCCATCTAATCAGGGTTAGCAAGCAACCGTCACTTGATAATATACAAGACGCCCAGGAACCCATGGTGGTTTTAGTCACACTGTGTAAGTGGGAGAACCTCACACGCATAACTCATCTCACCGCACTTTCCAACCCCTTCCACGGACATCGCTACACGACAACCCTCGAAGGGAAGTCCCCCTATAGAGATTCCCTCATAAGTACGTATATATATAGATATTTATGTATAATCACTTCACATTTAACAAAGTGCCAACCGGGCTGTCATATCATTTACATTTTGAACATCTAACAATAAAACATTTCCAAAGGGATATGACACATGCCATTCCAATGAAAATGAGAAACACACTTAGAACATTATTTAAGAATCTCAAATCAACATATTAAACCTGAAACACACTAGTTTCACAAGTAGAATCATTTTCTAATATCCAAACGCACTCCACTTTTATCAAGAGCCAAACGAGCCTTTTATCACTTTTGAATGAATAATATTTCTCAAATGAAATCCCAACTTTTAATTACATGTTAAAGGAAAACATTTTTCAACAACTAAGAATCACACTTAAAGATTTCAAAATCAAGTTTAATGGTCATACAGTATTTCCTCTAATCAAGGTTCTAAGAAACACCCTTTTCCATAAACAATACACCTACTAATTTACGCATACCAAAACATTTCAAAACACAATTTAACATGACTTTCATTTATCAGCAGATCACTACACTATAAATATCTACTTGATAATATTTTTAAATTTACTGAAACTAAATGAAAATACAAGGAATAAATAAATTCTAAATTTAAAGGCGAGTGTAATGAGACACCTACCTCGGACCGGAACGAAGAACGACATGACGCGAAACTCCTATTGCGAAAAAAGGGTGCACCGTATTGCCGCCAAACAGGTCCTAAAACAGTAGACCGTAAACGGGTTCAACGACATTAATAACATAATAATAATAATAATAATAATAACAATAATGTGAAAATAATCACAGTGATAATAATAACATCATTATAATAGTAACACAACATAATAATAATAATGACAATAATAATATGGCATAGTTATAATATTAACATAATCATAATAGCAATAGTAATATAATATATTAATAGCATAATCATAATAATGTTAATATCAACGATATATTAATAATAACATAATCATTATGATAATAGTATATTAACAATAATAATAATTTAATAATATTAACATAATAACAATAACAATAATCTAATAGTAATAATAACAAAATTCTAATAAGAATAAAAATTAATAGCATAATAATAATAATAATAGCAATAATAACAATAATAATAATAATAATAATAATAAAGCCATAACCGTAATATAGTAATAACAATGATAATATAATAATAATTATAATAGCATAATAATAATATAACAATAATAACAATAATAATAATGATAATAATATCATAATATTAATATAATAATAATAATAATAATAGTAACAATAAAAATTTAGCATAATTATAATATAATAATAATATAATAATAAAAATAATATTATCATAATAATATTAATAATATTAATAATAAGATAATAACAATAGCATAATAATAAGGTAATAAAAATAACAATAGTAATATTAGTAATAATATGACAATAATAATGATAGAATAATATTAACAAAATATAAATAATAATCACAATAATAAAATAATTAGCATAATAATAATATATCAATAATAACAAAATTGATAATAATAATATTAATCATAAAAATAATAATGACATAAAAATAATAAAATAATATTAATATTAATATGATAAAAATAATAATCGTTTTATAAAAATAAGATTAAAATAAAAATAAAAATAAAAAAACTTACAGCGCAAAGGGGGGGGGGGGGTTGCGGAGCAGCGGGCGAGGCCGGACGGGGGTGGAGTCGCCAGAGGCGACGGGAGCAGGGCCGGGACGGGAGGAGGCCGGCGTGCGCCAGAGCGGGATGGTAGAGTCGCCGGACGGAGGTCGGTGAGCCGACGGATGGAGGGGAGGCCGGATGCAGGCTGCGGGGAGAGCCGGAACAGGGAGGGGCAGGCGGCCGGTCTGGCCGGAGGTAAAGCCGGGATGGAGGTGGTGTGGCGGTTCGGCAGGAGGAGGGTTGCTGGATGGAGAAGAGGAGCATGGGATGATGGCCGGAGCTGGGACGGCGGGAGGTGCGGGACGTTGGGGCTGTTTGCCGGCGGAGGCCGGAACAGGGGCGAGGCGGAGCAGCGGGTCCGAGGGAGAGAGAAGGAGAAAAGGGGAATGAGGTGGCGGCTGGGTAGGGGGGTAGAATTAGGGTTAAATTAATATATATATATATATATGATAAAAATAATAATAATAATTATTATAATTATAATAATAACATTATAATAATAATGTTAATAAGTATAATAATAATATTAGTAAAACATAATAATAATAATAATAAAATGTATAATAATAATAAAACCTTTTAATATTAATAATAATAACAAAATGTTATAATAATTATAATATAAAATCATTATAATAATAATGATGAAACTTTATAATAATAATGATAAAACTTATAATAATAATAATAAATGATAAATTAGCTAATTCTAATAATTATTATTTTGATCAAATATTTAAAATAATAAAAAAATTTAATGATACTACACATATATATATATACATATATATATATATACATATATATATATATACATAAACATATATAGACCTATATGTATATATACATTATTATACATATATATATATAACATACATAAACATATATAAAATAAAATTAACTATCATATTGATAACACAACTTAAATAGCATTAATAATAAAATATCAACATAAAAATTATAATATTTAAACATGACGGGTGAACACACGGTCACCCGGGCTGAACGCACGGTCACCGCTAACGATGCAGTGACCGCGCACCGGCGTGAAACCGCCAACGCAAATAATCTTCGAAAAATTTAAACCGGGACTAAGAAAGGAGAAAAACATTTCAGACATCCGCGGTCGGGGTGTGATAGAAGATATAGTATATAAAATATTTTATTGAATTTCTTATGATGTGTTCTTCCATCTAATGCACATGCTTGGATTTAGTCTTTTCATTGTTTACATAGATGGTCTTTAGAGACTTCTATGGTGAGTTACATATACATGGAATGTCGAGGTTAGGCCGGATCACAAGAATTATGTAATTTATTGAGATTTGAATAAATGATAAATGAAAATGGTTGTGTGATGACTGTAAGATATACATGAAAATGTATAATGTAGGTTCAGACACTAGTTGAGAGATGAAGTAGGTACCTAGGTATATAGTTACATCATACATCATACTTTAATTATGAATGATTTCACACTGTTTAAATTATTTATTGAATTTTTTGGATTTGAGGTAGACACTAGTGGCCATGGACTACTAAGATCTATATCTCACACCATACATGGGATACCATTTCCCTGGGGTTCCTGAGTAGATTCTATTTAGTTTAAGGATTGTGCAGTTAGAAAATAATTGGGATATTAGAGTAGAGAATCGACCGGGGGCTTGGGATGATCGCGTTGAAAGCCTGTAGGGCTTGGTTGTCTTTTATTTGTATTTTACATGAGGTGTAAAGCTTGTTGTATTGTTTATATCATTAAATTAGGTATCCATAACAAGTCATTCATTAATCTTCTATGTAATTGGATTCAGCCACATTTATAGAATTAGTACTATTTGTATTCTATTGTTTTTTCAATTATGTATTACTGCTTCTACTATTGTTGGTTATTTACTCTAATATACTGATGTGAAAATCTAATAAGACGGTATAGTCTCCCCACTGACTATCCTCATGCCGTCTATGACAGTCAACAACCTCTATCATACAAGGATAAGCGCTTGAGGTCATGTGGCGACAGGTCCGACCACCGGTTTAGAGGTGAGCTGGATCGACACGTTATACCCATTCTCATTTGATCATTTCTTGTTGTTATGCATCTTTGTCACATGATATGTATATCCATTTTTTATTCCATTACTAGTATTTATACTCACCCCTTTCTATGATATATGTCCTTAGGATCTGAGACTCATTAAAAGATTCTTTTAAAGAACCTATGAAGAATTATTTCAAGTGGATTATGAAAATTTATTTGTTCTGCATCATGTATTATGTTCCAATTTACAAAACACCTAACCCCATTTGATCCAATGTATTTTAAAATTATTTACCATGTAATGAAGGGTTAATGAAATAAAATGTTTTTCCTATAGTTGTTATTAAAGGATTGTTTTTTTGTGGAACTTAGAACTAGAAAAACTATAGTATAAAATCTAGGGATACGTCTAAATTTTGGAACAAATACTATAAATGTCATAATTTGTTATGAATTTGGTTTCCAAGTAAATACCACATTGTTTGGATACTACAAGTGGATATGGCCCAAGAATAGTTGTACCATGTTTTAATAACCCAAAAAAGGATTATTGAGATGTACTCAATCATCCCCTGGTGCACAATAATATTCCTTATTAACACCAATTTTGTCATTCCTAGTTGATATACAATGTTTAATAACATTATATTACAATCCATTGTGAAGGATATATAGATTTTTCCGACGCTTTCATCGGGGCGTGCGCGTCCGTCTGCATGTGTGTGACAGGTGTGGTTTTTTTACCCCACGTTCCCACTTTCCAAAGGCGGGCCGCGCCCGCCCCTTGTTCCAGTACATCTGCTCCATGATCGAAACGGGATGATGGGATGTCAGTTCTTCCTTCTTTGGATTCCTCCTTGGATCTCGTCACCTAGTCAGGGTATCCCTCATAGATTTAATACATTGTTTGTGAAACTCTACTTGACGCCATATTTTCAAGGACACTAGTTAATTACATTGCTTCTGTCAGGACATTCCAAGGGGTCCGGTCATGGAAGCAACCTTCAGTTAGGGGAGTAGTCTTGTTCGGCATCACGGGCATGTCTGGATGATGGGGATTGGTTTTTATTTCTTATGTCTCTTATTAAAGGGCTTCTCGATGGTGCGGAAGCCCAAGGTATCCCACATCGAATGCAAGGAATTATACGTCATAGGCATGTATCTGAGGTTTTCCTCAGCTTCCCATGTTTACCATAAAGTATTCCGCAAGTTTAACATTTAGTGGAGATAGATTGAACTGATCGGAACACCTGCTAGTGTGAATCGGATTGAATAACCCCCTTGAGGGAACACTGATATTGGGGCGAGCACGTGGGAAGCTTCTCGAATGATGTGGAGGGGAATAGGGTGGCATGATCTCACCGAAATGTGGTAGCCCAGGCAAGAATCAGGATGGATGATGGAGAGTTGAATGAAGAGGAGGGAGTTGAAATGGAACCGACGTGAGGACGACAGTGATGTTTGTCTTGATCCTCGAAGATACTTCCTACATATCCCTATGTCAGGGAATCAAAGTACGCATAGTTCAGAGGGTGACGACTTACCGCCAAATGAGGTTGACAATGGTTTACCGTTGAAGGAGGTTGCAACGGCTTACCGCTGGATGGGCTTGAACCTCATAGAGGTTTCCTACGTACCATGCCTTGACATAGATCAAAGACCCCATAGATCTGGATGGAAGAGGGGTTGTCAAATCGACATGATGGTGGTGTTGAAAAACCGACGTGAAGATGGACCGGGGTCCGATAGGTGATGGGATTGAACCTCGTGAGGCATCCTACGTACCATGACATGACTTGGACCAAATTCCATGTAGTTCAAGATGGTATGGGGCTTACACTATAGGCTACCCAAGGTTTTTGGTGAACAGACGTGTTCGGAACGACTGAGTGGTGGGCTTGAACCTCGTGATGCTTCCTACGTACCATGTCTTGACATGGATCAAAGACCACATTCTTCTGGAAAGGGTATCATAGAACCGACGTGAATAAGGACCTTGGACTAGGTGGATGATGGGTTTGACCCTCAGGGAGGCTTCCTATGTACCATGCCTTGACATGTATCAAAGACCACGTAGTTCAGGATGGGTGCGTTGGAGAACCGACGTGAATAATGACCTTGGTCCAGGTGGATGATGGGCTTGAACCTCAGGGAGACCTCCTGCGTACCATGAATTGACATGGATCAAAGACCACATAGTTCGGGATGGGTGTATGGGGTGAACCGACGTGAAGGTGGTCGGAACGACCGAGTGGTGGGCTTAAACCTCATGGGGCCTTCCTACATACCGTGCCTTGACCTGGATCAAAGGACACATAGTTCGGGTCTACAGTTTAACGTCATACGGGACTGGGATGTTTCCATGGTCGATGCTTAGTCTAATCCAGCGTGGTTCATGCTTGTTGTAAGAAACAAGAAGCAGTAGGGGCCTGATGACCATGTCGAGAAAGGTGTGTCCATGGGAGGTGAAGAGGAGTGGGGTTGACACTCTGAGGTGGCACATGGGGCCGGGACATACTCCAGGATGGAAGCCCGTGTGCGACAAAGCACATCGAGAGAGGGACTTGGGACGAAAGAAATGGGGAGCCTCGTTCCCTATCACGCCCTCCACTGGCCTTGGCCCCGAGAATATGATGAGGATCAGTGGCTTACACCAAGATGGATTCCCTTCCCCCATGTACAAACGCCACTCCGAGAAGGTGGATATCATCCCATGTGGAGACTGGGTGTCGTGGAGAATGTCCAAGGTGAGGGCACCCTGCGTGAGAGGCACTGGGCGATGTCACAGTTTAACATCGTGTGTTAAAGATGATGGTTCTTGGTAGTTTAACACCTTGTAGCTCGAAAAAAGTGGGTTAACTCCGCACCCCTAGGTCATAAGTAACCAATACCCTCTACTCCTTGAGGGAGGGAAGGTACCGACAATTCCCTGTTGAGGGGGTGTCGCAGAGTAAACCATTGTGGGGACCACATTAACGTGGCTATGCAAAGAAGCAATAGCCATTAGAATTCCTATGTGAGAAAGCATTAGGAGCAGCAATGTACAGGTGGTATCATCCAGGGGACATTGAAGTCACATTGTGCTAACTAGGAGGGTCGCACAGGAAAAGGATTTTCCAAGCAGAGGTTTTCATAGGCAGGAGCCTTGTGGAGCTCTATTGATCCACGTGGCAGAGGGAACTTCTGAAGAGGTTTGATTCATGAAGTAGGGTTCATTTTCCTTAGCATGGGACAGAGGTGAAAATTGGAGGTGCTTCACAAAGTAGAAGGGTGTTTACGGAGCACAGCCTCGTGGAGCAAAGGTGCCTCGCATAGCACGGTGTCAGGAAGCAATGTGCATCGTGAAGTACGGTGGTCCTTCCTTAGAAAATGGATAAAGTGTACATGAAGAGTACTTCGCAAAGCATAAATGCTCCATGATGACCTGAGTCCCCTTGGGGAACCCTTTCCTTCACGAACGCCCTTAGGCTTCGAGAAAGGCACCCCTCTTGGAAGAGGGGATGAAAACGAGACAATGGAGAGCCACTTCACGAATTAGAAGTACCTTTCACCGCTCATGGTTCTCTTAGTGGAAGAGTGCTTCAAGATTCAAGAGATGAGAAGCCAAAAGGTCAGATTGTTCGTCCGGAGAGCTTAGGGGGAGTCTGGTATTTATAGGTAAGAGGTTCCGCCGAGCAGGGCTCATGCGAAGCGAAGAGGGGTCGGGTGGCATCGAGGCGAGTTCACGAACATCAACTGGGATCGCAGATCATCTCAGATTCTTGGCTTTGTGGAGGGCTCACAAACATAAATCGGGATCGCAGATCATCCCACCTCTTTGGCATTGTGGTGAGCTCATGAACGTGAAATGCATTTGTTCAGTCTCCGGCCTTCTTTGCTTTGTGGCAGCCGCAGTGCTGGGGAACTCTGAGAAGGGATTTTTCAAGGCAGTCCATGGGGCCATCTTGGGGCCTTTTTCCCTTGTTCAAAATTTTGGCACCAAAAAATTCCCCCCCTATAGACTTGGAGTCGCGGAGAGAGTAAGGGTCAAAATCTAAGGGAAATTTCCAAAATCCCCAGCACTTGCGATGTGGATTCGCGAGGCATGATCACGAGGTGGACTCGTGAAGTGTGGAACATGGAGTGAGGGTTTGTTTGAACTAAATATAACACTATTGAAATTACACCACCATGGCAGAATCCCATCGAATGGGTACATCAATTTGATCATGGATCATTCCTTCTTTCAGACAGGGCCTCTCTGGTGAGGCGGGGATGCCACTTCCCAATGCCATCATGGGGCATCCTGAACTTGTTCAGTGAAAAATTGTAGTTGCACGGTTCCCCACAAGGAGTCAGGCCGGGGCTGGAAATGGGGAGGAACATGACCTTACGATTCCTAGGGCTGGAACTAATGAAAAATACCGGGGTGTCTTTACGTATTCCATGAGAATGGGATTCAACCCACACATAGTTCTGGAAGCGCAATGTAATCATATACCAACACTGACAGGTGAAATCCTCTCTGGTAGAGGCTCGGGTGCATCCCCTGAATAACATGGGGCATCTTGAACTTGTTCAGGGTAGATCTGCAGTTTAGTGTCATGCGTTTAGTACATATGTAATCCTACAGCTTAATGTCATATGCTAGGTCCTGTAATGAAAGGGAAGACCCCAAGTATCCTGTGGTGCGATAGCCATGAAACCGACGTGAATGAGGACTTGGAGTAAAAATCACACCACGTACCCCTGGAGGAAACTATTCAGGTAGAGGGACTGAGAGTAAGAATTAGGCTGGTCTAGAAGCAGAGTGGTCGGGCATTCCTACATACCCCATAAGGATGGAAATCAAACCATACATAGTTTTGAGAGTTCATTTTAACGTCCTGCGGGATGATGAGAAGACTAGCCGCGCTGGTACACATCCTACCAAATCTACTAATCCCACGTGATTCATGCTCGGTGTGGGAAACAAGAACTAGTTATGGGACTTTCCCAAGATAGGAAGGGGAATGATAGGACGAGTGGATGCTCGTTGAATACCATCCTAATGATGCTAACCGATTCATATAGTGCATCTAGACGCACGAATTGGTAGAGCCGAGTATGTCGGAATTCCACTTGAACATGTGGAAGAGGAAATGTGTGAATCATGATGCTTGAAATTTGGACCACAATGATGGAAGCATAATGATGGAGGATAACTATTGACCATGGTGGAAACGTCACATCCACATCACATTAGACTGGAATGGGGACAAACAGATGAGGGTCCACCGTTGACCATGTTTGAAACACGGGACCTGTCTCAAATGTCGTCTAAGATCCTTAAAGATGTTGGCCTGAAACAGTAGGATATCTTTTAGGCCTAGAATCCATGGAGATCCCTTAGGCCTATAATCCATGTCGTCCGAGGGACATTTTAGATGTGGAAGAGGATGAGTATCCAAATAATGATCTCACAATGCTTGGACATGGAACGAGGGGAATGTCCCTATGAAAATTCCACACATCAGGCTCTTTGTCAATCGCGTCTAAATACGACATCGAGACGTATTGGACAGAGGGAGTAGAATCCCTTCCCATGGGGAGATCTTAGTTTAGGGTAATAGAACTCGGACCATGGATGGTAGGAAACACAGGAGACTCATGGTGAGTAATTACAAAAACACGACGTGAATGGGAACTGGGGGTTTCGACCACCACATGTTCCATAGAGAGGTTGTAGGTCAATGAACTGAAAACGAGAGTTGAGTTCGGCCTGAGGCAATGTGAAAAGTCATTCCTATGAACCCCATGAGGATGGGGATCAAGTTGCATGTAGTTCTTGAGAGGGGCATGGTGAGGTACCAATGCTGGGGATAAAAGGGGGCGTGCTGGTGTGGACCCTGAACCATGATAAGAGGAATATGATAAATCTTGTTTGTATTTTTAGGTGAGTGGTTTTTTTGTTAAGAGACAGGCCTGGGTAGCAGGCCCTAGCATCGCCACAAGAATAAAGTCGTAGTAGGAATTGACAAATGGTATGGTGAGTGACCAATACCCAATGTGATTTCCTCTATGGTGAGGTCATCACAATGTAGTGTCGTTTTTTGTCATGCGGCCCGGATTGATAACATCACAGTTTAAGGTCATGTGATGGGACCAGGCATGAATTTTAATTTTGTGCAGCACATTCTTAGTAGAGACAATGCTAGGCGGGAAATGTTTACAGCATAAAAAAAATACCCAACATGAATGGAGAAATTATCCCATATCACACCGTACGCAATTCCGAGAGGGGAACCTTATGACAAGGGGCCCAAATGGGGGTAAGAGGGAAAGTGCCAGGGGAAACTAGCTCCCAACTTAGCTGGACCTGAAGACGAGGAAACTGGGTGGTCCTACATATCTCATACGGGTGGAAATCAAGTCTCACATAGTTATAGATGAGATCTTAGTTTATGGTCCTAGTGCTCGGACCATGGATGGGGTGAAAACACTCCAAGTAAGTCAAGACCCCATCCCGATCCCTAAGCCCATGTGAGTCAAACTCAGAGTGGGAAATATGGGAGGTGAATGTATTTTGCAATACATGGGACGCACACCAAAGGGAAATCAGTGCGGAGCCCCTAATGATGGCTTTGGTTCTCTCAACACATGGATGCACACTGAGAAATTGTACCAAGAGTTTCTAAGTTCTACTTGGACATGATTAGGTGGAGAAGGATGTGAATCATGTTACATGCATTTTTTGCTTAATGGGGTTTGCGTGGTGATGGAGGATAACTATTGACCATGTTTGAAACATAGTATCCATATCGTGTTAGCCTAAATTGGGATAATAAATGAGCATCGACTGATGACCATATTCGTAACATGGGATTTGTATCAGTTTGTTGTCTGAAACCCTCATGGGAGTTGGCCCATAAGGGTAGGATATCCCTTAGTCTAATCAACCATGCCACTCTGGGATCCCTTTGGGTTTGAGAGGTGATGGAAGCCCTAACGAAGGTGAACACAGATCCTGAAAATATAGTGGAATCATGTCCTAGCAGAGTTTGACATTCCAAGTACTAAACCAGAGTACCCTTGGGAACATTGATGATCCCCTAAAGAGGGTCAACGAAGGAGTCCAGGAAGGAGAGGGTTGGCCAAGGTGCCATGGTGAAATAGATATTTCTAGGAGATGGGACTGGACATGAAGTCTAGACATTAGGTTAGTCCTACGTATTCCATAAGGATGGGAAAAAAGACCCACATAGTTCTCAAAGATAAATGGGGGAAGGATACCCTAACGGGGGGGGGGGGGTTGTACGAAATAGTGAATAACCTGTCGTGAATGAGGATATGACCCACCAACACACCGCACGATCAAATAAGAAAGAACCTAGGCTGGGGGCCTGAAAAGGCCGAGGGGCCTAAGGCTGGGCCTCTGTCAGGAATTCCTGACCATCTTGCACTTTGACGTCTTATAGTGAGGATGAATGTTGGGGGCCCGAAAATTCCATGGGGCATGAGGCTAGGAATCGGTCAGGAAGGCATGACCAGCTTGGAGTTTGACATCTTGTAGTGAGGATGAGGGCCAGGGGCCCGAAAAGGCCAAGGGGCCTAAGGCTGGCCCTCAGTCAGGAAGGCTTGACCAGCTTGCAGTTTTTACATCTTGTAGTGAGGATGAGGTTCGGGGGCCCAAAAAGGCCAAGGGGCTTGAGGTTGGGCCTCTCATGAAGGGATTTCTCCACTTGGAGATACATCGGGGAAGACTGAACCACTACACTCAATGTTTGGGACATCCTTGGGTGGTTCCAATGTCACAGGATAGTTGCTGACCATGTTCGAAACACAACAGACCTATAGTAACCTGAAATGGGATCATCAAATGAGCATCAACTGCTGACCATATTCAAAATGTGGGAATTTTATCGGCTTGTTGCTCTACATCCTCGAGGACGTTGGCTTGAAGTGGTAAAAGATCCCTTAGGACTAGCATCCATGCCATTCAGGGGACCTTTTGGATGGGAAAGGTGGTGGAATCCCTATCACGGAGTGGGTGAAGCATAGTTGTACCCATTTATGAATGTGGTGACCAACTCAAGGGAGCGGGATGTATAGCTTGATCGAGTCTAGCTTGACATGAATTGGGGAAAAAGTATGCACCCCGCTATATGTCTTGACCTGAGTTGAAGATTCTGACGTTTGGGCTGGGCCAACAGATGAAATGTTTGGATATTCCTACGTATCCCATGAGGATGGGTGTAACACCCCAGGTAAATAAAGAATATGAAATTTTTATATTTATCCCTATTTTTGAATAAAATGTTAATATTAATTTAAAGGGAACGCTATGCTCAATGGCTTACCCAATACGTAACAACGAGTTCCTTTGAAATCTTACGTTGCACTCTAATAATAAAATAATTTTATTTTAAATGGTAGTTAACACCTAGCCGTTGTAATGAAAGGAATGAACAGAAAAAACTAAAAAATGATTATATATGTTTTTCAAATATTTTTACTTTTTACAATAAATGATAGAGGATTAAAAATGTGAATGAATCCAATTTTAAGCATAAACATTCTAATATTCTTTAAAAGGTCGACTAATCGCCTTTTGATGGTGACCCTATTTTAAATCCACTTTTTGACAATTTTATGTGTTACATTTGAAAAAATAATTTTTTTTTATAATTGGGACATCAAAATTTACTTTGTGAATTTTTTTTGGATTTTTCCGATAAAGTTCATTTTTTAATGAATAGTGAAAAATGTTGTATTTTAATTCAAAACCTCTTTTTAATCTAATTTATTTACATGCTTAGATTATCTTTTGAATTAGTTTTAAAGTGAAATTAGAATATGTTTTTACAATTTAATCCAATGGTGGTCATTAGTATTAATATCACTTTGAGATTGGACATAAACGAGTGTCAATCTTTTGATAGATATTGTTTCATAAAAAAGGCTATTTGATTTGACAGTGGGATTTAATTATAAAATTAATTAATGAAACTTCTATGTTATTAATTTGGTAAATAGACAACATTTTTGAATTCAGAATATCAAATATAGCATAGGGTGAATTTTTGTTATTTTTTTGAAAAACCTTAATGTTTGATGAATAGTTAAACCACAAAGCGCTAGTTACAAAAAACTGATTTTTCGTTTAAATGGAACTTTACCAATTCTGTGATTTGAATTTCAAAAATATAATATAAATGATTTTATTTATTAATTAAACTTTTTTTCAATGGGATGAAAATAATTTTTGATGAAAAGTAACTTTTATGATTATTTAATCGCGAATAAAGGTAATTAGTGTGATTTATGGTAAAAATGATATTATAATAAAATGAAAATATCTTGACACTTGTCCTAACCCTATTGGATGAGTCATGGCCGACCTAGAAAATCCATGGGTCTATTTTTGGGACTCCATGGAGCCACTTGGGTAAGATAATGGCATTAATTCCTTTTATTTAAAGTAAAAGTAAAAATGACACAAACATGTATAGTTTTACTAAAAAAAATTTACATGGGTATATACAAGTCATATTTTTGACTATAAATAGTAATTTGAAATCTAAAAATATTTCCTACATCATATTACTTTTTTATTATTTTTAGACATTAAATAAATTAAATAATTAATGAGATCATGATGATGCATCAATTACCTCATTATTTAACGATTTAAATAAAATGAAAAGATAATGTAAAATCTAAAAACTGCACATGTCAAAAACCTATTGGATGGGTGGATTTCAAACGATCATCACCTTATCCTCGAAATAAACCAATGTGGGACCTTTAAAATCTGAAACTCATTGGAAAATAAAGTAACATTTTCTACTTTTCCAAGAGTGCCCCTCCTCTCCTCTTATAAAATACCCCCACCCCCACCTCTACCTCTTTACCCACACCTCTCAAGCCTTTGGCTCGGCTAATCTCTGATAATTCTGTCTATCCACATCCCTATACTCATCCTAGAAGCTTTACCTTAGGCAAGAAGCTCTTCAAGAACACCTTTTGGTTCAAATCAAAGGGAGTTACCCAATTTTTAGGTAATGTCTTCACTTGTGATCTTTTGTTTTATTTTGCTTCTCCAACCCCCTAAACTCTTTTTATTCATTTATTTTATAATAACACCAGAATCTTCAATATAATAGGATGTTGTTATGATATGTATTCGAGCTACACTTACACACACCTACATCTAAAGGTTAAAGAACATACTGTTTCTGTGGATGGTGAATTTCTGCCTCACAAAACGATGATTGTTCAATATTCTTTTAACTCCATCAAAGGTGGCCATTAAGATGTCACTATATTTATATATGATATATAATATGTTTATGTTTTACTTAATCTTCTGTATCTTTCATTTATGGCATACCATTATGGTTTCCATTATGGGTAAACATGATATCTTCATTTTAGGAAATGTGGACTACGGCCCCCTCAAAGTGATTTGATTCGTTAATACCATATGTGGTACATATACCGGATAGATTTAATGATATTATATATGATACCATAATTTAATTATAATACTATTATGTATCATTATGTATTAATTCCATTAAATATGAAATAGAAATGGAAGTAGCGTTCATGCGTACGTACGGCTTACCGTCTCCATGAACGGTGCATTTCATTTCTTACCTCTAAATGTTATATAATATTATAAATGCATGCATATAATGGATATATATTATATATATGATATCTACATAATTAATATATTTCTGGATATAATGTATATTTTACATCATTAACAAACATGTTATTATAAAGAGTTTATTTTTGACTCAAGTAACAATGATTGACAAAATGAACATTATTAACTTAAATAATTACATAGTGTTCATAACATGGTAATAAGTGATATAAAAGGAATAATGAAATTTAAAAAGGTTCTTAAGCAAGTAGAAATTAACTCAATATTATTATTCAGGAGGTTAAAGAACGATCGAGTCAAGTCTGACCCGAGGTAAGGGATCCTACCTCTCTCATTCTTTTTAAATAAACTCTTTTATTTCATTCCTTTTAAGCTCATATTTCTTATGATTGGGATGTTATTTTATATTAATGATACTATAATTTTTATGTTCATATGATGAGAGACCCTATTTTCTATCATCAAACCTTTTTGGAAGTTTTGAGTGGCGCCGTTAGGCTGCCGAATTTTCGTAAGAGATCCTACCTCTCTTTTTTTAAGTACTCCCTTTTATATCATTTCTATTAAGCTCATCTTTATTATGTTTGGGGATGTTATTTTATATTCCTCATTCAGTAATTTTTATTTTCATATTACGAGAGACCCTATTTGAACTCATAAATCCATTTTTGGATGTTTTAAGTGGCGGCGTTAGGCTGCGGAGTTTTCGTAAGGGATTTTTCATCTCACTTTTATTCCAGTGAGATTTATGCTACATTTTCCACCATTTCCTTTGCGTGGTGTATGTACTAGCCATTATTCTAATCTTTGTGTAATTAACTTTCGTTTTTTAGTATTTAAATCAATGTTTTATAGTCCTTCTTTCATGGGGTGTACGTTTCGAAAGTTACCCAAGTCGTTAAGGAAACCTTTCACCCTCCTCTTTTTAAAAGACTTCTTTTTTTATGTATTTTAATTGACATCTTATTATGTTGGGATATATTCTTCTATATATTTATTTATGTAAATTTTATGTCCATGTGATGAGATACCATTCACTCTCTCATCGACTAATTTTCTGAATTTTGAAGTGACGCTGTTAGGCTGTCGAATTTTTACAAGGGAACGTCTTAACCCAATTTCGATTTCTTTGGGTTCAACTTGTACTTCTTGAACATGTCATCCTATGAATATGTGTGAATGACCTCTGATTGTCTCACAATTAATATCCACTTATATTGGGTGTATTTATATTTCTCACACATAATTATGTGATAGATTTATCCAGAAGTTAAGGACACCTTCTTTATAATGGATTTCATCTCAATTTACATTTCCATTGAGACATCATTGTTGTTATGAACCAATTAACTCTTATATGGTGTGTATACTATCCCTTGACATATTATATCTTGAATCCATTTATTCTCATGATATTATAATATTCAGATTAAATGTTATTCTGTAATTATTTTTATTCAAGAGTCTCTCCTTTTGTTAAAAACTCTTTAGCAAAAATATCGTTTTAAATGTTTTAAAGATTTATTATTCTAAATATTTATCTTTAATGTCCATGATTTAAAAATGGTTTTCAGTATTTATTTATATGGACATTAATGTTTTAAAATTATTATTCCATCAAAAGCATCATAGTGGTATGGGACACTTTGATTCAGAAATCTCTTATAAATTGTTTCTGAAAATGGATTGACGAATTCAATATCTTGGAATTACTTATTGTGATTGAAAATGAAATGCTGTTGTTGAAATGTTTATATTTTCAATATTTTATGTATAATGATGGTACTTAGACATTTTACGGGTGGTTATGTGATAAACCATATGATGGGTGGTGCCGTGAATACCAGGACGGGTGGTTATGTTATAACCTCCAATGCATTGGGTATGGAAGTCGGCCGTATGGCTATTCCATTAAGTGATATGTGTGGAAGTTGACCGTATGGTTATTGTTTTTAAGTATGTTTATGTCCCAAGTTACCTTTATATGTTATGTGTTCTTTATATGGGGTTTTTATGGTAATCTTTTGGTTCCCACAGGGTTAAGTAATGATCTTTTATTCAATGAAGAGTTTTTTACTACTTCATAAAGGTGAAAAGTATTACATTGATAAAGTATTCTTGGTTTACATGTAGTTTTGAAAAACTAACAGTTTTCCTTCTTTGTGTATCCTTTACTGGGCTTTTTATGCTCAACCTATGTTTTTGAAATGTTTTCCACAGGACTTAAAGATCAATAGGGACAAGGATGGGATCATGGAAAGACATGCTATCTAAAACATGGAACTAGACATGTTTCTTTTTAATAGTTTTTATTTTATGGAAACTTAATATAAGTGTATACTTTTTAGTCTTTGATATGTAATAGTTATGTCCTAATTCTCTAAAACTCTAAACCTGAAAATATCATCAATGTGAATTATTTATTTAATTCAATAATAATTAATGTTTATGTCCAAGGCCTTATAGTTGTTATCAAAGGTCGGTTTAGATATCATTAGAGGTTAGGTTATTCTATAAGCATAAGTGGCATTACCATAATGGCTAGGATTTCAGAAAGATTCATAGTTTTTAGATAAATTGAATGAGTAAGTATATCTTAGTGATTATTTTTTTCATTAGTACATGATGATTTTGTTGATATACTCAAACTGACATTTTTGGTTTTAGTAAATGGATGGATAAAGCAGGAACCAAAGTGAAAATGGGTTTGAAGGAAACTATGGTGGTTCTCTGATTAAGAGACTGGATGAAATGGGGTATTCAATTAGAAATCTTGTGGTTATTCTAAACCAACTATCAGGAGTCATGATCAACCACTTGAACCTTGGTGATTTCTCTAATGCCTCATGTACGAGGGATGCAACTCAACGTGGAAGTTCAGGTAATAATTATAAAGGTAACCATTAGGGTTTATATGATCCTAACTTTTTAGGTAATTATGGGTTACTCAATGATATGATGAAAAATGAAAGGCATGAGATAAATTTGAGGTTAAAATATGTTATGATCATTTTTGAATATTTTATCTCGTTTTGGGGAATGATTTATGAATTATGTATTTTTGGAAAAAGGACAACACGAAGACCGTGTGACAACCTGTCACGTCGGACAAATATGCGGGAATCAAACCCACAAGAAAAGTGAAACTGGAATTTATCACCTACCACTGGACTACGTGAAGTCCCTGGTTAGTTTGACTAATTCTTTTTAGTTAGATGATTTTAGGAATCCAGAGTAAGTTTAATTTGGGTTATCTATGGAAACTATTAACCTATCATGGAGGATATGTGATTAGGTTAATTACTTTTCAGTTTGAGACTTTAAGAGTAACTGATGTTATTTGGAGATAAATGTTAAGGTTTGTCTTCGAAGACTATGTGAATAAATCCTTCAAAGATTTGGGTTTTAGTCTTAGTTTTTTTTACTTTGAATAATTTTATGGATAGATGTTTATTGAATTGTCTTTTTTGAACATTGGGTATTGTTTGACATATTTTAGAGATTAATAATAGAATTTTATTTATAATGGATTATCTTTTTTGGGTATTATCTGATCTCATACTAACCTTTTTGGTTTTAGTTTTGGTTATGGTTTAAAGACATGGGAAGTATATAGTTCTCTTCTTTGGATTAGGTGGTTCTCTAAAAGTTCATTATACCTCTCTTAATGTGAACAAGTCATCATAAATACTCATCTTTTTGAGAAAATATGAGTTCGTGTATGAAATCTTGTAAAAGTTGAGAGTCAACATCTCAAGTAAGAATGTTTCCTTATGTTTTAGTTAAGCTCATAAGTAAATTCCTCAATGAAAAGTAACCTAAAACAAAAATGTTTCCTAATAATTTTTCCTATTGGGTAATCAAATACCGTTTAACCCACCACAAGTTTGTGATTTTTGGGTGGTTAACTTTCTCCTAAACATGTTTACTATCACTATCCATCAGAACATGACCCTTTGTTTTTTCCTCCATATCCATATTTTCATACTGGGAATCCTAGTATGGGTTAACTCGGGTGACCTTTGTACTTCTCTCCCTTCCTTTTAAAGTGATATTTTTACTAACTCTTGTTCTGATGTGGGACTTTCCATGATGTTTCTGAGCCCAATTTTAAAATTGCGAGGACGTAATTCACAAACGGGGGGAAGGATGTAACACCCCAGGTAAATAAAGAATATGACATTTTTATATTTATCCCTATTTGTGAATAAAATTTTAATATTAATTTAAATGGAACACTATGATCGATGGCTTACCCAATACGCAACAACGAGTTCCATTGAAATCTTACGTTCCACTCTAATAATAAAATAATTTTTTTTTAATTGATAGTTAACACCTAGCCATTGTAATGAATGGAATGAAAAAAACTAACTATAAAATGATTTTATATGTTTTTCAAATATTTTTAATTTTTACAATAAATTTCAGAGGATTAAAAATGTGAATGAATCCAATTTTAAGCGTAAACATTCTAATATTCATTAAAAGGTCGATTAACTGCCTTTTGATGGAGAACCTATTTTAAATCCACTTTTTGACAATTTTATCTTTTATATTTGACAAAATAAAATTCTTCTTTAGAATCGGGGCATCAAAATTTACTTCGTGTAAATTTTTGGTATTTTTCCGATAAACATCGTTTTTTAATGAATAGTGAAAAATGTTGTATTTTAATTCAAAACCTCTTTTTAATCTTATTTATTTGTATGATTAGATTATCTTTAGAATTGGTTTTAAAGTGATATTAGAATATATTTTTACCATTTAATCGAATTGTGGTCATTGGAATTAATATCACTTTGACATTGGACATAAACGAGTGTCAATCTTTTGATAGAAATTGTTTCTTAAAAACATGCTATTTAATTTGACAGTGAGATTTAATTATAAAATAAATTAATAAAACTTCTAGTTTATGAATTTTTTAAATAGACATCATTTTTGAATTCATAATATCAAATATAGCTTAGGGTTAATTTTTGGTAATTTTCTGAAAAAACCATAATTTTTGATGAATAGTGAAACCACAAAGTGGTAGTTACAAAAAAACTGATTTTTTGTTTAAATGGAACTTTACCACTTATATGATTTGAATTTAATAAATCCAATATAAATGATATTAATTATTATGTAAAATTTGGTTCAATGGGGTGAAAATAATTTTTGATGAAAAGTAACTGTTAAGATTATTTAATCGCGATTAAAGCTAATTAGTGTGATTTAAGGTAAAAATGATATTATAATAAACATAAAATATATTAACACTTCTCCTAACCCTATTGGATGATTCATGGACGACCAAGACAACTCGTGGGTTGATTTGTGGGACCCCATGGAGCCACTTGGGTAAGATAATGACATTAATGCCTTTTATTTAAAGTAAAAGTAAAAATGACACTAACATGTATTGTTTTACTAAAACAATTTTTACATGGGGATATACAAGTCATAATTTTGACTATAAATAGTCATTGTAAGTTTAAAAATATTTCCTACATCATAGTACTTTTTTTATAATTTTTAGACATTAAATAAATTAAATTATTTATGACATCATGTTGATGCAGCGATTACCTCATTATTTAACGATTTAAATAAAATGAAATAATAATGTAAAATCTAAGACCTAAACATGTAAAAAACATATTTTATGGGTGGATTTCGAACTCTTATCACCATATCCTCGAAATAATGCAATGTGGTACCTTTAAAATCCGAAATTCAATTGAAAATAATGTTACATTTTATACTTTTCCAAGAGTGCCCCTCCTTCCTCTTATAAAAGGCCCCCACCTCTACCTCCTTACCCACACCTCTCAAGCCTTTGGATCGGCCAAGATCTGATCATTTTATCTCTCCAAATCTGTCTCCTCATCCTAGAAGCCTTACCTTAGGAAATATGTTCTTCATGAAACCCTTTTGGTTCAACCCAAAGAGAGTTACCCGATTTTAAGGTAATGTCTTCACTTTTGTTCTTTAGTTTTATTTTGCTTCTCTAACCCCCTAAACTGTTTTCATTCATTTCTTTTGTAACAACACCAGTATATTAAATATACTAGGATGTTTTTATAAGATTTATTCGAGCTACACTTACACACACCTACATCTAATGGTTAAAGAACATACTATTTCTGTGGATGGTGAATTTCTGCCTTACGAAACGATGATTGTTCAATATTCTTTTAACACATTCAATGGTGGCCATTAATATGTCAATATATTTATATATGATATATAATATTTTTATGTTTTACTTAATCTTCTTTATTTTTCATTTATGGAATTCCTTTATGGTTTCCATTATGGGTAAACGTGATATCTTCATTTTAGGAAGTGCAGACTACCGCCCACTCAAAGTGACTTGATTCGTTAATACCATATGTGGTACGTATAAAGGATAGATTTAATGATATTATATATGATACCATAATATAATTATAATTCTATTATGTATAATTATGTATTAATTTCATTAAATATGAAATAGAAATGGATGTAGCGTTCATGCGTACGTACGACTTACCATCTCCGCGAACGGTGCATTTCATTTCTTACCTATAAATGTTATGTAATATTATAAATGCATGTATATAATGGATATATATGATATATATGATATCTACATAAGTAATATAATTAGGGATATAATGGATATTTTACCCCATGAACAAATTTGTAATTATAAAGAGTTTATTTTTGACTCAAGTAGCAATGATCGACAAAACGACCATTATTAACTTAAATAATTACATAGTGTTCATAACCTAGTAATAAGTGATATAAAAGTAATAATAAACTTTAAAGAGGTTCTTAATCAAGTAGAAATTAACTCACGTTTATTATTCAGGAGGTTAAAGAACGATCGAGTCAAGTCGGACCCGAGGTAAGGGATCCTACCCCTCTCTTTTTAAGTAAACTCTTTTATGTCATTCATTTTAAGCTCATATTTCTTATGATTGGGTTGTTGTTTTATATTCCTCTTACTGTACTTTTTATGTTCATATTATGAGTGACCCTATTTTCTCTCATAAATCCATTTTGGATGTTTTGAGTGGCGTCGTTAGGCTGCTGAATTTTCGTAAGGGATCCTACCTCTCTCTTTCTTTTTAAGTAATCTCTTTTATGTCATTTATTTTAAGCTCATCTTTCTTATGTTTGGGGATGTTATTTTATATTCCTAATTCATTAATTTTTATGTTCATATTATGAGAGACCCAATTTTGTCTCATAAAACCATTTTTGGATGTTTTAAGTGGTGACGTTAGGCTGCCGTGTTTTCGTAAGGGATTTTTCATCTCACATTTATTCCCGTGAGATTAATGCTACATTTTACATCATTTCCTTTGAGTGGTGTATTTACTGCCCATTATTCTAATATTTGTGTCATATAAATTCTTTTATGAGTATATAAATCAATGTTTTATAGTCCTTCTTTCATGGGGTGTACGTTTCGAATATTACCCATGTCGGTAAGGGAACCTTTCACCCTCCTCTTTTTAAAAGACTTCTTTTGTTATGTCTTTTAATTTACATCTTTATATGTTGGGATATGTTATTATATATCCTTATTGATGTAAAGTTTATGTCCATGTGGTGATATACCATTCACTCTCTTATCGACTAATTTTCTGAATTTTGAGGTGACGCCGTTAGGCTGTCGAATTTTTACAAGGGAACGTCTTAACCCAATTTCGATTTCTTTGGGTTCAACTTGTACTTCTTGATCATGTCATCCTATGAATATGTGTGAATGACCTATGATTGTTTCACAGTTAATATCCACTTATATTGGGTGTATTTATATTTCTCACACATAATTATGTGATAGATTTATCCTTAATTTAAGGATACCATCTTTATAATGGATTTCATCTCAATTTACATTTCCATTGAGACTTCATTGTTTTTATACACCAATTCAATATTATATGGTGTCTATACTATCCTTTGAGATATTATATCATGAATCAATTTATTCTCATGATATTATAAAGTTTGGATTAAATGATATTCCACACTTATTTGTATTCATGAGTCTCTCATTTTGTTAAAAACTCTTTAACAAAAATATCGTTTTAAATGTTTTAATGATTTATTATTCTAAATATTTATCTTTAATGTCTATGATTTAATAATGGTTTTTAGTATTTAATTATATGGACATTAATGTTTTAAAATTATAATTCCATTAAAATATTCAAAGTGGTATGGGACACTTTGATTCAAAAATAACTTTTAAATTGTTTTCGAAAATGGATTGATTAATTCAATATCATGGAATTACATATTGTGATTGAAAATGAAATGTTTTTATTGAAATGTTTATATTTCCTATATTTTATGTGTAATGATGGTGCTTGGACATTTTATGGGTGGTTACGTGATAAACCACATAACAGGTGGTGCCGTGAATACCAGGACAGGTGGTTACGTTATAACCTCAAATGCAATGGGTATGGAAGTCGTCCATATGGCTATTCCATTAGGTGATATGTGTGGAAGTCGACCGTATGGTTATTCCATTTATGTATGTTTATGTCCCAAGTTACCTTTATATGTTATTTGTACTTTATATGGGTTTTCTTATGGTAATATTTTGGTTACAAAAGGGATAAGTAATGATCTTTTATTCAGTGAAGAGTTTTTTACTACATCATAAAGGTGAAAAATATTACATTGATAATGTATTCTTGGTTTACTTGTTGTTTTGAAAAACTAACAGTTTCCCTTCTTTGTGTATCCTTTACTGGGCTTTTTATGCTCATCCCATGTTTTTGAAATTTTTTCCACATGACATAAAGATTAATAGGGTAAAGGATGGGATCAAGGAAAGACATGCTATCTAAAACATGGTACTAGACATGTTTCTTTTTAAGTGAATTTATTTTATGGAAACTTAGTTTAAGTGTATACTTTGTAATATTTTAGATGTAATAGTTATGTCCTAATTCTCTAAAACTCTAAACCTGAAAAGATCATCAATGTGAATTATTCATTTAATTCAATAATAAGTAATGTTTAAGGCTGGGGCCTTATAATTGAAATCAATCCATACATAGTTCATGAAGGCCATGCAGTTTAACATCGTACGGTGAAGATGTGGGAGGATATAAGAACAAGAGTGGGCACATGGTTCGACCGTTATAATCCTTTTATGAGTGGGCCTAAGGAATCCTACACCATATCATGTGAGGATACACTGAGGAAGCTATACCCAAGGGGGGATAGTCAAAGAGAGATGAGTTTGGGGATGGAATCAAAATGAAGAATCTGAGAATTCGTACATGTCCCATCAGGATGGGAATCAATCCATAGGTAGTTCTCACGATGTAGTTTAACGTCATGCAATACGTTGCACAGTTTAAAGTCATGCAGGACTGGACAGTTTAAGGTCATGCGGGACTAGCCAGTTTAAGGTTGTGTTGGACCATAAGGCTCAGGAAAGTATTTCTTGAGGAGCATGTCATTGGTGGGAGGAGTTATACTCTCACCATCCATGGATACCTGAGAGTATGCTCCATTGTGGTAAACCCTATGGACTATTTAAGGTCCTTCCCATTTGGGAACCAACATGGGTGGTTTTTTTCCAAGGATCATTGGCTCTCGTAGGGCCAATACCAGGTCACCTTGTAGATAAGAGTGGAGGTGAAACTTTTTGTTGAAGGCTTGAGCCATCTTATTCTGATGCCTTTCCAGATTGTAAAGGGAACGAAGCCTCTTCTCGTCAAATGCTTCAAATTCATATAGACGAATTTCATCCACTTTATCTGGCACCTTAATGTCATAAGCTGTAGTGCATAATGAAGGCAACTGGATCTTGATGGATAGGATGACTTTAGCTCTGTACACTAGGGAATACGCGGTCACCTGGGTTGAATTGTGAGTCGTCGTCTGATAGGCCCGGAGGGCATTGGGAGTGTGTCCAACCAACTCTTCTTATTATGAACAACCACATTCTGAAAAATTTTAGAGAGAGTTATATTGAATGCCTCAATCTGTTTATTTTCCTGCGTGTGATAGCGGGAGGTATGGTTCAAGAAGTTATTGTACTTGACATACAATTTCTTCACCTCGGTCACTCGGAAGTTGGTGTCATTATCAGTGAGGACATCATGATGAACTCTAAAACGGTGGATGATATTGGAGCTCATAAAGTCAACGATGGAATAGGCCTTGACTTCCTTAAGTGGAATTGCCTCTTCCCACTAGGAAAATAATTCTGTGGCAGTTAGCATGTACCTGCATTGGTGAGATGTCGCTGGTGGATATGGCCCCACAAAATCAAGTCCCCACACCGCAAATGGCCATGAGAACATGGTGGAGTGGAGAGGTTCTGGTAGCTGATGTAGGAAGTTATCTTGCACTTGGTTCGCATGACATCTCCTTGCAAACTCAATACAATCGTGGATCATAGTGGGCTAGAAGTAACCCAGTCTCTGAATCTGATGGGACAGCATTGGCCCAGCTTGGTGGGAACCACAGGGACTGACATGAACCTCTTGGATGAACTATGGAATCTCAACTTCGTGAATGCAACAGAGGAGAAAACCATAAAAATTGTGCTTATAGAGGATTTACTGAAGACTGTGATCACTCTGGAGCGTAAACTATAGTGTGCGGAGTCGGATTCGCTCATACTCGGCCTGATCAGCTGGGAGGCATCCATTTAAGAGACTTGAAAAAAGGGGATCTCCTATCAGGAGTCACTTCAACCACTTCATCAAACGATCCTGGGTCTCCTAATGTGGAGGATCCAGTGGTAAGATGGCTTACTCAGAGGCCATCAACATCATTTGGGGTGAAGGGAGAAATGACTCTCTGGTGGGCCACATGTATAATTAGATCATCCTACTCAGGATCTACAAGTGATGCAGCTATGCCGACCAAAGTGTCCGCTCGACCATTCTATGACCGAGGGACATGGGTAACCTCTGGTCGAGAAGGGAACTAGGATATTAGATGGATGGTTCACTCCAACAATGTTGTGAGCTCTGGCTTTCTGACAACATAACCACTGTTTACTTGCGTGATGACTTTCTCAGAATCCCCTTTCACATGAAAATGGGGCACGTCGATCTCCAGGGCCAGCTCAACACCAGTAATGAGGTCCTGATACTCTACCTCACTATTTGTGCATCCTTATGAAAATAGAAATGAGTATGGAAAGATTTCTTATGCCTGGGTAAAGAAGACGATACCCAGGACCACTCTATTGAGCCTAGGATCATTGACCCACCTACCGGTGGGACTTCGGGAGGCACCGTCAAAGAATGTCTTCACACAGGGGATGGCTTGATCATTCGAGAGGATTGCCTCATCAGGAAAATCCATGTCTATTGACTAATACACGTATGTTGGATTGGTAGCTAGAATGTATGCTATTTCCTTCCCCTTGATGGCCTTCTGGGGCATGAATATGATGTCTAAATGCTGAAGAATCACCGCCCACCACGCTAGAAGGACGGTCAACATGGGGCGATTCAGAATGTACTTTAGCTGGTCTAACTAAAAGACTAGCTATACATCCTAATGCTGCAGGTAATGTCGCAACTTCTGCACAGCAAATACGAGCCCAAGGCAGCTCTTCATGATAGGGGAGTATCTGGTCTCTGTATCGAGAAGAAAGCGGCTGAGGTAGTAGAAACTTTTCTCTATCCCCTCGTTGATCTTCTAGGAAAGAAGGGTGCTGAGAGATCAGTCCATGGACGTGAAGTTCAGAATTAGCCACCTACAGGAGATGGGTGGCTTTAAGACTGGAGGCTGGAGAAAATATTGCTTGATTTCCTCAAAGGCAGTCTGGCACTCCTCATCCCATTCATAGGCGGAGTCCTTATTCATGAACTATGAAAAGGGTTTACACTTGCCAGCCAGATTCACAATGAATCAACATTTGTAGGCTAGGTTTCCTTAGACACCTTGAAGCTCTCGAATATTGCTCAGGGGAGGCATCTGGTTAATTGCCTTGATCTTCTATGGGTCGATCTCGATACCTCGGTACCGAGAAAAAAATCCAAGAAACTTCACAGAAGTTACCCCAAAGGCACACTTTAATGGATTCATCTTCAAGTGGTGAGAACGGAGGAAATCGAACACTTTCTCAATGTCCATGAGATGGTCCTAGCACCGGTGATATTTGACCACCAGATCATCCATGTAGAACTCCACCAACATCCCAATAATTGGCTTGAATATGCGGTTCATGGCCTGCTGATAGGTGGCACCACCATTCTTCAGGCAGAAGGGCATAACCTGGTAACAGAAAGTACCTTGGGGAACCCTAAAAGCTATGGAATCATCATCCTTATGGGCCATCCAGATCTGATTATATCCATAGTAACTGTCCATGAAAGAGAGGGCTTAGAACCCATCATTAGCATCAATCAATAATTTTGTTACTGGAAGGGGAAAATCATCCTTTGGACAGTGACTGTTGAGATCTCAGAAGTCGATACAGACATTGATATGTTTGTTCTTCTTTCTGACTGGCATAATGTTGAATAGCCACTTGGGGTACTAGACCTATTTTACGAATTTTTCTTTGATGATCATGTCATCTTTGGCCTCGACCATCACACTGTGGGAAGGGTGCATTTTTCTCGGAGCCTTCTTGATCCCATGATGGATTGTCGGGAGACCGAGACAGTGGACGACTACCTAAGGATCTAGTCCCGACATCTCTTCATAACTCCAGGAAAACATGTCACGATGCTATTTAAGGAAGCCCATGTACCGCTGCTACTCCTCAAGGGACATGGCAGCCCTAATCAGTCTGGGTCATGGATCTACCTCGCTACCAAGGATCACCTATACCAGTTTATCAACCGTGGTTGAGCTGACTTCATCAAAGGTTGGGGGAGAATCTTTCATATCCTCTTTTTCACTTATAGAAGAATCTTATGTGGGGGAAGTTTCTTCCGAGCCACCACACCCTAATGGGAGGCTGGTGCCGACTTGAGTGGGCGTGGTCAGTATATCGTGAGATTCACGTGCTGCTGAGACCATGGCGATGAAGGCAGTTGATCCAATCCCATCTGGCCTTGGGCCTAGAGGGCCATGCTTTATGATTTCAAACAAATAGTGGTGTGTTTCCATGAGTCGGTTAATCCCAGCATGGTGAAACAGACAGGTATGATGTACCGCCGCTGCCATGAGCCGGAGGTCTCGATATTGTACTTGGGTAGGAGGTTTCGGGATCACTTGATCCTGGTTTGTGTTGGAGTATGAGGTGATTTCCCTCCGTCAATTGGACATGAGAATTTTCCTCCCTCTTGTACCTGAAACAAAAAATAATTTCCCCATGTCGTGGGTCGTGGCCTTCAATCGATGGATCAGAATGACATAGGTGTTATCCAGACTAGCCCAGGGGTCACTGGTGACCGTGGCGGGTTCAACCTCACTTGCCAAAATCAGCTTATCCTTGCTCTTATAACAGTAAGCGTCAAGATAACGGTCTTAAAAAGAGGCGAACGGATATGAATCACCTTGGATTATGCCTAATCAACCGTTAAGGGAGTATTTAAGGCACTAGTGATACGCTGAGGGGACTGCCGCATGCAGATGGATCCACGGTCTTCCCACCAATGCGTTGTATGCGGTGTCCTTGGAGACAACCATGAATTCAGTACTGGAAACTAGGCCACCAAACTAGGTCTTCAAATGGATCTTTCCGACCGGGGTCTGCTCTGTCATGTCATATCCATGGATCCATAAATTGGAGGGATTCAGGTCATATTTGGATAACCCAATCTTCCGCAGCATCCGTGTCGGGATAAGATTGATCACGGAGCCTGTGTCAGTGAGACAGTGGGATACCTCAACGTCATTGAATTGGCTGGTGATGTACAGTTGGAGGATGTGCCCCTATATGGGGGTGCCTTTATCTTCTACTAAGAATTAAATGATTTCCTGGAATTTGGTAGTCCCAACTGATTCTGCATGAAAGGCTTCCACAGCTGCTACGTCTGTCTCAAACTCGAGGGTTCTCTTTAAAGCCAAAGAGAGGGCCTCATGCATATCTGATGATAATCAGAGGGCTTCATGGAAAGAAAGACTCGATAGGATGCCAGAAAGGTGCTTGTGGACATCATACTTCCGTGCCAAGAGTGAACTTCTACTTACAAGAGGTCACTCTGCGATTGGAGGCACAACGGGCCCTGTCAGCTGGACTGGCGACTAGCTGGTGCTGGGAATATCCCGCTTCTCACTATTTTAAGCCTAGAGATTAGCTACTAGATGGGGTCTGGGGGCCTGAGGTCGTCTTGTAGTGGGGCGAAGCTGGTCGCGGTGTAGCTGAAGTGGCTTTTTCTAGTCTAGTAGCACAAACGGTGGTGGAGGTAGTCCTAACGACACTGGATGAAAAGGTGGTGAGTGTTGAGCTCTGCACTGGGCCTACTCTCTGGTCTCAGTGGAATGCACAACCTTGATAGACATGCCAAATGGTGCACCTCGATGACCCATGTATCCACGGCTCCGCCGACATTGGCGTTGACTGGGGACGTTGAGGAGGTCCTCCTGGAATTCCCCCTCGTTGGGAGTCATATAGGGGCTTACCCACTCGACAGTGTTAACCAAAGTGTACCCTTGACTGTCACCCAAAGAATCATCCACCACTGGGTGAATTCTGGGATGGATCCCCATCTTAGGGGGCATGAAGTCACCGAGAGTGTGGGACGATGATGGCATCAGTGGGGCACGTGGCTTCTTCTTATGTTGTTGATGCCTGCTCTTCTAGGAAAAGGCCGGCTGAGATGATGATGTAGAGATGTTGGTCGCAGATTATAAAGGATCTAGCTAATTCATGCACTCCCAAATCATTCCATGGGAACAAGCAATCGTTTTACAGGACATCTAGTAATCGTACTTCTAGGATCCGCGACTGGGAACCTGCTGCCACTCACCTTCATCATCACTACCCCTTTCAGACCTCACCAAGACACCCACAAATTATGTTAGGACCGGGCCCATCCTGACTATGTTTTTATCGACTTGGTCATGGAGCCAGTACTTAAACACATAACCAATATTGTGGGTGTGCCCCAGAATCTGATGATAGGGGCAGTTGTTGGGTGGATTGGTGAGATTCGCCTCTGCTGGCCACCTGCACTAAGGTAAGCCTACAATCCCATGCTCTAGGGCACTATGGAAGTAAACAGGGACCTGATTCTCACTGAACGTGTAATTTTGGTGCCTTCTTTTTGAATAGGGAGACCTTGGAACTGGGCCTTTATGGGGAGCCGAAGGGTCCTATTGAGGAGGTGGGCCCTGATTGTCCTGCCTGGGTGGTGGCAGTGCATTACATAGAGGTGCCTACTGATTCTGAGGACGCTGTGGGGCCAGAAGCTATGCCCGAGATGGAGGGCCTCCTCGAGGCGGCAGGACTGGCTCTACCAAAATCAATTCTAGTGGCCTGGGGGCCTTTATCTGGGCCACCGCGGCAGGCTCAGCTCTTCCAGCACTCCTTACTGGGATTGCATGGGTCAACAAACATGCCTTCCTGGCCTGTTGCAGGGCTTATTCAAGGCACTAAACCTTATCTGAGAAGTCTCAGAATCCTCTAGGATTGTTATGAGTGATCATGAAAGGAACCACTTCTGTTTTCACATTCCCTACAACCATCTTTACTAATTTCTCCTATGTCAGTGGCATGTAAAGGGAGTATGTGAGCCCCTTCCACCAGGCAATGAAGTCTGCGACTTGCTCATCAGGACTCTGTTTGCACTTGAAGAGGTCTATGATGATCGTTTTATGGGTGGTAGTGCTGAACAGGTAGAAGAACTGCCTGCGAAGGTCCTTCCAACTGGTCACGAATCCAATGCGGAGCTGGCTGTATAAGAAGAATGTCAGCCCTTCCAGTGTCTGAACGAAAAATTGGACCTTGGAGGCCTCCTGTTGTGGTGGAGTCCCTCACATAGGCCCATAAAATTAATTGAAGTGGGCCTGGTGCTGTGGTAGGTCCTCCGTCCCATTAAAGGGGGAGAAGGTGTGATTCCCAAAACCCCGAGGTACCGGCATATCATCCACCCAGGTCAGGTATTGATTACCATCATGTGGGATTGCTACCTGTCATGTTTCCAGAGCCTCAAGGCGGGCAATGAGAGCTGCCATTGGATCATCTGGGTAGGGTTCCCTGTCTTGACAGGGATCCCTAACCACGAGTGCCTTGTCGGGCTCTTCGACATGGTAGACGGGTTCAGTGGCTCGCGGAGCGACTAATGGGACGACCTGTGGGGTAGTTGGGGGTACCCGTGCTGGATTCCTCAGATTGTCGGGCTATTTGGGTGGGATTGGTGAGACATATTTCTCCCTATTGTAGTGAGTTTCTGCTTCATCCCTATCAGCGGGAGCAGCATGATCAGGGTTTCCTAGAGGCATCTCATCAGGGGGGAGTTGTTCCTGCCCCTTCTGCCCCAGCCTAGGATCGCCATAGTCTGGTCATCACTCTATCATGTGTTCAGCCAGGAGTTCATTGATGAAACACTTTTTCTCATCAATTTTCTAGCGTAACGCGGCCTTATCTGGGTCCTACTCCATCTTCTACACTGAGGTGGATGTGTCAGAGTGCTTGTCAGCTCCGACAGGGTCATTTCCCTTAATAACATTCAAGATGAGCACCAACGACTCAATGGGAACAGGGAGACCTATGAGGTTCCTCTGCTGATGGGTACTCCACCCCGATGGTTCCTACCGTGGTTGCATGCCCTCAGGGGGTAAGTCTCCATCGAGAAACTTCATCTCATCCTCCTTGTCCACTATGTCAGAGATGTAGACCATGACCCTTCCCAGGGGCATATCCTCAATATCGCATAGTGAGTCGGGCTGCGGTCGTATATGGCTGAAGAGGAGGGAAACATATTATCCCCAGCCATGTACATTCATCTGGGTTGTTTCCTCCCAGATGATTTTATGGAGTACCTTAATACTCTAAACGCATTGCTTCCGGAGGGCCTCGCACCGGCCTGGTGACTCAGGGCACTGGCCCACCGGGATTTCAGGCAGATTGACTAGATGGCGCTACTCGTTGATGTCCTCAAAATGAGATTTTCTCCTTAGATATACCATGTGAGGATGATGGAGGCTGAAATTTGTGGCCCAGAGGGTGTAGAAAAGACACTCAACTTCCTCTGGATGAGAGACTCAGGTATGCAGAAATCTTGTGCGGTTATAGCCCATAAATCCTCTGGGAAGCGGTCCACTGCAAGGATGATATAGATGCTCATCGGCTCAATTTCAGGGTCTGGCCCTTGATTTTCCCACTCTCCAACTGAGGGTGGTTGGGGAACTGTTAGAAGTACTGAGGCAGACCGCTGGGACAATAGGTTGGCCGGTGGAGAACACGGTGAACGGGATGACTGGCCACCAATTCTTGGGTTGTCCTTCGAGGAGTGTAGTGACCTGTCCATTATGTCATGATTAGATGGGCTAACGGCCACCATTTCTGGCTTAGGGTCCAGGGTTTTTGGTGGTGGGTCGTGATTCTGCACGACTCCCATTGGTCCCCTGAATAGCTTTATGTGATCTCCTATAGAGGTAGAAAGTGCTTCCGATGATTATGGTGCTGACTGCACAACTGTAACCTGCGGGGTCGCCAGATTTTCATCCTTTTGGATAAACCTATGGAGGGAGGTTGGAATCCTATGGAACACACATTTTGGATTTACCAGGCAGATGACCCTCGTCCCAGCCCCGACCCTTGACTAAAACAAGCAAGGGGAGGGTTCCTGAGCTAAGTCACACTCTGCATTAGAGTCCGAGAAGTAGACCAGTTTGACCTCCATTCGGGACTTCCTAGGATTCTTCTTATGGTGGTGATGACCCTCCTTCCTGCCCATGTGTGGCTCTTTGGCACAGGGCTGATTCTCGACATGTATTCCTTCATCCACGCTAGTGTCAGGGAGGAGAGGACTTCCACTTGAGACAGATGAGGTGCAAGGAGCACCGGGAAAAATGTTGAAGGGGACATGGGGAGGACCTCGGTGAATAGCTTCTGAGTAGGTGAGATCCTCTTTGGAACTGGCGGGAGAATGGGGAGGACCTCCATGCTTGATGCGGGTGGAGCAAGGCTGGCATTCACTCCTCTGGTTGTTGGGGCGAGGATGACCTTCGCCAGCTGTAGAGATGACGTAGGGAGGATCCCTACGTTGAAGAGAGACTAGACTACGGGGCAGACCCTCATTCCTATTGGGGTGGTACGGGGCAGACCTCTATGCCGAGCCTTGAAGCGGTGAAGACCCACTCTCACGGTGGTGGTGTTACGGGGAGGACCTCCGTATGGGGTGGAATTTCGGCGAGTTGGCTCACGACGCCTCCTGCACGTGCCTATGACCAGGAGAATAGACCCAGCCTGCCTATGGGGTAGTCGGGGTCTCGATCCTGGCTGGTTGTAAGAGCGCCCCTGCTCAATGTGTGCAGGGACATGATGATATGCATCGGTGGTGGCTCGGGCCACAGTAGCCGTCGACCTTGACCACCCATGAAGGGTGTCCTCAATTCTTGCCCAATGCTAGCATCGGGTCAGGAGATCCAGTGCTGGTGGGGCAGGTGCATAGCTTACATGCTCCTCCATCATGGTCGGGGCGGTGACACTGAGGCTGCTGGGTGGGGGCCCTCACTGGGAGACCCTGTGTTGGGACTCTGACCATGTCGGGCCAGGCATTTCCCACCTCATCTGAGTAAGGTAGGGAGTCTTCAGAGCATTTCAGGGATAGGCTCCCGAAATGGTTGAACGTTGGGGTGGGGAGCACAGACTCCATGCACGGCCCTCGGGGGCAGCGTTGACGGTGGGTCCTGGACACCTCTAAATCCAGGTGGGCCATGTCCCTCGTAGGGATAACCCCATCCTCCTTGTACCTATGTACAAGGTCATTGATTAACCTTCATTGGATAATCTCCGTTGGGGAGACGGGGCATGGGCAGTCCGCGGTTGTGGACGTGGATGTTGTTGCAGTAGCAATGGGTCCACGCAGAGCGGTTGTGCTGGTGTTTTCCCTAACCCTACGTAGGCGGGTGGGCGGTGATCGTGTTCCCATGGCAGCAACCAAATTTTTGAGATGCAGGGAGGTGGACTCCTCAGTTCTGAAACGAAGAGAAAGCGACAACATGTTCCCCAGTGGCATTCCGTCCTCCATGGCCGGTAAGAGGGGTCTATGTTGACAACATCGCAGAATGGGATGCCCAATGTTCTATTGCCCCAACATCTGGTGAGTTTCACACCAGGCCCTCTATTTTCATGGCGGGAACCAGTGCTAAATGGTTGGATCCGGTGACACATAAATCCATGGCTGCCCCGAGCATTACTAATCTCCATATTGTGGAGAATATCTTCACATCGGGTTCATCATTTCTATTTCCAACACTTTCACCGGGGCGCGCACGTCCCTCTTCTTGAGTGCGACAGGCACAACTTTTTTGTTACCCCACGTTCCCGCTTTCCAAACGCGGGTGGCATTCCCTCCTCGTCTAGGGACATTTGCTCCTGGATTGAAACAGGATGATGGGTTTTTTGGTTCTTCCTTCCATGGATTCCACCTTGGAACTCATCACTTAGTCTGGGTCTCCCTCATAGATTTAATACGTTGTTCCTGAAACTCTTCCCAGTGCCATATTTTCATGGACACTAGTTAATTATGATGCATCTGTCAGGACATTTCAAGGGGTCTGGTCAGGGCAGCAACCTTCGGTTATGGGAGTAGTCACAATGGAAATAATTGACATGTCTGGATGCTGGGGATTGGTGTGTATTTCTTCTATCCCTTATTATAGGGATTCTCTAGGGTGTCGATGCCTAAGTCATCCCACATCGAACGTGGGGAATTATATTCCATAGGCATGTATCTAATGTTTTCCACAGCTTCCCATGTTTACCGCAGGGTATGCCACAGGTTTAACCTCTAGTGGAGATGGATTAGACTGATCGGAACACCAACTAGAGTAGATTAGATTGAAGAACCCCCCCCCCCCCCCCTGTGGGAACATCGATATAGGGGCCAACACGTGGTCGGCTTCCCGAATGCTATGGAGGGGAATGGGGTGGCATGATCTCACCGAAATGTGGCAGCCCGGGCAAGAATCTGGATGGATGATTGAGAGTTGAATTATGTGGAGGGGGATGAAATGGAACTGACGTGAGGACGATGGTGATGTTGGTGTTGAGCCTCGAAGACACTTCCTATGTATCCCCATGGCATGGAATCAAAGTCTGCATAGTTCAGATGATGATGGATTACCACCAAATGAGGTTTATAATGGCTTACCACTGAAGCAGGTTGCAACAACTTATTTCTGGATGGGTTTGATCCTTGTAGAGGATTTCTACATGCGAGGCCTTGACATTAATCAAATACCCCGTAGTTTGGGATGGAAAAGGGGTTTTTGAATTGACATGAAGGGTGTGTCAGAAAACCAGGGAGAAGATGGATCGGGGGATCGATGGGTGATGGGATTTAACCTCAAGAGGCTTCCTATGTACCATTACTTAACATTGATCAATGTCCACATAGTTTAGAATGGTGTGGGTCTTACACACTAGACTTCCCAAGGTGTTTGGTGAACCGACGTGGTTTGAACGATTGGGTGGTGGGCTTGATCCTCATGAGGATTCCTACATAAGATTCCTTGACAAGGATCAAATACCACGTAGTTCAGGAAGGGGTATCCGGGAACCGATGTGAATAAGGAACATGGTCCAGGTGGATTATGGGCTCGAACCTTAGGGAGGCTTCCTACGTACCATGCCTTGACATGGATCAAAGACCATGTAGTTTAGGATGGGTTCGTCAGAAAACTGACGTGAATAAGGACCTTTTTCCAGGTGGATGACGGGCTTGAACCTCAGGGAGGCTTCCTACGTACCATTCCATGACAGGGGTCGAAGAACACATAGTTCAGTATGGGTGTATGTGGTGATCTGACATGAAGGAGGTTGGAACGAATGAGTGGTGGGATTGAACCTAGTGGAGGCTTCCTACATAACATGCCTTGATACTGATCAAAGCCCACGTAGTTTGGGTCTACAGTTTAGCATCATGCGGGACGGGGATGTTTTCATGGTCGATGCTTACTCTAAGACCACATGAGTCATGGTCATTGTGGGAATCAAGAAACAGTAGGGTCCTGACAACCATGATGTGAAAGGAGCGTCTATGGGAGGTAAAGAGGAGTGGGGCTTACAATATGAGGTGGCCCAAGGTGCCGGGACTTACTCTAGGATGGAAGCCTGTGTGCGACAAAGCACAACGAGAGAGGGACTTGGGACCGAAGAATGGAGGAGCCTCATTCCCTATCACGCCCTCCACTGGCCATGGCACTGAGAAAGTGAGGAGAAGGGGCTTACACCATGATGGCTACCCTTCCCCTATGGACAAACGACACTCACAGATGAAGGATATCATCCCTTGTGGAGACCAGGGGGTGTGGAGAATGTCCATGGTGAGGGCACCCTACATGAGAGGCACGAGGCGATGTCACAGTTTAACATTGTTTGTTGAGGATGATGGTGCTTGGTAGTTTAACATCCAATAGATATGAAGAGGTTGGTTTACTCTGCCCCCCTAGAACGTACATAACCGGTACCCTCTACTCCTTGTGGGAGGGAAGGTACAGGAAATGCCATGGTGATGGGTGTTGCGGAGAAAACCAATGAGGGGTCTACGTTAGAATGGCATTGCGAAGAAGAAATATCCATTATCGTGCATATGCAAGGAAGCATTAGGCGCAACAACGCTATGGATGGTATAGTCCAGGTGACTTTGAAGTCTCATTGTGCTAACCTGGAGGGTCGCACGGGAAAATGATTTTCCAAGAAGAAGAGTCCATAGGCAGGGGCCTTGTGGTGCTCTGTTTCTCCATGTGACGGAGGGAACTTGCGAAGAAGTGTGCTTCGCGATGTGGGGTGCCATAGTCGTAGCATGGGGCAGAGGTGCAAATGGGAGGTGCTTTTTGAAGTGGAAGGGAGTTCGTGGAGCACAACCTCATGGAGAAAATGTGCCTCGCGTAGCGTGGTGTCGGGAAGTAATGTGCTTCGTGAAGTACAGTGATCCTGCCTTATCAAATGGATCAAGTGTACATGAATGGTACTTCGCGAAGCATAAACGCTCCTTGATGAACCGGGTCCCCTTGGGGATCCCCTTCCATCATGAATTCCCATAGGATTTGCAAAAGGCATCGCTCTCAGAAGAGGGGATCAAAACGATACAATTGGGAGGCACTTCGTGAAGCATACATACCTCGTGTAACTCATGGTTCTTCGAGCGGAAGAGTGCTTCTCAGTTCAGGAGATGAGAAGCCGAAAGGTTGGATTGCCAATCTGGAGAGCTCAGGGGGAGGTCGATATTTATAAGCAAGAGGTGCTGCGGAGCAGGGCTCACGCGGCGTGAAGAGGGGTCGGGTGGATTCATGGAAGGATTATAAACATTAAGCAGGATCATGAGCATCCCTCCTCCTTCGCTTCACAGCGAGCTCGCAAATATCAGCCAGGATCGTGGAGCATCCCACCTCCTTGGCTTTGCGGCTGGCTCGTGAACGTCAACTAGGATCACGGAGCATCCCGCCTCCTTGGCTTCACGGCGGGATCACGAACGTCAACTAGGATCGCGGAGCATCCCGTCTCCTTGGCTTCATGGCAGTCTCACGAACATCAAATGTGTTCAAGGATCCTCTCCCATTCTTTGCTTCGTAGCGGTCACGGTGCTAGGGATCTCACAAAGCGGCTTCGTGAGGCAATCTGTGGGGCCGTCTTGGGGACTTTTACTTTGTTCCAATTTTTTGTGCCAACTATAGATAATTTAATCCTATTATTATTAATGAATTGTACCATCCTAGAATCATGTTATTTATAAAAATTAGGATTAATCATTTTTTTATAAATTCACATTATAAAGAAATTTCTCACATATGATTCTTCCATCTAGAAAAAATGGTATGGAAATCAAGGACTAATGAAAAGAAAAAAGGAAATGGACAAAGTGATGATTATTTTCAAAATATAGGGAATATTGAGTAGAGAAATTATTGATGATGATGAATCATTTAACATATCTAATGAAGAAAAAGTGACATTGTGTGGAGCATTATGCTTCCCCATGGAATGAAAAATTGGTGGCTGAATCCTTCATGAAACAACATCAATGTATTTTTAGGGGAACCTTTAATCCATGAATCCTGAAAAAAAATGGATCAATAATATAAAAAATATTTGTTTTCATCCATTTTTATGAATAAGAGAATGATATGTTGGTGGTATGAAACTTAAAATGAGAAGCTAATTAGGGGTGGAAAATGATCAATAACAAGAAGAAAATGGATCTTATGGCTGTTATATGACGTGAGGACTTCAAAAATATCATTTTGATTTAATATTATCCCTACACCCTAATGAAAAATAGATATATAATTAATTAAGTTGAAAAAAATATAAATTAAATCAGTGGGTAATTATTATATGAACATTACATGGCTTGTGTAGTAAGACTAATGCTTATTCATAAATACAAGGGAAGGATTGATAGAATTTTTTATACTAATACCACATAAACAGAAATCATTAGAAATATGAATCTTTTGGAGTGATTATGATATAGTGATATGTGATTTCTTTGTTGAAATTTTGTTTAGTTTTTTCTAGTGGACACATGTATGATTTTTGAAAAGAAGGTAATGATCAAACGGAATGTTAGAAAGAATCCAAATGAGAATAAATTACCGAATCACATGAAAAACTAATGTTGGAAGATGAATTTAGGGAATTGTTTACATATAAGTGGAAGGTGATATCTATTTGGAAGTGAAGAGAATATAGACAAAAATTAGAATAAATATTTAAAGCCTCTATATCTAAATTCTAATAAAAAGGTATGATTGATCAATTACGAACTACTATGTAATTCATCAAGTGTGAGAAACATGATTATTTTTATTACCAATATCAAGATCAAAATGATTATGGATGTGAACAACTATAAACCACAATAATGGCCTAGAAATAATTTATGTGCTTCCAAAATTAGGACATTAAATATTGAGCCTTTTAATGATGTTGTACTAGGTACAGTCATTGTGAACTCATAGAAAGAAATCACATTGGATGATTGTTCTCAAATGTATTCTTTTATTTAATTCATATTTTCAATGAACATCATGATAAAAACCGATCATCCATTGATATACTTGTCTATTATTGATCCTAGAGGGCATATTAAGACCTCAATGCCATATAGAGATTTATTTATTAAATTCTATGAGTAATATATCTATGAAAACATGGTGTTGATTCTAATGGTTTAATTTTACATATTAATATGAAGGGATTGGTTATCAATGAATAATTTCAAGATCAAAAAATTTAAGAGAGGATACGACAGTAGTTTGGATGGGAAAACCTATGATTTTTTGAAATAGAAATTTCAAATCTGAATTCTTTCCAAGAAGAAATTGACACTAAATTTTTTATGGATATAATTTGTAAAGTATAAGAATAATAAGAAAAAAGACAGGAGACCATAAATATATGATATTTTCTCATTTTTCCTTAATACATCGATGTGTTTCAAAAATAGTTATTGGGGCCAAACAATAAAATGGTAGTTATATTTGTCAATTGAAATCATATTGGTATCCAATGCAATAAAAGTTATCCCATATAGAATGGAATATCTGGAATTATAGGAATTAAATTTGAAACTTCAATATCTTTTGGAGAATAGTTTCTTTAAACCATTTGTGTCTCTCAAGGGAGAATTAGTTATTTTTTAATGAATAAAGATATATTAGATCATCTATGTATTGATTATAGAGAACATAATGAGATCATAGTGAAAAAAATATCATATTCCAAATATTTATGATTTATTCATATAGAATCAGGGAGTGTAACTATTTTAAAATATCAATATTTGGGCTTAGTATAATCCATTTTGGGTGATGAAAGATGATATCGTAATCATTGCTTTTCCAATAAGCTATGATATTAATGAGTTTGGTATTTTTCACTTAATTTTGGGTAGTTATCTTACCATATTTATGGATATTATGAACAATGTAGTTAAGTATGACCTTGATAAGTTCATGGTTTTATTTTTTGATAATAATCGTAAATATTCTTAAATCCATGAGGGTAGTGAAAAAAAATCTAAGAGTTATATTGTGAACTAGGTGTGAGAACTAGTTGTTTAGTAAATTGAATGAATTTTAAATTTTCTTACAATAAGTTTAACATTTTTGAAAAATCAGGTCTGGTGTAGGAAGCTCAGTGGATCTTTAAAATACCAAGGCCATGGAGGAGTGTTCATGTCTTGAAAATGTAATAAATGTTCATTTTTTTCTTGGATTTGTACGTAAATATAGAATGAATATTAAAAGAATTCATGGATTTATAATCCAAAAACTATGATGTATTGAATGAGGGATATGTTTATCAGGAATAAATAGTGTGAAGAACATTTCTATGGACATAAGAGGATGTTTCTTAGTGAATATATGGTAACATTTACATCTAACAATGAAGGTTTCGTCATTCCCAATGATACATACATAGTTGCATATGGATGTTTACTCATGGTAAATGAAAAAGAGATTTTGTATTCATTGTGATATTTAATGACTCATCTGCAGAGTTATCTTACCCATGATCTTGATTTAGAAGTATTAATTGCTTTTTAATGATATGGAGAAACTATCTTTAGGTGGGAAACTCTGATAGAGAAACAAACCACTATTTATATATATATTCACTTTTATGGAATTGATCTTGAGAAAATGGAGATGGTTATAGATTCATAATGGCTATGATTATTCAATTTATTACCACCGAAAAAGAGTGATAAATTTCAAAATTACATTGAGTAGGAATGATAATGGTGTTCTTCAAATGATATGGATTTAAGGAGATCCATCTATAACTAAACCCCTTAGTTTTGACATGGGAATTATAATCATTTTATGAAAAAGGATATTGAGGTTGTAAAAAATATAAACATTCCTAAATTTAATATCCATCAATATTGTTTATTGAAAATTGTTATCAGTCTATGTATGGCAACTATTTTAGAGATAAAGAAAGAGATAAATAATAAACCTCACAAATCTGCATTCGCTATACACTCTAGAATTTTAAAAATGTTTATGGATGTTTGAGATCATCATTAGGGGGATAATATTAAAATAGAGATTTCAATTCACACTTTATGGTGATTATTGTGTCCACAAATAATTGAATAGTGAAAACTATCTATACGGGTATTACAACAACTACACTTGCATTGATATTAGAAGGCATGTATCCCTACAAATATTTCCTCAATCCTTATAAAGAGACTAATGGGTGGAAATTATATTATTTAATCATCAATATATTAAAAATTCAGTCCCATATTATTTTTATAAGAGATGATTTCTCCTAACTGTTTTAAGATTGACACTATATTCATGAAGTAGTGAGAGTCCATGGAGTTCCTCTATCGATTAGTTCTGATCAAGATCTATGGTTTAACTTTGAATTCTATAGGGTACATAAAAAAGATATGAATATAAATTAGATCTAAGAAGAACATATTGTCCTCAAACTGATGGGTAGTCTAAGAAGACTATACAAACATTTGAAGATATGTTATAGGCTAGCTCACATGATTTCCATGGGGGATGGGATTATGATCATCCTCTTATTGAATTATCCTTCAACCAAAATTTCCACCTAATAATTTTAATGGAAACTTTTGATGATCTCTATGGAAGAAGGTGTATAACTCTAGCATGATGGGATGATGTCAGAAATGTTACACTATTGGTACACAACCTTATTATTGAAACTGTAGAAAATATTTAAGTCAGTTAGTGATACATCAAGGCAATATAAATTTAAAAAAATTATCCACAACATCAAGGATGGAGAAAGAGTTTCATGTTGGGGATCATGTATACCATAAAATATAACATCGAAATGTGTTATGAGATTTTGAATGGAGGGGTGACAGAGTATATATAAAATTGGAATGTTTGAGATTTTTGTGTATATCATAGTGGTTTCTTATCAACAGGGACTACGTCTAAATCATTCCATTTTCCCTGATGGTTTCCTTATGTCCCTACTAAGATATTATATTTTTGACCCATCACATTTAATTAATGATAATGGTTTAAATTTGGAAACATACTTTCCATATGAGGAGGAACCAATCTATATCCATGACATAAGATAGTGGGTGTTGGGGGATAGAAAAACAAGTACAATGATAAGGCTATTGAAGAATAAAATTATTGACGAGTCTATAGAGGAACTGGAAGAATCCATAAAGGACATGTACCCTCACCTCTCTTCACATTATTTTTTAAAATGAAATTTAATAAAAGAACAAAAAAATAGTTGTATCACTTCATAAGAAAATTAGATATCATGCATATACATTTAATAATCAAGTAAAGAATAGTATAGGGATATACTTATGGAAGAATAATACATTAATTAATTTAATTTCTATATGATTTAAATAATCCACGAATATCAACCCTACCACAAAGACCATAAAATAGAGATAAATAATTAGGGAAAAACTGAAATTATAGATGGATGTGTAAAAACTACTATAGGTTATGTATTGAGGGATTAAGAGAAATTTATAATTTATTTAGAGGGAAATATTATTATTAGTCAGGTATAGAATTATCCAATATAGCCAATTTGGATTATGACCATTAATTATAAAGATAATATCTCATTTTTTAGTTGTTAGAAAAATAAAGTGACTATTTATATTATTTTATAGTTTTTTTGAAACTACATAAATAAAATAATTTGTAATAAAATTTTGTTATATATATATATATATTTGGGGTCTTTTAATTATTTTCCAGGAGTTATCTTATAAAACCGTTTTTTATGATAACACAAATAAAAAAATCTAATTAATTTTTATAATGACTAGAAATTTTATTTTATCATATAGGATTATACATTTTCAATGATTATGTTTTTTTATAAATTTAATTTTTTCATATTTATTGAACTAATTTGATAAAATAGAATTTTTTTTTGAAAAAGTATATCAAAAATATATTTCAGTGAATTTGTGTTAATTTTCCTAAAAAAGATGATTTTGGTTTAAAGTGTGAAAATACAATTTCATATGAAATTTGATAAATTTTATGATATAATTTGTATTAGATAATGATTTTAAATTTACTATTACTTATTATTAATAAAAAAAATATTTAAATAACCAACTAGTATATAATTCTTTATATTCAAAAAACATATGCTTAGAAATTTGAAAAAATATATTTTTCCATTTAAAAAAATTACCTATTTGAATATCATATTAGATTTGATATTTAAAAAATTTTATTAAATGATTCATGTAAAACAAATTAAATATTTTTAATTAAAATATCCAAATTAGGAAATATGTTTTATTTAATTTTTATACAAAAAAAATTTACTTTTTTTAAGAAATGTATTACCATAATATATGAAAAATAATGTAGGGGTTAAAGATAAAAGGGAAAAATCAATATACCTAAAAATACTACCATAAATGGTTGGTTTAGGATTTTTATGACACTAACCATCCATAGAAAAAATAATTTTCAAGAAAAATCATTAAAAAATTCCCCTAAAAAGTGGTTAGACTTAAATACAAAATAATGATTTCTTAATCACATATAGACACCCATCTACAAGTATATATTCCACCTTTCCACACACTCTATCCCTTCAAAATACTGTAAGAACTATTTTCAGGTCATTTAATCTTCCATGGAGTCACATCATGGATCCCTCATGTTCTCAAAGTAACTTCTACATGTTTTTTTGATGTAAATCATCATTGTGAGGGAAATATCATTTTCTCCTTTTACATCAAAGTAACTCGAATATGTTTACCTTCTATATATTAATAAAATTTCTTATGATATAGTTTTTATATTATCTATAGTAAACAAATAAATTTTAATTAATTGTAGTCCTTTTTTCTCTTCCATAATAACTTTTTAAGAGGCCATAATGTACACCATCATGCTCATGAATTCATTTATTTAATTTCTCTTTTCTACATAGAAAATTGTCATATTTGGAATAATCAAATCACTAATATTTCAAATAATATTCAATTAGATATTATAATGTCTGAAATAATTAGGTATTTTCCTATATGATACCCATAATTCACTTTTGTGGGTTAAAAATTTTGTTCTGTTCATGACATTAATCACTTTATACAGAATGATTTTCAAATGAAACCCAATATTTATTCCCCAAATGCCATTAATGAGATGATTTTGATGATAAATTTGTCTGACATGAATTAATACATATTAATGATATCCCTGATATGACTCCAATGCATTGTTTAATGAACTAATCTCCAGATAATAATTTTTTTATGAAACCATGGAGATTAAAAAAGGTGATTATGATTTATGAAATCCTGGTGATATGAATTGGTGATATTCTTATGAATTCCCCATTTTATGTTTAACACAAATTTCCATGTTATGGTTAATTTTAGTTATATTGTTATATTCTATAAGTTCATATGGTCATTCCTTATTGGTATTCATATTTTTGACATTCTAAGTATCTCCTATCATTTTTCACATATTTGGATTCATGCTGAACCCATTTTTTAATATATATCCCAAAGATATAATAAATAAGAAAACTAACCTAGGAACAACAAATGAAGATGACTTTAATGTGTATTATAATATTTTTTATTTTTTATCATATGTTTCTTATATATTTTGAAGACACTAAACCCCGAAAATTTCCATGTTATTTTTTATCATATGTTTCTTATATTTTGATGACTTTAAAATGTTGTTCCATCTAATGAAGTGTTTATGAAATAAAATGGTGGGTGATTATAATTATTCATAAATCTCATATATATATATATCCCTCTTTATATCATTATTTATATTTTAATTTCAATTTTTAAATTCAATAATTAATATAAAATCCATTATATTTGACTTTAGATCCTTCAATTCATATTCTTACATCAAATAGTCACCCATGAATCAATTTGGGAATTAATGCTCAACCCATAAATGTCAAAATTGTTATAGGGGAACCACATAATAAAAATATATCATGTCCTTCATAAATTAAAATATGAGAACCAATAACATATAGTGCTTCATAACCCCAGGGTGTTGTTTTTTGAGTCTCTAAAAAAATCTATTTTAGAAAATATGAGTACCAAAACCATTAGAAAATGTTTATTACACATTATAAATCATAAAATTATGATGGAAAATTCATCTATAACCTAAAAAATCTTTTATAGGGATTCTAATTTCTAAAGGGTACTCTAAAAATTTACCATGTGGACCTATCCTTTTTTTACCATTTATACTATTGATTTTTTATCTAGAAAATACTTATATATTTTAAATTGTTTCGAGTCACCATTACACATCAATTAGTGGAACATTATAGAACATCACTATAGCTCAAAACCATCATTATTTATGATGTGGTGATAAAAATCTATCCATTTTGGTTTCATATAAACCATAAATATGTTATGATTCATTTATATTTAATGAATTTTTTATATTTATATAGGTTTTATTATTATCCAAAATGATTTTATTCTATGGTGTGGTGTCCAATCAAAGACTATTTTGACATTACATGATAATTAAGATGTATGAGGTAACTTCACAAAAAATATAGACCTTACCTTTATATAGTTTTTGGTATTTTGGAGTTACAGTCACAATTTTTCATATTCTCTTATAAAACATTTATTCCAGGATCATTATTTCCATTTTTATGCATTATTCCATTTTCAATTTCTCCATGGTTTAAAATAATATGTGGTGCTCGGCCACATCTAAAGCACACCAAAATTAACATATTGTTAATTTATATAGTATTTTTCAACAAAAATATGTACAAATATGAAAACATTAACATTAAAAACATATATTGATGTCGTCTATTTTGGTTAAAAACAGATAAACAAAGACATATTTTTAAGAAAAACACAACACACATTATTTTAATCCTATAGTAGAGGCCAATTATGAGTCCATAACAATACTCCAAGATTATCTTCATTTTTATCTTGTATCTTATTTCCAATTTTAGTGTTTTAAAAATCACATCTATTTAAAGAAATTCTGGCATAATCCCTTAAAGGTTAAAATAATATCCCCCATTTAGATATTGTTAACAAAATCAATATAAATATTTATTAATCCCTTCTAAAATTTTATTAGTATATGGATTGAATGCACTAATCCCCCAATCCATTACTAAATAAAATTACAAGGCAAAAATCCTCTCAAACATTTTTACCCAATTTTTTTGAGTTCATTATGATGAAATAAGTATATTTATCAGAATGAAAAAATATCATTTATCATTAGAATAAAATAGAATTTCATTTTATCTTACACTCCCAAAAAATTAAAATCCATGAAATTTAATTTTTTTATTTTCATTTAAATATATATAATTGTTTCCTTATCAACTTTCACTTCCCTGTTGTATATGTAATTATATCCTTCACATTTTCACTCCAAAATCATATTAATTAGTTAAATTATCATTTTAACAACTAATATCAACTGATAAAATAATCTATTTGGGTAGTTTATAATGAAAATAGTCTTTAAAAACAATTATCCATGACAACCACATAAACTAAAAGGCATATAGTGAATGAGTTTACCACTGGGTCTTCAAACACTCTACAAATACTCTAAACCTACTAAACCTAAGATCCATATATGAAATATGATTTTATGATAAACTCTAAAGAAATTTACTTTAATATCATGAATAATATAAAAACCTTACATTCCCTCAAAAACACTTTTTATCTGTATTATATTCTCACAAACACTTTACTTTATAACACAATATCTGGATATAGAGGACTTTCATTTTTAACTAATAGTAATTCAACTATAGAACATGATATGATTAATCATTCGTAGATAAGGACTACCATCCTCTAAAAATTATCTATAAACTCCTATAATGTATTCATCCCCAAACACCCATAATACATATTCAATTTGGGAAAACATCTTGTTGATAATAACCCCATTTTAACAACACTAAGTATATTTTAAAACCAATTTATGATACCAAGTATCTCAGAAAATAAACTAGTAAACATTTGAAGCATCAATATAGTAGCTTCCAAGTTGAATACTTCATTTTAGATAGTAATAAAAATATGGTTTAGTCTTTCACTGGCTAAAATAATTATTTAAACCCCCCTTTTTTAGTGAAAGAAAAATCAGTGATAATTTTGGGCCATTATCAGGGTTAAAAAAATCTTGATAAAGGAGGAATTTTCCAATGAAAAAAATTCTGATAAAGGTTTCCCATTATCATTGATAATAATAAATTCTAAAAAACGTTTTCACATTATCTGTGCTACTAAAAAGCACTTACAAAGGGGGGAATTATCAACAATTTTTTAGTTGTAATGATAAAGTCCCCCTTTATCAATTATGTTTTTTTCTGGTAGAGATAATTGGTATATATCAAAAAAAATTATTTTTTTATGAATAATATATTGATGTATAGATATAATTATTTTCAAATATATATATATATATATTATTTTTTTTGAAAATATGATTTTTATAAGGTTCACTTTGAATTTAAACTTATTATGTATTATATTAAGTGAAAACATTGTATACAACAACAAAAATACTAATAAATTAATAATTTTATAATTATGGTTGAGTTTTATTTATTTAAAAATTATTGGATGGCATATAATTTAAATGAATTAATGAATGTTCTAACACAAGTTCAAAATAGGACATCACATTTTGATTGTCATAACTTTTGATTCAGGTGTCCATTTGAGCTCTACCACTTATCAAATCAATGTCTACAAATATATATATGTATTTATGGGGTAGGGAAACCAATGATTATATTCTTTGATCCTATAAAAGGCCCTGAAGTCTTCAAAAACTGAGTTTTTATTGGATTTATCACAATTTCATAACATTTTATGGTATTTCAGCCTTGCTTAATGCGGTCTTACAATTTTTTTGAAGAATAATTTTTTTTCCAGTTATTACATTAATATTAATATTATTACATTGAGAAAATTTTAATTTCTATAACATTATTTTTATTTATAATTAAATATATATAAATTTTTAATATTTAAATATAATAAATCAATTATAAATATGTATATTTACATGAAATTGTATTATTAAATATATAAACCATGTGGAAAAAATATTTATTACGAATATCATTTTATATAAATATTTTTTATTTTATTTACTTTATATTAATGAATTATTATGTATTTATATAGATATGCATGTAATGCTTATATATAAACATGTTTGTGCCAATAAAAAACTATAGATTTATTATTATACTATAATATATGTAAATAAATGCAAAAATAAGTAATTATTCGTGTGTGTATGTGAGAGATATAACTGTGAACCATTTTGTGAAAACATTTTCTTGTGTGTGTGTCAATATTTTTGGTATACAACATATATAAATTTTTTTATATAAATATATCATTATCATTAAATATAATATATAAATGAATTTAAAATAAAACTATAAGAATATATACACCTATATAATCTATATATATTCTTGTATTAATAAAAACATTAATATTTATATTTCAACACTAATATATGTAAATGAATATTAATATATATTATATTTAAATAAATTTATGTTTGTATATATCATACAAAAAATGCACAATCACACTGACACATATTGTATAAATTTGTTTAAAAATAATCATATATATTAATTATAATGATGTATGTAAATTGGTATAAATAAATAAAAATTATACCATTATACATAATTATACAAGACTCCACAGTGGTAAAGAGGATTAATATTCACATCCATGTAGAAAAATTAAATCCAGATGTGTATTTGGGTTGGTGAGCTGGTGTCTAGTTCTAAGGGAGTAGGATGATGAGTGATAGGGATGGATGTGGGTGAGGGCATTGAGTTGAAGTGTCAAAAAGGGGGTCTAAAGTGCAGACAAAAGATATAAAAAAATATTTTCTTCAAATTATTATCTTCATTAGAAGAAAGATCTTATAAAGGATTCATTGATCAATGATTTTTTTCACTAGTATAGAACCCATTTATCTTCACTATAAAAGCATTGATAAAGGGGGAATTTATCAGTTAACAATATCTCAGAAACATATGGTCCCTTTATTAGCACTGAAAGGAACTGATAAATACCTCTTTATGAGCCCTTTTTGCTAGCACTGATAAATTGATTTTTAACCTCACATTCGTAGTCATATCTTTTGAAGAACTGATAATTTATCTTTAAAAATACTGTTAAAAGTAATTTCTTTATTAGTTAGTGGACTATTCCATCTAATGTTTTACCCAGAAATTGACATTTAATATCATTATACCAATTATAATAGACCCCAATACCATATATAAAATAAATGATTTATAAAGATACTGTTGAAAAATTAATAGGGGTTTAAACACGTTTTCTTTGATCAGTTGGGACATTTTCAATTCATTTTCTAGTAATGGAAATTCTTAATAGCATACACAATCCATCTTGATATTAAATATGACCATAAGAATAGTAAACACCACATACTTCATCGCTTTATTATCATTAAAATATTTACATTCAACGCTGACTTTATGTGCTTTATCAAAAAATTTAACCCATTGATATTGTATCCCAAATTCTATTCCCCTCTTTAAAATATTTATAATACATAAAATTATAGGGGATATGGGCACCTCATATTTCATCAATATTAGATATGGGTTCATTTAGATTGGACCAACCATTCATTGCATCTTTTTTCCATTTTTCTAATTTAATAAAGGAATACTATCTATTCAGAAATATTTAATTCATCTTATTCTATATTAGTATCTATCCTCCTCAATGATTTCCAATGATCCATTATTTTCTGAAGCAAATTGAAAACATTTCTCCTCAACTGTGTAAACCATTTTCATTCCCATGAATGGTGTTTTCATTAATTGTAGAATAGATTCCACCAATGAAAATCTCTTATTTTGATTCATTTTTATTTTTTCTTTAATACATCTTCCAACCCAATTTTTTTTATGATTTCGTTGATATATATCTATTATATTAAAGTGGTATTTTGGAAAACATAGGTGAGACACAATCATGATGGCCTTGAGTACTATATCAGAATTCTCTAATCATAGTGGGTCTTTATACACATATGTTGTTAATTTACTCATATCTGTATATAAAATTTTCTTCTTCATTAAATATTGTATTCATTATTTTTATTTTCTATATTATGATTAACTATATTTCCGAATGTGATACTCCCCTTTTTGAGTTTTACCTTCTATATCTATAATTATGAACATGTTTCCCAACTTAAACAGCTTATTTCATGGATAAAATATCTCCATATACATTATAAGAGTATACAACCTTATTATGTTGTATTCTATACTTCCATACATCATTTTATTTGAGATATTTATCTCTATTACTATGGTAATAATGAATAAATCCTATACCATTGTACTCATACAAAATTTGGTGTTCCATTTATTACAAGGATCACATATCAGATTTCATTCAATATTTGACCATTTTATCTTTAAATAACATACTCATTGTATGACCATGCTTTCTAAAATAATAAGAATTAGAGGATTCAATTTTTCAGGATCATTTCATTCAAATTTTCTCATAACATTTTTTCTAATATATTTCATATCTAGATTTTGTTTCTTTTTTTAACAATATTTCATTAACGGATTCTAAATAGTTTTTCTTTTGATGATTATATATAGGGGCTCATCATTATTAACTTGAGTACATTCATGTTTCCCTAAGACCCAATGGTTTTCTCATCATTATTTATTAATTTAGAAAACATTATTTTGATCTGAATATAGATTCTGTATTAAATTTTTTTCATTATGCAGGTTGGGTAATGAATTAATAGATTTTTTCTTATAATTCCATATATATAGCCATCTATTTATAATGTTTTTTTAAATCCATTAATCCATGTCACTATTTTACTTCATTTTAAATCCAATTTTTTAAATATTATTTTATAACCATTATCTCTCTATTTAGAATTAAATTATCATAGGCAAAATATTATTCAGAATCATAAAACGGTTAATGTTTGAATCCACAATGTTCTGACTCTTCTTTTATGCTTGGTATCTCTTATTGTTGGGGGAATTAAAACCACATGGGGTTTGAACCAGTTGTTGTTCCAAGATATTTACTATAATCAGTTATTATTTTTAAATCTATGAGATTCTAAATTAAATATTTCCAATTTAATTCCATGACAGATGTTATAATAAAAAAATTACTAGATTAAATTTTTTTACTGCATTTGGATATATTCTTTCATGAGTGTCCTCATTATTATTCTCCTATTTATATTTACATTTTACATGAGGCATTTCTCATCTTCTTTTTATTATTTCTATTATCTATATTCTTATGATTGATTCACAATGTAATCATTTTTATTGATGTCTTCCAATTTCATCCATATATCATTTTTGTTGTTGCAAATAAAACCCATGTGATATTTTTCTTCGTCTATAGAATAAATTTTTTCCATCTCGATAAGAAGTTTCAATATCATGGTTTCATAGATATATTTCAAATATATATTTTATGGATTAATATAATAGTCTCTTCATAAAAAAAATCCTGAGGAAATATAATGAATCATAATTTGAAATAATAAATTTGTAGTAGTCTATTTTGAGTTTATTAAAAATCATAAATATTATATTTTTCACCCTTTATTTTTTTATGATATCTAAGAAGCTCATTCGGTTGAACACTATATCTGAAACATATGTTCTTATATAAATTGATATACACTAATCACACCCTAATATGTGTGGTTATTTATGGTGTGGAAATTTCTAAATCATTATCATGATTATCTTATGGAATCTTGTTCCCATGGGAAAAATATATTTTTTCATTGGATAACAAGTATTCACTATCACTCAAACATAGTGAGATATATTTGAATATTCCAAAAAGTAATGAATACATGGAATAAAATATTATTACATGGTTAACCATTATTATTAACTCCAATAAGAGTGGAATTTATAGTCTTTCAATGCACAGATTAAAAACATAGATCACTATTGCTTAGTCAATAAAATGGTTTTTGTCACTCCAAGACATAGATTAGAGCCGCACATGTATGTTTTGAGACAATTTATCTCCTCTCCAAAGGAATTATACCCATAATCAATTTTTATACATTATACTAAGGTATGAACACTTTGACAGTTTTGGGAAATTTAGGTCCCCTTGTGTTTGGGGGTATCAGGTATGAGGAAATCCGTATATATTTATATATTATATAATAAAGCCAGAAATTGTTCCTTCCCAAGGTATTCTGAATCCTTCTTCGAATAGAGACTTATTATTTTCTTGAATTATATGGGTACCTCTTCTCTCCAATATAAGGAAGTTAAAACTCTTTTTATATACATAGAAGTGACTCATATAAATTTTTTTATATTTTAAATAACTTAAATGAGTACAAGACTTGTTCTTTATTATTTTTAGGTCCTACAAGTGAATTATTATCCTTCATTATATTCAAATATACAATATATTCTCTTATATCTCTCTCATAAAACATATCTTTATTATATCTTATGTTTTATATGATTTATTTATTTGAAATTAAAATATCAATGTAATAGGTAACTGATTCAGCTTCAGATCCATCAATTTAATTTTATTCTAGAACATCATCACAATAGAACTTTATATGGTTCATTTATGATCAATAAATTACTAAAAATTTGTTATAGTTGATCATGATAAAAATAATTTCTTATCATCCTGAAATTGGAACACCAAAACATCCAAATATCTCTTATTTTTAACACAACTTCATAGTATTGTTAATCAAATGGAAAAAACATTTTCTTCATTCCTATCACTACGGACATAAGATAATTTGTGTTCCCATTTGGAAATTCGTGACACACATTGAACAATTTCACTAAAATGACAAAAAAATTCATATAATGATTCATTTTTCTCATAGGTGCCCTAAATATCAACCACATGCCCACTATAGATTTCTCTCTCCTTGCTTCATTTATTCACAATTAATGTACCTTATGTAGTCTCAGTATTGAAGAGAGGCATTTTTGTATGTATTGAAGGACAATTACAAAATATAACTCTATCTCGAAAAGGTTGAGCTCTAAATTATATTAAAAAACAACTAGTAGTTTACACTTCACCACACCCATATGTAGGTAGTAATACAATTGTATATATATTCATTTTTACTTTTATATTGGTGATCTTCTAAATCAAAAATATAATTTAATTTGGAATAGATACAAACCACCAACTATTTTGACATCACATGATGCTACTGAATACTAATATACCTTTACACAACAACACACATTACTATTACAATGGTTTATTTGTTTTGAGGGTTATTCACTATGTTTTATATTCAATTATATATCCTTTATTCTTGGTTCACTCATAACATTTTTATATCTAAAATGGCATCAACACATTCACCATGGTGTAAACCAAGTGGTTTACATCATTTCCATCACAAATATATTATATTTATCTCTATATAATTGATCCTAAATTTAACAACTAAAATACTACAATATATAGAAAAATGTCCATGATACATACTATTAGAGTTCTTCCCCTTTAATAGAAACAAATCCAATATCTAAACGCATTTTTCTATTAAAAACCTAATCTATTTTATTATCAACCTATTTTGGAGGCCTAATATGAGTTCCTAATATTCCCCCAAACATCACTTCCTCTAACCCTATAAAATATTTTTTGTTCTTTTGTTTCAACAATATAATATATTTTCAACAAATCTAACATAACCCCTTATAGTTTCCAATATTTTTTATCATTTAATTTAATATTAAGACCATGGGATTCATAATATATTGGTAAAAGGTCAAAAAAAATTATTTTTTCATCCTAATAATGGGAAATCAATGTATTAACAGTTGATTAATTTGATCACCAGAAAATAAATATGCATTTATCGAAATGAATAATAATATTTTGAAATGAGTTTCTATAATTGAAAACATGTTATTTTAATCAAAAAACATAATTATTGTCAAAGTACATATAATATTTATTATACCATTTATCATAAAAAATAATTCATGATATATACTGTATATGAGGATTTTATTGTACTATTCACATAAATGTTACACTATATCAAAAAATTCATAAATGTTCACCAGTTAATAATTTTGACATGACGATTCAAAATTTAATATCCATTATAAATATATTTTTTTACCCATATGGAATTTAGTTATTGAACTAAACGTAATTTGGTGTTTTAAAATAATTCAATTAACCCAAATCTAAAATAGTTTTTAAAACATTATTATATAAATATATACTCTCAGATTTACCTTCATATTCATTGATTAGAATATATTACTTTTATTTATTGATTATACTATAATTCAATTATGTTTTCTTATTTTCTCATGAAATTGAATATAAATTAACATCTTAATATTATCTTTTTATTCTCATAGTGATTTTTTATTCAGATGTCCAGCTTAACCACTCATCGGAAATGTCACCCATTATAAATTAAATTCTTTCATTTATGTAATATAACTCATATGATTTTATTATTTTCTCTATAATTCTTATTTAAATGCACATATTTTTCTTCATAAAAGTGATTTTTAGTTTATTCTTACTACTCCTTAGAGAATAAGATACCCAAAATTATATTATTACAGGGTTTCCATATGTTTTATTTGTTTTTTAGTACTCGTTACATCATTAATAAATATATCTCCATAGATTGTAAATTAATATTCATTTAATATAAATTGAAATCTATTCTATTAAAGATTTAGTAATAAAATATTTATTAAATATTATTGAATCTTATATATAGTATAGAGAAAATTAATAATGATGATAAAATTCAATGATGTTATTTTTCTCGTCAAATATAATCATTGGGATATTTAAAACATCCTAAAAATGCTATAATGAAATGAATAATGTCTGAAAAATTTATCACATAAAAACCATACAAATAAACAACAAGATGCAATAATATCATAGTAATTTCAAATCCACATCAGGATTTTTCTAGTATAATACATTCCTATGAATTAATTAGATGAGAATGGTCATGTGATATTTGGTGGAACTCCTTTTATACACTAAGAGATAAAAAATTACAATCATTTTTCACCATGTATTATTTAATATGAATGATTTATATTTCACTATAACTATTTGATGGATTGAGAAGAATAACTACCTTCTTTAAGTGAATAAATAATCCACATTGTATTCATTGATAAAATGTCATGCTTTATCTAAAATAAGTGTGGTGTTATTTTATGTTTTTAGACATTGAGCTACACATTTCCCTAAGAGAACATTAATGAAATTTTACTATTATTTCATTCATTATTTCTCTATTTATAAATTAAAATTCAAAATGATATATGATTATTATAATATTAGATTTGATGAATCCACAACCAATAAAATTCTTGAAATGCAATGAGCCAATTTTTTTATAAAATATAATTAATTTTTTTACTTTTTTTAGGATATTGGATTAAATTTATATGTTTTTTAGAGAAAATTGGTTGTTTAATAGTTGAACCATGTCTCAGAAAACAATAGTAGTGAAATATATATAATTAAAATAGGATTATTATTTATATATGATAATTAGTTAATGTTTTATATTGAAATTTAATGTTTTTTCGATGAAAATTATAAAATGCCAAGTTAGAGAGAACATTCCCAAATGCAATAAGTGAATTATTCATGATGATTGAACACTACCAGCAACCTGTTCATAATTAATACGAGTATATATAAACCATAAACCCAAATTATTTTAGTTGATTTTGGACTCTGTTTGCATTGACATGTTTTATACATGGTTGGTATAATTATTCTTTAAATATATTCTTATCGAGATCATGTACTAATTTCATCAAAAAAAATTATGAATGGTTTGATTAAGAATTCAAAGAAAACAAGAATCATATTTAAATCACTAATTTTTACTTTTTAACCAAATGTATATAATTAAGAAACCCCAACCCACCTTCACCCTCATTCAAATAATCCCCCTTCGATTTTAATTCTACTTTCTCTTCATTTCCCCTCTTAAATACCGTGGTGATTATACTATATATATTATTAATTTTCTAAGATAAACAACTCAATATCCCTTCCTATCATATTTTAATCTAATCTCCTCTCATATTGTTTTGTAATTGTGGACATAGACACATTGGTTTGTTTGTTTCCATATTTTCATTTATTAATTATATATTTTATGAAATACCTTGTTAATATATGTTTCTCACGTCTTGATAGAATGGATCGAAGGCCTTCACTCCTTTTATTATTTTAATAAAAGTGAAACCCTTATAAACCCAGAAGGAATAGAGACAATTAATGTACCCATAAGTCTTAGAGGAAACCACCTTGACATGGAAGCCTGTATATGCTCCTCACAACACATTATCATGTGTGGAATCTGCTTTTATAAAATAATAATTGTAATATAATTATTATTTTTAATATTCAATGTGTTACGTTCTTCTCAAGAATAGTGTTCACATTATTGGTTATCAATTACATGTATATGATTTTCTTCAATTAATTATTAAATAATTTATTTCATGGATAGTTTATTTTGACTTATAAATTCGAAACAACCTACATGTGGATCATTTTATATAAAAAATTTGGGTTATTTTCGATACATGATTTGTTTTTAAAAAAATTGGCTGATTTTCAAGATGATGGTATCTGTGCCAAAAAATAATATACTAATGGTTACCATAGGTATAATACACTTCATTATAATATAAATTTACAAATTTGTTTTGTTTTTGACCATGTGCATCTATGTCAGAATTTCAATTTTTTAACTGAATAAATGGTTATTGAAATATTTTTACAATATTAATAGATTTATTTCTCTATGTTATAGACTATCATATTATGTAATTTTAAATTATGAATTTTAATGATTGACCATAAATATGAAATGTCCAAGTAACATAAGGATTTGTATAGTTGTGGTATAAGTTTATGGTTTAATTATAATAGAATTATTTTGATGTGTGTGTGTGTTTATTTGATTAATCATCTCTTGTATTAATATCATAGGAATCATGGGAAAATTTTGAGGGGTTTTGATTGATGAGTACTATATGATTTTATATTTGACTCTATGTAATGTTCAATATAGTGTATAACCATTTCTATAATTGAGGTTTCACCTTCTCTGGTACGTTCATAGAGAGTCAACCAAGGGTTAGTGGAGGTAGAATCAACAACATCATACATCATAACATCCATCATAGTTATATACATTAATTTCTCCTTACTTCCTTAAGCATTATAACATGGGATATGTTATGTTTTTTTCCTGAAATTCTATTATATTTCATTTTTAAAAAAAAATTACACAATCCATGCAACATTAAGTTATATTCTACACGATTTTAATTATCTGTTCCCATGTTCTATGTCAATATCATACTTTTGTTTACTTATATATCATCTTGTATATAGTTTTTTGGTATTAATGGATACTAGTGCTTTATTTTCTTTTAATATATATATATATATATATATATTATTATTCATGTATTTCAAAAGTCTAAATTATTTTTTAAAAATGTTTCATGAAAATGACATATAAAATTTGTTTATAATAAAAATTTTAAATTTCATTTCAAATTATGGAATGGGATCTTTATACTAAATTATTTGGAAGTAAAATTGATTTAAAATTATTTTAAATGAATTTATCATCAATTTTTATCTCATATGAAAAAATTAGTATTCATTAATATATATGTATATATATTTTTGTCCCTCTAGTAAATAATAATGATTTATTTGTAATGTTACAACTAATATAACATATTAGTTCATATTAGTTTTCTAAAATAAAAGAAATATAAATTTATTTTATTTATATAATTGTTTTTTTCATGGATTTATTTTTAAATGATATTTTGAAGACTATTTAGCAGATTCCTTGTTAGAATTTTTAACTCACAAAATATATATAGACTATGTTTATAGAGTATAATTTCCAAATTATATTTATAATTTGGATAACATTGATCTTGGGGATGACATCATCATTGTATTTTTTATGAAATAATTTTCAAGTTATGTTCATATTATTTCATATAAAGATGAATTAGGGGGAACTTATTGGATTTACATTTTGGATTTTCATCTTATTATTATAATATATCAGGATACATTGTCTTTTTATCTATTTTCACATCCATTGGTCTATATGTACTTTATATAATTTATTCATAATTTCATATGTTTATTATTGTTGTTTTTGTAATAAATTTCAATTTATAGTTATTGATTATTTTTTGATTTCATTACCCCTATGTGGGTTGTTATTAATATTAAAAGTATTTATTAGTTGTTCAAGGATTTATCATGTGGAAAGTGGATAGGGAAGACATTTAGGAGAGTTATTATTTAGTTTATTTCTTATTAGTAAAAATTACTATATTGTGACAAATTTATTGAATCAATGCCAATTTATATCCCGTGTTTATTGATAATGTACTTCATGTATTATGATGATTTTTATAGTATATAGACATGATATCATTTGGTGGTTTCTAAAGAAGTATATATAAATATAATTGTTTTAGTTAGTGCAATAATTTATTTGGATTAAATTACCTTTGATAATATGATTTTATTTCATGAACACGTGTGTGATATATTTGATGATAAAAAACACGTTCTAGTGGAAAATGTAATGGTTTTACATATTGATGAGAAAATAAATGACATCACTGCCAAATATTTTGATATTTCACGGCTATATCATGCTTTTCAAATTCCAATTTTATGAAGAAGAAAAATTATTGTGAAAAATAATAAATTTGAATTAATTTCTTAATAAAAAATTATATTTTAGTATCCGAAATTTTAGAAAATTATTGAAGTACTGAATATATTAAATTTCCAAAAAACAAATATTATGATTTTAAATTTGGTATTTTGATAACATTATTCCCAGATATATATGTGGAAATATTCTATTCGAGTATTAATCATTACCATTATTTAACATATAGTGATATTAATAGTTTCTTTACATAAATAAACTTGATTTGCATGGTAATTAGATTTATCCATTAGAGATGATATATCATTTATTTAAATTACATATTCACCAATACTACATTTGTCTATGTATCAAAAACACCACAAAAACCCCTTTTAATCACACAAGGATTTTATTAAGACTAGAGGTTAATTTTTACTAATCTAGGATGTATTTTTCACCATTAGAACATGTTCATAAAAAGTAAATTCAAGGAAAATGTTATTATATAAATTCACATTCACACAAATTCAACAATTTCTATGAATTAAACAAAAATAAAAGATGATATGAAATAATATAAAACATATAATATGTATAAATTATCATGTTAAAAATGAAAAATATAAATAGAGAAACCAATAATTATATTTTTTACAATAAGGTCAAACAAAACATTAACTAACAATCTAAAGTGGCGCGGTCCCATCTGTAGGCTCCTAGTAAAATTTTTTTATATCCCATAAATAGAATATCTAAACACACTCCAGTAAATTGCTAAAATTATTTTGATGAATAAAGTCTATTAGCTGATAGTCTCTATGTTTGTGTCGATTTATTATATCTAGATTAGTTAGAAAATGTTTGAAAATATCTCTTTGGGGCATGTGCAACTCAAGTGTATTATTACATATTAGGAAATTTCCTCCCCATCCAAACATAAATTTCAAATTAATAATTTTGATAAAGAAATAAAATTGGGATAGGGTAATGATACAATGATAAGGTATATCTCATTGAATTCTTATAATACTTTAAGGTGGATAATTTCTAAATAAGGCCAATATCTCTCTATAATGGGTTAGTATATACACTAACATACCTACCTCATGATATCAGGGTAAAAAAATTGTTAGTTATATCTAAGTCATGTATACCATCCAATCCAAGTAAATCACAAACTAAGATATGTATTAAGTTCATCCCTTAAAAAGGGAAACTATATATAAAATTGTTTTTTGACCCATCCTATAAAATAGGGTAAAGGTATACAATGTCAAGGTTTTGTGAGCTTATCTAGTTAGCATGATATATTCCATTTGTACATACATAACACTGAAATATATGGGATACAAATACACATTATAATCATATGTAATGATTTATGTACCATAAAATAATCTCGTAGTCATCTAAATAGGTTACTTAAAGATTAATTTAATCATAATTAAATAATAATCCAATATATGCATAGATTTCCTCATTTATGTAAAAATTTATTAACTAAAAACACTCTAATGTGAGAAGAATTCATATAAAAGAACCAAACCAATAGAGTAAATAGAAATAAACCAAGGTATTAACATAATAATAATAATCTAAAATAAATTCATGTGGTCTTTAGAATTATATAAATTAAATTTAATGTATCTTTATTAAATAATTGATTTTATTTAAGGATATATAGTTAGCGAAAACTAATATCAACCCACCCATTAAAGAGCCTAATAAGAGAGTGAACCATGCCTTATATAAATGGTTACAGTTGATTCTGTGGGTTTCATGAGAAATATTTATTCAAATCCATAATAAAATAGATCCACCTAAATTGTATTCCATATTATTGAACAATTTCTATGAATAGTTAATGGAAAATATGAAACCCAAAATGAAATCCTTACAATATATTTAATTATATTTAAACTATAGAGTAGTTGAAATAGAATAAACTAAAGGATCTAAATATTTTATAAATCTAAAAAATTTATGAATGATTAGATTAAACTACTACTAATGAAATATACCTTCAGTAAGAGAGACTAGGGGAAATGGATTATACTTAGCTAAGACCAAGATTTAGTAAAAAACTATTACATACAAGACAACTTTTTTGATAAGAGAAATATTGTTCAAAAAAAGTGATAGATTATAAGATTTCAGATATTGATAAATATTCAAATAAAGGTTAATCTCAATACCCACTTTAGTTTAGGTTAGATTTGGTTTCAAAACACCCAATAAAACCATTATTTAATGGAAATTTCCCCATTAAACTATCTGGAACTCGATAGAATGAACCAGGTAATCATTGTTGAAAAACAAAACCAGCTTGGTCACATAGGTACCTAAATGTACATAGAATTGTGATACCCAATACCTTATAGAATATATACATAGGGGGTCTTCCCCTTTTCCTCCTCCCCTAGCTCTATTTTCCCATTATTTCTTATAACCCTCTTTTATCTTTAAATACACCGAAAATGTAATTTTTTTAAAAATATAATATGTTTTACAAGATAAATATGGTATGTGAACATATTTTCATCCAACCACTAATATTATCATCCTCAAGACTCCTAAACTATATTCTGATGGATATAGGTCATTCCATATGACATTTATCTTAAAATCCATCTCCAATTTACCATCATAGTCATCACATGATCACAATTAACAATGATAAGAGAGATTATTATTCATGGATTTTTTTTGAATTGAATCAATGATGCATATAAGATTAATTATAAAGAGACTAATGATGAAAAATTTATTAAACCTATAATTAAGAGAGTAACGTTGAAAATAAGATTAAACAAGTGATAAATAATGTAATGATTCCTTCGATGAATGTGACCCACGCGCCCACAGTTTTAAAAAACCCTTAATCTATTCATACATTGAGTTCCTCTCTAATTAGGATTTTAGAAACAAAAATATTTTCTCATGGACCTTTGTAGGAAAAGATATTTGGATAATTTTATATATATTGGAGTGGCCCAAAATCATTCAAGAAATACCTATGTGGTTTGTAGGAGGGTCTGAGAGCTTTTAGATTTCCTGAAATCCAACCATTTTTCATGTTTTTCTTTGGAGAAGATTCTGGAATAGATCAAGGGTTTTGAAAAACTACTGGGATGAGGGGAATGTTATTTAGAAGCATTATCACTCTCTTTATCACTTGGTTAATACTATAGATCATGATTCTGTCGCTGGTATCATTTTATCATGACATCGTAAAGGAATTGATCATTGGATTCTTCTACGAATATAGGAATTGGTCAAACTCATTCATGGAAGCCCTCTGTGGCATGTCCCAGGGTCAGAGAAATTTTGAATTCCTAAAATCCAATGGTTTTCCCCATTAATTTGTTGAGACGATTATGGTATGAATGGGGAGATCCCATCGAAGGCATATGGAGAGGCTGTTGATGGTCTCAAATGGACTCTTGATGCCCAATTTGGATCAACAATTCTGCCTTTACCTCTTGTAAAGAAGTTAGTGGATTCTTGGGGAATTCTTCCATGGTATGTATTTCATAAATTATTTAGGTTTCATTCTATTGAATTATTTCTTCAGAGTTGGATTTCATTCACAAATGGTGAAATTCTCCGTAGATCCTTGGTCATTGGAAATTTAATTTGGCCCGATGGTCGATTGATGAGCATAAAGGGAGGTAAATTCCTCAAGAGGTACTGTATATTTCTCCATAAGGTTCTACTACTGATTCATAATGAGTCTATTCATAAAGACATTGGTTATTCCCTTGGGAGGATTCATTGTTCAGATACCAAAACCTATAGTTATGCAGATGTCTCAACTATAAGGATATGTGATGAATTGGGCTAGTCTGCACCACTCATGAATACGATCTAATTGATTGTGAATGAATCGATTTCTTGGAATTAGGATATTGTTAATCTGAGGATTCCAAGGTTTTTGTCTCACTATTCTTTATAGGGCTACTTGATAAATGTTTTCATGAAGCGACGATGCGGTGATTTCTGTCATGCATATCCTATCATGGCCAATTTTATTGTGATATCTGATGATACCGCTATGGAGATTGAGAAGGTAACTAATTTCACTCATGAAACCATTTAACAGACCCACAATGATTGTATCCCAGAATAGAATGAATACTCCCAACCATTGAGTATTCTATCTAGGGATGGTTATCTATGGCTAGCTAGGGTGAATGGTTTAATGATTGTGTTTATAAATGTTCAAGATTTAAAGATTTCATGAGCATTGTTGGAGAATCTGACTTTGGTTGGTATGTTGTTGTCTAATTTTCCTTAGGTGTTGAGTGTTTCCAAAACAAAGACAATCTATGAAATAGATGAAAATTAAACATTTCCAGGTGGATGTAGGGAGTCCTGTAAATTAATGCTAAAGGACAATGAGGAATGGTCTTCATCTAATAGAAAACCATAGGATGGTATGAAAAGTTGTATTGTTTTATTTTATATAAAATTTGTGGAATCCATTCTCCTTTTACCAAGAAGGGAGGGAGATCTCAATAGAGCATTTCCTTCTCGGCCTCACGTATGAAATCTTCTTTAGCCCTGGAAAATGGAGTGTGACCAAGAGAAATGTTACGGTCTGGGAAAGTGTTTTTTTATCTTCCCATTATAATATGACGAAGATGCATGAGGTCAATTCTAGGATAGATATGTTACAATGATTCCATTGTTAATATGGAACACCTGTGGAATTTGTGTTTTAGTGAAGATGGATTTACTAGCCATGGAAATAAATAACAACGTATGTATTGCTGCTATTCTAGAGGAGAATCAGAAGCCGTCTAAAGTGAACGAGTTTGCATATAGACTCAGGATGCATTTATGTTTACAAGAAGAACTTTATAATAACTATATATGGATTATTTGGAATGAGGAAGTGAATTTTAAGGTGATTAAAGATGGAGATCAGTATATTATAGTAAAAGTCAATACGAGTGTGGGTTTGCTTTATATATCCATTATGATGGGAGTTATGATGGACAAAGACATGGGAATTTATTGAATTCTTGGAATATCTTTCATCCAAAAGAATACCCTTAGATTTCTAGTAGAGATTTTAATATTATTGTTGAATCAGGAGAGAAAAAAGGTCGGAGTGCCCTTCCCTAGGAAGCGACCATGAGTTTTGTTCTTTTTATAGTTTGAAGAGTTCTTATGGACATGTGTTATTCTTGTGGCTGTTCTACATGGTTCAATAACTATAATGGTTATCATAGAATATAGATTCGGTTGGATGGGTGTTGGGAGAATATTTATTATATTTAATGGTTTTTTAATTCCAAGGTGGAATATCTTTTTTCTTGGTATCTCAGAACACTCACCTCTGCTTATCTGTTTTCCTTATAGGCAGGATGGTAATGAGCGTTTTATATTATGTAATCATTAGGCTAGTGTGCAAGGGTATTAACTGCTGGTTAATGATATTTGGGGTGAATATATTCATGGTTATGCTTGGGTTTCGTTACACAATAAGCTAGGATGTTGAAAAAATAAACATAGGGCCTGGGTGAATGACATTCCTCCTTTGGACCAAGAAGATTAAAATTTAAAATAGGAATTTGATAGATTGATAATATCCCATGAGGATTCATGGGATGAGTAAAATTATAAAGAGATGTATGTTAAGAAAAAATTGTTGGTTGAACTGGTATTAAAACATGATCATGTAGTTAGGGACGTATCAAGAGTGAAATGGCTTCACGAAGGAGATAAAAACACAGCCTACATCCATGCATATATTAAATAAAGTATAATGTTGTTTAATCTGAATATTTATCTTTAATATGGGACATATTCGAACTATATAGTTGTTATTGGAAATATATATTTCTCATAATTTTAAAATTTACATATAGGTACAAATATGGATATCTAAAATGGGTATCCTATAGGGAATTTTGAACAATTTGAAGTGACATACAACTTAGTATCTGATAATTGAAATTCCATTTTGGAAGGTTTACCAGATGAAAGGAACATTTATGATTCGAGGATGGGTCTTAACACAGAATGTGCTCTGAGCCTGAATAGTTTTATTGGAAAATTTTATAGAGGTTCATGAGAGATTATAAATTTTTTTATTATCATGTCCATTCTAGATTTACTTAGGGGTTGTTCTTTTCCAAGAGTGGTGGGGGATACAACATTTTTTTATTCTCCCTAAAATTAAATATCCTTATTCCATACTTGACTTTAGGCCGGTATGTATGTTCAATTTTCCTTATAAGATTCAATCTAGTATTTTCAACTGGAAGCTATCTATGTATGTTCCTTGGTGGGTCTCCTTAGAACAACATGTTTTTAAAAAATCCCAATCCAGTGAAGGTGCAGTTGCATTGGCCCAAGAAATGATTCGGGATATTAACATCAAAACTAATAGTTCAAATATGGAATTGAAGATTTACAAGAACAAACAATATGGAAGAATGGAATAGGGATATATCAAAAGGGTGCTCAAAGGTATGGGCCTTTCCTTATGAACTTTTGATATTATTTTTAGATGTTTTAGCTCATCTTGGATGGTGGTTTTTTTCGGGGATGTACTTTTGGTATCTTCAAGACTTCTTGTTGATAGAAACAAGGGGACCCAATATCATTGACTTTTTTTATACTTATACATGATACTTTAAATTTTTTATCAACAAAAAGATGCCCATGGGATGGATCCTTCATTATCATAGGAAAATGAATTAACCCTAGATATCTCACCTGATTTTTGCGGATGATATAATAATTTTCGGTAATTCTATTGGAGGATCAGTTGGTTGGTTAACTAGGATCATGGAGAAGTATATTTTCGGAGTGGCTAGGTGATTAATAGGTCCAAGAGTAGTGTTTTAATCTCTGATATGTTTGGTTACATGCATGTCTCATCCTTGAATAGTAGAACAGATATATAGAGGGGTTGTTTCTCGATAGAGTATCTTAGATCTCTTTTTCTCCTGATTGTCTTTTAATTCGGGACTTTTATTATATTGTGAATAAGATTGTGAACATTGTGCTGAACTTGATGAAATATTTTTTACTTTCGGGGGCCGGATAACTCTAATCAACATTGTTTAAACTTTTATCCCTATACATCCTCTCTCTGCTGGCAGTGTTCCCAAGGGATTGCGATTTTCCATTGATAATGTTCTGGCAGAGTTCATATGGATGCATTATCTGAGGAGACATACCAATGGACTTCATGGGGCAAGATGGAAAGAAATTTATTGGTATGTGGTATTGGAGTTATATGTCTAGATAATACCATTCAATACATTCATGAAAAACTTTTATAAAATGTGCTGGAGGAGTTGAAATTGGGGGGGGGGAGAATATGTCCTATAAAGAGGGTTGATGTTAGGAAAATGGTAGTTCAAATGGATCTCCTTTTTGGTCCTTAATTCAATAGATTATCCTGGTCATCTGACAATATTCAAGGTGGATATCAGGGATGGGAAAGTTATCATTTAGGTTTCATAACTGGGTAGGTTCAATCATTCCTTATTTGGGAAACCTTGGTACTTTTATTTACTTAAATGTGGTTAGTGGACATCATAGGTTCATATATAATGTTTTAGATGAGGTTCAATGGGAGTCTTTTGATTATATTGTCCAAAACTTTTAAATGTATAGGTTTACGTTTAGTACATATAATACAGGGGATTTTTCTATAAAGAACCCCATACATATCTCAAATCCTCAATGGAAACATGATATATGGAATAAATGAGTATGGTTTAGTTTTATTCCTACCAGGTTTAACTTTTTTATATGGTGGGTATGAAACTATGGTATTTTTAAATATGATAATGTGAGGACGGTAGGAAATATCCTAGCCTCTAATTATAATCATTACAAGTTACATAGGGAGGAGGATGATAATCATCTCATCATTGAGAGTGATTGGTCCATATAAGTATAGAGACATTTTGGAGGGTTTACCTGGGTCTTCTCCCATTATCTTGCTAAAAATTATTTTTTGGAATGATGGTTCCATTATATTAAAGGTGAGGGACCAGAAAAAATGTCCACACCTGTAATCTTAAATGTAGGCTATTGATGAATCTGGCGGGAAAGGAACAATGCCATGTTTGATGGTACATTTTCCATGGAATGTTCTATTGTAATGAGGTTGAAATCACTTCTAATTTATTTGGTTAATGGTGTTAAAAAGTGGAATGATGATCATTTCTTGAGTTCTTTGCTACAGAATGGCATAACGATTCACAAACATGTCTAGGTGATGAGAGGGAACTGGGTTCAATAGGGTGCGCCATGAACATGATTCAAACTGAAGTTCGATAGCTCATACATGATTAGAATTATGTGGGGAGGAGGGGTGTTCTGTTATGCTTTGTAATGTTCCCTACTTACCTATTCTGTATACATTGGGAGGGGTAATTGAATTCAAACAGGGGCCAAATCCATGAAGATGGATCTTGATTCGTGCACCTAGAAAAATATTATGCTCAATCAGATTGAAACCAATTTGTTGATTGTTCATGATGCAATGTATAGTAAAATTCTATCTCCTTGGTTGATAGCATATTATATCAGAAAGTGAAAAAGTATCCTCAATAACAACAACACTCGAGTTATTCATGTGTGGAGGGAGGAAAACAAAGTCTTTGATCATCACGCTTCAATATAAGTGGTAGATCAAGGTAATCATGTTTCTTTTCTTTCAAGTTATCATCATTTGGATCAGGATGGGGTTAACATGATTAGGGGGGATCAATTGGATATTTATTATTTTAGTCCCCCTTCCTAGTTCTCGTTGGATTCATTATTGTAGTTTTCATTCTCATTAATAAAAAAACAATTTTGATGATTATTCATATAAGAATAAACTAATTTCAACTCTACATATTTCTATTACATCACATCTAATTGTGAGAAGACATATATTTTCAATTGAGAATAAAAAAAATCCTACATATAACTGAATATTGATGGTGAATCTAATAGATAATTTACTTCTATAACTTTTAAGAATATTTCAAATCGATCAATTTACATCTTGGTTAATTTACCCAACTCACCCATCCAAATGTTAACCATACTCGGTGTAAGAATAATGTAGACAAGATTAATAAATTTTAATTCGAAGGATCATCTTCAATAGTTAGTATAGGAATTTTACCAAATTTGAGTTATTCTGAGATGTTTATGGAATAGTTTCAACTACATGAATGACCCATAAAATATATTAGGCCTAGTAATGTAACACTAAACTATCATAATCTACTATATCGTAGAGAGAAATAGTGTTGCATATAATGCATTATTTGAGGCCAAAATAATGGAAGATTCAAAATTATTACAATATAATTACTAAACAAAAGAAAATTGATCATATCATACAACACCAATTTGATGAGAAAATTATTAAGTCACATAATATAAAACTCATATAGTTTTCTAAGAATTGAAATCAATATGTGGTCTGATTTTGGTTCTCAATTTACCTTCGGACCTAGAGGCTCACATAATTCACTACCAAAACCAATAAATGAATCATGGATACATATTATATAGTATAATTATTGATCTACTATTTTTTTTGATGCATTTGATGGTGCGTGCATGTCCATCTTCTTCGAGGATGAAAGGTTCCATTTTGTTTCCCCGCATTCCTACATTCCAAAGGTGGGCGACATTTGTTCCTTATCTAGCGCCGTTTTCTCCTTGATCGAAATGGGATGATGGGTGTTAGTTCTTCCTTCCATGGATTCTGACTCAGAACTCATTACCTAGTCCGGGTCTCCCTCAAAGATTAAGTCATGGATTGTGAATCTCATTCAAAGTGCCATATATTTGTGGATGATGGTTAATTACACTACTTCTGTTAAGAAATTCCATGGGGTCTTAACATTTTAGCAACCTTTGGTCGGAGTAGATGGCAACATCAGGCATCTCAGGGAATATATGGATTTGTGAACATTGGGGAACCTGTATTCTTCCTCATTAGAGGGAATCTCAAGGGAACGGAACCTGAGGCATCCCACGTTAGTCACGAGGTATTATATGATAAAGGCATGTCTCAGAGGTTTTCCTCAACATCCCATGTTTATCACATGGTATGTCTTGTGTTTAACTTCTTTCAGAGATGGATAGGCTAAAGGCGTGTCCTCTAAGGTTTTCCTCAGGCTTCTCATGTTTAACACGAGGTAGGATGCGAGATTAACGTCTTGGAGGGACAGAATGAGGGTGATTAGAACATCCCATAGAGACAGATCAGAGGTGGTGTGTCCCGTAAAGGGGAGATGTCACACAATGAAAGCTGATCTGGACACCACTGAGGGCAGATCAGAGAGTGTGCAACCCAGAATGGGGGGAACAAGAAGGTTTACCACTGACTATGATTTAACTTCCTTGAGATTTCTTATGTACCCTATGTAGACGACATGGATCAAAACTCACGTAGTTCGAAGGGGTGATGGATCGGGGTGTGCACAAAGGACAAAAACATGGAGACATGCAGGGGATAATGCATGAATTTCAGCCTAAGTACTACTAGGAGTATCATGGTGGTGGATGAAATGATCCCACTAGGATGTTCTGGCATGGGTGATAATCATGATGGATGACAGACAGTAGAATGGAGTGGATGGGGAATGAGATGGTACAATCGTGAATGTGACAGTAATGTTGGTCTTAATCCTCGAAGAGACTTCCTACTTATCCCTGTGGTAGGGAATCAATGTCCACATAGTTTGGTGGCATGATGGGACACATGGGGAGGCGGCCCATGAGAATGGATGCATGGATGTGACCCAGGGGATGTAGAACCTCTGGGTTGGGGAATGTTCATCGCAGAACACATGGGATCGAGGGATAGATCAAGAAGAGACCTAGGAGCTGGGCATGAAGCTCATGGAGGCTTTCAACGTATCCCTGTGGCACAGAATCAAAGTCCACGTAGTTAATCTGATGACAACGTACTCTCAATTGGGGACTTCAACGGCTTACCATTGAATGTGGTTGCCAACATCTTACCGCTGAACGGGGGAACAATGGATTACCACTGATTGAGGTCCACAATTTAACATCATGAAGTATGAGGGTGTATCGACAAGAAAGAAGACCTGGGGACCAGATATATGGTGGGCTTGAACCTCACTGAGTCTTCTTATGTACATTTCCTTGGAAAAGATCAAAGTACTCATTGTTCTGGAAAGAGTGGTAACTGACGTGAAGGGGTTTAGAATGACCGGGTGTTGAAATTAAACCTCAGGGAGGCTTCTTACATACCTATCCTTGGAAAATATCAGAGACCACGTAGTTCAGGTATGGTTGGGTGGTGATTACACTTATGGTGGCCCGGGTTATTGGCGAACTGATGTGAAGATAGATGGAATGACCAGGTGTTGGACTCGAACCTCAGGGAGGCTTCTTATTTACCTTGCCTTGGCAAGGATCAAAGACCATGTAGTTCAGGTATGGTTGTGTGGGGCTTACACTCTAGGTGGCCTGGGGAGTTGGTGAACCGAGGTGAAGATGGCTGGAACGACCGAGTGTTGGGATTGATCCTAATGGTGGTTTCCTACGTACCTCACCTTGGCAAGGATAAAATACCGCGTAGTTCATGTATGGTTATGGGACTTACACTCTAGGTTTCCTATTGAGGATTTCATGGTTGATGCTTACCACTCTAAGCCCACGTGAGTTGTGCTCGGTGTGAGAAACAAGAGGCACCAAGGACCTAACGAACATGGTTCAAAGGAGTTCCCATGAAGGGTGGTGAGTGGGGATTATGCATGGAAGGTGCCCAGGTGCCACTATGGAGCAACAATGGTGAATGTGGTGTATGTAAGGAAGCTACCCAAGTGCCACTATAGAGCGGTGATGGTGAATGGGGCTTACAAAATGATGCTGCCTAGTTGCTGCTATGGAGCGGAAATGGTGGATGGGGCATATGTGAGGATGTTACCCGAATGCTGCTATGAATAGCAATGGTGAATGGGGCTTCTGCAAGTAAGCTTCCTGGGTGCCGCTATGGAGAAGAAATGGTCAATGGGGCTTACGCAAGGAAGATGCATGGGCGTCGCAATGGAGTGGAACAGTGAATGATGCTTACACAAGGAAGCTGCCTGGGTAACGCTATGGAGTGACAATAGTGGATGGGGATTATGCAAAGAAGCTACCTGGGTGCCATTATGGAGCGGCAATGGTGGATGTGTCTTACACGAGGATGCGACCCGGGTGCTTCTATGAAGGGGAAATGGTGTATGGGGCATACTTAAGGAAGATTCTAAGGTGTCGCTATGAAGAGGAATGGTGAATGGGGCTTACGCAAGGCAGATGCTCGGGTTCCACTATGGAGTGACAATGGTGGATGAGGCTTACGCAAGGAAGCTTCTCGGGTGCCGCTATGGAGAGTTAATGGTGGATAGGGCTTATACGAGGATGTTTCTTGAGTGCTGCAATGGAGGGTCAATGGTGGATGAGGCTTAATTGAGGATGATGCCTGGGTGCTACTATGGAGCGGTAATGGTGGATGGGGCTTATGTGAGGACGCATCCCCAGTGCTACCATGGAGCAGCAATTGTGGACAGGTCTTACATGAGGATGTTTCCTGAGTGCCGTTATGGAGTGGAAATGGTGAATGGGGCTTAAGCAAGGAAGCTGCATGGGTGCCACTATAGAGTGTTAATGGTGAATGGGGCTTACGCAGGAAAGCTGCCCGAGTGCCACTATGGAGAGGCAATGGTGAAAGGGTCTTACACAAGAAAGATGCTCGGGTGCCACTATGGAGCATAAAATGGTGATTGGGGCTTACACAAGGGAGTTTCCTGTAATGTCTTCCTCATGTCTGGCCATGGGGAAATCCCAACATTCTAGTGGGTTGATCCCTCTGCCTTTTCACTAGTGCACAAGAGGGATAATGCAAAGGGTGTTCAAATTAGTCCGAACAAAGGGAGATGAAATGTTTGAATCACATGCCCGACATTTACAATGCAATGATGGTGGTGTGGCTATAGAGGATAATTGTTGACCGTGTTTGAAACACCGAATCCATATCCCGTTAGCCTGAAATGTGGACAAGAGAATGAGGTTCGACTGTTGACCGTGTTCGAAACACATGACCTGACTTGAAGCGTTGTCCAATTTCTTATGGGGTGTTTTCCCAAGATGGTTGTTGAGACTATGCGGCATGGGACCAGGCTGTTAGGGGGTCCCTTTAATCATGTAAGTGGATGAAGATCTGAATGAAGGACACACAAATCATTAGGTGGATGGATGGAATGTTTGAATGGATTCCAACAATCTAGAAATTACACCACTGTAATCATGGCATTAGGCATCTTATGCTTTTCACATAAGGCATCTCTTTATTAGAGAAAGAGGTGTCCTATGATTGTAACATAGGGTGTACTACAGTATATAGTCATGTAGAGAGGACTATTTTCATCTTCTGCTTGGAGGATAAGGCACCACTTTATTGGAGAAATAGGTTTCCTATTATTTGTTAGATAGGGAGTACTACAGTTTATAGTCATGTAGATAGGACTATAGGAATCTCATGCATGGAGCATAAGGAATCTATTGTTTGGACAAAGATGCATCCTTTGTTTGGAACATAGGGTGTACTACAGTTTAGAGTCATGTAGAGAGGACTGTTAGTATCCTATTCTTGGAGCATAAGGAATCTACCATATAGAGAAAGTGGCATCCTATGTTTTTCACGTAGAGTGTACTACAATTTATAGCCATGTAGAGAGGACTATTCGCATATCATTCTTGGAGCATAAGGCATCTCTTGTTTTGATCAAGATGCATCCTATGTTTGGAAGATAGGGCATACAATAGTTTTGAGTCATCTAGATAGGACTATTGGAATATTATGCTTTGAGCATAAGGAATCTCTTGTTTCAAACAGGAGGCATCCTATGTTTTTTACATAGGGTGCACGACAATTTATATTCATGTAGATAGGACTATTGAAATCTCATTCTTGGAGCATAAGGCATCTTTTGATTGGAGCAAGAGGTATCCTACGATGGAAACATTGGGTGCACTGCAGTTTATAGTCATGTAGAGGGGACTAATATAACATCCCAAATATGTAATGAATAATAGATATTTTTTATCTATGTATATTAATGAATTAGATAGTGTTTTATAGGCTTAAAATGAGAATAAATCCAACCTAAAGCATGGAATACTCTAGTATTTTTAAAAGATTATTTTACCGCCTTTTAATGGAAAACCATTATTAAATCTATCTTTTGACAATTTTTTAAGCTATGTTTGTCAAAATAAACTTATTCTTTATGATTGGGACATCAAAATTTACTTTGTGTGAATTTTTGGTATTTTTCCGATAAAGTTCATTTTTTAATGAATAGTGAAAATGTTGTATTTTAATTCAAAACCGCTTTTTAATATAATTTATTTATATGATTAGATTATCTTTTGAATTGGTTTTGAAGTTAAATTAGAATATATTTATACCATTTAATCCAAAGGTGGTCATTGGAATAAATTTCACTTTGAAATTGGACATAAACTGGTGTCAATCTTTTGATACTTATTGTTTCATAAAAACACGCTATTTGTCATGACAGTGGGAATTAATTATTAAATTAATTAATGTAACTTATATGATTTTATTTTTTCAAAATGGACTTAATTTTTGAATTCAGAATATCAAAAATAGCTTAGGGTGATGTTTTGGTATTTTTCTGAAAAACATCAATTTTTGATGAATAGTGAAACCACTAAGTGGTACTTAAAAAACTGATTTTTCGTTTAAATGAAATTTTACCACCTTTGTGTTCTGAATTTCAAAAATCTGACATAAATGGTTGTCATTAAGAAGTAAAATTTGGTTCAATTGGATTAAAATAATTTTTTGGTGAATAGTAACTTAGATGTTTTTAATCGTGATTAGAGGTAATTAGTGTAGTTTAAGGTAAAAATAATGTTTTAATAATATGAGATGTGCTTGAAACATGTCCTACCCTAATTGGATGTGTCATGGCCAACCAAGAAAATCCATGGGTCAACTTGGGGACCCCATGGAGCCACTTTGGTTGGGAAATGAAATAAATAACTATTTATTTAATGTAAAAGTAAAAATGACACAAACATGAGATGTTTTACTAAAACAATTTTTACATGGGGTTATACAAGTCATATTTTTGACTATAAATATTCATTAGAAAGATAAAAAGATTTCCTACATCAATATATTTGCTTTATAATTTTTAGACATTAAATATATTAAATTATTTATGACATCATGATGATGCAGTGATTACCTCATTAATAAAGGTTTTTAATAAAATACAAAGATAAAGTAAAATATATGACCTAAACATGTCCAAAACCTATTGGATGGGTATATTTAAAACCCTTATCACCTTATCCTCGAATTATATCAATATGGGGCCTTTTTATTCCGAAAATCATTTTAAAATAGAGTAAAATTTCTTTACATTCCAAGAGTGCCCCTCCTCTCCTCTTTTAAAAGACCCCCACCTCTACCTCCTTACCAACACTTCCAAAGCCTTTGGCTCGGCCAAACCCTGACGATTTTGTATCTCCACTTCCCTCTCTTACTCCTTGAAGCCTCACTTTGGGCATAAATCTTCCCAAGGATGCCTTTGAGCTCAAACCAAAGGGAGTCACCCGATTTTACGGAGATTAAAGAATGATCGAGTCAAGTCGGACCCAAGGTATGGGACTTTGTCTCAATCTCCTTTAATTGAGGCATATTTTGTTTTTACCCAACTTTATTTTATACGAAGTATAAACCCCTTTTACTTTTACGATTATTCAAAAGGATTCTTTTTTATACGAAGCATTTACTAAACAGAAAAATGGAATGTTTTTTGTCTTACGTATGCGGCGACAAAGACTTCTCCACCGCCGTGGCCATTAATTGAGTTTCAGCTTCCTCTACAAGCCATACCTTTTTTTAAAGAAAAATAAATACCATGTTTTACTTTTATTTTATTTTGGTATTGAAAATGGTTTTCATAATGTTTTTATATCAATGTGTTGTATTGATAGCTTGTGATTGAAAGGTGGAAATGTTATGTTTCCTTTATGTGTGTTTTATGTGATATGATTATGTTATGGTTCTTGGGAATTGTTATGAAGATGGGTGGTTCCATGATAAACTAACGGCGGGTGAGCCCGATATATCTCTCCAATGCATTGGGTAACACAAAGGAGTGAAATGTTAAGGTTTCTCCGAAGAGATTTAGGGAATAAACTGTGATGGGTATTCCAAACGTAACCAAGAGGGTTACTCCCTACGTAAAAATGTTATGAATGCCTCAAGTTACCTTTATGTCTTATGATTTCTATGATTTATTGATGATTTGATGAGGTATGTTAAAGTGCTTATGTTTTATGGGTAAAGTATGATTTCATTCTCATGTATATATGAACTTATGTTTCCCTTCTATATTTTTATAACCCATACTGAGCTTTTTATGCTCATCCCAAGTTTTTTTGAAATGTTTTTCACAGGTCAAGGGAAAGGTACATGATATTATGATAGTGTCAAGGAAGTGTCAAGAATGAATCCATGTTTTATTTTAAATATGTTTCCATTGATGAAAAAAAAATGAATACTATCTTTATGTAACCAGTTTGTTTATATGTGGAATGTAATGCAAGTTTTATGTTCTAATTCTCTAAAACTCTAAACTTGAAAAAATCATCAATGTGTAATCTTGTATTAACTCAAGATTAATTAAGGTTTAAGGCTGGGGCCTTATAACTAATGGAATAAGGTGCCCATAAATGGATGGTGTTGGGGATTACGCAAGGACAACCCTTTCTAGTTCAACCTGGCATAAGAGCTAAGTGATAGTGTTTGGATGAGTTGCTTGAAAAATGGTTCAACTCAAGGTACTAGAGGAATTGATGAGGAGAATATCAACTCACGACATGAGAAACAAAAAAAGAGGAATATGTTGAATCAAGGTATTTTATTATGTATGGAGGAGTATCTCAAATCATTGTATTCCATAGGTGGATGATGGATGCGCTTAAGGGCGCAATAGGACATCTTGACATCCCAAACCAAGATGTCTATGATGAGACACTCCATTTTTCATCGGGGTCAGTGATGGTATACTCGCAAAGGGTAGGTCATCACAAAGTAGCTTGACGGAGCATAGGGGCTCCTAGAGCATGGGGTCTCCCAAAGCATCATCACAAAGGAACGGTGCTCGTGAAGCCTGGACTTGAGAGTAGCTTTACAAAAGATGCTGCTCACAGAGCATGGACATGCGGAGCAGTTTCGCCGAGGAAGCTACTCGCAGAGGGTGGACTCGTAGAGCAGCTTCACTATGGAATCTACTTGCGGAGCATGGAATCAAGGAGAAACTTCACGAAGGAAGCTACTCGCATAGAAATGAATCTTGGAGCCACATCACAAAGGAATGTGGAGCTCAAATAACTGGGAGATCAGCTGCCCAAGGGGTGGAGTGGCTGTATGGAGAAGGGGGGTGAGGTAGGTATTTATAGGGGATAGTCACCATGATGAAGTGCTCACTTAGAAGGAAGCCAAAGCTTTCTACAATGCAGATCGTGAACGGTAATAGAGATCGCGGAGCGTTACCGCCTCCTAGCTCCGCGATCATAGAGGGTGCTTTGTGAATGGGATTTGTGAACCAGTTTTTTATCCCTACTTCAATTGTCCATAACTCTTAATTAGTAACACTGGTTGGGCTCTACGACCTATCAAATTGAAGCTTACGAAATAGGCTATGTTCCTGGATCATTTGTGGGTGAATTTGAAAAAATTTGGGATGCATTTTTCTATGTGAAATACTATGAAGCTTTTATTCCTCTCTGAAATACATATATTAGATCTCATCAATTGAGGATATCTTGTTAATGTGCATATAGTGACCTATCTATGTAAAATTATTTAAAATATCCAAAACATTATCAATTACTTTAGGGGGCTTTGTTAGGGTTCTCATGAAGTCCATAATATTTTCATCCAATTTCCATACACAAACAAGATGTTACTAGAGTCTTGTCGAAGATTTATATTGTCCTTCTTTTACATACTAAAATGTAAATAATAATATATTTATTCTTATCGACCTAAAAATATATAAATTTATATCATATTACATCATTCAGATAATAAAATGAATCCCCCATAAAATAAGAATGGTATATCATATTTACATGTCCCATCATACATATGTGAACAAAAATCCTATAATGGATATAATGGAAGTGATAAAAATCCATGTACCAGGCCCCAAGGATGTCCCCACAAACATTTTAATATTATATAATTATACTATAATAATATCAGATTAGGGAATCAATAAATTACTACATAATAGGTGATGAAAGATAAATTTTGTGTATATGTATCCCCCTACTATCCTTTACCATATCAATGTAAATCTCCTCTAAAAGTGGTATCATCCACTATATTTTTTTATATTTATAATCCTTCAACATATAATCATTCTTATTGAAATAATTTGGATTAATATTTCAACATACAAGTGTATGCTATTTTTCAAAATAAAAAATTTTAAGATATTCCACCAAATTTGATACAATGATATTTATCTCTAATTTAAAATATTATAATTTTGCATCTTATAGTCTGGAAACACCACAAACATCAATTTAAATACTTAATTCCAACAACATTTTAGAGCATTCATAATGAGATCCAACTCCATTTCATTGGTAGGATAAATACATTCATAAAGATGGGATTCTATAGAGATATATTATACTAACGGGTGTTCCATTATATTAATATACTCGAGGCTGATACATTAGGTATCACAATATACCAATATAATCACACCGAGATAAAGTAAAATAAAAAAATATGCTTAATCTATTCCTCAACCCAGAAAAGGTATTTCACATTGTTCATCCCCCAAAATTTGTTAACCCCATTTATTTAAGTAGTAATCATAGGACTAAAGATCTATAAAAATAAAAGATTTAATCACCATTATTCCTCATAAAATTGTTTAAATAAATAATCTAAACTAACATACATGGATAAAATTAATACATAGGATTCTCCACCTTCCATATATCTATATAAATTTTAGCACATAGGTTTTCATGATGAGTAATAAAACATCATTCATCATGAATAAACACATATATATCATAGACTATAATTTATTATCGTATTTTATCTTCAATAACACATATGTGACATACATATTTATCATGTGACTTAGTAATGTCCAGAATTTTATATAAAAAATTATAACAAAATAATCTAAATAAGGATTTAATGATATTTTTTATTAGAGTCATAAATAAATCTAGATCAATAGTTAGTATAAATGATTATATGGCACTAATAATTCTCACATCTACATCTAAATATGGATTTTATGTCTTCATCTTGAATGACATGAATCTGTAGTTATTAAAAAAATAATGTTAATTTTAGAAAATTACAACACTAGTTTACGATTATCGAATGAATCTTATTTCCGAGGAAAGATGTATAGTAATTTATTATATCATAATTTATCATTTTATAGTATAAAAATAGTGGTAGAAATCCATCTAAATTCATATAGTAGATAATTATGGCACCCTAAGGAGATGTTATTCTCCTAATAAATTCATTCCCCTCAATATAGTCTGTTTGTGTTATTTAATTTCAGAAATGAGTTGTATTAATATGATATATATGATTTTAGATATGTTTTGAATCTGAATTATGATAAATAGTGATCTCCATAAATCTATCACGAGGCATCAATGAAATGTTTTAAAGATTCACATATGGATAATGGTCTATAAGTAGTGGAAGAAAAAATTCCTTATTTATGTGTCTATGTGACAGATAAAAGTTATGATAAATATATATTCCCATTGTTTCATTAAATATAAATTCACAAGTAGGTCAACCAATTCATTCCCCCCAAAAAATAATAGATGTTCATCTAATGTAATATAATATACCAATTATTAAAATATCATTTTACCACTAGTTCATAAGAAAACAACCTTATCACATACTCAATTCGCATTCATAAGTGTTTGTTCAGACGTATGTAGGACGGTGTAACCTCTAAAACTATAACTTGTAGGGATCCTAGTTCCCTAGAAAAGAAATAATGGAAGGAATCTGTATAATACATATAACATGTTAATGTACAAGATACTAAAATCATACATCTGATAAAAAACTTCCTACGTTCTTCTTTGTATTAAATATTATTACATCATATGCCCCCACACAATAATATTTGGTGATAAAAAATATTACTAGTACAAAAAATATTCCATATACTTATAGAATTAGAAGATAATTATACATTTACAATATTAGAGACTTTTTACGTTAATTTTCTCAGAAAATTAAAAAAATAATAAACTAGTAGAAGAAATTGTTTTTTGTACCAAATCATCATTTATTTGATTATATTAGAAAAAAAATTAATCTAAAATGATTCATCAATATCTTTCATAAATTCACCATGGAAGATGATCTTCAATATAAATAATAAATAATACATCATTTCATATCATAGGGAAAATAAAAACATAATAAAGGGGATTTAAGATACGTGGAAAGGGTTAAACATAAGTGATAACAATATAATATAATAAATGGGAGTAAAATTAGAATATAAATAATATTATTAGACAAAAGAAACATATACCCAACAAAGTAAAGATTATAAATTATGGTATATTATTTTTTATATGATAATACATGAATTAGAAGAGTGTGTAATCCTATGTCAACAAACATGATCCATTATAGAATATCATCTGAATGAGAATAAGTATAAAAGTATGAAATATATTAATTTTGAGACAAACATTAGTATTGGAAACAAATAGCAATAACATGGGATGAAAAATATAACAGAAATATTTAATAATGAGAGAATAATATAGACATTCATAATATATTACAACTATGGATGAAACCTTATCATTTGGAAACTTTTTTATTCATTGGATACTTACTTCAGCACAAAATTATAATACAACCAAATAGTACCTATGTATACATTACCATCGTGGGCCACATACAATCACCCAAACATTTAAAGAACTAAATTTTCAACTCATAAGTATATATAACAAGATTAAAACATTTAACTAATTAATTAGAGTGTGATATATGACCGACCCATCAGTTTTGATACTTATGAGTGACAATTAAAAAACATTTATTTATGAAACCATAATGTACCCATTGAAAAAAAGTGGTTAATTATAAATTCAATCAAAAATATTAAATTTTTATATAATAAAGAACCCATGTAATGAAAATTAGAATCACATAATTTTCAAGAGGAATCACAAAAATAAATAACAATAATAATAAAAGGATTGATCCATGTAAAATAATATGGGTATACTAAGATATTTTGTAATTATCTAATTATATACCAATCAATAATGATAAAAAAACATATGGTATTTACATCATATAGGTAATGGGTATACTACCAATCGTCGAACATGTTCTTATTTATAATTTTAAATATATAATTCAATTTTCTCTCATTATTTAATTATAGAGTAGATCGTTTTAAATTTTTAAAATTTTGGAAATTTGAATATGGCACATGGTCATTGCAAGGTTCGTGGAAATTATGAAAAGGTCATGTAATTGTGTTCAATACATAAAATATATGATATTCATAACCACCTCTTAATATATCTAACTATAAATCATATACATGTGAGGTATCTTGAACCCTCCAATAATATGTGAAATTTTTTTCATGGTCTGTAAAAACATGTGTATCACCCAATTTGAAGAAAATTTGAAGATCACTAAAATAACCCCACAATATTTTCTACCTATGATTACGTACAACCATAATTTTCTCATGATCATCACAACCCCTTTATTAGCCTATCCCAACCATGCCACACTTATCATCTTTACTCCCTTTCTTCATGATTCCAATTGTTTTTGTGAGAGTTCTGGTCTAACTAGACATTCAGTATTTTTTTGTTCAATTAATTCATTATAGTATTTATGATCAATGAGTAAAACATATACAATAAGTGACTATTAATAGTTATGTGTTTTATGTTTTTTCATGTTGGGAATAGTCCATTTGAAACCTTTTTCTTGAATTTAATTGCTGATTTTTTTATTTTTTTCATTACCTTAGTCCATAATCCATTCATTGAACTTATCTTCGTTTTTTTGGATATCCAATATTAAAAGAAGAATGTCTTAGGTAAGTGTCCACATATTATGTAATTTAAATAAAAAATACTTCACTTCTTACACATTGAATTTATTCTTTCAGTGCCTCATAAATATCTTTTATGTTATTAAAAGACTAATTAAAATGAAAATGTTGATATACAAGGTTTTAATTTTGTTTTAAGGACTTTTATTATTATCAATTCCTAGTTTTGAACAGGTAAACATCATCCATTAACATTTAATTACTATTATAATTTCTAAATATATTTTATTATTTAGATTATATATTCTAAAATTTTAATTGGAATCAAAATAATATTCATACATAGAATTTGTTTTTTTACATTGAATATCAGGTTACTATCAAAATTCAAGAATTAATTAAATAATACAATATTTGATTTTAAATAAAAAATAAGATTATCAATATGTGTTTTGATGTTTTTAGTCATTATAATTATATATATATATATATATATATATATCTATTTGTGTATCTCCAAATACCCATGGGATTCATAAAATTTCTAAAATTATTAGAATATGAATATATGTGAATATATATATTTGGAATAATTTTGGAGGAATGTTTTTTTTAAATATGTTAATTTTGATTTATTTTTAAATTGGTTTTTATTAATTCCTAAAATAAGGTATAATACCTGGATGTGTTATTTCAATAAGTGATTAATCATTAATTTTATATTAATTAGAACATACTCTAGAGTTATTTGAGATTCACATTTAATGGATTTGATGATTGATTTATATTTTCCCAAGGGGGTTGTTGATGTTTTATGGTTATAACATTTTTGGAAGTACTTATTGATATCTGTTTTATTATTATATGGTTGTTGTTATTTTCCAAACCACATATGAACCCCATGTTCACATGTAGTTAATACTATAAGGGATATGATCTCATTCCACAAGATGTGATTGTGAAGTATATGTATTAATTACACTCTCCAATTATGTGTTATAATATATTTTGGTTAGATGATATTGAAGTATGTTATATGATCTCACACCCTCAGAGACCCTTAGGATGTTTTCAAATGATTATTTTTAAATAAATATTTATATAAAGTCCACTTATTTTTTCTCTATATTACATATCCTTTTATTTATAGACTTTTGATTCATTTGTTGTAATTATTATTGTTTATTGAAAATTATATTATATTATGTATTAAAAAATGTCTTTCAGAAGTATTTAATATTGGAGTTTTATCTAATTAGATCATTGTCATGAAAATTCTTTTAATTTTATGGTTTCTATATAAAATGAGATTAAAAAACAACTTTTAATGTTATATTAACATTTATAATGAATAATAAATTTCATTTAATGTATAAAACCTGGGATGGGGATTTACATGGATTTTATACTGAGCTGTATTCACACTCAATTATATATATATATATATATATATATATCAAATTATAAATTTTATTCTATTCATTCACACTCTTAGAACACTTATCTGTTGTAATTGGATGGTGATCACTTTCACGTTGAGATATGTCTTTTATTTTATTAATTTTATTTCACTTCCTTTATCACATTTTCCATGTGTTCTTTAAACATTATTTTTTATTACTATCCTTTTAATTAAAATAGTGTTTGGATAAGTGTTCCCCTAATATGAGTTTTTAATTTTCTATTTATGGTTATTGGTGGATTGTAAGATTTTATATAGAGACTATGTGATTCTAGATCTGCTTCATTTTATGGGAGAGTGGGGGTGAGTATAGGTAGGTTTTCTATGATATATGGTTTAGAAGTTTATTTTTTTCATTTCTTTCAATATTAATTTATTATATTCTTATTTATTGGTTACATCCATCTATTTTATTCATTCATTCATATTATGAAATAGATGAATACTTTATGACGAGTTATGGCCAATTTCAATGAGGAAAATTATTTTTATTTTCACATCATTGAGGGAAAATTTATTCCTAATTATTTTATATAATTCCCTGACACTTTCATCAGCATTTGGGGGTCAAGTACACACCATGGGTATATAACAAGTTAATTTTTAGATATGATGGGTGGATTTATCTGGATGGTCTATGAAAAAAATTGATTTTTTTCAGAGGTTACCTTTTTTATATAATTCCCATTTATATTTTAGAGTTATTTATATAAATGGATTTGAATTTTGAGACTCATGAGTTTTATGTGGGAATATTATAGCTTTCTATTCCAGTACCTGTTTACCTTGCTTCCATAAACTGTTATTTTTTAATTTTTTATGGTATTACTATTTTTTTATATATGAAATCATTTATTCTTAATTGTTTTCTTATTTGGTGATTATAAGAGGAGTGAATCGGTTGTTCCTACTGGTCTTTATTATTATGTAAATCTATATGGTTCCCACGTACATGGTTCGTGATGACTCCGAATTCTAATTGTGTAGTTGAAGTAATATCAACTAGGACATGAGCCCAAGAAGGACACAAATACAAGTCCCCTTTTAAAATTATTTTTTGAATTTTTTTGTTTTATTTCATTTTGATTAAACCATGTTGTGTTTTTTATAAAAACATTGAGTGTTGAATTTTTATGTATATCATGTAAAATTATGAGGTTTTGGTTATGAATCTAATATTTTTTTCTCTAAAACTATTTTAAATTTAAGATCAATATTATATTTTTCAGTATAAATAATGGTAAAATGGTTTAGTTAAAAGGAATTTCTTCTAGGGATATTAGTTTTGGATTTTTTTTAAATTTTAAAAATAATTATGAAAAAAGTATTTAAAATATTTTTTGTTATGATTTATGAAGGATATATGTTTTTCATAAAATCGACATAAATTATATGTTATTTCACAGGTTTTTATTATTTATTACAAAGGTCATTCATTATAATGTGAAATTTATTTGGGATAGTTTTATTTTTTATAAAGTGATTTTTTTAAATATTGAATAAACTGTTGTAAAATCTCTAATATATTATTTTGTTAAGAAGGAGTTTTAGAAATATATTCTTATTTTTCTTCTATGTGATTGAAATAAAATTAAGGGATGTGTAATTCATTAAAATGGGGGTAAATGTTTCATGTATCTATGAGTTTTTTAAAAAATATTTTAATCACATAATTTGGAATTTATGATTTAAATGAATATATGGATTTCATAAAATTATTTTTATTCAGTTATTTTTATTTGGGGATTCACATTTTTTTTAATTTTGATCTGTTTTTTTGTTGTGAATAATGGTTTTTTAGGCCTTTATTTTTTTTGTAACATGATTTGGCCTCATAAAATGATTTGAATGAAAAGGTATTTCATATTTTTTTCTATCATTTTTTATTCATATGTTTTTATGTAATATAATTTTATATTAGTGAGGTTTTTCTACTTTGGATAATTTTATTTGTCGAGTCTAGAGTGGAAGGATTATTTGTAGTAGTTCTTGTCTGTATGGGTTTTAGAATAACACTTTGATGATCTAGTCTTTTGGGTTTGTCCTTGAATTCACTATGAGAAATGATTCTTTTTATGTAGATGTTTTTTTTCACAGTGATCAATCATGTTTGAATCGTTTTATATGATTTTTCCCTTCCATGTTCTTTTTTATTGTGATTATAATGTGGATTTCTTGGGTATGGTCTGGAATAGTAGTATGGGTATTACCCAAAAAGTAGGTTGTAACCTATCCAGTACCTCTATTATTTGAATGGGTTCAAATGGGTTTCGGTGTTCCATGTGTAACACCCCATGTAACATCGTCTCCCACCATTATTTAAATGCTAGTATAAATTTTTTATTTTTCAGAAACATTTCATTTTATGTAATTTGTGTAATGTCATTCCATCACTATTGTCGATTGCCTATGTTTTTTTGTTTGAGGGGATGATTTATCCAAATATCTGGAAAATTATTTAAATTTTTGGTACTTAGGGACTTATAGTATCCATTTTATTCCATTAAAATTTGGTGGGGACTCCTCATCCCTTTTAGTGATCATGATAGTTCTAGAATTGAGGAGTGAGTGAATATCTAGAAAGTTAGTGTATTAGTGGAATTATTTTAGGATGGGTAAAAAAAATATATGGGACTTTATTGAAGTGATCCTTTTAAATAATTTATTTTTTTCTTATAATACAAATAATTCTTGTTTGGTATGGGAGGTTTCATCTAATTAAGGACCCATTTTATGATTCTTCCCCAACCAGCCACACCCAAAGATAAAATTTGAATATTGGATTTTGAGTACCTCACTTCCAGTTGTTATTATCTTACTAATGTTTTTGGGTGTTCCTTGATTTTCTTGGTTGTATTATATTTAATATACCATTTCCCTATATTTAGATAGCCTTCATTTTATTTTTTGTCTTTTATAGTTGTCTATGATAGTGAAATTTGATAATTATTGAAGATCCCATTTTCTTATTGGGGATGACATCGTTAACTATTGGATGTAACTTCTCTAGTAATTTATTTTTCATATATCATGCCTTCAGTATCATTCTTTGGACAACATTTTTTTGGAAGCAATGGTTCCATTTAGATTTGTTTTGATGAAAAAACCACTATAGTGGGTAGAATTATAAAAAAATAACCCAATTTTTAGTTATTAGTTATGTTATTTAAATATATATAATCTAGTTCAAAAATTTCATGATGAACAATTCTAAATTGTTGATATGTTTTGAAATTAGAAATTCAGACATGCCCAATAAATATTTAGGTTAAAAAATTTCTAGAATGTGTGACTGTGTCTATAATATAATGGAGATTAAATGAAATATCATCACATGGCTTAGGAAAACATTGAACATTTCCATTCATGTTTTCCAAAGTATCCAACATGAGGCACATATTTTGTTCATACTTTGTTAAACTTGGTATTCAAACCATGTTAATTTCCATGTTTTATTAAAAATATAAATTTTTTAAAATACACCTCACCCTCCTCTGTTATACCTATGTTTCATCATCCACTCAATCTCTCTCATGAGTCATGACCCATGATAGAATGAAAAACCACCACAGCTCCCTTTATCCACTATACACTCTTTCAATTGTCATTCTAATGTGTTTCTATACAATTAGGGTTTTGATCATTGAGTGTTATAGTCCCTAATCTATTATTCCTTCCCTTTACTTTCTTTTTTATATTCTTCATTATAGTGAATCAGCGTTATATAAACCCTAAAACAATTTTAGTATTTTTTTGGTCGATTTCTATTGTTGAGATTTAACGATCGCTTATTAAATCTTCTCCAATAAATGACTATTGAAAAAATGGTATTGTAATTATTCCATATTTGTTTTGGCCTATTTATTTAATTTTCCCTGAATTTAATTGTGTATTTCACAATTTTTAGGTTGTTTTTGGTCCTCTAGGGTGTCATTGATCTTTTTTATTGTCGTTTTGCATGATGGGTACTGAATAAAGAGTGTTAAATATAGGATATCCCTTGTTTGGGTCAATAAAAACTAGAACCATCACTACATGAATTTTTAATTTATGTTTTTCCCTAATTATTTTAATCTATTTAAATTACCACATATTAAATAGGAAACCATTTTTAATTTTTTTTATATTATCTGTGATGCAGTTTTAACTTCTACATTCATTTTTCTTAAATTGTTCAAAAAATATCATTACATATTTAATGTCTAATAAAATGATTGAATAGATTTTATATATGATTTTTGATATTTCTAATGGTTTTCATAAAGAAAATTTTCATTTGGACAATATGTTTTAATTGTAATTTCTGGTTTTATATGATGTTTCATTTATTAATGTAATATTACAATATTGAATCATTAGAAAATAATTATTATTGAAATTTTATTTTAAATATTTTGTGTTTATATACATATACATGTGTGTGTATGTCAAAATTCACAAGGAGTAGAGAAACTGTGTGTAGTAAAAGGAACATGTACATATATTTATAATAGTATATGTCATTAAGGTGACAGAAATTCATAGTGTTTCAATAATGATAATTTTGATTTATTTTAAAACTGGTCTTATATAATTCATCAAGAATATTATAATTTAGATTGTACTTTTCCATAAATTTTCAATAATTTATTTTAATTTTTTTGAAATATCATGTGGTGTTATTTATAATCAAATTTTATATGCTGGGATATGTGATTTGAATTAGACCATAATGGATTTTTTATTGTATATGGTTATTGAAATTTTAATGGTACATTGTGATTTTTTTCAATATTTTATGTGGCTTTTATTATTGTTAACACTTTTTTCTAATCCTGGGAGAGTGGTTAGGTGAACTATATGGGATTGTCATACTTTATAATCGATATACTAGTAATGTAAGTGTATTCTTTCCACTGAATAGTGATATGTTAATATCTATTTATACTAGATTCTAGTGATGTATGTTCTAGGTTTCCCTACCCCTTTATGATCCATATAGTGTTTTCCACATGATACTTATTTTAGATATTATTTGTATGAGTTCATTTATTTCTTTAATTATTATACACTACCTATAGTTTAAAGTCTTATTTATCATTGTTGATCTATATATATCATTATTTAAAATTCTATTTTATTATATATAAAAAATTTATTTCAAATGTTCTTTAAATTGGTGATTCATATATATGAGTCATTGGGATGAAAATCCATTTAAATTGACAGTTTTAAATTATATTTAGAAGAAGAAATGTTTTATTATTTAATTTTATAGTATTATAAAAATTATTTCTTAAAATAATATATCAAAGGAATTAGTTTTATATAAAATTCATACTAAACTATATTATAATTTCTATATTTATTAATTAGTTTTTTTTTGTTATATTCCTATATACTCTTTGTGCATTGATTTTTTTATTTGTATTGTATATTATGGTCACATAGAAGTATCTTTTTTGTTTTATTTATTTTATTTCACTTCCTTTAATATATTGGAAATGTTTAAATTTTATATGATTTGGTAGGACATCCCTCTTAATTAATTGAATATTAATCCATGTGTTTCTTATATATGAGCTATTTAATATTTTTATTTATAGCTATTAATGGATTGCATGATTTCATTTTATGATTAGGTGATTCTAGAGAAAAACCATGTTGTGGGAACCTAGAGCTGAGTGTCTGTATGCTTTCCATGTTGGGGAGTTCATAGGGTGAGTAACACAGTTTATTTCTATAGTTGTTTATTATTTTCATTTTCATGGTTTATATTCTTTTGTATTATTTTTTCATATTTTTAGATATTGTAAGATTGTTTTAAATTGGTTATTTTTTATTTTAAGGATGAAATTAATTTTTCATTACTCTAATTTAATGTAGTGATCATTCGCAATGAATATATTTGATTCACTTACACTTTTCATCAACCTGTGAGGATCAAGAATTCAACTCAGGTGCATCATAGATTAGCTAGAGATTCCGATTTATGGATGAATGAGGATAGTTTGTGAAGAATATTCCAGCCTAGGTTCTTAATATGGAAAAACTTTTGATGTTATATTTTCTAATATCCAATTAATGGTTGATTAAGATAAGAAATTTGATATACTCAATGTACGTTTGGGAAGTTTCGAGTTAGATCATCGACATTCAGAGACATAAGATTCCATGGGATGTCAGGCTTTGATTCCTAGGTTTTTTAATTAAGGTTTTTACATATGATATTATATTTGTTTAATTTATTGGTTATTTGAAGATGAAAATGAGACTAAACTGATTGTGTATGGGGATCTTTCAGGGAAAATAAATCTATATAATTGATTTTTCACATCTTCTATGAGAAGTGTTCCATAGTTATTCATATAAAAGAAATATGATTATCCTATTTCAATATATATATTAATTTTGTTTTTTTATTTGGGAGGATTAGAAGAACCATCACCAGATTAATGAATCTTCTGATGAATCATATGTGGTTAGGTAGCAAATTTTATATATGGCCTTGAAATGACTCTAATAAAATAAGACACAATCATTGCCACTTTATGACACATCTATGGACCTTACATATCATTTTGGGAGTATATATTTTCCACGTTCTATATTATCTTATTCATTCAATTATTTTTAATGATCATGTTTAATAATTAATATTTTACCATCCTTTTTGTGTATTTTGTTATCATCAACCCACCTACCCACATCTATAGAGTAATTTTCACGTTATTGTTTAATCCATTATGATTAATTGTATATTTGAGATTATGGATTTTTTATTTTATTAAAATTTCAATAATATGGTTTCAAATATTTGTTATATGCAATATCCTAACATAATTTATCATTTTACTGTGAATGACAGGGAAAAACTCATGGTGAAGTAAATTGAAAAATGTTTAAGGCTTCTAAGGAACATTTCTGAAAATTACAATAAAGGGATAAAGGATTTGAACAAATAAACGGAACCATAAGTGATTAATGATTTATTATATATAATTGATTCTAGTGGTCTAGATTATTTTTTCTAACACATAGTTTCATTTGTTTTATTGTAATTTATGTTTCATTTTTATGAATTATTTCCTCTGAAATCTTTATTGTGGATCTTTTTTCTAATGGAAACGAAATTATTCAATGTGTTGTGAAATCTGATAAACTTTATTCATATATATATATATATATTTGTATGTGTGTGTTTGATACATTTATTAATGATCTACTCATTATTTATTCAATAGTGTATTTGGTTTTTCTGGCCTTCAATGTAAATTGGTTCTCTACTCTAAATGTGGAGATACAGATATATATGTAATTTTTGATATTAAAAAAAAGTTATATTTTCATTAAATGAATTCATTGAGGGAATGAAAACTATAGAAAAAATTACTACTAGTGAAACCAGTACAAGTTTTGAATCCTCCTAGAAAAAGAGATGTATTCCATTAAATAATTACATAACATAAACAATTTGAATTCTAAACTCACTGAAAATTTATGATAGGATGCCTAGAATATATATTATTTCTAGATATTTTTTTATACCATATTTCAAGAAGTTAATTTTCATTACACATTGGGAATATTTCAAGGAATAATCCATTGAAATAAACATAATTATTATACTCCATTATACATTATAATATTATAAAGACCACACACACATATTTATAATTCCTAATAATAAAAGACATGATAAAACTCTCTTATTTATTTTTATATTATTTATTCCATTCTACTTTTGAATCATACATATTTTTATATTTTCTCTTATTTTTATTTAACATTCTATGCTACATACTATTCTAGGATTTGTGGATTTCTTATTCACATTCCCAAATATGTTCAATTCTAACTAGAGTTTTGAACTGAATTAATGTGTTCTCTTTCTTGTTCTTATATTCATGTAAGTTTTTGTGTATTATAAATGAAATTAATTTCCATTATTTAATTGATATTTGATGAGTTTTTTTTAATTTCTCTTTCATCTAATATTGTTGTTGTCATGCATGGCTAATTTCATAGGGTTACAAACCGAGTGTAGTTGTTTTTAATCCTAATGAAACATTAAATGAAACCATGGGTAACCCTTTTACTAGTAATTAGATTATGAATACTTGTTAATAACATTATATTTCACAAACTAAAACTAGGGAATTGAAAACAGAAGTTTACTGACCTAGTTAGAGTTGAGCGAGTAGGACCTATTTCCTATGAAATTTTCTTTTCTTGATGCTAAGCATATTGAACTTCGGTTGTTATTTAACTCTAGAAAAAAGATTAGTTTTCATCATAGGAAAAGATAATTTTATTGAAAGAATAATATTTTTACCTCCAAATGACATTGATACCTAATATATAGGACTATACAATTTTAGATTTAGGAATACCTTTTGATAATACCCAAAAATTACCATAACGCCTCTATTTCACATGAATTATAGGAAAAAAATGTAATCTATATGTAACTAAAACCGTGATATTATTGTGAATAATTAAATATATCATAATCTAATTTAAATGTAACTTATTTTATATATTTTCTATATGGGTTCAACATTATAGTACAAATATGTCATTCCCTTCTATATATTCTAGATTGGGAATATATAATACTAAAATATGATCCAACACACATGCAAAAACTATGTTGATGTGTGGGTTAGTAAAAATTCATTTGAGTTGTTCTAATTAGAATTATATTTTGTGATACTCTTAATTTATTAAGTTCATTGAGTTTTAGTTTGATCCCCATTATGGAATGATTACTATCTCGGAGTTTTCTTTATCTTTGTGATTGATCATTTTTTATTTGTTTAAAAGGATGTTATCCATTCTTTGTGATCTTATTTTTAGGTGTTTGAAAAGTGAAATATTTGGGTGAATCTATAGATGATTAGGATGGTTGTTACACTCAATACAGTTTAGACTCCATCTAGTGACTCTACAATTCAAATTAGTTCCCAAGGGTATCAGGGTTCTAAGTGTGAAACCCAATATTACTTCATCTCCCAACTATATTATAAGGAGATCATTTTAAATTTTTGTATCATGTATCTTTTGATATAATATGATTTATTTCATTCCTTTCATCATTTTTTTCTTAATTTAATAATTATTTTAGGTTATTATTTTTCATTGGATACAAATAATATTATTATTGTTTAATCTGGACCTTTTTTGATCCCTTATAGTGACATTCCTCCTGTGGGGGGCTTCATCCACCACATTTGGGTTATGTCGATCAGTCTATTTCCCATGAGAAAGGGGATTTATAATGTGTATATATATTAGTGACATTATATTATGGTGGGGTGTCCAGAAAAGGTGAATTTTTTTTGAAGTGATACTCTTGTTAAATTCATCTCATTTTTTTCATTTTGTTTAATTCAGTTGTGTTTGATCGATTCCATGTGGTAGGGGACCCATTCAATGATTATTCCTTGATCACCCATTCAGAAATTCAAATTTCAATAGAGGATTATTAGTGGCTACCATTGTTTGTCTCTTTAATTCCCTTTTTCTAGTGTGTTCCTTAGTTTTATAGTTTAGGTATTAAAGAATATCGTATTTTCCTTTATTATGATACATAAAGTGTGATCAAAACATGTGTAGTGGAATCAATGAATAAGACATGTAAATGCATCATCAATATAACAAAGTGAAGAATTAATATTCAATACATAGTTTATCAAACTTTTTTCATTCGCATATGAGTTTTCTGGACCCTCTAGAATGATATGAATAGTTTTACCAAACATATGGCCAAAATGCCTTTTGTGCCATGTTTTAATAAAAATAATAAGCTACTAAAATTACACACTTATTTTCTTCAAAATATATCATCATCCATGTTTTCACATATTCATCATGATCTTTAGCTAATGGTGTGTTCGACACACCACTTTTCCTTTTTCCGCATCCCTTATTTTTTAATTTCGATGTTTTCAATAACTTGGATCTAGTTCTTCAAGTTAAAAATTATCTTCTCTTCTTAATTACCATTCATTTCATTTTATCATATCCCATATATCTAATGTTCCCAAGAAATATCCTAACCAAATTTGGGGTATTTTGTGGTTGATCTATTGAATCTATGTTTATGGATCCCTAATTAAAACATTTCATAGGTACGGATGTAAATTTGATATATTATCTTAGTTCCATGTAGTTTTTTGTCTATTTCTTAACATTGGATTAAATTTAATTTGGGATTACTAAATTTTTGGGTTCCCATTATCCCTCTATGGAACAATTCATTATATTATGATGATTTTGGATTTTTAGTACCTAAATTATTATGTTCCTATCAAGTTTCACCTTTTTAGTCATTAAATACTAGAATATTAACTACTTTAACTTTTTATTTATGTTTTAAATTCCAACTATATATGTTCTATGTGATTTAAATTATAATTAAAGAGGAATAAAAGTTTATCCAAGTTTCTATTATCCTTGGGGGAATTTTCCCTTCTCAATTCATATTGTTAAATTTGTTAGTAAATACCCCGGACATTGAATGGATAAAAAATTCTGTAATGGATTTTAATAGTATGTTTTGATATTTTCAGTAGATTTTTTAAAAGAAAATATCATTATTATTTTATTTTACTTGTACTTTCATGTATTAAATGAAGTTAAAAATATTAAATGAATAATTCAAGACATGGTTACAAATAATTAACAATTTTTGTCAAAAATGAATTTTGATATATTTGGTTTCAGTACACATATACATGTATTAATATCTGGGTGTGTGCGTGTGTCCAAATTCACTTGGAATTTAGTGGATTTATTAAATATATTAAAAATGTGTATATATATGTGTATACATACTTATGGTAATAGAATTTCAAAATAGTTTTAATATTCTAAAATATCATTTTTTTTCAAATAGATTTTATGTAATTCCAAAAATAAAGTATAAGGGGTATTTTGAAGCTTCCAAAAAGTTTTTTCTGGAATTATTTGAGTTTGATTGGATGATCCATGAGTGTTATTTGAAATTTATCTTTAAATAATTAGATGTTTAATTTTAATCTATCTATAAGGGATTCATGATTCTATATGGTCCTGGTATTTATGGAACTACTTTATGATGGTGACCCATATTATTATTATTATGCTATTGTTGTTATTATTCAAACCACAATGAAAACCAAGGTTCTTGTGTAATTGAACATCGAGGGGGGAAATCCTCTTCCACTAGCTTTGCATGGGAAGATAGTCTATTCCTTTTACTAGCCCATGACATGTTACTATATCTTTCCCCTTCATGTTATTGAAGAATGTTCTAGTTTTTCGTATCCCTAATTGGTGGTTAGGGTGTTTTCCCCAAGATAGTCAATTTAAATGATTGTTTTCATTATTTCCACTTATCCATCATATATTTACTCTACCATTAAATTATATTCCTTATATTTTTTATGTTACTTATTGGTATTTATTAAAAATATTATTTTATTAGGTATTAAAAAATTAATTTGAAAAGTTTTTTAAATCGATGTTCTATTTAAAAGTTCCTAATGAATTAAAATACTTTTAGTCTTACTACTTCCATTTATAATGTGTAAAAATAATCTTTTAATATTGAATTTCAAAGTATAATAAATAGTTATTTTATTTAATGTTTAAATCATGTGGTGTGGTTTTATTTTGTTAGCCTATATAGCTATATTCTCTTATATATCTATAAATTTTAGTTTCAGTTTTCAGAACCATTCCTAACCAGTATTTTCAGCATTGGATATTTGATGTTGGATGGGGTACTATAGTGATGATGATATAAGTTTACTAATTTATTTATATTATTTTAATAATTTTATCACATCAATGATGTTTTTATTTTACATGATCTAGTATGAAATTACCTTTACTTTCATATAACATCCAACAAATATGTCCCTTTAAATTTTTTATCTACAATTTTTTTATTAATTATAGATTGAATAAATTAGTGTGGAGACCGGTTGATTCTATTTTTGTAGAATATTGAGGTATTTTCATGGTGAGAGGTGGAATGTTGTCTAGGTGATGATGTTTTGAGGGTGACGTGAGGAATTTATTAGGTAATTAGTTTATTGCCGACCCGTTTTTTGATTATATTAGTTTATTTTATTTCGTCTTGGTCATTGTTTTATAGATATCTTGTTTACATTCAATTCATTTCTTATTTCTGTGTGTAAACCTATTGTTATTATAACTTATCTAAGGGTAAAATCATTCTTAATGATTGTATTTAATTCCCTAATACTTATCATCGACTATTTGGGATTAGAAACCCCCCTTTGATATATTGCATTCTAGTTTCTATTTTTGATTAATGGATGTGTCAATAATGTTTTTTAATATTCTACTAGGACAATAATTTTTAAAATCAATTGATTTGTGAAATATATGTTGATACCCTTAATTCAATTGAATAAAATTAGGTTGTTAATGTAGGAAATGATTTGGAATTAAAATTACTATTATACTCAAAAGATGATTAGTAATGTCAAATATAGAGATGGGAAATCACTACAAAATATTTGAATTTGAAATAATCCATTGAATGATAGATGCTAGATTAAATAACTTCAATATTTAACTTGATCTTTTATAAGATATTTCAACAGAAAAAAATCTAAATAAAATATACCTTTGAGTATTTTAAAATGGAATCACATTTGTAATAAAAATTATGCATAAAAAATTGAAACCATTTTTCATTAAATATTATACAAAATTAGGAGATGAATAATTTATATTATAAATTATGAATGAATCATGAGAGAAGGTCAAAGATATTCCCAAAGGAATTGGAAAGATGTTCTTATAGGGAACAATTTTCAAAGATATTATTTTCAAACATTAATGAATGCAAACCATAAAAACCCTAATTAATAATATAAAACATTTCAATGATGTTAAATTACTATAATGACACATTAATCAACTATTTATGCATATATATATATAGAAATTTTCAATACAATCAATTGAATATGAACATAGGAAAATAGAGGGTCCTAACTAAGAATATGATACATGGTTGGATTGACATAAAATAATCCCGTCAGGTAAAATTTATGTAAATGTGAAATTAAATTATTTTTGGGAAATTTACACACAATTAATTAACAAAAAAAATTAATAGTTCATTTATAAGTAAAAAAATAATATGAAGATTTATATTTAAAAAAATATATTAATTGAAAATAAGACTCAAATGTAACCCCTTATAGTTTTAGTAACAATAACATAAAAAAACTATAAGTGTAAATAGTTTTCTATTAAACAAAAATTATCATTAATAAATATAATTAATGATATAACCTAAAAAATAATCAATATATACACAATATAATATTAAATCGGAGCATTATTATAATTATGGATAGTGAAGTTTGAATTAAAACTAAGAATTCCATACAAGAGGAATGATCAATTGGGTGAATAATATTTTGTGAGGTTACAATGATGAATTTTAAAACCTTGTAAATAATGGAGGAAAATATTATAAAATATTTAATAGTTAAAATTAATCATACTTGTAATCATTGGTTTCAATATGAAAGTCAGCAACACAATGAAAGAAATTTATCTTTTTATAAATCATTAAAATCATTGAATCCATTTATTCAAAAGTCATAAAAATAATGTATATTATATAGGTATTCAAACTGAGAAAATCAATGAATATGTTAATATAAATTTTTAGATTGAAATAACACCATATTAATTTTTCGATGGTTCACAATAAGGAATATGTCTCAAGATATTAATCTTCGTACATAAACCCCTAACATTAGTCCTAAAACATTCTTTACTTTGACTAAACATCATGGATAATCAGATTGAGTTTATTAAAATTTAATTAAAAAACTTGTTCATCTATATTTAATATGATATGGATTGCCTATTATAATTGTATACTTATGTATTCTACAGTTTTCTTCTTTCTTGATTACTTAGGGTTGTTTGATCAATTTTTTATTAATCGTTGTATATGTTAGAAATGGTGAAATCTTATGTAAAATAAATATGTAATATTTTGATATATATCTATTTATATCAAATATTATTCCACTAATAAAATGTATTCATTGTTTGATATAATTCCAAAATTCACTTCTTGTATGAAAAATAATTGAATATGTTCATTTTTTGTGGTTAAACTTGAATTTTCATATTATAAATAATATAACATATAATCCATATGAAAAAAGATAAAATTATAGAGTATGGATTTTATTAGAAGGATGGATGAGAATATTTGTCATCCTATATCATTGGTTTACATTATTTAAGATAATGACACTCATGTTCATTTTTTCTCAGGTCTTGATCAGGACAATTGGAAAACTCATGATCTAAACTACCTTATTAATCAGAAGGAAGGAATAAAAATTGAAGCATAAAAAATTTGTCATCCAAATGAAGTTGAATAAAATAGTATGTTTTAAAATTATATCCATATATTTTTTAAAATAAATAGGCCACTTTCTATTCTAAATGATAATGAGGCGTTTCTTGGTAACAAATAATATTTGGAGGCACTTGTTGCTTCTTATTTAATGAATATTTTTAATTGTCCTAGTCATTAAATAGATCTTCTGGAAGGAATCTTACCAAGATTGGTCACTAGAGAGGATAACTCCACACTATCAGGTATTCCTATGGAATTTTACAACATTGATCTATCTTTTTCTTAAACCATTGTATCTCAACTAACCTGAATGGGTTCACAAACACTTTCTTTCAAACCCACTGGAATATTATTCATGTGGATGTCTGTAGACCGATTAAACATTTTTCCAATATTGGGTTTCTATCAAATGGAATTAATTATAAATTTTATATGATCATTCTGAAATTGTTATTGAAAATTAAATTCACATCGTCATAATAGTGACCCTTTTTAACACTAATTACAATCTAAATTAGAAAATTCTTCAAACTTGCTAGCAATGATTTCTAATATAAATATTTCTTCAAATAAATTTGTTTTCATTAAATGTGTAACTATTAAATATTTCCCTATTTCTACATCTGAATGTATAATATATCTTATTAATCCCACAATGGGTGGAAATATTACAGTTAATATTGTTGTGGAGAATGATTTTGAATCTTTAGATTCGAGTGTCATATGCAAGGTTTTACTAAATTTTGGTTTTGATTAGACCTTCGTTAGACAGTTTAAAATTATTCCTAGATCATCCTATATCTGTGTGCTTATAAAGGTGTCTCATGATGGTTACATTACATTCTCAATAGGTTTCAGATAAGTTAATAAACTATATGCCCTTTTTTCTTTGTTGTTGATTATTACATGATCAAATATTCTCTCCGCATGGTGAATGTCAACAAAATAAAACCCATAAGAGATTACATAGGTTGTTCTGTCCCTACCCATTTATTGTATGTTTTTTATATCATTCTATTCACCCATAGGGACAAATAAAACACTTGTAATATCAATAATGTTCTCTTATACTATGAAAAATAATAAGTTAAGGAGATCAGTTAGAGAATTTATTTCTTATGCGTTGAATATGAAATTCCTATGGCTAAAAAAATCAAATTTTAATGAGTTAGGAAATAAAGAGGGTTCAATACCATTCATATGTATTGGTGGTCCCATTTTTTGGAGAAAACCTCAAACCAATAATTTTTCTCACATTGTGAGTATGAATAAAAATTCATCGGTCTACATTAAATAGAAGAATCTCTTAATGACATGAAGAATCAGTCTTTTGAAGTAAGTGATTATTTCAAAAGAAAATGTATTTTTTATGTTTTATAAATGGATGGTTTGTCTAATAAAAAATATATTCACCTTTATCAAGAAATTTATTTGGATTCTATTCATTCATAAAAACATACAAACTCATTCATGGAACAATGATTTCAGTAGGTTGATTATAGAAGTCTTGGGATAAAAAATATCATTAAATTAAATAACTCATTTCATGTGAACATCATGTGGATACTCATCACTGATAAATATGACACTTTTTATTTCTAAAACCTAGATTCATTAGAATAATAAAATAAGTAACTCTAAATTACAAGGAATCCTCTATTTATCTAATATTTACTGCCTCCTTCTCCAAGATAAAAATTACATCTCATTGGTTATAGAACATTAATTATTACATCAATTTATTGTTACATTATTGTAAATGTACAGATATCATTAATTTTTCAATCTCCTAGACCATTCATGTGACACCAATGTGATGATTATGGTGGAAATAGATTCTTCTTTGGACAATCCCCAACTGATGTCAAATACATTTCCATGTATTAAAACGTATTTAATTTTAAATCCACACTTATCTAGGAACCATAGAATGATGCAATTTTATCATATAAATTATCATATAATATGGTTGTATTGGGTTACTCTCAGTTTATGGCTATGTCTCTATCTAATATCTATATACTTCCTTCATGGTTTCCCTTTCATGGAGGATTATACATTAAAGGAAGACTATAAATTACTTCATATAGAACACTATATTCAACTGAGGCTTATGATTTTAATTGTGAAATATTTACTAGGTTTACCTCAACCACATGTTCATAATATGTGGGATCACTACTACACTATAAGAAACATTGGATGAGTTTCTCTTTGATGGAAAGTCAACATCTGTGAATGAATCACAAAATTCCCAAAGATGTCACTTTTCTATTAGTTGAAGAACCTCTTCATGGATGCCATTATGGAAATTATTCTTATATAATTGTAAATTAAATATAAATTGATATGTGATGGTGATTTTTTACATTTATAGTGAGATATGGATTATGTAATTTTGGATGTGAAATATTAAAATGCTATTAATAGTTGTTTTGTGATAAATTTGATAATTATATTATAGGGCTTGTGCATAATATAATTATAGGTATTTATATTTCCCATATATTATCCATGGACATCATATGGATTCATAAAATTTTTATTTAGATTAATTGAAATAGTGATGTATCTTTTATATAGAATCCTAGTCTTCTGAATGTGGTTCAATTTTCAAATATCATCTTGTTGATGTATTGGGCATCCTATAGTGTCCTTTTGTAATTTCTACATCTCTTGAAACAAAAATGATTTTAATAATTATTGTGGATGAAATGGAAAATAGATTAACTAGGATTAACATGTGGCATAAATAAGATTCCAATACCATTTTTCAGGTAATGAGGAATTTCATTATCCATATTTCATGGAAGTTTATTTCTAGATGGAGAAATGGGTTCGACTCTCTCTCATTAATGAAATATATAATCACTCATGATTACAGTGATTATATTTTTTATAGATGGGATAGGTTATAAATTTATCTCTAATAATATGATCCCATTAATCAATGATACTTCAATAGATCTTTTTTTTATTTCCTACAAAGGTACTGTTGTAAAAAATCATACTTTCATCTTGCGTGACTCTATTTCCAGTCAATAAAGGAGACTTATCATTTGTGATTGATCTCATGTTTTTTTATTGCAATATTTTCATTATATATAATCAAATATTATATATACATAGTGATAATAAAATATTTTTTAATATAATATTTTTTAATATTATCATTAATTAAGCTTCTATATTTACCCTTTTTATAATTTTCTGACATCTTTCGTTTAGGTGGTTAAAAAGACCAAAATAATGACATTATATATTTAATCAATATATATGAATATTGGGTAATTTAGATCAATATAGTTACTAAATAAGAATAATGAATTTATAAAACAATTTTTTTGATGGTGAATATTATATGAAAAGATTATTATGTTTAAGGAAAAATAGGATGAAAATAATTTATAACTTTCATGTAGGACGTTTTCTATATGTACAAAAAAATGAAATTTCATTTTTTTCATAGAATAAGAGGATATAATAGAATATATTAAAATATTTTATCCCCAATATTGTTATAAATATCATATTATTTTATTAATTAAAAATTTTAGACCATCCATGTTATATATTAATGAAAAATATCATTTTATTCAGGCAGGCAGTTGTCAGCACATATGCATGAAAAATATTTTTCCAATGAATTAAATGGATTGAAATTAAATATTAATTTTATATCACATATTAATTAATATATTTTATATAACCTATTCATTCATTAATTTCATCCTTATAACCATCCATGAGGAGATACTTTATAAAATAGATGATGTCAATTCTTTGTAGTCGTACTCTGCACATATGCACTTTCAATGTTCATTTTTATTTCCTAGTTAGACGAAATTGATAAATAAAGGCCTTTATTTTAATATAAAAACAACATGTTATATTAAATATATTACATTAATTTTATTATGGTTATTATAGATAAAATGGAAGAGTATGATTAAGATGAAAATATTAAGGAGGTATTACTTATACTACATGATTGAGTTTTGTCATGGAAATATTAATGGAAATAGATGAAAAATGTTAACTAATGTAGGACATATTCATAATGATGTGGGACTACGTTCTAGGAGTAACCAAATGTCATAATTTTAAAAGTATATTCATAGGAAAATGTGGGATGAGGCATGGTCCATGTATTCCCTATTATAAGTAAAGATGAGGGAAAAATAAGATGGCAGAAGTTGTGGTTTGGAAGAGATAAACTATATCCATCGATTTGAAATCATGTTTTTATCAATTTTTGGTCATTTCCTCTTAGTAAACTGTTTTTATAGTCTTAAATTTAGTTGGTTAATAATTTTTAAATGATAGTAATTAAATATATTGGTTTTTTGAAACATTTCAAATTTGAACAATCTATTTTTTGGATTTAAAATTCATTTATTGAAATATCATTTATAATGGCTTGAAATGTTAATATTAAATTAAAAATAAATATAGTGTAAAATATATATTTTTAGTTTTCCATCAACATTAAAACATCTTTTGAATCAATTATTATAAAAATTATCAATTTTTCAATTATAAATTGACTAATTAAAAATATTTAGGCAGATTTATAATCAAACTAAAATTCAATTTTCCATTTAAAAATAAATATAGAAAATACAATAAATAAAAATAGTTTTATTGAAATTTAAATTTAATATTTGTTTTCTAATGATAAAAATAATTTTTATAAATTAAAAAAATATATAAAATATATAATGTTTGTAAATAAATAGATATTTCAATAAATATTATGTTTTAAAACATACTAGTTCATACTTATATAAAAAATAAATCAATAAAAAGTGTTCATTGTTTCCATAAAACATTTTTCATTATTCATAAAAAATTACTAATCTCTGAATATTCCAAAAATTTCACACTAATTTTAATTTTAATTCATGAATTCAAAAATATAAGAAATTTTAAAAAATCTCATTTCATAATATTATATAATTATATTTTAAATGAAAACAAAATATATTTGGAAAAATAATTTTAAAGTATTTTTATTAATGTGTTAAGTATTCTAATAATATTTTTAATATTTTTATTATTTATTATAATGTTTTTATTTACAAGAAGATTTATTAATCATAAATTTTCATAAAAATATATATATATTGTTTCACAGATCATTTTAGTTTAGTTTTTAATTAGAGATAAGCTGTCAAAACACTGTTTTGTTATAGTGGGAAATTTTCAATGCCAAAAAACCAGTCATCAAACTAACCATTCCTATTTTATCTTCTGATGTGGAAGGACCTCTAAAACTAACAAAAGTTTCTTCATGTATATAAGTACATAGACTCAAATTTTGAATTCCTCTTTTCATGACTCATACATCCAATTTGATTTTATTTAACATAAGGTCACCCTAAACTAGGAAATGAGGTTAATCTGCTACCTTGAAATACCTATAATTAATCACCCCAACTCACCACCTCACACCTTCACTTTTTAGAACTAGATAATGAATCAGGTTGATTTTGATAATGTAATGAGTCACCCACTCATATACTTCCATTTGATGTTTTCATGTAATGAGGGGCCTTTGTAACCACCTCAGAGAATTTAATATTGTTGGATATCATAACATGAATATTTAATGGCTCTTTCAATCCCATATTTAATTACCTTGCTTTGGATTCATTATATCAACTCTTATTTTGAGAAAATTAATAATGTTCAATGAATATGGATGCAAACATTGTAATAGTCATAGTGACCTACTAGAGATTCATTAATTCCTTCTCCTCACATGGGGTAGGTTATTAAAATAGAATTTCTCAAATATGTTCCCTTTGATGTTATTCAATGTGTGCCCTTATTCATGATTTTCATCATGAATAATATCATACCATTAGGTTCGGCCCCTTCCATAAAAAATGTGTCATGCCTAACCTAGTAATATAATGTTTTCTCTATTAACATGATGATATTATGGATTTGAATATTCCATTATTAAGTTGCCTATATTGAGGCCTCACCCAATATATAGGTAGATAATAGACAATAAGTAGTCATTTCATCAAAATCCATCAGTTTATTTTTATGAACTCTATTACCAATGACCTGTAATAACTGAGTCAACCCCTTGAGACACCTAAGGTATGATATATATTATGAATAAGGAACTTGTAAATAGGTTCCTTTGGGCTCATTTTATAAGGCCCCAGCCTTAAACCTTACTTAATCTTGAGTTATTACAATATTACACATTGAGGATCTTTTCAGGTTTAGAGTTTTAGAAAATTAGATCATGAAACTTGCATTACATTCCACATATAAACAAAGTGGTTACATAAAGATAGTATTCTACATTCCCATCAATGGAAACATATTTAAAATAAACATGGATTCTTTCTTGACACTTCCTTGACACTATCATCATATCATGTACCTTTCCCTTGACCTGTGAAAAACATTTCAAAAAATCTTGGGATGAGTATAAAAATCTCAGTAAGGGATATATACATATGGAAAAGAAACATGAGTTCATATATACATAAGAATGAAATCAGACTTTACCCATAAAACATAGGCACTTTAACATACCTCATAAAATCATGAATAAATCATAGAAATCATAAGACATAAAGGTAACTTGAGGCATTCATAACATTCTTACATAGGGAGTAACCCTCTTGGTTACGTTTGGAATACCCATCACAGTATATTCCCTAAATCTCTTCGGATAAACCTTAACGTTTCACTCCTTCGCGTTACCCACTGCATTGGAGAGCTATATCGGGCTCCCCCGCCCTTAGTTTATCATGGAACCACCCGTCTTCATAATAATGCCCAAGAACCATAACATAATCATATTACATAAAACATGCATAAAGGAAACATAAAATTTCCACATTTTAATCACGAGATATCAATACAACACATTGATATAAAAACATTATGAAAACCATTTTCAATACCAAAATAAAAGAAAAGTAAAACATGGTATTTATTTTTCATTTAAAATGAAGGTATGGCTTGTAGAGGAAGCCGAAACTCAAATAACGGTCACGACGGCGGAGAAGTCGTTGTCGCCGCATACGTACGACAAAAAAATTCCCTTTTTTCGTTTAGTAAACTCTTCGTATAAAAAAAATTCCTTTTTAATAAACGTAAAAGTCAAAGCTGATTATACACCGTATAAAAGAAAGTTGTGTATAAAATAAAATATGCCTCAACGAAAGGAGATTGAGACGAATTCCCATACCTTGTATCCGACATGACCCGACCATTCTTTAATCTCATTAATAATAAACTTGAGTTAATCACTACTTGCTTATGAACCTTTTTCAAGTTCATTATTCCTTTTATACCATGTTATGAACATCATGTAATCATTTAAGTTAATAGTGATCATTTTGTCAGTATTTGGTTCTTAAGTCAAAAATAGACTTCTTACACTTACATATTGTTAATTTGGTCAAAGGTTCGTTATATCCAGAATGATATTAATGATTTTGATAACATATATATCATATATATTCATCATATACATGTATTTATAATATTACATCACATTCAGAGGTAAGAAATGAAATGCACCGTTCATGGAGACGGTAAGCCGTACGTACGCATGAACGCTACTTCCATTTCTATTTCGTATTTTATGGAATGGAATCATAATGATATAAGAGTATATTATAATTCCAGTATAATAACATATGTAATATCATTAACTTTATCCTTTACACATCCCACATATGGTATTAACTAATCAAATCACTTTCAGGGGGCAGTAGTCCGCACTTCCTAAAATGAAGATATCGTGTTTACCCATAATGGAAACCATAAAGGTATGCCCAAAATGAAAAAAACATAAGATTAAGGAAAAAATAAACATATTATATATAATATATAAAAATAGTGACATCATAATGGCCACCTTTGAAGGTGTTAAATGAGTATTGAACAATTATCGTTTCGGGAGGTAGAATTTCGCCATCCACGGAAACCGTATGTTCTTTAACCATTTGATGTGGTTGTGTGAGAGTGTAGCTCAAATAAATCTTATAACAAAATCCTAGTATATTCAAGATACTGGCGTTGTTACAAAAGAAGTAAATAAAAAGAGTTTAGGTGGTTGGAGAAGCAAAATAAAACAAATGAACATGAGAGAAAGAATTACCTTTAAAAGTGTGACTCCTTTTGATTTGAGCCTAAAGGCTTCCTTTGAAAGGATTCTGCCGAAAGGGAATCCTCTAGGATGAGGAGAGGGATGTGGAGAGAGTAAATGGGCAGGGTTTGGCCGAGAAAAAGGCTTTAGGAGTGTGTGAAATGAGGTAGAGGTGGGGGCCTTTTATAAGAGGAGAGGAGGGGCACTTTTGGAAAGTAAAGAAATATTACTTTATTTGAAAATGTGTTTCGGTTTAAAATGGTCCCACATTGATATAATTCATGGATAAGGTGATAAGGGTTCTAAATACACTCATCCAATTGGTTTTGGACATGTGTAGTTCATAGATTTTACATTATCTTTCCATTTTATTTAAATCATCAAATAATGATGTAATCGCTGCATCATTATTATGTCATAAATAATTTAGTTTATTTAATGTCTAAAAATTATAAAAAAAATACTATGATGTAGGAAATCTTTTTATATTTCCAATTACTAGTTATAATCAAAAATCTTATCTTTATAACCCCATGTAAAAATTGTGTTCGTACAACATATTATGTTTGTGTCATTTTTACTTTTACATTAAATAAAAAGTTATTTATGTCATTTCCCAACCAAAGTGTCTCCATGGGGTCCCCAAGTTGACCCATGGCTTGTCGTGGTCGGCCATGACACAACCAATAAGGTTGGGACATGTGTCTAGGTTATTTCATATTATTAAAGCATTATTTATACCTTAAACTACCCTAATTACCACTAATCGCGATTAAGAACTTAATAAGTTACTATTCACCAAAAAATTATTATAATTTCATTGAACCACATTTTACTTCTTAATGACAACCATGTATGTCAGATTTTTGAAATTCCAAACACAATGATGGAAAAGTTTCATTTAAATGGAAAATCAGCCTTTATAAGTACCACTAAGTGGTTTTACTATTCATCAAAAATTGAAGTTTTTCAGAAAATTACCAAAAATTTACCCTAAGCTATATTTGATATTACGAATTCAAAAATGAAGTATATTTTACAAAATTTAAAACATATAAGTCTCATTAATGAATTTAATAATTAAATCCCGCTGTCAGAGCAAATAGCGTCTTTTTATGAAACAATTAGTATCAAAAGATTGACACTAGTTTGAGTCCAATTTCAAAGTGAAATTGATTCCAATGACCACCATTGGATTAAATGGTAAAAATATATTCATATTAAAAATTAATACCAATTAAAAAGATAATCTAATCATATAAATAAATTAGATTAAAAAGCAGTTTTGATGTAAAATGCAGTATTTTTCACTATTCATTAGAAAATGAATATTGTCAGAAAAAATACCAAAAATTCACACAAAGTAATTTTTGATGTCCCAATCATAAAGAATAATTTTATTTTGACAAACATAGTTTATAAAATTGTCAAAAGATATATTTAGAAAGGGTTTTCCATCATAAGGCAGTAAAACAATCTTTTAAGAATATTAGTGTATTCCATGCTTAAGATTGGAGTTATTTTCATTTTAAGCCTCTAAAACACTATCTTAATCATTAATAGACACAGATAAAAATATCTATTATTCATTACTTTCTTGGGATGTTACATCCTTCCCCCCTTTAGAAAATTGCATCCCCGCAATTTATTTACTTATCGAATAAATGGGGGTACTTATCCCTCAATGCATTTTCAGATTCCCATGTTGCCTCTTCAATCATGTGATTTTTCCACAAAACCTTTACCTGGTGAATCACCTTATTCCGTAACACTTGTTCCCTGTGGTCAAGAATCTGGACCGGTTGTTCCTCATAAGATAGGTTCTCTTCCAGCTGAACTACCTCTGGACTCAAAACATGAGATGGATCTGGCATATACTTTCTCATCATCGAAACGTGAAAAACATTGTGTATCTGAGATAAACTCGGAGGTAAAGCCACTCGGTGTGCAACTGATCCAACTTTCTCTAGAATTTCGTATGGTCCAATGAACCTTGGACTCAACTTTCCTTTCTTACCAAATCTCATCACACTTTTCCAATGAGAAACCTTGAGAAAAACATGATCACCTACCTCGAAAGATAGATCCTTCATCCGGTTATCCACATAACTCTTCTGCATGCTCTAAGCTGTTCTCATGTGTTTCTGAATCAGCTGAACTTTTTCTGCCATCTCTTCTACCAATTCTGGTCCCATCAACTTCCTTTCACCCACTTCATCCCAGAAAGCTGGAGTTCGACACCGCTTCCCATATAATGCCTGAAATGGTGCCATCTGTATACTAGAATGAAAACTGTTATTATATGAAAATTCAACCAAAGAAAGATGTTGGTCCCAACTTCCCCGATAATTTACAGAACAAGCTCGTAGCATATCCTCCAATGTCTGAATTGTTCGTTCTAACTTCCCATCTGATTGAGGATGAAAAGTTGTACTAAAATTTAATTTAGTACCCAATGACTTCTGAAGGCATTTCCAAAAGTTAGAAGTAAACCTGAGATCACGATCCGATACAATGGAGAGAGGAACTCCATGTAACCTGACTATATCTTTAAGATACAAACGGGAAAGTTGATCTAGAGATAAAGTATCTCGTATAGCATGGAAATGAGCAGATTTGGTCAAGCGATCAACAATAACCCAGATTTCCTTATTACCTCGATATGTCTTCGGTAATCCAACAACAAAGTCCATTGATATATTCTACCATTTCCACTCTGGCACTGGTAAAGGCTGAAGCATCCCTTTTGGTAACTGCTGCTCTGCTTTGACCTGCTGACAAGTCAAACACTTCACAGTAAAATCAGCAATGTCTCTTTTCATTCCATCCGACCAGTTATACTCCTGCAGATCTCTATACATCTTATTACTGCCAGGATGAACTGAAAACGGAGAACTATGAGCTTCACATAACAACTCTCTCTTCAACTGTGAATCACAAGGCATACACAATCTCTTCCCAAATCTCAAAACACAATTATTATCAATGTTGAATTCTGGCAACTTACCTTTCTGAACCAGCTCTACCTTTTTCTGCAACTCACTTTCTTGCTTCTGTGTTTGCTTGATTCTATCTGATAGAGAAGATCCCACTGATACCTGAAACAAAATAGAAGGACTTCCTGCACCAAACACTTTTATGCCAAAGTTCATCAAATCCTTAACCAAAGGATCACGTTCCAAACGCAACATTGATAATGAAGCATTACTTTTTCGACTCAAAGTATCAGCCACTTTATTTTCTTTTCCCGGATGGTAATGAATTGTACAATCATAATCCTTGATTAATTCTAGCCATCTCCTCTGTCTCATGTTTAACTCTTTCTGAGTGAATATATACTTTAAACTTTTGTTATTGGTATATATTTCACACTTTACTCCATACAAATGATGCCTCCAAATTTTTAAAGCAAAAACAACAGCAGCTAATTCCAAATCATGTGTAGGGTAATTTACCTCATGGGTTTGCAACTGTCGTGAAGCATAAGCAATTACCTGATCATTCTGCATTAGGACGCAACCAAGTCCTTTCAATGAAGCATCACTATATATAACAAACTCACCATCCCTGGAAGGTAGTGCGAAAACTGGAGCATTCACCAATCTTCTTTTCAATTCCTGAAAACAATCATCACATTCTTTTGTCCAGATAAACTTAACACCCTTCCGAGTTAGCTTAGTCATTGGACTAGATAACCGTGAAAAATTTCTAACAAACCTTCGGTAATATCCCGCCAAACCAAGGAAGCTACAAATCTCAGTTACATTTGTGGGTCTTGGCCATTCTTCCACAACTTTTGTTTTTGCAGGATCAACAGTTATTTCATCTTTAGAAACAATGTGACCAAGGAAATAAATTTGTTGCAACAAAAACTCACACTTTCTGAATTTCCCATAGAGTTTTTTTTCTTTTAAGGTTTGTAAGATAACCCTTAAATGTCTTTCATGCTCCTCTTAACTTTTATAAAACACCAAAATATCATCAATTAAAACCACCACAAACTTATCCAAGAACTCATGGAAAATTATATTCATTAAGTCCATGAATACAGCTGGTGCATTGGTTAGCCCAAAAGGCATTACTACAAATTCATAATGGCCATATCTCGTACGGAACGTGGTCTTCGGAATATCTGCCTCCTTTACCTTTAGCTGATGGTACCCCGATCTCATGTCAATCTTTGAAAAAAATCTAAGCTCCCTGGAGCTGATCAAACAAATCATCGATATGAGGCAAAGGATATTTGTTCTTAACAGTGATATTATTCAAGGCTCTATAATCAATGCAAAGTCTCATAGAACCATATTTCTTTTTAACAAATAAAACAGGAGCACCCCATGGTGATGTTCTAGGTCTAATGAAACCTTTCTCTAATAAATCTTGCAATTTCTCCTTCAACTTTAAAAGTTAAATTTGAGCCATTCGATAAGGGGGTTTTGAAATTGGATTAGAATCATGAACTAAGTCAACAGTAAACTAAACTTCCCGATCTGGTATTATTCCAGGCAACTCATCAAAAAAACATCAGGATACTCATTTACCACTAGCACATCATCAATCTGAACAGTTCCCTTGTTTTCAGCAATATGATCACGGTAACATTCATTTCCATCTTTTATAAGTTTCTCGGCCTCTTGATATGTTTTCAAAAGTAAGGGTTCATTCTTGTACAAAAACTGAAAGTCATTCTGAAAAGAAACTTCTTTAGCTCTACAGTCAATCTTACCATGGTAAATAGAGAGCCATTTCATACCCAAGATAACATCAAACTCTACTAGAGGTAGAACAATAAGGTTTGCAAGTAGGTTCTTTCCACAGATAAGGATAGGAAGATTCTTATAAATTCTTTTTGCCTCAATATTTTCCCCAGGTGTTTTTACCAAATTTCTGGAGTCATTTCTTGAGACGTTATTCCCATTTTACTAGAAAAGGTTTCAGAGATGAAAGAATGTGTAGACCCCGAATCAAACAACACACTGGCATAATCTGAAAAAACAAACAAAGTACCTGATAAAGCTTCATTTGATGGCCCGACATCTACTAAAGTAGTTGCAAAGGATTTCACCACCCCTTTCTGCTTGTAGTCTAACTGCTTCCCATCACTCAAGCTCTTTTCCAGACACTTGTTTGCATAATGACCCATCTCATTGCACTTATAACATTTCACTAACTGTAAATCAAATTTGTTCTTACCTTCACCTTGATACTTTTCAGTGCAATCACAAGCCTTATGTCCCATCTTACCACATCGGTAGCACTTTCCAGAATTCAGAAGACATTCCCTAGCATGCCTTTTTCCACATTTATCACAAACTGGAAACTTAGTTCTCTTACCATCTGACTTTTTTGAAGAATTATTACCTTTCTCCTGCCACCTCGGTCTCTTATTCTGCTGGTTGTTATAGAACACTTTGTCATCGGCAAACTCCATTTCCACCTTCTCAGCACATCGAACAAGCTTTTCATAACTTTTAAAATCACGAGAATCTAATGCCCTTCGATATTTTGGCTTTAATCCTGAGTAAAAACGATTGATTTTACTATCAAGGTCTCGGATAAAATTTGGAGCATACCTTTCCAATCGAGTGAACCTTTCTTCATAGGCAGCCACTGAGTCTTCCTCTTGCCTCAATTCCAAGAATTGTTTTTCCATCCTAAGTTGAACAGCCTTAGGAAAATAATTCTCAAGAAACATACCTTTGAATTCATCCCAGTCAAGAGTATCAATCTCATCTGCGTCCCTGATATTTTTAACCATAGACCACCACTGATCTGCTTCACCCTCCAAACGGTAAATAGCAAGACTAACCTTTTGATTGTCTGAACACCCCATGACATCAAAAATCTTCTCCAGTGCTTTAATCCATCCTTCAGCTAGCACAGGGTCAGATGATCCTCTGAATGATGGTGGATTTTGCCTCATGAAATGTTCCACCACTGACATGTTCCTCTACGTTTGATCTGGCTGATCTCGTGCATGGATACCACCACCATTTATAGCCTGAGTCAACTGCGCCATTACTGCAACAAACTATTCAGTTCCAATTCCGACCATCTCAGGATGCTGATTCGGAAGGTTATTTCCTTCTGTATGCCTTCCTAGCACTGCCTCCCTGTTTCCTCTGCGGAAAACCATTCTGAACAAACATGTCTTAGATGAAGTAACATGGTAATCTTCAAATGCTATTTCATTTCAAAAAAAATTATATATTTGGATAATCATATAATAGAATTCTAACTCCTAAAGTTATCTAAACCGACCATTGATACCAACTATAAGGCCCCAGCATTAAACCTTACTTAATCTTGAGTTATTGCAAGATTACACATTGACGATCTTTTCAGGTTTAGATTTTTAGAGAATTAGATCATGAAACCTGCATTACATTCCACATATAAAAAAAGTGGTTACATAAAGATAGTATTCTACATTCCCATCACTGGAAACATATTTAAAATAAACATGGATTCTTTCTTGACACTTCCTTGACACTATCATCATATCATGTACCTTTCCCATGACCTGTGAAAAACATTTCAAAAAAACATGGGATGAGCATAAAAAGCTCAGTAAGGGATATAAACATATGGAAAGGAAACATGAATTCATATATACATAAGAATGAAATCATACTTTACCCATAAAACATATGCACTTTAACATACATCATAAAATCATGAATAAATCATAGAAATCATAAGACATAAAGGTAACTTGAAGCATTCTTAACATTCTTACGTAGGGAGTAACCCTCTTGGTTACGTTTGGAATACCCATCACAGTATATTCCCTAAATCGCTTCGGAGAAACCTTAACGTTTCACTCCATCGCGTTACCCAATGCATTGGAGAGCTATATCGGGCTCACCCGCCCTTAGTTTATCACGGAACCACCCGTCTTCATAATAATGCCCAAGAACCATAACATAATCATATAACATAAAACATGCATAGAGGAAACATAAAATTTTCACATTTCAATCAGGAGATATCAATACAACACATTGATATAAAAACACTATGAAAACCATTTTCAATACCAAAATAAAAGAAAAGTAAAACATGGTATTTATTTTTCTTTTAAAAAGAAGGTATGGCTTTTAGAGGAAGCCGAAACTCAAATAACGGTCACGACGGCGGAGAAGTCGTTGTCGCCGCATACGTAAGACAAAAACGTTCCCTTTTGTCGTTTAGTAAACGATTCATATAAAAAAATTCCTTTTGAATAAACGTAAAAGTCAAATTGGATTATACACCGTATAAAAGAAAGTTGTGTATAAATAAAATATGCCTCAACGAAAGGAGATTGAGACGAAGTCCCATACCTCGTATCCGACTTGACCCGACCGTTCATTAATCTCCTGAATAATAAAAATGAGTTAATCTCTACTTGCTTATGAACCATTTTCAAGTTCATTATTCTTTTTATACCATGTTATGAACATCATGTAATCATTTAAGTTAATAGTGTTATTTTGTCGGTATTTGGTTCTTAAGTCAAAAATAGACTTCTTACACTTACATGTTGTTAATTTGGTCAAAGGTTCGTTATATCCAGAATGATATTAATGATTTGGATAACATATATATCATATATATTCAGCATAAACATGTATTTATAATATTACATCACATTCAGAGGTAAGAAATGAAATGCACCGTTCATGGAGACGGTAAGCCGTACGTACACATGAACGCTACTTCCATTTCTATTTCATATTTTATAGAATGGAATAATAATGATATAAGATTATATTATAATTCCATTATAATAACATATATAATATCATTAACTATATCCTTTACACATCCCACATATGGTATTAATGAATCAAATCACTTTCAGAGGGCGGTAGTCCGCACTTCCTAAAATGAAGATATCGTGTTTAAAAATAATGGAAACCATAAAGGTATGCCCAAAATGAAAAAAAACAGAAGCTTAAGGTAAACATAAACATATTATATATCATATATAAAAAGAGTGACATCATAATGGCCACCTTTGATGGTGTTAAATGAGTATTGAACAATCATCGTTTCGGGAGGCAGAATTTCGCCATCCACGGAAACCGTATGTTCATTAACCATTTGATGTGGTTGTGTGAGAGTGTAGCTCAAATAAATCTTATAAAAACATCCTAGTATATTGAATATACTGTTGTTGTTACAAAAGAAGTAAATAAAAAGAGTTTAGGGGGTTGGAGAAGCAAAATAAAACAAATGAACATGAGAGAATGAATTACCTTTAAAAGTGTAACTCCTTTTGATTTGAGCCTAAAGGCTTCCTTTGAAAGGATTATGCCCAAAGGGAATCCTCTAGGATGAGGAAAGGGATGTGGAGAGAGTAAATGGGAAGGGGTTGGCCGAGCCAAAGTCTTTAGGAGTGTGTCAAATGAGGTAGAGGTGGGGGCCTTTTATAAGAGGAGAGGAGGGGCACTTTTGGAAAGTAAAGAAATATTACTTTATTTGAAAATGTTTTTCGGTTTAAAAAGGTCCCATATTGATTTAATTCGTGGATAAGGTGATAAGGGTTCGAAATATACTCATACAATTGGTTTTGGACATGTTTAGTTTATATATTTTACATTATCTTTCCATTTTATTTAAATCGTCAAATAATGATGTCATCGCTGCATCATTATTATGTCATAAATAATTTAATTTATATAATGTCTAAAAATTATAAGAAAACTACTATGATGTAGGAAATCTTTTTATCTTTCCAATGATCATTTATAATCAAAACTCTGATCTTTATAACCCCATGTAAAAAGACTTTTCGTACAACATATTATGTTTGTGTCATTTTTACTTTTACATTAAATAAGAATTTATTTATGTCATTTCCCAACCAAAGTGTCTCAATGGGGTCCCCAAGTTGACCCATGGCTTGTCTTGGTCGGCCCAGACACAACCAATAAGGTTGGGAGATGTGTCTAGGTCATTTCATATTATTAAAGCATTATTTATACCTTAAACTACCCTAATTACCACTAATTGCGATTATGAACATAATAAGTTACTATTCACCAAAAAATTATTATAATCTCATTTAACCACATTTTACATCTTAATGACAACCATGTATGTCAGATTTTTTAAATTCAAAGCACAATGATGGAAAAATTTCATTTAAACGGAAAATCAGTCTTTATAAGTACCACTTAGTGGTTTCACTATTCATCAAAAATTGAAGTTTTTCAGAAAATTACCAAAAATTCACCCTAAGATATATTTGATATTAAGAATAAAAAAATGAAGTCTATTTTACAAAATTCAAAACATATAAGTCACATTAATTAATTTAATAATTAATTCCCGCTGTCAGAGTAAATAGAGTGTTTTTATGAAACAATAAGTATCAAAAGATTGACACTAGTTTGAGTCCAATTTCAAAGTGAAATTGATTCCAATGACCACCATTTGATTAAATGGTAAAAACATATTCATATTACACATTAATAACAATTCAAAAGATAATCTAATCATACAAATAAATTAGATTAAAAATCAATTTTGATGTAAAATGCAGTATTTTTCACTATTCATTAAAAATTGAACATTGTTAGAAAAAATACCAAAACATCAGACAAAGTAAATTTTGATGTCCCAATCATAAAGAATAAGTTTATTTTTACAAAAATAGTTTATAAAATTGTCAAAAGATAGATTTAGAAAGGTTTTTCCATCATAAGGCAGTAAAACAATCTTTTAAGAATATTAGTGTATTCCATGCTTAAGATTGGAATTATATTCATTTTAAGCCTCTAAAACACTATCTTAATCATTAATAGACATAGATAAAAATATCTATTATTCATTACATACATGGGATTTTATAAATTTGGTGATGGTTTTCTAAATGTAATACTCTAAACAAGGTAGTAGTCAATAATAATTTTCTCTTATTTGATAACACATGGTTTCAAACAAACATATCCTTTCTATCGATAACCCCCATTACTTCACTACCTTTCATTTATTAATTATCAAACAAATTAGATTTTTTTCAAAACAATTTTCATTCCATAATAATTCAATATAACATTATTTAATAATATACAATGGAATATAATATACGCTTTGTACATAATATAAATATATATCACAGTGATTTGAGTAATATTAAAACATATAAATGAGGATGAGATCCTTTTTAAAATTTCATTGTTGTAAAATTATCATGTAATTGTAATTCATTTCAATCAGGGTTCATTGGATGGTTTATATTAAACGAATCTTTGATATTAAATATATTGTAAATAATATTTAATCACTATAAATGATTATGTTAATACAGCCTATAGTTTCTCAAAACTATATCGTTAGTAGTTATAGGTGTGTAAGATTAACAATATTTAGTCTCACCTATGCCTACCAATAAAGGCCAAATATAGTTTATGAGAATCGTTTACCTAGGTTAATGTCAAAGATTGTAAAAAAAAATTATATAATACACCTCATTACATTTACTTTTATTATTTTTATACTGTTAAAGTAATATTAGGGGTCACTTCTCAAGTCTTGATGGTTCTATCTCTTTTATACCCTCATGTATCATATTTACATGCCAATAAGGTGTTATATAATAATAATATTAATAATCATGACTTGATCACCCATAGAAAAATGGGTTTGGTCACCTAAACCCCTCACACAAACTTCAAAATTTTCAGAGGGTGGCACAAAGACATAGGGTATGATAACATTAATTTCGGTGGTATTTTTCCAAAATGGATTAGAAATATTACAATGTTTAGTTCATAGTAAAAATTTATTTTAACTCTATAGATTAATAGAAATACAAAACTAATAACTTCTAGATTTTATCAATGGTACCTCTTCATCCATATATATGGTTATCCTAAAACGAAATATCTATGCATACATGCATAAAAATTCAACATAGGTTCATGATGTACCCACATACATAAGATGAGATAAAATGATCCAAAATGGCTATATATTTGATCATCCAAATAATACTGGGAGTTTGAAATGTAACAAAATATGAGGTTTCTATAAGGTTTACAAACCAAATATTTCCAAAGAATACAAAATTAGTGACCTATAATATATATAGTACCAAAATGTAACCAATTATAACCCTATATAATTATATCTAAACACCATTGCGAAATGTCAAAATTAACGATTCAACATGGATCCTGTAAGGTACCATCATCTTTCCCTTTCACCTTTCATTTTCAAGGAACTTTTAATAAATATCTTCAATACTAATATAAAAGAACATGCAGTATAGGATTATGGAATCACAATAGGCATTCGCCAATCCACCACTAATTCCAAGCTGTAAACATAACAAATTATGGTAAAGATATGGGGATAGAATGAAATTCAAACAAACAGTGAATATATACTACAATGATTAATGTATTTTATATAATATTTTTATGAAAATATCTAATAAATTTTATATTTGGAAGGACCTTACTATAATATAACTACCTTTGGAGTGCCTAGAATATATGTTAGTCTCAATGTATGGAAACATATAACACATCCAATCAGCGTAAACCATAAAAAACATCACATAATCAGCCTATAATATAAAAATAGGAAGGTTAATAAAAAGGAGAGGCTATTATATAACCCATGGAATAGGGGAAGACGTATAAAAATATATTTTACAATAAGAATATTCTATCATTATATTCCATTCTTGTTGTACATGTTTAAAATTTGAGTATGTGAAAGAAAAATAATCCTTATAGACATATGTAATCATAAAGTCAAAAATAATATCCTCTTAAAAACAAAAAAATGTGACCTACTTATTCATGTTATAGTTCTGATCAATTATAAATTTCATAAATAGAGTTTCATCTTTAACTAAAACAATGGAGTTAAAAACACGCAGGTGTGTACACATATAATAAAACCACCACATCAATATGAAAAAAATTAAATCAACCTAATAATTATCACAACAAGAATAAAGGAAATTTAATTCCATTTATCCCTCAAAATCATAAATATATAATTAAAATATTTTTATCAAATAGAATCATTCTTAAGTAAGAAACACTAAAATAAGGAAAGACAACAATTAACTCAAAACCAATGTTTTAATAAAGATTTACTTTTATAAATACCACAGAGTAGGATTTTTAGAAAGTAACCCAAGTATCTGAATGATTTCAAATTCCAAATATTTAAATAATAGTTAAACAGACCTATGATATACAAAGGGAACATAAGGAAGAAACATTGGATACAATGATAAATTACATAGGGGAGATAGATTGTTGGTTACCAAATACACATTTTAGGCACATGGTTTTGTGAAAGACCATTCAAATATGATGAAGAAGAAAATTTGGATCTTAATGGGAGTATGAGAAAGAGAAATATATGTTAAATATCAATCCATACTTTAAATTATATTGGTTTACGGTTATAAAAATTCAAAAATTCACATTTATTGAGAAAATTTTTCCTAAAAACTACCAGATACTAGGAAGAATGTACCATATACCCGATGGGTCAAAACAGAGCCATTAATGAAATATGGAGCCCAACTAGAACTTGACCTAAGTACACTATGTATCTTGTGGTCCCCAAACCCATAGGGTATTCCCTTTAACCTCATCCCATCTATTTTTTACCCATCCTTCTTCTAATCCTCCGTTCAGCATAAAATATGCAAAAAATTAAAATTTTCAGTTAAGGATATTAACTTAATGAATGTGTTATAATTCCCCAATTACCCATAAATATGTTTATTCATGTTAAAACTAAAATTCTAAAAACATTTATGGTGTAGTTTAAATTAAATTGTATATAAGTGTGTAACGTCCTAAGATTCTATGTCTGGTTAAAACCCACTCCGGATTTGATCATTTCAATTAGTGGTTATTCTATTTTATAATATGATGATCAGAACTCAGTTCCAAGAGTACCATCAGTTTATATGATTTTTCTGGGTTATTATATATGTTTGGAGTGTGCCTTAATTATTTTTTTTGGTTTTGATAGCATTGGAGGACAAATGGCATGTTTTGGAATTGTAGTTCTAGGCGTACGGTTTATGGAAAATCATGTTTTCTCTTCAAGGTAAGCATTGGACCCCATTTGGTATTGGAAAATGGTTTGGGTAAACCATGCGAGTGAGGAACACATCCATGGGATGTTATCTATAATTTATATTGATGGATTCCATGTGGATTGACCAAGATTCGGTTAAATCGTGGACAAAACATGTAAAGGTGAACTTGGGAAAATGGATATGCAGTATATCTATCAAGATTACGATAATCTTTGGATTACTGTGTGGGAAATTCATTTGGCATGTATAGAGTTTTTTTACATTTACATTTTTTTCTTTTCCTATTTCCTCTTCCCTTCAGGTCCCTCAGTCAGGCTCTGTATAGGAGGAACCCTAATCATCCTCTCCTTCATAGTATTTGAGAAATATCCCTTTAATTCGATCCATTTTTCCATCCTTTGATGATATAAAACTGCCTCGATAAGGATAAAATCACCCTAGCATCTTCTCTGTTTATCTTGCACCTTCTTCACCACTATTTCCTTCCGAGATTATTTTACAAATACCCATGGAAACAAAGATCTATGCTAATCTATCATCAAATTAGAGCTCTATATCATATGTGCCAACATCTATGAGTCCAAGGTAGGTGGTTCATATAATGATTTATGTTTTTGTGGATGTTTAGGTGGTGTGTATTTTTATCATATCATTGATTTTTGGGAGGGACACTGTTATTGAATATTAAATTGAATTATTGACAAATAGGAATTCCTAAAGTCATGACCATTCATATTTTAATCATGTTAGGTCAGTTAAGAGGCCTTCAAAACCCTGGGTTTTTAATTACATTAATTGGAGTGATCTAATTAGTATAGGATGGATTGGGTATTTAATTTAATTTTGTATATGTTATTTAATTATATTGAATTTATTTCTTAGTGAATTGATTATAAATATTTATTAATTAATTTTATTATATAATTGCATGAGATGAGACCCATGGGGTAATGATGGGCCAGGCCTGGATTTTATTGAGGTGGCGTGGCCATGTGATTAAGGTGATGTTGATCGTCTGTTTGGGCTTCACCCTGATTCATTGAGTGGTTTTGACCATAAGATTTGGTAATGAGGATGTTGTTTGAGGTGGAATGACATTCAAGAAGGGTATTTTCCATCATATTTGGATGGAACCACCATTAATTGTGTGTCACATAGTTTTCGGGGCATGAGGAATCAGTGATAGTGCGAAATAGCTATATTGTATTTGTGATTTACACTCACAAGTGATGGATAAAGCACCGAATTGGGCTATTTTCACTTTGGATGACTTTGTTGATGAGGTGGTATTAACAACTCGAGTGGGTAGAGTTCCCCAGTAGTGTTCCTTAAGAAATGGTTTGGGGGTTTATATCATATAAATCCACATTGAAATTTAGGAGCCTTCAGTTGATAGTGATGAGGCTATCTGTTTTGGTATAATTATCGCCCTGATTGAGGTCATCGGATAATATTTATTTTGAGGACATATATCGATGTGCCTCTAGTTGTCATGAATTGAGATGACATTTTGTTTCAAGAAGGGTTTCAGCTGACCATATTTTAATTCTTAGACATGCATTTAGGATGTTGCTACTTAAGGATACATAAGGTTTCTTGATGCACAAGGTGCAGAGTAATTGATTAATGTGGATCATGGGGGTACACCTTGACTGTATGACATTCAAAGGTACCATCATTCTTAAGAAAAGGACATTCAAATTTTCTAAGATTGCAGTATTTAATGAGGTAGGTTAGGGTTTCTCGGTGGCTATTGATATATAGGGTAAAAAATTATTTATTGCAACATCATACATAATAATTTAGTATGATACACTTTATTAAACACATATTCTCGGTATGAACCTCTGGGATTTTTCATAATGGGATTCATCTCACACCCTACATGGGTCCATCGTGACACATGTAAATTTCTTGAATTTATGTTTAGTAAAAGGATCAGCCTCAAGAGAATGATCTTAGTAGTTTCCTGCATGAATTTTGGTACAGGAAATTGCGGTCATTCATACAAGGTGTTTCTATTTTAGTTTCATTTTCTGTATGAGCATGCAATATATCTATGAATTGTACAAGTTATCCATTGGTGCTTTTATTATATATTGTAATGTATAGCCTATTATTAAAATAATTCTCTACATTTTTATATAAAATAAGTTGTTTTAGAATGATGGTCTTATTATTTATTTTGTGTTGTTTCTATACATTATTGCTTTCAATATTGATCATTATTGACTGTGTTTCCACTTTATGGGTCTTTTTCGAGTCTGTTGATTATTTGTTTCCACTTCCTATTATACATTATTAACCAGGATGGTATTTTTATGATTTTGTATTTTCTATATTCTCCAAAACATATAAACTTACACCCTATGAGCCAGTTCAAAGACTTCAGTGAATGGGGAGGCATTCCTAAAGCTAGTGGCACCAAGGTCAATAGCACAATTTAGGTGGCTGATTTGTTAATGGATGAAAAAATGGTATCATAACTATTTATTTTACCTCATTCCATGGTATTAATATTTATGATATGTCATATTGAAGGATATGTGTTAATGGTACTGTGTTTAGAGCTCTTTCTTCAGTGATTTTAGCACAAAGTACAAGGAAGAAACAAAATTACCATTGGTAGGAATTTATTTTCAATTTTTTTCAAAATACATTTAGTTTAATATCTACATAAAGTGGTTTATTATGATATTTGATGTTTGATGTTGTTAAATTTGATCAATTTCCTCATGAGCAAAGGAGTGGAAAATAGAACTTATCTCGGTGAGGCATGGTGTGTCTTCATATTTGGTTGGATTTTGATTGGCCCATTTTAGGTTATTTCAAATTTAAAAACACTTCTATTCCTTGTAAAATTAATATACCATGTGATTAGAGTTAGATTAAGTGATTTAAATTATTTTGAAATGTAACATGTGATATGAATTTTTTTTTCAATTATTTATATATAGAAATTTCAATTCAGATCTAAAATGGTAAAGACATTTATAAGAGTAGGCAGGTGCTGCGGTTGAAGTGATTTTTATCACCATGAATGAAAAACTCTATAGTTTAATTGATGCAATGATGTTTTCTATTAAAATCATGGAAATATGTGTATATGAAACATGGCTCTGATGAGGGTGGGAAAATAGGCCATGAGGCTGAGATTCAATGGGAAATTATTGTGGTAGGGTGGAGTGAGGGTAGTGAGTTGATGATGATTTTTTATTGCATTCCCTTTATGCATATATATATATATATTTGGGATTTTCAACCATTTCATGGTATTCAGTGGGTTTTTCCAATATTGATCTATGGAGAATTGTTTAGGTGGTGATTCAATTCCATAGAAGTATGATCAGGTTTAGACTCCTGAGGTTATGGAATAATGGTTTTGGGATCATGGTCATGCTCAGGAGAAGGTTTCGGGATAGGTTCCAACATATGGTCCATTGTTGGAAAGGAAGCTGTTAGACCTTGTAGCATTTGGGTTGTGGCTTGAAAAGTATCTCTATGATATCCTAGTGCAAGATCTCTAAATCATTTATTGGGGTGATCATAGAACAAATCTATTAATAAAATATCAGACATTAGATTATTATTCGCAGCACACTCCACTTTTCTCAGGTAAGGGTAGACCTCAGGCTTAGGAAAATTGGATAAAAAGTATATACATAATCATTCGGAAACTAGAGATTCCTCTAGGGTGGAGGTTGAATCTAAAGATGTATATAATTATAAGTCTCGATAATAGCTGGTGGAATCATCACGTTTAGTCTAGTAGACATAAGGGACTAGCCTATAAATACATTGAGGCCAGATTCTTCAATAATTTTTTTCCACTGATGTTGAAGGTGGAATGAGATTGGGAGATCCTAAGCCTTAAACAGGCTGACATATCCATCATGGAATATTTAAATATGTTTACTATGTTTTATCTCTTTTCACCTATCATGTTCCACGATGATACCTCTTAAATTTGGTGCTTCGAGAATATTTTTTGAAAAAAAATTCAGGTGAAGGTAAACTTATTTATGTTAGCCTCATTCTATAAGACAATGGACTATGTTCTCATAGTTGAGGGACACCTAACAAATAGGTTGTACTTGAGCCTAGATGTAGCCTTAGGTGACATTAGTGGTGTTTTTAGATGGAATGAAACTAGTTTAGGATGAGTTCTAGTAGGACGGTCATGAACTTGGATAGAGTAGACAACTTCATGGTAGACCCTCTATAGTTTTCTTCATGTGTGATCATTCAAGGCATGTTTGAGGTCAATTTGATTGTCCTCCAAATGATTTTTGGGTGTGTTGACAGGTCGGACATCTTGATAGGTTCTACAGGAGGCCTTCTTACTCATCTAGAAATCATGTTTAGGGACTTACACAGTATTCATAAATTATTACCAGGTGAGGGAAGTCGAGCTTCATCTATATATGGATGTAATAGGAGAGAATGTTAAACCTTGGAATGGGGTTAGTGGATGTTTTTTGGGGTAGCACTATAGAAAATTTGGGATCTAACAATAATATGTTAGGCTAGCTATATGGAATAGAGAAACCATTGGCTCAGTGGGCTGGTGAGCCAATGATAGTCAAAAGTATGATGCATACATGTCTGTGATTTTCATTCTTTTTGTATGGCCTATCAAGAATTTCCATTTGGGTGAACGAAGTGCATAGTTTATATTTTCTTTGGATGGATTTTTTATGTTGATTCGCACCAAATCTGGTGCATGATTAAATATATATATATTTATATATGTGTGTGTGTGTGTTGAGTGAGGGACTAGGTTTTATGATTAGGAATTGATGGATGTTTTATTATGAGGTTCATGGAATCCGAACATCGATGGATGTATTTACATAAGGTGTGAGGCATCTTGTCACGGTTACGGTGTGGTACATGATGGATTTGTGAGGTGTCTGGGCTTATTTGAGCATCTGAGGTGATGAGGGACCTCTTAGTTCCATGAGTGATATGTGCTCGAGGTAAGAACTGATGTGGTTTGGGATGTACTTGGGTGTTGAGAGTGACACAGTAGCACCTGTAGAGGAGTAGGAGTGATGATGTGTCATGAGAGGACAATGGGTATACAAAATGGATTGATAAAACAATTTTTTCTTTGAGCATCTGGGCTTATTGACTCTATCAAATGAAATTCCTCTGGTAGGAATCCTGTTAAATAATTTATCATGAACAATTGAGACAAGGGGATTCCAGGTTATATTTTATGAGGATCAGTATGATTGGTACCATGTATGAGTTTTTTTTGATAGATCAAGGATGAGAAATGTTAACATGGGGAGATTTTACTATCCTTAGTTTTTATTATTCGGGTTGAAAATAACTCATGATTTGAACATTTCAATTATTGTCTTTTCTAATTTCAAATCTGATGATCAGGACTCAATTAAAAGAGTTAAATTTAAGTTATATGATTTTTTGGGTTAGTATACAGGCTTAGATATTTCCTCAAGCATTTCAGTTTTATAGGGATTCCACATGGTTAGGTCAAACCATTCAAAAACCATGTGAGGGTTCCCTTTTGGGAAGTAGCTCTATACTATAGCTTTAATGGGTAGCACACGGTTTGGAAAATTATTTTGGTAAACTATATGGCCAATACACTATGTTGGTTTAGTATTATATATTTATTTATTTTCTTATTTCCATTTCATCCTTCTCCATTGGTCATTTTCTCGATGGGAGGAATCCTCCTCCTCCAATCTTTCACCAGATTTGAGTTATCTCCCTCATCATTGATATGTTCATCGACCAATAGGATTATGTAGAACCACCTAGAAAATGAAAAACTCATCATATCCTCTTCTTAATTTATATCTAACCTACATCACCCCTATTTACACCTAAACCAATTATACAGATTCTAAAGGAAACTCATATCTATTCCAATCCTCATCAAATTATATCTGGATAACATACATTCCAACTTATGTGAGTCCAAGGCAATTCATGAATACCATGATTGGAGTTTTAGTGGAAATTTGGTTTTTGAGTCTTTTTAGTGCCTCATTGGGTTGTTGGGGAGTCCATATTATTGCCTATTAAATTGTTTGATTAACCTTATGGGGGTCCTATAGGCTTTCCCTTTCTTATTTTAAGCATGCAAGGATAGGTTAAAGGTCATAAGATCCCTGGATAGCTTTGATGGGCTGTGTTTTTAATAGAAATAGAATTGTTTTAATTTTTTTGGGTAATGTTACATTAATTGATGATTTAAAATTTAATCACAAGGAATTTCTTATTAAAATTGAATTGATTAATTATATGATTTAGAGTTATCCAATTAATATAGTTTGGATTATGTTTTTTATTTAAATTGATATGTGTTGTTCAATTATATTGAATTAATTGATTGGTAAATTAGTTTATTAATATACAAAAATTCGTATAATATGCTAATTGCACGAGATGATACCCAAGGTTTCGTGATGGGGAATGCCTAATACGATTTTAGGAGTCTTGGACAATATATTGAGGAGATGTTGACCACCTAGTTGGGATTGTCTAGGATTTTATATGTGGTTTTTTCCATAGGATTTTTCTTCGAGTATGATGTTTGATGTGGAAATACCATAAATATGGGCATAGACTAAGAGATTATGAAGGAAAGGCTATCAGTTTTAAGTGACATGTTTATAGGGAAATGAGGTTCCAATGATGGTGTGGCTTAGGTATGCTATATTTGTTATTTTTGCTCAAACATGATGTCCAAAGTGCTTAATTGAGTTTTGTCCACACTAGAATACATCGTTGATGAGTAGGTTTTGAACAATCAAGTGGGTAGAGGGCCCTGGTAGTGTGACTTAGGAAATGTTTTGGGGTTGTATTCCATAGAAATCCACATTAAAGGTGAGTATCATTTTTTTTAAAGGATGGGGCTATCGTTTGGTGGTTAAGCCTCATTGTTATTGAGGTAGTGGGACTATATTTTTGTTAATAAAAGATATTGATGTGCCTTCAGTTATCGGGCTTTGAGTCAATGTTTCCTTTTCAGAAGGGGTCTGAGCACTTTACATTAAGGCATTTGCACATATTGATGCATGAAGTGTCAGAAGGTAGAAGGTTTTGGTTAATTTATTCAGGTGAAACATGAGGGTACACCTAGACTATACAACATTCAAAGGTACCTTGGGCCATGTGCCAATGACCTTCTCCTATTCTGAGTTTCTGACACTTCCTATGAAAGGTAATGGTTTCATGGTGGCTATTGAGAACTAGGAAGACCTCTTTATTTATTAAATCATTCTACTTATTAATTTCTTGTATTATACCCACTTAACCACATATTTTAATAATGATCAACTGAGTGGTATCCTACTGAGATTCTCCACACACAATGCATAAGTCCTTCAGGATGTTTCTAGAAATTATGAATTTAAATTCAGGTAAAGTATTAGCATTAAGATATGGATCTTAGTAGCTATATGAAATGTGTTTGACACATTTCCTTGAGGTCATTCCTAGTAGTAGTTTCTCTTTTAGTTTCATTTTTGTATCAGCATGAAAAATACAGAAGACATGTATTGGTTAGGCATTATAAAATATATTTTATATTGACAAGTAAGGCATGTTATGAATGGAATGTTCTTAATTTTTTCTTTTATTTTATTCCTGTTTTGTTCGCATGATGATTTGATTATTTATTTTGTCTTGTTTATATTTATTACTACTTTGGCTATTTCTCATTATTGACTATACTACCCCTTTGTGGGTTGGGTTTGAGTCTGCTAATTCTTACTTTCCACAACATGTTATAAATTATTACTCAGACTAGTATTATTATCTATCCCAATAAGTCATATTATCCCCAACTATTCATGTAACACTATTGCTTCTTGTCGGTAGCCTTTGGCTTACAGGGTGGTGCACATAATACAAGTGTCCCCCAGCATAATAGAACTGTTTGGGTGGAAATTTAGGACAGGGATGTTGGAAAGTGGATAGTTTATTGTTTAACATTTATTATTTAGAAATAATAAATTTTTAATGGTTTTTTGTATTATCTTTCATCTTCTATGATTTTTCATTTTTAATAAATCTAAAAATGTGTGAAATAGTATAAAACCTCTTATAATGTCATGGTGTAATCTATTTTTTATGAGTAACATTATATTACTCTAAACATCTACCATAATTATTTATTTTTTTGATAAAATGTAGAACTATAATCTAACAATATTTATAAATGTTCTTTTAATGAGCACATGAACTTTTTATGTGTAACTTGACATGTGATTCACCTTCTCTATATGTAGTAGTAAAATCTCATAATTGGGACACACAATCAGAACAAGAGATTGGTTTTTTACTTTAGTATCTTATCTAATACTACTAAAAATAAATTCTGCATGTATTTTCTTAGGGATGATTAGTTTCTCTATTCACTATATTCATATAAAATATCAAATTATAGATGATTTATTCTGGAATGGTGCATTTATTCATAGTTATATACTACGATCAATGAATTTATAACCAATGTAAATATGTAAAGTCATGTAAATAAAGTAGATTTACATTTTATATGTTTTCAAAATATAATGAATATATATGTTATATTGTTTAGTAGTGACATATTTCACCATTGTTGAATGTTCTCCTTCTTCTATTTTGAATATTGAGATCAATAAATTTTTATCTATATAATATTCTATCTAATTTTATGAATACTAATATAGATGATATGAGGAGTTAGAAATTGATTAATTAATTTAAAAAAAATTTAATAGCATTTTGAAAATGGAAATAATAAAAGATTCAAATAATGATATAAAAAATAATACAAATAAATGACATGGAATAGAAAATCATTAATCCAAAATTTTTTCCTTAAATGAGATATTAAGTTGGGTCATGGAGACAGTAGTTTATTTTATATATATCTTTAAATAAAAAAGTAAAAATAAAATAATTAAATTAAGCTTTAATGGTATATGGAACTAATTTTTATCTGGTATTATATGAATAAAAAGTAGAGTGATAAGTTTTATCAATTCCCAATAATATGTAATTGAGTTTCTTCTCCCAAAATTAAATGATAATAATTGAAGAAAATTTAAACCTATGTATCAATATAATGTAATTTTTTTTGTTATTATTTTTCAATACTATATTTTGATAAGGTAAAAGAACAAAAAAATGCATTGGTTCCCCAAAAACACAATCAATACTATGTGTAGGAAGAATAATCATATTTTAAGAAGATGTTTTTTGGAAAATATTTTATATCTAAATTAGTATTAAAAACCACAAAGAGAAAGGTGAATCTTAAATGGCCAATGTCTTCTACTGGAAAATCGGTTAACAAAAAATGGATAACAATAATATGAGTGATCCTAATATAATACCATAATTATATAGAATATTACTATTGAAAAAAATTTATTTCCATGATAGCCTATGTCACATGCATTAGTGAGTTTAAATGATCCACAATAAACTATTGTAATACTATTATTTAAACATGATCATGATAATTGGTGGTATGAATATGAATTCCAATATAATGAAATTTACTACTGAAGTTTTTCTATAATATAAATATATTTTTTTAATTCTTAAAAATTACATCTATGTTTTTTAAGTCATTTCACTCTTCAAAAATAAATTTTGATCAAAAATGATTTTTTTGTGTGGATATTATAAGTATTTTTTTAAAATTTTGTTATGAAATTTAATAAAAATAATACCGTTTTTAAAATTCTAAAATCAAAATTATCCTAGAGTGATTTTTTTATTTCACCGAAAATATTGTGTTTTTCGTTAATACAAAAAATATTTATATGGTTGGTAAAACTGTAATTTATTTTCATATAATAATATAATTTAAAGTCATAAATAATTTTTTATTTTTTTCTTAAATTTGAATATTATAACTTTTGTTTTTAATATTATAAATAATTTCATATGAATAATTAATTTACATTACATTTTATACATCTATTTTTATGCTTATGAACACATTTTCACAGAAACACGTTCTATGTGCATATTGTTTTCCTATATGAATTAACTAAATTAAAACATAATGGCTGATGATTTAAATACTATTTCTATATTATATATTTATCTATATTATTTTAATATCATATAATGAATATTACTAATCATAGAGCAAAAGTCAAATAATATTTACCATGAAAAATGAGTTTTCATAAAATAAAATGTTTTTTTATCATGCATTGAACATATAATTTTAAATTAAATTGAAAAATGTAATTCAAATTGAATAATAAAAAATTAATTCCAAATTTAGAATTAGGAGGTTAAATCTTTAGTAAATATTTACCTTTATTATTTATTTATTATGAATTGTCCATATGAAAAATAATTATCACTACTATAGGGGTAAATCAGGAAATTAAGGTTAATAAAAATAAGATAATGGACAAACATTGCCCCGAACACCATTTATTTTTCAATTGGATGAATATATTTCAGCCATTTATTTCCATGTCTTGAATATATGGCCACATGGTGCAAAAGTTTTTTATTTTGACAAATAAAATGTTAATTAAAAAATACCAAAAACAAATTTTACATATTTATTTTAAATAAATAATATTTTTTGTGACATTAGTAAAAATAAAGTATGTTTCATTAATATATAGTAATTCTAAATATATACTATTTTTATCATCTTAATTTATATATAATTTTTTCTAATTAAATATTTACTTTAATGCTTATGAATTTCCAACACAATATTTATTCCAATTATAGGAAAGTAAATAAATTATTTTAAAATTATTAAAAGTAAGAAAAGTGCATTAATCGTTGTGAGGAATTGGTTTTTTAATAAATTTTACTTTTTATTGATGTTTTAAAAGATTATATTTAAATTACATTCCATTTAATATATTTTCAATGTTAAAATAAATGAATACTTCCAAAATTTAAATTAATGATATTTTATAATATAATTGCATTTTATTAAATGAATTGAAATTCCTAAAAATCATATCATTATCCAAATTATTTTTATATGGATTAAAATATTGTAAATAGAAAATTTATTGAATAATTTTCTTTTTATAGTATCTATATTGAAATTCATAGAGTAAACACATTATTACCACAATAATTGTAATAATTTATTAATGCGTGTGAAAATAGATAATGGTAAAAACCAAGAATAAACTAGTAAAATTAATTTCTGATGATAAGATTAAGTTACTTAAACATCTTATCCTATGATTATATATTTTTTTGGTTTTTTTATCCATGCTAATTAATTTATATTGTTTAAATTTTTTTATAAACTCTAACAGTTCCCCACCACATACATATAAAAGGGTACATTTCCTCCTATTTTAATCACTTAAACCCAATTTTGGTTTGTCAAAAAATAACCAACATAATCACTTTCTATCCATAAAAAATATTAAAATACTTTTTATTATAAGAATAATCTCCTAGGAATTGTTTTAGTTAAAACCAAAAGAGTTTTTCTCGCGAACAAGAATCATTTATAACCAAGTAATTTGGTTTTATTATTATTCCAACTCCAAGAAACCTTATTAAACAATTATGATATAATATATTCATTATATAATATATAATTATATGTTTTTATTTAAACTTTATAACCTATATCTTTATCATCTACTCTAAAATGATAAATGATTTCATTGTTCAGGTGTACATTAGACCACTTCTGCATGTACCGATGTCATTTATTTCTTTTCCCAACTAATAACTATTGGATATAATGATGGATTTATTATATATATTAATATTATTATATTAATGGATTATTTATCATTATATGTATATAATATAACATATAATTTCTTACCATTAAATTCATTTATTAATGATAACGTCGTTGGTCACTTGTGTGGATTACCACCTCTACAAAATGGTCTGGTTTTTTTCTTTAACAACGTCACCTGACAACTATATATAAGTGTATTCATATAAAAAATATATTATTTATTTTATAATATTCATTATATAGGTATAAATAAATTCTTGTTTTATTTTCATCATGGTCAATGAAAAATGGAAATGTAATACATTCCACCAAAGGCATTACCATCTCCATGATTTTATCATAGTTCAGTTTTACTAACTATATTTAAATGATATATCTCAAAATATAATTCATGTACTAATTTTATGATTATTTCATGACTATTATTCTATATATGACAGAATGAAGTCCTATTTTACCACAGTTAAACAAACAAGGTCATTTTGGACACATGAACTGAATGTCATCAACATATATAATGTGGAATTAATAAAATATGTAATGAAATATAATAAGCTATTAAATAAAATATAATAAAATATAAAAATTAAAACTATTCTAATGAAGAAATAATTACGATAAATTTATTATTTGGAATAATAATGAACATATGTGGGATGTCCGACTTAAGGTCATGAGTTTTATAAATTAATTTCGTTTCATTTGGTTATATTATATATCTACTATTTTTTATATTATATGATAATGGCGATAATGAATTATAATTATTTTATTTTTTTCACTTGTTTTATATGGATTTAAATTTTATACACATAATTAAATCATTGATTAATTTTCACTTGAATGTTACAATTATTATAAGATATTTCATCTCAACATGGACTCTAGTGATTCATATTTGGTATTATATATCTATTTATTTTTATCTTGTGTATTTAACACCACTTCGAAATTTTATATAATTAATATCATTTTATTCATGGAAATTAATTCTTATTTCTGTTTTATTTTATTTAGGGCTATTGAGATTCAATAGTTTCAAAAGTGGTAATGGTTTATCCTAAAATATCATCACTATTAGAGATTGTATATTTTAAGAACCAGATGGGGGATTTATTTAATATTTTTATCATAAAACCACACTATTTTATCCTCCCATGGTTATTTATATCAATTATATTTTTCAATTCATTTTACACCCTTTTTGTACTTAATATACAAGAAACATTTTTTTGGAAAACTGACATTTTTTCCCACTCTTGATGAAAAAATTACTTTATATAGACATTATTTAATTAATAATTTTGAAATAATATTTTTAATATTATTCAATTATTTTTTAAATAAAATTTAACAATATTTATATATTTAGAAAATTATTTACATGAAGTGTTGTTTTCAATTTCCAAATAATGTATGTTTTGAATTTTTACAAAAAATATGATTGAAATTTTAGTTTTAAGATGCTCAAAATTAATGTAATTTCACATATTTAGGACCCACTGTTACATTGAATCTTCCTCTACATGTTTACCAGGATTATTTAAATGGAATTATTTACCGAAATGTTTTAAAAAATATTAATGTGCTTCTTAAATTCAAAATGAGTATTTTCCTAAACAAATGTTTTAAATGATATTTTTATAGTATTTCTATTTGTAAATGACAAAACCCTATATTTTAAATATACATTACTTGGGATATATTGTATTTATACCATTATTTTTATTTCTCTTTATGATTTTGGATTAGTTTTCCTTGGGAATTAATTAAAAATCACTTTCATTACTATTTTTTACTCATTAACTACCTATTGATTCCATAAAAATTTTAGATAATTAGAAATTTAAATTATATTAAATATAAATATTAATTTATAATGGATATGAATATTTCCGAAATTTTATATCATTTTATCGTTTGTTTTTTTACCGTTAATATTATTAGATCAAATTTGGAAATATTAAAATTTAATATTATTTACTCAATACAAATATTTTTTGTATGGTATTTTTTAAAGAATTAAGTTGATTATAAAATATATAATGAATTAATTAGATATAAAGTGATGGGGAAAATACAATATTATATATCCCTATGAAAAATCATTATGTATCACGGAAAAATTATTTTGGGTATCCGGACATGGCTTTACCTATTTATGTAATATTTCTTTTTATAAGGAAATGATGAATATTTTATGATTTATAACATTATGAATTCTATCATTATAAGATTAATTATTTATGGTCTTGTGATTATATAATATTGTATGGTATCCATTGATAATTTTCATGATTGTGTGACTATTTATGTTGCATCATTTGATCCTCGTTTACTCCTACATTATAATTCTTCATGCCCATGTTATTGAATAAATGATAGTTGTATTTTTTATTCACTTTTCTATATTGATTATTCTTTACAAACTCATGATATATTCAATTTTATTTATCCCATAATATTCATCATATCTCTCAATGATTATTTTAACTTTTCATAGTATATCTAGATGGAATCATTGAATGATTTCAAGGATATAGAATATTTAAATTCTATTTGTTTTATATTTTATGTTTACAAATGTAATGTGAGATTCATGTATGTGTCCAGTTTACCAAGACAAAAAATAATTTAGTCATTTGGGATGTCATGGTGTGTATCTAGTGATAATCTAATAAAATCCCACCAGATTTGGGCTATTAGGGTTTGGGTTGTTATAAAGGTATCATAGATATATTTCAAGAAACATTGGGAACTATATTTGAAATTAAATAGATTATAGAACCCAACTCTATATCTGAAATTAAGGATATTTATAAGTGTAGTATAATATCAAAAAACATTTGTATGGTGTTAATTTATAAAAAAACAACTAATTTTGGGAATGATAACAATTAATATAGTACAAATTTGGAGTAATAATGTATACTTGGGACAAAGGGATGATTAATATTAATGATGTAAATCATATAGTATTAATTACCATCAAACGGGATACTAATCTGGTGAAAAAATAATTTATCATAGAATTTAAATGAATTTTTTACTCAAGGAACATATTTTTTAGTTTTTTTATTTATGTAATATAGATATAGTTAAATTTTTTAAAAATCTGTATTTTCATTGTGGTATTTTGGTGACCAAGGTATTCATATATTTGGTATGTGACATTAAGAGATACATTATAATGTTCAAGGGATTGATGTTATGTTGATTTGAAAAATTTTGTGTATGTATTTATCTAATTTTTTATTCTACATTTTGTCAGACATATTATGAAAGTGTTTTAAAGATAAATACTTATGGGATGGATTATGTTGAACATTAAGCGTTACTATTGAAGATATAGATATAAATAAAATATTTAAGATAAATTTTTCTTACCATTTCGGTCTTAGAAGATACTTTTCACAAAAAAGAAATAATTTTCACTATTTATGGATCATACGATCCATTAATTGTTAATTTATTTCATAGGTAATAAAAATTCATCTAGGGTATTCATTTATTTCCATAAGAAATGATTTGGAATATTATAACAAGAAATGGTTGAAATTGGGCCCATAAAATAAAAATACTCATGTAATTATGTTTTCTAATGTTCCTTATTGTGATATTAAATAAGTCATTTATAGTTAAGAAGAAGATATTTAAATGAAAATTTCATACATTTTCCTTTATTTCGGGTGAATGAAATATATTTTCAACCATCAAATATTTATTTCTTCTTGGATGGTATATTTCAGATGATGATTTTCATTATCAAGACCTATTATTATTTATGTATTGGTTTTCTCCTCAGTATCCATATTTCAATTCACATTAACTTTCTTCTATTTTGAATCGTATTTTTTTTATTCTAGATGGCCTCTGTTTTTAATTTTCCATCTCTTTATGATAATTTTTTATTAACCCTTGTTATGATGTGGGTTTTAAGGAATGAAATCTAAGAATTTCTACAACTCCATTAATGATATCAAGATAAAATTTTATGGATGAAATTTATTTATGGGGGAATAATTCTGAATCCCATGATTTTATAATATATTTATCCAGAAATTAATTTGATTACTTTGATTAGATGTGTCACTGAAAACTCTGAGTTCAAAATAACTATGATACAATATGAAAATATTACTCTTTAAATGTGATCATTAAAATAAAAAATTTGAATAAAAATTACCATATTATAAAAAAATCTAAATTTTAAAAAATAAATTTTTTCACTAATTCATAACAAATAAATATTCAATTCCGAGTGATATTACAGTATGCCTCAAAAATACATTTTCTTCAAACATGAATCTTATTTATTTTTATACATGGTCAATATAATTAAATTATTACAATTAGTTAATGGTATTTTATAAAAAATTTATCATTTTATTAATTATTATATCAATATTATATGATGATGTATTTTTCAAATTTTCCGAATATATTATGATTTCATTGAATATTGAAAAAAATTATTTTTTATAATACATTAATTTGTTTTTATTAAATCATGTAATTTAAAATTTCGTTATTTTTCAAATATGGTATTAATATTAAATATTATAAATTTTATTTTTAATAATTTAGTTAATTTATTTTTAATAATAATTATTTATTTCGATAGCAATCTATTTTTTGTCTTAAAACAATTTTTCTGGAAATGGTTCTTAAGGGCATAATGTGTCTCTATTTTATTTAATTTAATGAACCAATAATGAATAATTTTATAATTATGATTTATTTTATATATATATATATATATGAATTGAAATTCATATATTGACTTTTACAAGTCACATAGTTAATGGGCAACCATCATTTCCCTGAAAGATGCATTTTACTCAAAAAAGTACTTTTTGTTATACACTATGAGTCTAAAATTAAATTATATTCTACCACTTAAGTTAAATGAAATATTATGATTTCAATTGATATTTGGAATAATTTTTCAAAATATGGAAAATATTCCCAGTTTATGTTTATTCGTGATGAATAGTATATATAGTAAATAATTATCATTGTAGTATGGATAAGTCGGGTAATTAAAGTAAAAAATAATATTATAAGGGCTAAAAACATACCCTAAAACATACCTTTATCCTATTTAATTAATAGTTTTTGTCCATGTACATACTATTATCTAATGTATGATCACTTGGTTCCATATTTCGTTGATTTCTTCCTTAGTGGTATTTATGAACAGGGTAATGAAATAAATTTCACTTTCAGGATTTTAATAACAATTATATTTTTGGAATGAGATAAAAAAAATGTTATGTAGAATTATAAATATTACTTTTATGTATAAAATATAATTTTTTCATGTAAATTTATTTTTTATTTTTTATAATGAAATAAATAAATTAAATTCATATCTAATGTAAACACAATATTTATTCAAATGATATAAAAATTGAAAATGTGATTATAAAAAACTAAAAGGAATATAACATGAAAAAAAACGTGTTACAAGAATTTTTATGTAAATATAACATTTTTTTATTTTTAAAAGTATTATATTATAATTTAACACTTTTCATGTTTTTTTCAATGTTGAATTAAGTTAACAGTTCAAAAATTGTAATAAATGGTATTTCAAAATAAAATATATTTTATTAAATGATTTAAAAATCTTAATACTATTATCATATAACAATTGATAGGGATATGTATTAAAATATCCTTCATTGTCCTTTTATGTAACACCCCAAGTTTTCATAGTATGTTATTTCTTCAATGTAATTCAATAACTTGCACTATACACAACACTGAGTTCAAGCACACCACGACTTATTAAACTAGGCTTTCTAAAGTGGTTATGAATAGTATAAAAAAAATTTAAAAAATTATATAGTCTTTATAATTTTAGAGTCTATATTATGAGTTTCTTTGAGATAATTAAAAAACAAATTCATTTTTTCAGATAAAAAAGTATTTTTTTAATGCAATTTTACCGTCTTTTAATAAAAACCCTTTTTAAATCTAATATTTGAATATTTTATATATTAAACTTGAAAAACAAGATTCTTCTTTAGAATCAGGACATATTAATTTAGTTTCAATAAATTCTTGGTGTTTTTCTAATAACTTTCATATTTGGGTGAATAGTGAAAAATACTATATTTTTACTGACAACAAATTTTTTTATTCAAAATAATTTATTTTGTTGAATTATAAATTTTAATGTTTTGGAAGTAAAATTAGATTATATTTTTACCATTTAATCAAATTATGGTAATCTTAAGTAATTTCACTATGAAATTGGACATAAACAAGTGTCAATCTTTCGATAGTTATTATTTCTAAAAAATATGAATTTTGGTTTTGACAGAGGGAATTAATTTTAAATAAATTAATGCAACTTCTATGTTTTGGAATTAGTAAAATAGAATTCATTTTTGATTTAGGAATATCAAAACTATCTTAGGGCGAATTTTTGGTATTTTTTTCGAAAACATTCTATTTATGATGAATAGTGAAAAATACTGAGTAATTGTTTAAAATTGAATTTTTATTTTAAGAATTATTTATTTTAGTTAAAAAAATTTAGGTCAAAATAGATACATAATACCTATATATGTTCAATGGAATTCATTGGAGTTAGTTTATAATAATTTTAGTAATATAAAAATATTCTCAAACTTTTTACAGTCTTTTACCCACCTCCTAGGAGCATTTTCACATTTACATAAAACATAATTTTACCACTTCTGTGAGGTGAATTTTAAAATTTTGAGAGAAACGGTTGATATCAATAAGTAAAATTTGGTTCAATAATATGAAAATAATTTTTGGTAAATAGTAACTTCTTACTTTTATTTACCACGGTTAAAAGTAAATAGGGTAATTAAGGGTAAAAATGATATTATTATTACCCTAAAAGAAGTCCTAATTCTCTTGGATAAGTATAATTAGACCAAAAAAACCTTAATAAAATTTGAACCTTTTGGTCCACTTGGATTTGATTAGGACATTTATTATTATTTTATTTAAAGATGAGTTCAAATAGTTTAAATCAAAGTTTAATAACTAAAACTTTTTTAATATATTGTTATACATAAGATAAATTAGACTATTAATATTCCATATAAATATGAAACGATTTCCTACATAATAGTATTTTATTTATAATTTTTAGATATTAAATAAGTAAATTTGTTTATGACACAATGATGATGCGGTAAATATTGTATTAATGAAAAATTAAAATATTTGACAATATAAATATCCAAATAAATGAAATATGCGGCTTTTTTTAAATTCCAAAACAATTCTTGGCTAATATGACATGTTAGGGTTGGTTAGATGATTTTTTTTTGGAAATAATAATGCAATTATTAATTTAGAAAAAAACAAAATTCTAAATAGTGTCAAAATTGACAAAAAAATATTTTAAAACAAATATTAATTTATCAATTGATAATCTATTTTTAAAAATCTTAGGTTCATCCAAATGTCTTAAATAATATTATATATGTCTTTAATGAACCACTTGGGGTTCTTTTTGTTGTTTATATTAATTCTATTGACCATATAATTTAAAAATACAAAGAGACATGGTAAATGTCAAACTATTTAACTAAGAGTTAAACCTAAAAGATAAAGTTAATATAGTGACCCAAACCTGTCTAAAACCTATTGGTTGAGTATTTCTAGACACATAACCACATTATCCTTCAAATAATTCATTTTATTTCCATTGGAAATCGAAAATTATTTATTATAAAATAATGTTTTATGTTTTTCCTGAGGTGCCCCTCACCCTTCTTATAAACTTACACTTCCCCTTCTGTGTAATTCACATCATCAAAGCCATTTGGATCGGACAAAACCTACCCAAATACCCTCTTAACTTTCTACCTTCATCCTAGAGGGAATAATTTTGTTATAAATCCAACCTATGGAGCCCTTTTGATCAAATGAAAAGGAAAAACCCAAAAAATAGGTAAATATTTCATCACCTCTTTCAAGTTCCTTTTTCTTCGACTTCACCTTTCTTTATTTTTTCCATTATAAAATGATAACTCCTGTATGTTTTATATACTTTGATTTTATTATAAATATGGTACAACCAAATTCGTTATTCTTTCAATCCTTTAAATGACATGTCACCATACGTGCGTACGTACGGCTTACAGTCTCCATATCGTGGGGTAATTGTTAATCAATACATTATTATTTTTGGGTGGGTATAATAATGATGTGTAATTAATTTAAATAATAAATATAACAAGTTACTGATTCTTTTTATATGATATACCAATCAATTTCATATGATTTCATCATCAATATAATGATATTTTCTCTCTTGTGTAAGTACAGATTACCATCTCTTGATGCGATGAGATTCATTTCCACATTCACCATTCAACAATGATTATAAAAATATATATTATTAATATGTATGTAGTATATTACATAAAAATGATACTGGAAATATATATATATATATATATATATATATATATTTACATTCATCTCTTTCACTTTCCTCTATTCAATATGATATGAAAACAGAAACATCATTTATGCGTATGTACGGCCTACCGTCTCCATAAACGGTGATTTCCATTTCATATATCTATCTGTTATACATATTTATATTATAAATATATATTATATATGAATCATGTTTTACATTCTGGATGTATTTAAATCATGATCTAAAGGATACGATCAAGAATAACAAGTTAAAATGCGTACGATAATAGAAGCGATTATTACTTGAAATGTTAATTTAACATGGAAATAATTATTAAATTGGTCGTATAAATTCATAAATGAATGATGTATGATATAATAAATATAAATATGTCTCTGTCATAATATAATAACATACAATGGTCATTATACAAGAGGTTAAATGTACCCTCTACCAAAATAATGTGCAAGGTAAGGGTTAATTTCATAATTTCCTTATTATGAGAGGTTATTTCTACGTAAGTATCTACTAGGACATATATATTATCCATGTCCTTGTTTCATTAACAATTTTCCAAAGGGATTATTTTAAGGGACCTTTTTGTTACTAAAACATCACTTAAAATGTTTTAAATATTTATTCTTCAAATCATTCTCATTAAAGTCCATGTTTTCAAAATCATTTTTAAGGATTTATCTATATGGACATGAATGTTTTTAAAATATAAATTCCTTTCAATAGTTTCAAAGTGGTATGGTACACATTAATTCAAAAATGTCTTCAATTGTCTTCCTTTATAAATTGTGTGATTTTTATATATTTTTATAAAAAAGGTATTTTCCTCTCAAAGTGTTTTACAAATAATTTTCATCTATGTCAACATCATTTGATGGATTTTAAACTTGTTTGAAGTTGAATAATTATGATAAAAATCTTCAATATTTTATTGACTATTTTTTAATATGTTAGACTGTGGAGGTGTTATTTTTATACCATTCATGGTTTATGGTTAAAGTATTGACATTTCATATGCTAGTTTAAAAAGGAGTGTTTATGTTAGGTTTAAACCTTTTCATATGAGGAATGAATTGTACTAAATGATGGGTGGATCCTACTATTGCTAAAAGATGCATCAGTTGGTCTCATTAGAAAAACTAGTGTCTTGGCACAAGGCCTTGACAAAATATTATTTGTAGTCCTGGCAAAAGGCTATGACAATGTGGTTATGAATGTCTGGAATTATGCATTCCATCATTATGAAAGTGTCTATTGATATTTCATGTGATTATTCAACTAGTAGAATATCCATGTGAGTAAGTAAATGACATTATTTTGATTTAAATTTGTCATATTATAATTATGTTTATGTTGAAAAATCATTTTTTTAGTTCTATACATGACATAAATGTTTATTTTTATTTATGAACGTTTCTTCTATATTGTTATCCTTTCAGAGCATTGAATCTCACCCCTTTCAATGTTTTTTCCTAGGATTCAAAAAAGTATATTATGACTAACATACAAGGATATTATATGGGATCTTAGTGTTGTCAATGTAAATAATGTTTTAGTAGATTTTCATTTTATGATGTAATGTAATCTTTATGAATGTATGTATTACTTCCACAGCTACTAAAATAATCAGTCATTCAAGACATGATCTTTTGTGGTCATTCCAATGATACATAATAATGCACAGACTCTAGGCTTCTGGGATCGGGGTGTTACATTTTATTGGCTAATTTCACTTTTGATAGTGTCTAACATGGCCCATAAATACTAAAAACATTATTGTCATAATAATCATCATGATGAGTTAATACAAGTTTAACTAAAAGTATAAGGGTAAAAATAATCTAACATTTTAACATTTTCATTTTAATATAGTAGATTGACCCTACATAATCATATCCTCTAATTATATTTGTTTTTAGCCATTTTACTTAAAAATATATACATATTAATTAAATATTTTTATAAATTTCAAAAGTACCGCACCCTTTATTTATAAAAGGAAACATCTTCTCCAAATTTATTGACACATAAAAAGAATTTTGGTTTAGAAAACAAATATATAATTCCCTCCCATACTCCCCTAACCACTTCTTATAGGCCATGTCATGAATAGAAAACCATCTAGAAATGGATTTTAGTATAAACATAAAGTGGTTATCCAAGTAAATGGTATCATTTTTAACTGATCATTTTGTTTTATTTTTTTACACTTCCTTATAATATTATTAAAAAAGATGATATAATTATAAGTTTATAATCCATATATTGATATGTTTTTATATTAATGGAATATCATATATCCATCTCCCCTTATATAAAATGGGATACCAAACTATTGTTCTTGTATACAACTGACTACAACCTCATGAACTGATATAATTATTTTCCCATCACCACTACACAGAGATGTTCTTAATGACACATAATATATGTATATATAGTATAAATGAGATATTTATCATGTTGGAATGATAATATATCATAATTAATTTTTCATTCTTTTGAAATTAACAAAATTATTAATGTATGCGTTTAGATTACCACATTAACAATGTGATGTGATTTGTTTTTAATTTAAAAATCAAATGAATACACATACATATGTATGACTTATTGTCTATAGGATTATTTTGTAGTAAATTTTTTCAAAACCCTATTTATTGGTTTTTTTAAGTATAATTTATGTTCAAAAGTTATAATGATTTTTTCATTTTAATTATAGAGTTAATGGAAAAATGTTACCATTTACCATAGTAACACTACAATTTTCATTTTGAACATATGAAATGAATATCATCAAAATAACTGACGTGATAATAATTATTTATGAAATTAAATATACATGGTATTAAATGAAATAAAGGAACTATAAAAATGACAACTTTTCTTATTTAATTGAACAGTTACCATAATTTTATTATTTTTTAATATAAAGAAGAAATTTGATGAGTCATTCCTATGGTAAGGGGTTTTATTACTCAATTTTTTCATTGGGTTGTATTACTTCTTCATTGTCATTGATAATATATTTTTATGTGTGTAATAACAATTTAGTAATTTATATTTTTTTTCCACCACTTTTGATTGGATTTCAATTTTATTCAAATAATAATTTTATTGAATAATTCACACATTAATATTATGATAATTATTAAATTTTTTGCCTCAAATTTTCTACCATCAATATATACATTGTATTATGAACTATTTTATTTTTACGATGTATATATATAGACCATTTGATATGTGACATCATGAATATTATTATAATTATTTTATATAATATTTATTTTTATGTTAATTTTATCATAGGGGTTATGATTCAAATGATACAAAATTAGTAAGGTTGTCATTCATAGTATTATAATTTTTTATATAATTTATGTTTGCATCCGCAATGGGGGAATTATTTCTTATTTATATCATAAAAACAATATATTTTATTCTCATATGGTAATTTTGGGAGATTATAAATTTTCCATTCATTTTTTTACTCTTTATGTTCTCAATAGACTAAAATATTATTTTCACATAAAAATGACTTTATTTTTTTACACAGTCAGGAAACATTTTCATCAATATACATATATTCTTTAAAAAAATAATACATTTAATATTATCCAATAAATTTTTACAGAAATCCTTCCTATGTTTTAATTTTTACAAAATTTTTTAAAATAATTTTTCATTTCATTTTCCAAAAGAAATAAATAATTCCATTTTTACCAAAAAATTTAATGGAATATTTTATAACGTAATCTATAAAAATGCAATTTTATGCTATAATGATTAATCATTTATTTGAATAAACCTTTAAATTTTTATTTGGTTCGTTAAAAAATAGGGTATTTCTACTATTCATTAAATTTTTTGTTTTTTAACGTGGTTTTCAAAGTGAAAAGGTTAATTTCCGCAAGAATGTTTTAAATTATCTTTTTATAGTATTTATATTCATCAAATACAATATACTTTTGTTTTACATTAACTAAATTTGGGATATATTTTAATGAAACCTTTTTTATTCTTTCACTAGATGGTTTATAATCATTTTGGCAAGGGACAAAAAATTCAAATTTCCTTTTTTTAATTTGAAGACAATAAATTTATATTGAAACAATATCTTTTTTGTGACCATTTAATGTTATAATTATATTAAATATCTGTATTCACTATATCATGGGCTGGAATATATTCTGAAATGATATATCATTCCTACATATATAGTTTTAACAAGAAATAAGTTTAATTAACTATATAAATATTCATATTCTATATTATTTACTAAATAAAAATATTTTTTAATAATGAATATTGTAAACGAAAACAAAATATCAATAAATATATGTGGAATGCATTGGACATGTAGTGATGGGGGTCATCATTATATGTCTCTATGATGAATTAGTAGGTCGCATGAGACAGTCTGGTTTGGATATTTGGCCAAGGCCATACATATTAATATAAAATTTCATATCATATGGTCTCCATGGTAATTTTATGATGGATGAAATTATAAATTCCATTAATTTAATGACTATTTTTTATTTTAATGTCATTATTTAATTAGTTATTATCTCTAAGTATATAGTTTAATCTTATTTTATTATTTGAATGTAATCAGTTGATTCTTATTTAATCATGGAATATAATTCTTCACACTCATGTTACTAATTAAATCATGTGTCTTTTAGTTATGTACCTTTACATATTGATTGTTCCTTATTTACAAATGATAGCTTCAATATTATGTATTACATACTAATAATTTAATTACATCCATATATTTATTTCATTTCCATGTACATGATGATTGAATCCTTGAATGATTTAAACTATGTAGAATATTTTTTTCAATATGGTTTTTATTTTTTGGATTCAAATATAATGTGTGATTCATGTCTGTGTCTAGTCTTCCAAGGCTTTTAAACAATTCAATCATTTGGGAAAAAATTTCTTTTATATTGATCTAATCTAAAAAATGTAACCACCATATCTAGACTAATAGAGACAGGATCTTTAAAATCCCAATCTACAAACCACAAATAAAATAAATCAATTGGTGATTTAAAATTGAAATAAAGGGATAAATTAATAATTTCCCCCATGAAGATATTCTAATATAGTGAAAAAATCATCTAATAAATCCATATTATTTTTTTATGAATATTCAATAAATTACATTAGAATAAATGATTAATCTTTAATGGTTTAGTGTCTTCAAGGATGAGATACATTAATATCTTATTTATGTACATTCTTCATCATCAATCAGACTATTCTTATTTATTTAACCCCTCATTCCATACCTTACATAAAATCAGTCATCAAAACCCATAAAATTTAAACCTAAGAAAAGGTGATCTCAAATGAACTCTAAGTGAAATCAAATAAGATACCAATTAATGATCATATATAAGAATAATATCATCATAAGGTTATGGGATCATTATCAATTATCATACTAGTTATATTAAAAATCATAAAAAAGATTCATGTATAAACATTTTGTATCTTAAAAATAATTAGATAATAAGATAGAGAAATAATCATAAATCAATCATTATCCATGATTGAAAAAAATAAGTATAAAAACATTTCATAAAAGTGTGGAAATCTCATTTTCATATAAACAATTCCATAATTAATTTTTAACTACCCAGACCATAAAATTACAGTGTATTAGGAATAAACACATATTTTTTACATCATAATGGATTAGTAATAACAAAAATTTTTGCTATAGTGGTTCCATAATTCAGAAATATTTCAAATGATTTTTTTAACTAAAAAATGAAAATCCCATAATAATTATTTGATATATAATTTTTTACCCAATACATTAGAAGTATATATAATTCAAGACCCACCTATAAAATAATTAATACCATACATGTGTGGGGAACAAGTATATAACACATTTATTATTTCATGAAAATATTACCTATAGAGAATAATAGAGTTTAAAAATATGATCATCATGTCACCATAACTTATCAATGGGAAATGAATGGGTTTCAAAAAAATATCATCAATTTAATCACAAACAATCTAAAGCATGAATAAGGATGGTGTCTTTAGATAATATTTCAAAAACAACACTAGTAATATCAAATGGTTCTAACATAGATGTATAATGAATTTATATGATTACATGAATATTTCATTAATAAAATACCATTTTCATCTTGAAATAACAAACTTAAAAAATCATATATTACAAAAATATGATGGGAATAATTATTTAAAAATAACCATGTAAATTTTTAAATGATTGTTCAATTAATTAAGAATCCATGATGGAATGAAATTCCATTCATTTAAAAAACATTAAAAAAATTATGTCCACACCTTGTAAAAAGTACCTCATTTAAAAATAAAAAGATTATTATTTTTAACAATATATGTAAAAAGACAAAAATGGGTAAAAATTACTATAAAGAATTATTGTAAAATATTTTTAGATAGTCTTAAAAATATTTTAGAGAACATGGATATCTAATAATAAGATTTTTTATGGTAATTAGATACACAATTTTGTGATTTCATAAAAACATTTTCTATATAATTATGAGTTCCAGGGTGTGGGGAACGACACTATTTCTTGAAGCTTAAACAAATAAAGATAGTAAATGAAAATTATTGGACTATGTTTTTTATACAGATCATATTATTTCATTAATTAATATTAAATAATATAAAATCCTAACTTATATTATATTGACACGTATTCTCCTTAACTAAAGTATTGTCTTACTTCATTCCTTTTCAAACATTAGGTATATTAAATACATATTTATGATACATGAATTTTATAACCATAATATGTATTTATAATAAAATATATTAGATACCTATAATATATTAGTACTAATTTTTTAATAATTTTTAATCAAAATCATTGTTCCATGTCATAAGTGCCTCATTTATCAATAATGTTTCTGTTTTGCTATCGAGGTACTTATACGTTAATCATATATTCATAATCTAATGAATGTTTATCATGAGATAAATATAATATTAATTTATTTTTTATAATGATATATTCATCCATAATATATATATATATATATATATATATATTTAAATAGTTCTTGTGGAATTTAGGATGTACATATGCATGAATGATATTTTTACTTTTGGAGGCATTAAATGAAAGAAAGGAAAAATATAATTTACATTTAAATAATTATTATTATATCATATTTATCATACGTATTCATTAAATATATCCTTATTACAATCCATGAAATGTTTAAATGTAAAACAAATCACATTGCAAAATTGATGTTGTAGATTACATGTATGCACGAGTGTTGTTAGGATTTTATAAAAATCAAAATGTAATAAGGTTGATATGATCTTATAATTACAAAATAATTATTATATATTTTATATAATATAAAAAATTAATCCCACCATAATATATATCAATGAATATTTTGATCAAATATTATTTGTATCTCTCTTTGGATACATTATTCCACACATTCACATGAGGGATACAAGGAATTCCCATTTGATCAAATAAAGGGTGGATAATCGATTTTCCAAAACCATAATAAAATATTATTGTATTAAGGATATTAAATTTATCATTTTTATCTATACTAAATACTAAAAGGAGGTTTAAGAATAAATTATCTTAAAGATTTAGGGATATATTATAACGTCTGCTGGAGTATGCCTCTTATAGATCCCTTCTCATGGACCCATAAAATTGCCCATTAAGAATTAAAAAATATATAAATTATGGAAAGGGGTGTTGATATTATAAATTTGAAGTGTTTTTAATCTATAAGGCTCATATATTTGTGAAGAAAAATTATAATGGGATTCCTTTTATAAGGGAGGAAACAGACACACTTGGAATTTCTTAAATTATTTTGATATAATTATTTTATTTCTAAATAATGATGAATCCAAATTGAAATTATTTTAAAGAAACAGTGGATATTTTTAAATTTTTCACTTAAAAATTAATAAAATTATGTTTTGGGTTGATTTTGAGACATTATCACATTATATCCACACTATTTTAATTATTTTAACTTTACCAAGTGACCAATAGTTATCATAGAAACTATTCATGACTACAAAAAATGGGCCTATTTAAATAATCTGACCCTCACGATTCAACGTTTTAAATAAATTATTTAAAATTCAATTCATAGAACTGGTTTATGAAAATTTCCCTGTAAACCCTATAACATGATAAAACGTCTTTTTCCAGACAAAGATGATTTCAGATGTATAAAAAGATTTAATACAAAAATCCATTATACATTTTTTTCCAATATCCATAATTGTATTCTTAATTCTATAAATTAATATATAATAGTTTTTAAACCATTTTAAAATAAAATAGATTTTTGAAAATCAGAAATTGAAAAATATTTTTTTTAATAAAAATATATACTTCTAACTATTCTTTGCAAAGTAAAAATTTTCAGAAAAATATAATAACATCACTATAGGAATATTGTGAACTATAAAATTAGAAAAAAATCATATTCTAATAAATATTTTCATAAATTTTAATAAATAAATATATTATTCCCTTATAAAATAATAAAAACTCATGTTTGAGGTAAAAAGTCATTTATAAAATCATACAATTATATTAATTTAAATATATATACATTATAAAAGGTTGGGTAAAATAGAAATTGTGGCACACAATGCTATTGAGTGAATGAAATAAACACACAGGCCCAGGGAGTTGACCCTACGACCTAAAACTCACCCCACCAAGCCCTTATCACCCCACCACCAATGGTGGGGCTTTTTAAATTATATAAAAAATTAAAGGTTGATTTTTAAAAAAAAAATATAGTTATTACAATTCATTATATCAATTTTATGGCTCGTTTATAATATTATACAATTGTATAGTTCATTTACAATTAATGTTGTGTATATCTTAAACTATTGAATAGATTGAATATATTTATTAAGAACTATAAAATATTATGGTGTTATATTCTACCCCCTTTTAGTAATTTCTCCCACAAAATACAATAACATTGACTAAATAAATTAGGAAACGTCTTTCTCATTACATAATTTTTTCCCATATATATTTCTCTAATTTATATTTTTTCTATAAAACCATGACATGGTTAGTAGTATTTTTTCAGAACACATTCTATTTATGAGCCAAAATCACTATCTATTTTTCATAATAATGGAGTCTATTCAATGGCACAAAATGTGAGTTCCTTATATGTCAATGTGTGACAATAAAAACATAGTTATCTTGAAAATCCACATGATTCATCCATTCAGAGTGGTGTGGTGCAATATGATAACCAGAATATAACATAAAACCAGAGTATAACATGGAAGAAAAAGACATAATAAGTTCTAAACAACATAATCAAAACAAGATAACCCATAAATTAATAACCAGATGAATCAAAAAATTCTCCATGTGTCCAATCATAAACAAAAAACCATCTAACTAAAAAGGTTGTGACTATGATATTAACCTATATACTACATTATTCCCTTCTATTTACCTTTATTCTACAATAAAACATTTAACCATCCTAAGGAAAAAGTAGGGTGTGAAAAACAATATATGATAGATTAAACCACATTGTCCATATTTGGTCTAATAACAATATTTTTCACTTATAGATTTTAAATTGAAAATAGTTCTACTATTAATTTTCTCAAATCCAAAGCCATTTTTAAATATTGAATATATTTTTTAATAAACCCATTATATTCACACATATTGGAATATGACATGTATATGTAATAATTACTAACTCATATCATTACACTATATGGTGATGAGGGTTATAAATATCTAAGAAATAACACATCATGTGATACCATGTGATGAAATCACATGTGAAAACATTTGAGCAACAATCCATGACTAAATCAATCATGAAATAAGAAAACCATAAATGAAAAATGCACAATGTATTATTCTCAGGACTTTTGAAATACATACTAGACATTAATGAAGCATAAACATGGTATGTTTTTGTGCCCACCAATATAGAATCATGTTCCCACTGATATAGAATCCTATAATAGAATGTTTATATCACAAAACATAGATTTCCATTACACACGCTATGAGTGAGATGTTTATTATTAATGCACCCATGGTTCCTATTGTTGAATGTTTGTCAAAATCCAACTAAATCATGTTTTCAGATTTTAAAAGACATTTTCATATCCAATACATACCATTTTAGTGATTAAAAACCCATTTCCAAACCAAAATGACCATTGAATAATTTAATCAACCACTTGGTGTGGAAAACTAATTTTAAATAAATGTCCATTTGAAAACACGAATCCTTCGTATAAATCCATAGAAAAAAATAATCACATCAATTAATAGTGTAACCTCATGTAATTTAAAATTTTCAATAACCAATTAATTAAATCAATACTTCTTTATAGAAACACCTACCTCAAAAAAATTGGTTTAATTATCTGCCATTGAAAATGGAGATCGGGGGAGAATAGATTAGGTATCTATGATATAATATCCACAAAAGAACTCAATACATTATCATAAACATTATATAATGAATAAAAAAACCTATATGTTCGAAAGAGTAAATGGTATTGTATATTTAGTGAGGATCTAGAAAATTTAAACCGTCTCATTAATGCAATATACCATGAGTTGATCCACCAATAATGAAGGAAGTATTTTTAAAATACTGATAAATATCTCTTTGGATTATTGGGGAAGGATTATAATTAAATACATATCCATAATATCGGTCTATTTGAGTTTATAGAAATGTTCTAGGGATTTATATAACATTTTTTAGCTAATTAATAATTGTGTGCATGATATGATGGAGAGGTTGCACGATTATGAGTAATCCTAATCCTTATAAAAATATCCAATTTTGGGCACACGGTTTAGCCAAATGGTGTCACTAACTCTGATGCAACCATGAATAATACATCAATCTACTATTTCCTGGATTATAGGGGGTGGTCATACATTTTTGAAAAACCATTCACCCCTTCTAATTTACCATCATTGGCTTCAAGTTTCAAGGACCAAATTACACTAGTTTCTCTAATCATATGCCAATTGTGAATAGCACCATGTGATCCCAAATTTTTCTGAAAATTCTCAAAATCTCCCAAATGAAAGACCCAATCAAAAAAATGTAAAAACAATTGTAAAAATTTTCTTATAATAATGTAATTGAATTTTACAATCCCACCAAAATAAATTATTTCTGTCCCCAGAAAGTGCTCAAGATTTTGAACTCTCCAATAAGGGACTCACATCACAACCTCATCAACTATTCCCACTCCCACACCTCATAGATATACAATACCTAATTATATATTACATAGTCCAAGATAATAATTTTAACATGTATGATCATATATTTTCTGTACATAATATTTACATAGTTCTTGAAAAACATGGAATCAGTCTCAAGATCAAAATCCTACATTCTATCACACGAGATAGATATTGATAATACCTATTTATCATGTAAACATTAAACATTTTGTGTATAGGAAGAAAAATAATCAGTATGTACTACCTATATTATCCCATTTCAAGTCTCTCCAAAATCTCAAAGGGAAAAACATACCTTAGTTTTGACATTCCCAGCATACTCAATCGATGATGTCCCAAGCATGGTAAGACATTGAGAATAACCTGATCACCAACCTCAAACTCTAATAATTAATGACATTGATCCACATCATAGTTATGATGGATATGGGTTTTTTCCAAGCTCTATTGGTTCAAATTCACCCCTTATATAACCTCTTAAACAAGAATCATCCCAATAAACACCTACTCTCCCAACTCTTCCCTACATAAGGGATATCTACATGGCCACCCATATAATTATTAAAATGGTTCTATAATTATCATTTCATAATAATTATTATTCTAGAAAAATTACACTAAAGGAAAATTCATTTCCCATGATTCTCCAAAATCAAATGCCCAAGCCCCAATTATATCCTCAATATACTAGATTGCTCTCTATCTCTATATATCCATCTGATAATGATTATATGTTTCCAATTTCAATTGGGAACCCATAACCCCATTAAAACCTTTCCATATCATAGATGTGAACCTAAAATACCTATCAATTATAATCACATTGGGAACCAATGAAGTCACATAATCTCTCGGCTATAAAAGCCTCCACGATTTTCTACCTTCATCAGCTCCATGATTGGTATGAAACGAAATTAATTCACAAGTTTGATCAATTACTACCCAAATTGCATCATTACTAAAATAAGTTTGTTGATAAAATTACATTGTTCATGGAGATATCATCCCACTTATTTACAATAATAGGTAAAGGATGAGAAAAATAGTAGGTTTATAGTTTCTTTTTTTAATTCTATTACATGTGATACATTATACAATAATAGCAATAATCGATCGCCTTATCCCTGACCACCAATACTGACATATCCATTCATTTACATATTTGAATCCAAGTTGTGTATAGGAAAATATGATCAATGACCATTATCTATCATCTTCTATAATAATGAAAACCAAACAACCATCCAATTATAAAAGCACAATGATCTATTGGGAAACTAAGACAATCACCTGAGGACTCACCATCATAAAATATTTTACCAAATAGTTTTCAATTGGATTTAATCAACTAATCAATCCAAACACTCTATTAAAATGACAAGTTATGTTTTATCATGTTCATGAACACCTTTACACCAACCTCTACCACACCCAAGCCTATATAGATAAAAAAACTCATCATAGAACACTACTAGAACAATTCAATCATATATTGTGTAAGTAAATTACATCTCAATGAATAAACTACCAAATTACAGTTACCAAGATTGTATGAAATATCAAAGTCAATATTTAAATATACTCCACCCAATGTCTCAATTTATGTTCAGATCCATCAATGTAAAAATTAAATTTTGTATCTTATGATCTGAAAACACGATAAAACATTCCCCAAAGAGATATTAATTCCATTATTTGAGTGAGTCAAAAACATATTCCATTTCTAGATCATGAGTTGGGTAGTTCAAATAATGAGAGAATAGATAGAAATATCAAGAAGGCATAATATGATTCCCTTACATCAAGACACATCCGGAACCCATGTATTATGCAACATGGTAAACCACATAACTTGAAGTACAAGAATCTTGGGATCTCAATAACATTTATGAGATGTTCCCTGGATGTAACAACATGTATCATTTTAGGATCAATTGAGAATCTATTATTATATATCACATAACCTAGAAATTTTACTACCCAATTACAGTCCCATTTTGATATATTTCCATGAAACACCATGGGATTTTAGAAAATAAAATCACATTTGATATCATATTTGACACTAACATAGAGCTTAAATGACCTTGAAAATAGATGAACATCATAACCTAGCTGTTAAATTGGTAGGTATGAATATTATTAACTAAATTATATAATATATATAAATATCATAGTCCAATAAAATTAAAGATAAATTATTAATAAATAATCATATACATTTTGATAAAGTAATTTTATAACTCAAAAATATGTTTTCTTAAAAAATTATATTTATTGGTTTTTATGAATAAGATATTATATTTTTTAAGTTTTTAAAATATATCTTATGAAATTAATTTCATTTTTTAATCAAAATATCGAAATATAAATTCAGTAATGTTTTGATAATTTTCAAATAATGTTGATTTTTTGGTGAAATGTGAAAATAACAATATAAAAACATTGTCATTTATTTTTTAAAAATTTGAAATTTATATGTATCATTATGTAAAAAATATGATTTAAATTAAAATCAATGTTAATTACTTATATTTAATCCACATGATTTCTTCTATTCAACTACATATTATATTTTAGTATAAGTATTTCATTGGGTTTAAAAATAAGATTTTTCAGATAACTAATTTAAACCACCTAATGATTCTCTTTTTAAATTAATTAAAAAAACACTAATGATGAATAATATATGTTAAATTGATATTATATATATAATATTAATTTATTTTAATATAATTATTTTTATTATTCATAGAGTAAATGTAGAACCATATTTTTCATGAAAAATACACTTCTTGAAACCCCCCATTTTCATAGCATCTGTGGGTTTTAATTTAATTTAAAATTTTCCAATTATTTAAATTTAATTTAATAAAATATATTATATATTAGTAATCATAATAATTTATATTATATAATAATTTAAAAATAATTTTTGACCATAATGAATATTGAAAATGTAAAAATTAATTAATGTGTTCATTTTGAATACAGTTTTCCCAGGGGTAAAACAAAACAACAATAGTCAAAATTATCAAAAAACACGTATATTATTATTTTCAGTCCCACATAAAACTATTTAACGTTTATTTTTATATAATAATCCATTTAGAACCTATTTTTATGTCATAATTATATGTACACCTTTTTATTTTTCAAAATTTCAAGTGTGTCACTAACCTCAGTTTTAATATTCCACTTTATCTCTCCTTTTCATCACACCATGAAACCCATTTGGATTGAAAAATAATCTACCAAATAACTACCCATATTCCATTCCAAGATCCAATAATCCTTTTTATATATAGAAATAAATTATAGGATAACATTATTTATAATCATATAGGCGGTCTAAAAGAGGTACATGTCTTAACTATGTGTTTATGTTTTATGTATTCTTCCACAATTGAAAAATGTTTTTAAAATTGATCATATTATCAAATAATAATCTAAAATATATTTACATGTTATTTTATTAATTTAATAAACTAAATTCATATCATATTCCTTCAAATGGGATATGAATTCATCATTTATGGGTACCGAGGACTACTGCCTTATGAACCGATGTCATCCGTTTTCCATCACTGCCTATCATGTATTACTAAAATTATGGATTTAAAGTATATTTATAAAATTTTAGACATATATTATACTTATTTATATTTTATATCAAATATAATGTTTTGAATTCCATTCCATTGGGGTTTTGATAACATTGTTTGTGTGTACGGAGAACTACCACCTCATGTACCAATATGATTTATTTTTTAGTAATCTTTTTAATGGAAAGTAATAAGAATAAATTTAATAAATATATAAGATATAATAATAATTATTATTATATTAATGACATATTTATCATTCTTAAAATATAATAAGTCATTTTCTTTCTTACTTTTGAATCACTATAAAATAATAACGTTGTTTTTGTATGTGTGGACTATCTCTTTCACGAAGTAATGTACTCTATTTTCATCACCACAACTCATGGATAACATATATAAGAATATTTAAAGAAAAAATATTTTATATATTATAATATTATATTTATTATAATTTATTTTATTACCTACCCTTTTTCAATAATGATCATTTAAAATTGGAAAAGTTACTTATGTATATGTTTGGTATATAGTCTCTATAATTGTAATGCAGTTAAATTTTCATAACTATCAATCATTAATGGTTATAAAAATTATTATTTATGTATAAATATGATAACAATTTCATTGTTATTAATCTGAATATTTTGATATAATGACCTCTTTTATCATGATTAACACATCAATGCCATTTGGAAATAATTATATGAATATCCTCGTAACACCCAATAAGAATACAACTCATTAAGTATTTTAATATATAATTAAAAATCAATAAAATTTGACTTAATTATAAGTTATAATGCCTATAATTGTTAATTAAGAAACAAGATAATGTATTGTATCTTATTATAAAATATTTAAAGGACACACATTCTATATCAAGGTTGAGGTTTGTGTTTTTCTCGTATAACTTTTTATTTCTATGGTACATAGGTAGTAGTCACCATTGATTTTTTTTTGTTGTGTATATAATTCACCTTTTACATCAAATACATTTTTTATTTAATATGTATTATATTTTATGTTTCAATTTTAATTATTGTATAGAAACACATTTTATTCAAAAGATACCATATTGTAATAAATTTTATATATCAATCTCAATTCATTGGGTTTTTTTAATTTTTTATTGTGTGTGACATTATATTATTACGTTTTTATTAAATATTAATAGAATATTTTTTATTTTATCATTTTTTAGTGGGTTTAAATTTGATTTATATAACTTATTCATTGATAAATTCTCGAATTAAGGGTGACTATGATTAAAATGTTACCAAACTAGAAAAGGATTTACGTTAAAATCTCCATTGTTTGGGGATTATTTGTTGTAAATGTTACATTGAAGGAAATAATGAACTCATATTTTCTTGAAGTATGTCTATATTATTCCCCATGGTTTTTGAATTTGGTTAATTTGTTTGCTTTACATTTCCACCCTTATTTATTGAACAAACACCAAGAAATTGATTTGATTATGATACATATCTTGTATTTTGTTTTAGATAAGGTATCATTATCATTTATAAAAATGTTTTCTATTATATTAGTGTTACTTTTAAAAAACAATTAAATTCCTAAATTAATTTTTTATGATCGTTTACATTCATTTCCATGGTTATGAAATGAAAATTCTTAACGTTTTCCAAATTGGTCATTTAATATTCCCTATTTGAAAATTATTTAAAATAATAATAATTTTAAAATTTATATACTAAGAAGAAATTCCCACTATCATATACATTATTTTCCATGAATCAAACATTATATATTTTGATGTATTTTAAAAAGGAAACTATATTGAGTTTTTTTGTTAATAAAATATAAATTCAAAATGAAGATACTTTTTCCACAAAATTGTTTTTAATAACATTTTAATGGTATTTAAATTCATCAAAATCAATAACCTATGTTCCATGTTATCATAAAATGAGGATATTTGATAATGATACAATCCCCATTATTTCGGTAAGTGAATTATGATTTTTTGAAGTGATTGTTTTGAAACTAATATCTTCCTTCCAGGTTAATCATATTTAAAATAAATTGTAATGGAACACATTTAATTTACACTTTTTAAACATGTTTCAAATATATTATTATGGCACATGTGTATTTTACATGCATTGGAGAGGTTTCAAAAAGATATTTACAGAATCCATTTCATTTCCATGGGTTAATCATGTTTCAAATATATTTTCATGTAACTCATATATTCTCCATGTTTTAATCAAGTAATGAATTAAATAATGATTGTTTTATGAGTTTTAGGATGAAATATAACCTCTATGTACATTATTTATGGTTCTTTTACATTTTTATTTGATAAATATTACTAGATATAGCTGATTGAGACTGTTATAGCTTATATAATGGGTATAGCCAGATAGCTTCTCGTGAGACCGATATATCTTATACAATGTGTATAACAAGATAGTTCTCTAATGAATTTGGTAATGATTACGTTATATATAAAATATTTTTGGAATTAAACCATATTTTTATTTTATTTGAAAGGGATGTGTATTTGTTTTTATGTGTTTTATGAACATAATGCAAAAATATTCAATCATGTTGTTTTACTTTTCTATGGGATATAAATGTTTCTTTTTTATTTGGATTGAAATTATATGTCTCATGGTTTTGTACAATGATGACTATTACCTTTTTTAAAAGTGTATAAAATTTCTTTTGTGTTTTTTTATAAATATATTTATGGGTGCTTACATTATTTTTTATACTAATATAGTTGATTATGTCATTATAGCCTTATTCTCTTCTTATGATCCCCGATGAGATATAATTATTAATTATCAGTCTTCCCATTACTGGGCATTTGAGATCATTCTTCAAATGATTAATTTTCCCCTTGTAATAAATATTAATTTTGAGGAAATTATGTCAAGAATGTTTCATATGGACGGTGATGATGACTTAATTTGATGTAAAATAGGATCAGTTATGTATGAGGTATAATAATTCGAAGTCATAGGTATTTTTAGTGTAATATTTTGTTATATTTCACTAATATAATAATCATAATAGGTCCTTGTGAATGTAATTGAATCAAATTTATTTTTTTCCATTGTTTTTCATGTAATAATTTGTGTCACCTTTATCGGTATGAAAGAAAGAAACATACAGTTTACAATTTCATCTCTATATATGAGTGTGTGGGTTTGAGGATGTTATAGATGGTATTAAAGGAAAATATTTAAATAAAATTAGATACTAATATGTTTTCATGTGAGGCTATATTGATTTTTACTTATACAATATTAAGACTAAAAGAATATTGATGATCATAACTTAACATTTTTAGACACCCCTTTTAGGTTTTAAGTGATGATGTCTTAAAATTATTAATGTTATTTGAGGAAGAATTTCTAGGAATATGTTTATGTAAATATTTTTTTACCATAAGTTATGAATTTACATTTTACATAAATAAGTTTTAAGTTATTGGTAACATTTAGGCTTTTCATGATCATGTATGAAATTATAGGAACACATGTTTTATAATATAGATAATCTTAGGATTGAAAAGTAATTTAGTGACTAATTGATTAATCTTACATCCAATGGGAAAATCCATATTTTTTCTTATAATATTGAAGATATGAGATAACTATTGAGTTTAAAACACTCTTTAATTTTTATGTTATTACGGTTATTTGGGACATTGGGTTATTTATTTATGGAATTATTTTATTTTATGTTTTTTGTGTTACTATTTAATTTTGATGATTATCATATCATATAAAGGTTTATTCAATCTTTGAGTTATATTACTATGTTTTAAAAATATCGACTTTGGATAAAATTTAATGGTTATTGGAATAAATTCATTATCCCTTTTATAGTTATGTTGTCTTTAGAAGTTGATTATTATATCTTCATGCTTGAAAAATTAATTTTGAATACTCATAGTTTGCAAATAAAGATGTGATTTTGTGGAAATTATATATATAATGAAATTAAATTTTTCATATATGTATATTTAAATATTTTTTCCAGTCAAGAATGTGAATTAATTTATTAAATCTATAAAAACGGTCTTAAAAAAAATATTTCATATTACCATCATTTTTGATTATGTGATGGTCTTTTAACTCATATAATATTTATGGTTTTGAGGTCCTTTACATTATATTGATTTTCAATTTTCATATGATCTATGATATCTACCACTATCCATAATTATTCATTAATTTCTTAGATTTCCATATCTTCAAATCCCATATATGATCTAATATTTTGAATCCTTTTATATGTCTTTCTAAATGAACATTATTTTTACTTTTCATAATTTTCAAGAGGGTGTTTTATTAAACCGTTTTATGATGTGGGTATCCAAAAAATTGTGTTTTCAATACTGAAACCATTGATTACGTATATGAAGTTCAAATTTGGAGGACTAAAATTATTAATTGAGTTTATATGTAACAACTTGATATTTATGAAAATAAAATTACATTCAACAGCATATTTGACACACAACACCGAGCTTAAATAATAATATCAATTTTTCTAAAAATACCAATCATATTCATCTAAATTATGAAATTTTAATTTTTCATTATTTTCTTAACATTATTTCAAGGAATATAAATATTATTTATTTATTTTTAATGAACTTAATATATGATTTTTTTATAATGTTATCATTTGGTTTTAAAATATGATTTTTTTTGAAAACTATTTAATAGTGCATAATGTTTCTTCATTTTAATTAATTCAGAAAAATTTCTTATAAGGAAATATTTAAATAAAATATATGGAAAATATATAATTAATTATTAATTTATATTAATATAATTAATATAATTAGTCATTGAGTTATTATATGACAATATTTTTCATGAAAATACACGTATTGAAAACCATTATTTAGATCGGGTCTGAATATTTTTTTTAAATTTAATATCACTATATATATAAATTAAAAATTTTAAGGCTTATAATAAGTTTAGAATCATAATAATTAATATTATATAATTATTTCAAATTAATTTTGACCCTAAATTATTTTGATACTATAAAAAATATATCATGGTAATGGTAAAAATTGTTTTACCCAGGTGTAAACTTAACAAATAACGTTCAAAATGATCAAAAATTTTTTTTGAAAACTATTGAATTTACATATTCCATCCATATCATGTATATTTCTCTATAATAATCCATTTTTCCTTTTTTAAAGGAAACACAAGGTTACACATTTTCATTTCAAAAATTACAATTGTGCTAATCATCTCACATATAAAAAGACGACACATCTCTCGTCAAATCCACACCATTAAAACCATTTGAAACAACAAAACCAGACCAAATGAAATAAAAAATACCATGATATCATCCTACAATAAATTATTGATTTGAAATTAATTCTAGTAAAAAATTAGTTATAATCATAGAGATGGTCCGAGTTGAGGTAAAATTCCTAACAACAAATATTCATTTTCTCTCTTCTTACACATCTAAAAAATATTATTCATCTATGACAATATGATCACAAAAGTAAAAAAAATAATCAAATATTTTTCATTTTTATGGTATATTCTGTGAAAATATCATCTTCTATTAAATGGGATGAAAAATCATCATTTATATGTACGACATACTAACACCATATAAACTGATGTCATTCATTATCCATCATCACCTCTCACGAATTATGGTAATGGTGGATTTAAACTATATATATATATATTATATTGTTATAATTTATCGAATATTTGAGTTATAAAATCACATATACCTTTATAAATTCTATTTTATGTGATATATGATAACTTCATTCATGTGTACGGTACAGTACCTCCTCACAAAGTGATGTAGTTTATTTTCCACTATTTCTTTAAATGGAATGTAAAATATATAGTAAGGAATATATATGATTTAAATTAAATATTAAGGATATTAATAAGGCGTTTAAAATTAATATAATATTTTATTTTATTTCATTTCGCACCATTTAACATGCTAGAAAATGATAATGTAGTTCTTGTACATGTGGACTACCTCCTTTACGAAGTAATGTGACTCACTTTTCTTCCCCACACCAAATGGATGATATATATAAGAATATTTAAAACAAATTTTATATATATATTATTTTATAATAATTATTTCAATTTATATTATTACCTACAGCCATTAAATAATTATCATTCACAAATGTAAAAATTAATTTTGAATGTGTATTACATGTCATCTCCATGATCATAACATTGTAAACATTTCAAAAAAACATTTATGATTGATTATAAAAAGTGAATTTATGTAAATAAATTATAATTACTTCATGATTATTATTCTGGATATGTTTCTATAACTACCACTTTGTCTACATTCAACACACCAAATCAATTTTGATTTAATGGACCGAATTTCCTCAAATCACATGATATGGACATAATTGACTATGTAATTTAAGATGTCATTAAAAAGATGTAAAAAATATATTTAATTATAAGGAATCAAGCCTAGAAAAGTTTATTAATAATTTAATTACTTTAAATAGGACTATTATAATGTAGTTAAAGGACGCATATGGAATGTCTAGACTAAAAGTAAGGGGTTTTCTCATCTCAATCTTTATTTCTATGATACATACTATATATTCACTGCTTATTTTTGTATTTATGGTTTATATACTTTCCCATTTATAAGTAATATCATGATTAGTTGAAAAAATATTAGTATTTAATGTCTTAATTTAAATTATTATATTTAAATCTATTTTACATGAATGATACCAATTCATAAATAATTTGATATATCAATTTAATTTCAATAGTTTATTGTAACTCTTCATTGTATTTGATATTATAATATTATGTGTGTGAGGAATTTTTATTATCTAATGTTTCCTAAACATATTTAAATTGAATAAATATAATCAATTCGTTAATTAATTCTAAAATTTGGTGTTATGATGTTTAAAATGTTTATTCATCTAAAATTATCCTTTTTAACCCATACACTCGTGATATGCACCTATATTTGTTTCCAATGTTTATTTACTACACATTATCATGTTATATTATAAAAATAATTTTTTAATGCTATTTAATTTATTATTTTATGTTATTATTTTTTGGGTTCTTATGATTGAATATTTACTAATGAGGAAAAGACATTATGTTATGGTCTCCTTTCATTTAGGAGAGTTTATGATCAATGATAAATTAGAGGAAATAACATGCTATAATTTTCATGAACCATATATCTTTTATTCTTCAGCATTTGTGAATGTGGTTCAAATGTTTCACTTATATTTCCTCCCATATTGATTAGAGAATCGTCAATAATGACATTTATAAGCAATACATAACTTGTATTTTCTATTAAATAAGATATCTCACTCCACCATATCATTATTTTACAAATTTTATTCACTAATTATAATATTTAAAAAATAAATTATTTCCTAATTTCATTTTATATAATATTTTACTGTATTTTAAAAGTAATTGTATATAAATTCCCTATTATTTTCCAAATTGTTCATTTTTTACTCCCTCTTTCAAAATTAATTTCAAAGAATATTTATTTTTAACATTAATTACGTTAAATGATTTCTACCTCCACCAATTACATTATTTTACTATAATATTATATTATATATTACTATCATTGTTTTCAATGAAATTGATTACTGATATATTTTTTTAATTTTTTTATAAATAAAATTCAATACGAAATGGTCATTTTCCTAAAAACATTAATGATAATTTAATGATATTTATAATCATCAATTTCAAAAGGCATTATTCTTACTTATTCTTTAGTTGTAATATTTAGTAATGATACCACCCTCATTCTTTCTTTGAATAGATTATTATTGTTTTAAAATTAAATTTTTTGGAACCTATTTATTTTAAATGCGCTAACTATATATGAATGTGATATTTATAGATCCCATTTCATTTCCACAGGTTAATAATATTTCATCGAGAATGTTATGTAACAAATTTATTGTCCATGGGTTAATCAAGTTTCAATGATATTGTTATAAAATTAATTTCATTACCATGAGTTAATCATGTTTCAACTAGATTGTCATGGAACCCATTTCATTTCATAGGGTTAATAATGTTATTAAAGGAATAATAATTTTTGTCAATTGTTTTATGATGAAATGTAAGATATAAAAGAATTATTTGTGGTTCATGGACATTATTATAGAATGGTTCCATCCAAATACCATTGGGTGATCATGTTGTAGGTTATACAATGGGTATATCCGATAGCACAGTCTGCACCCTATAGAGCCTATAGGATTGGTGTGCTCTAAAAGCACTCAAATGAATTGGTTATTGATTCTGTTCTATAGTGAATGATATTTAACTCAGTTATATTTTCGTTCTATTTATAAGGTATTTCTAATTTTTATACAAATATGATTTCCCAAGATTCTATTGCATTTTTCAATAATTATGGGTTATAAATTTTTCCCCATGATTAAGATTGATATCAGATGTCTCGTGATTACTAATACTAAGTAATATTAAATTTGTAAAATCCATAGTACATGTTTTCATGTTTTATGATATAGGTATCGACACTAATAAATAATATTATGTTATACAAATTCTTGTTGATTATGTCAACATACTATTATTTTCTTCTAATTATCGCTGGTGAAATTAAATTTCAATTTCTTATATTTACCCATACTAGGAATATTAACTCACCCTTCTTATACTTCATTCTCCTATAGTTATAAATATTTATGTTGGTTGAAATATATCAATAATTGTATCATGTGGAAGATGACGATGACTTATTTTTAAATAATAAAATCTTTTCTAAGTGTTAGAAATGATCATTTTCATAAAAGGGTATTTGTTTTCTAAGAGTTTTTTCTATTTTCAAAAAACACTAAACCTATGAAATTCAATTAGAATATAACAGAATACAATTTTTCTTTTTTGATGATGTATGTTTTAGATCGAAAATTTTGATTAACCATCAGTGGTATTAGATACATAAATTTCACGATTATTATTTCATCATATGATCCATCAGTGCGACTTTAGTGACGATATATTTCATAAATACATTTGTCATATAATGTTTAGTGAAAGATATCCAATTTATACATATAATCCTCCAATATCTAAGATTACAAAATAATATGATCCCTGAACAATTAAATGGACATGTTCAATATCTAATGAAATATTTCAATCATTAGAGCCATAAAATTCCACATGATGGATAGTGAGAACAAATGGTATAAACAGAAACAAGAAATTCTCATGCTAGATCTTAAATGTTTTGTTATATAAGTCCTATTATCATAATTTCACCAAGATGTACACTAATTGATGTTCAATCCATGAAAACCAACATTCCCCTCTAAGTTGGTGACAAATATCATCAATCCTATTTAAATTATATTTCTTCTTAACAATATCCCAATTGAACTTATGAGATTCAAATGAAATACTAATAAATTCATATTACTTATTATTACAGAGAATATGAGAATCCAAGAATGCTACATTAGGATGAATAAAAAATATAGAGTTGGAAGTTGGATCCTTCATCGATGTCAAAGGCGTCGTAGGAGGAATGGCACATAATTTTTTCTGAGATCTGATTGATGGGACTAACACAACAATGCTAGATGGATACCCAATAGGGAGTGATGGTTTATTAGGAGAGAATTTAAATCATCTGTCTACTCAGATCAATGAATCCCTATAATTTCAACTAGAGGAAGAATAAATATATGGAGCCCTGATGACACTTATTACTGAGTGTGCTTTGAGTCAATAAAAGTTATCAGGTTCTTTTTATTGGGGCTCATGGGAAATCATTAAAGGGGACATCATAGCAATGATTCAAGACTTCATTTAGGGAGGAGTCCATCCTTGGGTTTCATGTGCTACTTCCCTAGTGTTGTTCTCTAAGATAAAAGATCCTTATTCCCTATCTCCTTCCCAATTCGTAATCCTATGAAACATTCTATAAAGTATTTTGTTGTGCATTGTTAACATGAGGCTATATTATTTTCTTCCCTAGTGAATCTCCCTTGATCATCATAGATTTTTTAGGCCAATCGATCCAAGGAGTGACGACTCTATCTAAAGAGATGATCGGGGACATCAACACTATGTCCCATGGGTTAAATATTATCATCATGCAGGCCTAGAGAAGGTCATATGATAGGATAGAAGGTGGGTTTATTAACAGGGTGTTGGTACATATGGGGATATCAACATGGGAATGTGATATATTCTATAGATGCTTGAGTTCCTATGGATTGGTGTATATTTATGGGTATATCCTATGGGGTTTAATGGCTACAAGATGTCTTCTCTAATATGATCCAATATCTCCTATTATAATTGTATTAGTTTAGGGTACTTTATGTGGAATGATAAACATAGGGATATAGAATGGAGACAACCTTCCCTATCAAAGGAAACAAATCCTTCTACTAGTTTTGCTTCTTATGTGGTCTTATTAATCCATTATCTTCATGAATGTACATAGAAGATCCATGTAGGGAATTATCATGATTCTCGATGAATACTACCACTCGAGTTGCCAATAAGTTAACAAATACAAATGAAATTTCAACATCTCGAACAAATTTGAGGCTAGGGGAGCTGTATATCATTAGAATAGGATGGGCATGCACTGTGGATAGATTCATTTAGAAAACCTTGGAACTCAAATTTCACCAGGCAGAATGTGCATTAGGGACTTTAATCATGTGATGAGCAGGATTTCAAGTTGTGTTATCAACTGGATGAATTATCATTTATCATTTGGGGGATGTATCACTTTGGATGATAGTGCCTTATCGGATATTTACGTCCATGAAGTAGCATCCACCGATGATCTAAAAGGGGATATAAAACCAATTGATAAAATAATGGTTGGCTTCATATAGGATCCTTCATCAGAGGGAAAAAGAAACTAGGTGTCTTTAAAAAAATGGCCAAGCCAATACATGTGGGAGGTATCAACATGGATATCATGGCTTCCATTATCAAATGTATGTATGAAAAACTGGTGTGGGAAATTATTGAAGGCTCCACATTGTAGGGTAAGACCATGTCTTGTAACTGGGGGGTAACGCAAGAAACCATCCAATGAATGGTTTTCCTCATGGGTCATTGATCTACTCCATCATCTCGAATATTCAACATTCACAATGGGTAGTAGGGGAGGGGAACATTCAGTTTTGGTTTGATAATTGGGTAGGCAAAGTGATATAGTATCTAGGATTCCCTTTACCTACAATATCCTTTAGGGAAGTGGGCCTCCACCCTGACCCTTTATCAATGGAATTGGATGAGAAGAAGAAAGAGGTCGTCATTTTTTTTATCAGAAACTTGGAGCTACATAAATGAATATTTACCCCTTCCCGAGAAACATTATTTTTAAGGAATGTCAAAAGATTTTATTTTTCCTCAGACTCAAACTGATAGATAGAGCATAGCGGTGTGAAGCAACAAGATTCCTTCCAAATAATTCGTTTTAATCTAGAACATTAGAAAACACGCCATTCCATCAGACAAAATTATTAAAAAAAAAGGTATAAGCATCACGTCATGTTTCCTTTTTGTAGAAGTAAAGGATTTAGGGTGATAAAAACATATTCTTTGATGGAGAATGGGCCCAAACGGTGTGGGTGTTCTTCAGAATGTTCATAGGATACTCTTTATAGGTATTCATTGACGAACCCTTCTAGGAAATATTGATTAAATAGATGAACCAAATGGTCATAGAAATAATGGATCATGATATTATCCTCAATGCAGGGTGATGGTGTATTTGGAAATAGAGGAAATATGAAAGATATTAGGGGCTTCCCTCTACAGGGCCTTCCATCATCATAATGACTCGGAGTTTGAAGGTGGACCTAGTTCTCTTTTTCAGAACCTAGAAAAAATATCCTTATCATAGGATGATTCATTTCGTCTCTATAGTGGACCATCCCCCATGAATCGAGTTCCAGGTCTAGTGGGTCTGGTGGTTTCCACTAGGGGATATCTTTAATATTAACACAGATGTTTCATGAAAAGAGGGCATTTCTCATGGAGTTGGGGTCGTCCGGGACCAAAGTGGGAGTTTGGTTTTCTCCATTAAGGCCAACTACCATAATAGTGCTAGAATTCACGCTAAGACCAATGCATTGTTGTCCAGGATCACCCAGATCATCCAGAAGAAAATCCATATATCCCATCTGGAGACTGATTCAAAGATCATACACAACTCCCTACATGGTAATGTTCTAACTCTATGGTCCATATCTTATATGATCATAAAATCTAGAGATCTTATCAACAATGATATTAAGGTCACTCACACCTAGAGTGAAGGAAATATAGTAGAAGATCATTTAGCCTCCCATTCTAATCACAAACATGATTTCACCTGCTCTCCCAAAATTTCACTCTTTAAAGCCGAGGGTGTTTCATTAATCCTATTGGATTCCCTTATCTTTTACTGCTTTGGGCCTCTTTATGCCTTGTTTGGTTTTCTTGCTTGTTCCTTTCTTCCATCAATAAAAATGGAGTTGATAATGATGAAGTTCCATCATCACAACAGGTGACATGCGATAAAACGGACCATAAATGATCATTCTTCCAAGGAGCAAGTCAATAGTAAATTGGACATCTATTTATGGTGTTGAAAATGATAAATCATCCAGAAATACCTCAACGTGTGAAAATAGAATATTATGATGTGAACTACAAAAAAGGATCAATGACATCCATAAACATTGCTAAAAACTAACACATTATTACCCGAGAAAAAAGAAACATCGGTCTCACCATTCCTGATCTAGAGTCTCACTCACTATGAAAAACATTGGTGACCCCATTATAATATTGAAACTAACCCTAAAAATGTTAATTTCCTATCTAGGCTATTATACTAATCCTCAAATTTGTGTAAAATTATCAGGTAAATTTTTTCAATATTAAGAAAAAAATACCCCACATAACCTTGTAGACATTTATCATCACTAAAAACATGGGACACTTGAAACCATATTAATAATTCATTCCATTATGAATTGAAATACACATAGAGATCTATGTATATTTAAAATGTATGCCCAACACATCAAATAATGCTTATGATATAAAAGAACTAGTTTCACCGGTAACAAACAAGGTTAACCCCTTATAATTTGAAATAAACACCATACATCTATGAGTATCTATAATTTCATTAGATTCTTAAAGTTTATAATTTGTCACAAAACTAAATTTGTTATTAACAACATGAACATCCACCAAGTCCTAATAATTAGGCCAGTAACCCTTGAAGGTATTGGTACACACATGAAAACCCTTAATGTCAGTGGATCCAAGCTTAATTAATTATGATAACCTTTTAAAATAAAAATTTAGGTAACTAGATAATCCACAATGATGACAAGACTTCATAGACTCTATAGAAGAATCCTTACTGTGACTACACAATCCACACTATTTGTAGAGGACTTACTACTTTGAAGAGGCCCCTAATATTTTCTCTAAGAGGAGCTAATCACCCTTGTTTTTCTTTTCTGGCTAGAAATTACTCCTTACATATAAATAGAACCAACTGAAGGACTAGAAAAACCTTTATTTCATGTGATGTATTCCTCGTCCAATTTTTTTGGACTACCACTGAAAATATTATTGGACACATTAGAATCAACAACAACTAAATATCTAGAAGCAATCCTGACTAAAACCATCATGCCTTTAGGTAATCATTTCTGAGAAGCACTGGTTCCAGATGCAACATCTCAGCAAATCGGGTGGAATACTCTATAACGTTATACTCTTTATTATTCATGGTTATAAATCTCCCAAAAATTAATGTATTTAGTTTCATAGGATAAATCAACTGATATATGGTTTTCATAAAATAATTTTAGATAAGGTCCTCCTTTTTTCATAGAATGTGTGATAGGGTCCCACAATATCATTCCTAGTCCCCTGAGAATATTTTATGTGAAAAATATTTAGATCCTTGGGAAGTTTTCAAAAAAAGTTGATGATCCCATGAAAATAATCAATACACTACACATGATCATTGGATCCCTTTTAACTAAGGAAGATGGTTGGATGTTTATTACTAATATTAGAGCTTTTTTCAATTTCTTTTCATAGGTCCCTAACACCCTCTTAACCATGAATATTAATGGAATAGTTTACAACTTCTATGATAGAAGGGGAAAAGGATTTTATTGATGAAAATTTCACACAGTATCCTCTTCTATATTTTAGATATCACTTTAAGGATGTATCTTTAAATAATCACATGCCAATAACTACTGAAAATTTTCATTAAATTCCAAAAATCATATCACAAACTTCATGAATTCATGCCAATGCCATAAAACAAATAGAATTTGATGAAATTTAGATTATCCTAGTGAAAATAGGAATCATAAAATGGGACAGGTCCTTTTGACTAAACCCCCATCTAGTTCATTAAAATGAGAATAAAAACATGTCACAAACTTAGTAAAAAAATTCCACCCATTAATGATAACTCGAGTTTATATAGTGAATTGAGCCACTAAAGATCCGTCCTACTAGGACTATCTGAATCCCTAGGGTCCTAAATTCTATATTGCCATGAAACCAAATAAATATTTGGTAGGTTTAACATAAATGAGTTTGAGCATCTCTCTGACACCATTATAAATTAACATACCAGATTCAACTATATAGTACATGAATTTTTCTCATCCCAATAGAAATACACAATATGATATAAGAAATATAAAATAAATAGTTATACTAAAGGGAATTATGAGATACATATCTATATAACCTAATAAAAACATTCTAAACCCTAAATTTGTTTCCATAAAAAATAAACAAGTACCCATTTGAGCAATCCTCGCCACCAATGAATCCCTCTATGAAGTCTATGATGACGAGAGGAACCAGAATGCTATATGATTTCCTTCCCCTAACCTGTATTCCAAAATAAAACATCTACGGCTTCCCAATGTCAAAAGTAAGGTGTTTGTAAAAATCCCAACAGGACACCAACACATAGACTATTCATGTTCTAACAACAATAATGCAGTAGTTCTTTCTATTAAAATGAAAATGGATTTAAACAAAAAATTCATAAATATAAAACTATTTGTAAATCATTCCCTTTGGTTTTAATAAAAACAATTTATATTAAAAAATCCCTGGATGTAATAATTACATGTGATAAAATATGAGTTCATATACGTAAACCATATAGTAACCAACAAAATATATATCCATGAAATAATCCACCTTGCAATACCATATGAAATAATATCATGTGAGAATGTGTGAGGAATAGACCATGAAAAAATACATCATGTAACAAATAACCATAAATGAAAAATAACTTCTTTTTGGATCCCAACCTATGGGGCTTTGTAATATGTGTAAAATAATATTAATATAGGAATATATTGGAACGAAATATTATCATTTCCCATTAATTTTAGATGACATCATAAAACATCTCGTGGCATTACACACACTATGAGTGACCAGTCTATTCTTGAAGAACTCATGGTTCCCAATTTGAGATGATTTTAAAAAATTATTAAAATATTTTTTAAGAAAATTATAAAAAATTTCAAAACAGAATCTATTTATCTTTTTTGTATAAAAACCGATTTCCAAACAAAAACCAAAATAAATGATTTTAATCAAACACTTGATGTGAAAAGATATTTTTTTATTGAAACCCACCATTATAAACAAGATTCTTCCAAGTTCACCCATTGAAACCAAATGAAAATAAATAAATTTCAATGAATTAACAAAATTAAATATACATGAATGCTCAGAAATTAACACAATAATCCCACTGAATAGAAACACCAATCATATGAAAATAGGTACAATTCTCTAGCTTCAATAATAAGGACCAGGGAAGAGTAGATTGGGCCATCGTAATCTTATGTCCATAAGAAACTCATAAATCCAATAACAGAACTCATTGATCCGGTATACACATCCCTAGTAGATTCAAAGAGAAAATAGTAGAATATATATAGTAAGGATCTATAGAGAAGATGGTAAACAAGATGAAGATGTATCATTAATTGAGATGATCTCCAAGAAATAATGAAATATACTAAGAATCCCAAGAGAAAATCATCTAGACTATTAGAGAATCATTATGTCTTGAAAATATTAGAATAGGGGTTTATTAGAGGTTATAAAATAATCAAATAGCTTTTTAAATATTGTTATTAAATACTATTCGCATGGTTTTCTGGGAAGGATATATTATTCGGAGTAAAAATACATAATAAATATGTTCTCTATATAGATCTCATATTTGTAATTCATGGTTCGTTAGAATGTATATCTTAACCATGTTCTAATATTGTATATATGATTATCCAAGGGGTTCATAGTTTTTATGTTTTATCCACATTATATTGAAAAACAATGAACTGCAATCTCATAGACCATGCAAGGCCACATGTTTTTCTAGGCCAAATGGGATAGTTTTACCTAGATGTTTTCCTAACCAGGTTTAGCTAAATGGTATCCCAAAATGTTAGAAGAACTCAGAAAAAAATGCTAACTAAGACCCAGCCACATCATGGTTCGAAAACGGATAAAAAATACCTGTAACAATGTAATGAAATGATACAAAAGTATTTGTTTTGTACATACGTATGAGGGATACATTGAATTGAATATGAACATGAGAAATATTTAGTGGAAGCTCCATGTGATAATCTTCCATCGCAAGATGATCATAAATTTAACATGGACTGATACATTAATGGATCAACATTTCCTTCTTCCATATATCATAACATTTTCTAAGTATATGTTCCTAAGAATTTATTTTAACAAATATTAAACTCATAATCTCACCATTTATTATCTGCATAACATTTTTGTTGAATTCAAGATGCTCTTATGTGCTGATAAATGGATCTAGACTTCTATAAAATTTTATTATCTAAATAATGTTAGGATATTTTCCCTTATTTAAATTTATCATATTATATTGTATTTTTTCACTTTCTACACTATATTTCATCATAATGCTCCATACGAATGCTTGAGTGAATTGTAGAATGAAATATGATATTGTAAGAAATTTACATAAAAGAAAGATATTTATTTTATACTCATTTTAAGTCAATAATGAAATATCTCAACTTGTCTTTTACAATTTCAATAGCCCTATCAGACTAAGAATGTATCTGTAGATGATAATAAGTTCTAAAAATGAACTATATATTCATATCTAGCTAAAGTGTTCAGCCTAACATTGATGAAAACCTTGAATCCAAGTCAAATATAATTGAATATTGTACTCTATGTAGCATTTACACTTAGTAAATATATGATCAAGATATATAGTCAGGTTATAAATATTCTATGATATAAATACATTGTGATGAATTTATAAGATGAAAAATTACAACCAAAAGGCATTATTCTCTATAGATAAATTGGGTAGTCTGACTAAAAAATCAATGGAAATGTTTTCCCATTTACTTTCTGGAAAAAGAAATAGACATTAAATCCCCTAAAAATTCAATCCCTAATACATAAATTTCTAACCTACCGAGAATCGATATACATGCTCTACATTATCCATTTTCTTGTTTTCACGTGATAATTACTCTTCCTTATATCTATATATATTTGTAATTACTAGATGAAAAGTGAATTGAAAACTATGAGCTTTATCCAAAAACCCCTTATAAATATATTGTGTTGATGGGACACATAGTTAGTTCCTAACTCGTATCAATCCTTCGCAATAATGGTTGAAAATAGGAAAATTCCTTACCTTCTTCTATAAAATTATATCATTTTTCTTCACAACATTAATCCTCACATGGAAGGATGGTTGAATATTTAATTGATAAATATTGGATCTATCCACTTTCCTTATAATTTTATGTTCCGTCATCTAAAAATAAAAATGTATTATATCTCTTTCAATATTCATCATGGATAAAAAATAATTGTACATATAACTCAAAGAATTGACCACCATTTTACCTTTTCTACGGTGGTAAATCAAAGATCATTTATGACATTAATAAATTACAACCACATTCTTTAAATCATATGAAAACATTATATGTGAGTATATACTTCAATATTTTATGATCCATAAATATGTCACACCATCCCCTAAAAATATATTTCCTTTAAATATTAAAAGAGATAATTATATTTACCACCTCTAGATCATGAGTCATTTGATTTTACTCATGTATTTCTAATTATCTTGTGGCATAAGAGATCACCATATTTTTATGCATGTGTACACATCCCAGTGCCTTCTTTGAGTAGTTATTATATATCATAAACCCTTATCCACTAAATCACCTTATAGTATAGGTTCACTAACTTTCCTTTAGTATTTCTATTTTATGTTTTCTTAATATTAATCATTGCATAATAACATATCATCATTTTGAGTGTGAATGGTGAGTATAATTCATAATTATATAAAATCTATAAAAAAATATAGGTATTATCGAGTTATCCAAAGACAACTACAGATATTGGTTATAGTGGTTAGCCTTTTACATTTCTCATTAACTTTCAACATTGATAGATCCACCCACATATCCTAAATTAAGATTATATGACCCAGAAATGAAACTTTTTGATACCAAAATTTAAACAAGGTAAATTTTTCATCAAAAATATCCTTCGCTATGATCATTAGAGAATTTACAAATTATCATTACAATATTCCATTATCTATGAATATGTCATAATTTCATATATAAATAATAACATAAACTAATTTTGGTAATATCTAATTAATATATTAATTAACTCCATGAAGATAATATGTGAATTAGTAACCCTATATATAATCACAATAAATTCATAATGTCAATTCCTCTTATAGAATGTTTTTTATTGTATATAATATTTTATAACTCTTAATTGATGATATCTAGAATGATGTTAAGTCCTAAAAAGGTATTAATATCCTCAAAAAGTATCATTAAAATCCTTGATTATGTGTAGAGGATGCTTGTTATTGATAGTGATGTTTTTATTTTTCTCTTAATCAATGTCAAATAAAAAAATCCTATATTTATTCTTAATAAAAATTATGGGTGCACTTCATGGTGACATAAAAAGAAATATAAATCATTTTTAAAAATTCTCCTAGAGTATTTTCATTAATTTAATCATTTCTAATTTTTCATTTCTATATGGCATCTTTGAAATTGATGTAGCACTATGTATACATACTATTGAAAACTCCACATCATGATTTGAAGGGAAAGTGGGAAACACATTCTAAATGAAATAAACAAAAACTTATATAATTGGAATTTCATCCTTAGCTAGATTGTCCCTAACCAAATTGACACAAATTCCCATTTTGGATATGAATGAAGACCCTCAGTATAAAACTCATTTGAATTGGATATTCATATTTATGCTCATAAGGACAAATGTTCACATGTTACTTATGAATAAGAAATTAGAATACCTTTATTTAAAACTGATATCGAATCTATAAAATGTACTCCAATCTATTATTAGAGTCATATAAATATCAATAAATAGGATAATATATTTATTTTCAAAAGTAATATTCCCAAAAACCACAAACAGAGTGTAAAAATAGACTCCCAAAATAATTGTAATATAATTATTATTATTCCCCACTAACTAAAAATCCTATTATTGAGGTGATAATTAGATTTATTTTTATAGTTAATTTTAAATATAGGAGTTGTAAGAGATATAATTAAATAGAAAATTAGTTATTTTAAACCGGATGATAAGTGTATATTTCGCCACATAATTCTCATAACCCAATTTGGAAAATGTTTTCACATGTGATTCATCTTTATCATACAGAATAAAAGAATATTAAGGTTAATCATCAAGGTAATCCCTGAAATTTATGATTTATATGGAATAATTATTATTCTCATTGTATTTGAAGCACTAGATTATGGGTGGTGCATTTGTGGGCATCTTCCATTCCTACATCGCATCTACTGACTTCTTTATCATATTTCATCATTCATGGAATTTATAAACATCATTTCAACATCTAAATAACCTCCCTATTTTATTTATGTTATTCCATGGATTTGTATAACCACATTTCTAGGATCTACATTACATGAATTTATATCCACAGTATAATTTATTTGTGTTTCTAAGAGACTCCATCTTCTTTTTACTATTAAAATCAGTGGAAATGTTGGAGCATTTAATTTCAATTTCTATATTGACTGAAAATTTAATGAATTATTTAAATCTACTAATTTATCTTAATAAAATTCATTAAAATACATAGAATTAAGAAACCAAGTAATTTTTTGATTTCACATTTGGGGATGATGATTAAAAAATAATCATACCTTGCATGTCTTGTAAAATTATCCACATATGTAAAAATATATTCAAAATTCTTAAAATTAATCTCAAGGAATTCCTTCTCCATTTTTATATATAATATATAGTAAATTACCTAATAAAATTCACTTGTTAAACTTATACCCATAAATAAATTTAGATTCATATTCTTGTGTCTTATTCTTAAATAAATTATAACATATACAATCTTCTAAAGAAAATAATAAATTTCTATGAAATATTTTTCATTCTCTTAGCATCGGATAATATAAAATATTCTCTAATTTGTGTTGATCAATTGATCATCCACTAGTGGATCGAAATAACGCATAAATGTTGTTTGATACTGAATCATAAATTACTCAACAGTGCATTATTAACTCTTCGGATTATTTGGAAGCTTGGGATGATTCATTTCCCGAGATAATTTGATTAGAATAGTAATAGGATTACACACTACAGATCTAATGGAATTTGATTTCTTAATTGTACAATCATAACAGTGTTCATCACATTCTTTATTAGAATGATGTCTTTTGGTTCCATACATTACCTATAACCAAATTGAAAAGTGTAAGAAACATGGTATATTAATATAAATGAGTTATCATATAATCTACAAATATAATTCATATGGTGTCTAAATCATGATAACATCATCTCAATCAAGGGAACTCTAAGTTAACCCTATGTTATCTGTGGTCATTATGAAAAAATAGAATTTTGTACTATAAATTAAATTACAACAAAGGTTTTCACCAATGTTTTCTAACTCTAATGTACAAATTTTACCCAAAACCCTACTATCATTCCAACTATATCAACCCACAAATTTCAGAAAAAAATATTCAATTTTTTTAGATGAGTAGTATATACAAAACATTAGGATTCATAGAAGAACCATAATATTTGAGTGTCTTTTGAGTCTGGACACATAGAAATTTTATTTATATAAATTATTCATCATTTATTATAATTACCTTTTCACATCATACCATTATTAACATAACCTAAATAAAAAAATTATCCACAACATTGGAAAATGAAATTTACGAAATGGTGATATCATATCCTCAATAATGGTAGAAATATGATATATCAATCAAAGCTAATATAAAGGGAATAGATAAATATATGAATATGATATAATGAAAAAATATTTTACTAAATCTTTCATGGACCTTAAATATTGAATAATACACTGTCAATTCAATAGAAATATATAATAAGAGTGATAGATCATCACAAATCAATCATGATCCATGAGATCAAATCATAATAAAAAATCTTCTCATAAAAGAAGGGCACCATAAAAAGAATAGAAACCATTTCATATGTCAATGCTAATCACTGATACTATCAAATCATATTGGATATGGTATCAAAAAAATATTTCATAAATTGTGATTGATTAGACATCACCACCTATTTTACATAGTAGATCGGGTATACCCATACATTTCCTATAATGGATCGTGCACATCAACTCACATACCATAATTTTATCAAGAGATATAAATCAGTACTCATTTAATTAAAAGGATTTATAATTATGTGCCCACAATTAAAATAAATAAATTTATACTAATGTTTAACACATGACCATAAAATATTAGTTATTTCATCAATGTATAGCTTATAGATAAGAAACAGGTTTCCAAAATATTTCATCATTTCCCATATAAAAAATCAGGGGAAATGAACATATTTCATGAAAATTGCATAATAATATTAATATAATATCCATATAAATAATGAGTACGGTATCGTTGGATCATATCCAAAAAAAGAATAATTAAAATCAAATGATGGTATCATAGATGAATCATTTATTTAAAAAGTCACTAGAATATATTTTAAATAAAACTAACATCTCAATCTCAAATCACATATTTAATATAAAAATATATTAAGAATATTATTGAAAAAATTTCATGGAAATTAAATATTGAAACATGAAAAGGAATAATCATATTGTTTATTGGTTATTACATAAGGATATTCTATTCATGTTTCAATCAATAAAACAAAAAAATTTACCATTGGTAGGAAGTACCTCATTTAAAAAATAGAAAAGAATATTATTTCTAATCCTTCTTTTAAAAAGTAAAAAATTGAAAAAATTATATAACAAACTATTGGAAAATATCATAATTCAATCCTAAAACATTTTATAAAACATGAATCCCTAAAAAAAATGTTTTATATCAAAATCTCATTTATAAATCCCATACCTCGAGTCATATATTTCATTATACACATTTTTCCATCCTATGTAGTAAATGTTTATTTATAATAAATATAATAAATATACATAATATATATATGAGACCATATATTATTTACCTACAGTATCTTATCAAATATTTATTAAAAAAAAGTATAAAAATACATGTTCCACGTGATAATAGCTTCTTATTTTATGAATATTTCGGTTCAGAAATCCCATTCCGTGTACTTTTATCATAGTTCAATCAACTACAGAGTCATAATATTTATATAGATATAATATATTTTCAATATTTATATCTTTATATTAATCTATATAATGTTGAAAAATAAAACTAAATCATATCATTCATTAAGAGGGAAGGTTGTACGTACACATCAACGTTGTTTCAACTTTTTAACACATAGAAATATATAGAGGGAAATATAAATTCACCTTTATATAATCATTATTATATTATATATCTCATATATATACATTAAATATATCTTAATCACCATCCACATGAAGTGGGAATGGAAAACAATCATGTCACATTATGGAGGTGGAAATCCATATGTGTGTAGAAGTGTTATTGTCATTTTCTAATGTATCGAAAAGTATGTATATAGATTTGAAATTATAATTATAAAATAATAATTAAAACAAAAATATAATATATAAAATTAAAACTCATCCTAAAAATGATCCAAGGAAAATGGATACAGAAAATGAATGGTATCATTTTGTGTCTGTTGTAGTCTACACAAACACATGAATAATTTTTTGGCACCCCTTTTGATGGAATAAATGGTGGATAATGATTGTTATGAATTCATAGTAAAAATTTATAATATTTATGATATTGTTTATATTAATTTATGATGAATAAGAAAATTTAAGGAGGTATAAGAATAAATAGTTTGAAATACGTTTTGTAAGACAATTCCATCTTTTTCGGTATGCCTCATTAACATCAATTTTTAATGAACCTTGTAATGTCCTTTTATGAAGACCATAACATCCAATTCATGAAAATGGGAGTTTAGAAAAAAAAAATTATAGTCTTTTGTGACATACATGTTTAAGGGGTTGTAAAAAGGGCTGAATGGGAGTCCTTTTATAAGGTAGTAAAAGGACAAAATTGGAATTATTAAAAATATTTAAATATAATTAATGTATTTCTCAAGTACAATTCTTCAAAATATACATGAATTAAAATAAAAGGATTATATCATTTAATATATCCAATAAAATGAAATAAATGAATGGTTTAAGTTAATTTAGAGACCCCATATCATAGTTTTAAAGATTTTTTACCCATTTATTCATTGCATATGTGAAAAATATTCACCATAGTTACTATTCATACTGAAAAAAATAGAAGGGAAATATTTACCGAATACTATCCTCATGATTAAAAATATATAATAAATTTAACGAGATTAAATTCATATAAGTGGGAGTATTTTTTTAAATTATTATTTAAAAACATAATAAAAAAAGTGCAAGAAAAACTGATTTATGATGTAAGAAAAGAATTATACTAAAATATGACATAAAGTTATAAAAACTAAATTAATTCAACTAATAATATTACTAATTAAAAAAATTTAATATTACAATTTTTTTAATAAAAGTTAACATTGTATATTCTTGCATTAAAAAGGTGTTTTCTAAAAAAATATGTTTTTATAATTTTCACTTAATGAATCATATTTTAGGAATATTATAAAAAGTCACACTATTATAAATTTTTAAAGGATTAATTCAAAAATTAAGATAAGGTTTTCAAATAACTTTTTTAAAACAGGTATAAATTAATTATATTATTTTATCATACAACTAAAGAGAAAACATTTTTTTGGAATAATATATTTTTTAAACATTGAAATTACATTACTAAAAATATATTTTTATTATCTAAAACAATTATAGAAATTTTTATAAAAAAATTTATAACAATTCCTTTCAAAAATTTATAAATGTGATGTCCTGACCTCGATGCCACACACCAGTTAACTAATCTAGTAAGTGATGTGTTCTTCTACATGCCTCACCCTACACTGGTGGCTACAGACAAGTACAGAGGGTCTAATATTTATAATGGGGAGACTATACCCTCATTATAATAGATGAAAATGGTAACAATCATGAATAACAATGTCATATAACCATAATAAGAATAATACCAATATAACATAATATCCCAAAAGAGGAAATATAATATCAATATTGAATAATAGATATTCCATGATATATTCCCTGACAAGGATCAAAATTAAAACTGAAAAGTAAAGACACTAAATACTCCCAAGCTGGTATCAAACCATATTTGGTCCCTTTATCCATTTTACATCCCAAATCATCCTTCTACCATAGAGAATTTTTAAATATCTTATCCTACAACCATGAAAATTATTTAGGGACTGCTTAGGCAGCTCAGGTATGGGGGTAGTTCAAATTAGTAGGTCACCACAAAAATTTTCTAAAAAAAATTCCTTTTCATAATAGTGTATGTAGTTTAGTAAAGAATATAATACAAGAAACATGGTAAATAGTTTACATTTATTTAATTTACTATTTATTTAACCACATAACAACCCTGGTTTCCAGAGGAAGCCCGAACCATATCATATATATGAAATATATTTTTAGCATTCAAATTTCATAATATATGATTCACATCCATTGTTATCACTCATCATTTACTGATTGAATTCCATTGTTAAAATTTATATTTTATAAAACATGACTGAATTTCATTGTTAATATTAATCATTTCTTAATTGAATTTCATTCATACCATTCATATTTCATATTACATGAATAAATTCAAATTTTAACATTCATCATTAATAATTGAATTCCCTTGTTACCAATCATAATTCATTTTTATTACCATATTCCACAATTATCATTCATCACTTCATAATTGAATGCCATTGTTACCATTCCAATATCATAATAAATGACTAAATTCCATTTTTTCCCATTAATATTTCATCTCACATTTGAATTCCATTTTTACAATTAGCCATTTCAAAAAATGTATCACATATATCACAATATTACATGTATAAAAAAGAACCGATTAATTTCTCCACCAATTAATTAATCAGCTATAAAAACTGTGTATTAAAATCATTCCTTTGATTAATTCAATAATTAGTTAATCACATATATATCATTAATTAATTCTAAAATTAATTAATAACTACAATTCCCTTATTTAATTAAATAATTAAATGGTACAATTCAATTATGTGAATTAATTCAAAAACTATTTAATCGCATCAACCAATTCAATAATATCAACAATTCCCATAAATTAATTCAAAAAAAATAAAATTAATTTCACCAATTCCACAATAATTATTATTCTTAATTAATTATTAAATTAACTAATGAAATTCACCATTCCATTAATCACAATGATCCATTAATTAATTAAATATTGAATTAATCCAATTTAATAATCATAACATTATATCTGTTATATAATTCACCAATTATCTAATCCAAATACAATGTCATAACATTACATCCTCTAATTATTTCACCAATTAATAAATTAAAATAAAAAATCATAAAATTACATCAATTTATTAATTCTCCAATTATTTTTTCACGTTATATCCATTAATTCATCCCATTATTAATTAATCTTATTAGATATATTCAATTACTTCACCAATTATATTTTCACATTAATTACATTATTTTTGTTCATAATTAATTAATCACATTCAATATCTTCAGATAAATTACAAATAAATTATTCACATCAATTCCATAATTAATAAATGACATTTTGTCCCATTAATTAGTTCACCATTAAATTGTACACATTTATTCCATTAATTAATTACATAATTAAATATTCACATTTGATCCATTTATTTAATTCATCCATTAGTTATCTCCATAAATCCTTATAATTAATTAAACTATAAATTAATTCCATTCATGCACTTCAATTAATTCACCCATTAATAGTTCACATCATTTTCATTTATTAATTCAATAATTAATTAATCACATTCTATAACATCAATTAATTCATCGATTAATCATTCTCATAAATTCTATTAATTAATTTCATAATTAATTAAACAAATTTAATCCATTTAATTAATTTACCCATTAATTATTCTTGTCAAGGATATTAATAACGTCCAAAATTAGTTAAACACAATCAATAACTTCAATTAAATTACCAATTAATTATTCTCATAAATTCTATTAAAAAATCCTAAAATTATTTTACCAAATTCAATCCCTTAAATTAATTCCCCAATTAATTATTCATATCAACACCACTAATTAATTACATAATAAATTAATCACATTAAAATTATTTAAATAAATCACCACTTAATTATTAATGTCAATTAAATTAATTAATTCCACAATTAATCAATCAAATTCAATTCCTTCTATTAATTAATAAAATATTTTTTCCTATTAATTCCATTTATTAATTAATCTATTAATTGATCACATTAAATTCTCTTCAATTAAATCACAAATTAATTATTATTTTAAATTATAATAATTAACTCAATTATTAATAAACCCAGCTCGATCAATTTCATAAACACATCAATCTCGCTAAATTAATTTAATAATTCATTAATAAAAAATATGAAATCTCATTATCCCCATAATTAATTATTCAGATTTCAATATTTCAATACTAAGATAATAAACTCATCAATTAATTATTCCAAAATACCAAATCTTCAATATCCTAAAAATTAATTCATCAATTAATTATCCCGAAATCAAATTCCCTTAATTTAATAATTCAACAAATTAATAAATTATTTTTTGGAAATACAATTTATAAAACAACCTGCTAAATTCCCCAATTAAATAATTTTAATAGATATCATATCTATTAGGTTTTAATTATATACTACCAACCTCAAGATTGATGATAAATGATTCCCAAGGGAAATCCCCATGTTGAGCAGAACAATGATGAAGAACGGGATCTTGATTCTATTTCTAGATCTATGATTTAAACATTTCAAGATCCAAAAAAACCTATATCTAGCTCGAGATACGACATTAAAAAAACTCACATTCACCACATACCCAGGTGGTGTAAATGATTGACCGAGAAAATTAATCGCTATGAACAAAGGTCAAGAGCCCTATTGAATTGTCTGAGTACCACAAAAATCAATATGAAACATTTAGGGATGAGGGGGTCGATTTAGAGTTAATATAGGAGTTAAAAAATTTTGAAGTAAATTTTTCAGTTTAATTTTAACCATGTAAACAGTATGTTGGGAATGGCACCAAGTTTTCCAAAATGTTCTTCCTAACTATACTCCACATCTGGGGGGTTCACAGTTTCTCTTTACAGGGTTCATGGTTTGAAAAAATACGCACCAGTGATGTGAATCCCATTTACCTAGGTTCATATAGTTTTTTGGACTTGGATGCATCGTTTGGGAAAACCACCCTCCAAACCTACAAAACCTATCCACCTTGAAAAAATTTCAATTTTCACCTAAAAAAATATACAAGATACAAGCCAAAATATGATACTCAAAACTAGACAAAATGGTACCTATAAAAAAATCCAGAGACATATCTAGATAAGGTTGGGTTCTTATAAACACGGAGATTATAATGGTGTAGTTTATTATTGTTCATCTACTCTACAGGATGTGTGTAACATAGGATACATAATAAATCATTTTTAATTAGTGATAACTGTAACATATCAGTGTGTTATAATTAATTACTATTATTTTTTTGGAGGAAAAACAAGTTATGAATAAAACTACTCCTCTAAATATGTATATGAATGTTTCATTGGGAATATTGACCCGTGATAAAATAAATCCAATGAATTCCTCTTTGGAGGATAAAAATTAAAGAAAATAATTAATACAATGACTAACGATTATCATGAATAGAAAATCTTGAAAAATTATTAGGGTATATGTTCAATAGAGGATTTAAATAATTGAGGTTATTTCATGATTTTTGTATTATATTCTTAAATACCTAGGATCTAATTTTATAATAATCTATCTATGAAAAACCAGAATTAAAAAAAATTATTGTTTCTAAAATAATTTAATAGTGTACATACTATCCTCAGTTAATAATATAAAAATTTTGGTTTTTATATAATAAAAGCACATTCCTAAAACATAATATCAGATGTTTCAATATAAAACAAAGAATAATTAATAATTTAATTCTCATGGGAATTATATTGATTGTAAATTACATCCAATATTTTTTGAGGTACTATAAGAGAATTAAATAATTTCATAAAAGAATAAATAACCCAATTTGGAAAATATTTACTAAAAATTGTTTTATTTATTTTAAAGAGTTAAATAATTTTTTTATCAATAAAAATAAATTTGAAATGGAATTATTTTTCAAAAATATAAAAAAAAATATGAATCTAATGAAAAAATTTAGAGTATTATTGGATCCCATAAAATCATAAAGGGAGTCAACAGATAAATTTTATTTATAGAATTTATGTTAGGGAAATATTTCTTATTTTGATCTGAATATTTGGAAGTATGATCTTGAAAAGAATTAAATAATTTTCCACATAATTGGATGAAATTATAATTTGTCATTTCATTAATGGATTTTATATTCCAAATAGGGAATTCAAGTTTGATATGTTGAGGTAACAGTCATGAATATAATTTCGCATTTTAATCCCTAAAATATTTTTCTATAATGTTCAATTGGGAGTTTATATTATAATAGTAAAATTATGACTTGATAAATCAATTAGTAAGTGTCAATATAAAATTTAGAATCTTATATTGTTCAATTATTCCAAAAATGTGTTATTTTAATAATAATAAAATTATCATATTTTGAAACTATATTACGTTATGTGAATATAATTACATTTGGTGGTGATGAATAGAAAATTTTCTGTGCATAAGATCGATCGTGTGATGCATACAATGGACCAAGTGATAATATGATCCACAATGGTAGATATACAAAAAATGAATCGAGAGAATATAGGATATAACCAAGTGACCAAAAGAAAAACAAATCGACAACACCCCAAAAAAATAATTGTATTTGTCTCATTACAAATCCCCGGATTGAACAAAATAAAAATTTTATGGACTACCCGAGAAACCATGGGAAGAAAAGGCCAACTAAAATTCACCCACAAGGGAATTATTAAATTTTAACAAGTTAAATAACTAAAAAATTTCCAGATTATTTTAACATGGTCATCAGTCTCATTTTGAAAATGTATATGACTGACTAAAAGTTCATGGTGATCAACTACATGTGCATGGTGATTTACAGTAAGTGTATGGCGATCGAATGTAAGCTCAATTAATGATTCTTAGGTAAAAGTGATTTATTGTAAAATTTATCAATGAAATTAAAAATCATATCAGTATCCATGAATGTTGATGTTTAACGATTTAAATCAATCATATATAAGGCTGTGTATTACATTATTATAATATTATATACATTATTCTGACCACCTATATATATATAATTAAATACCACTAAGAATAATTTTTTGGGTTTGTACATATTACCATTGTATGAGGATCACAAATCATGATTTTTAAAGGGCCTTTTGTATAGAAATATTTTACCTTTAAAAACATAAATTAATTGTGGCAAGGAGAATAAGAGCATTGAGATGTCATTACCTTTCACAAAAAAAAACTATGATAATATGCACTATTTTGAATGTTTTTGACCTGCTATTTTCATATGATCATAAATGAAACATTCATTAATACCTACAAATAATCATACATTAACATAAAATTAAATGAACACAATGATAATAAAATAATCACCGTCAACACAACATAATTACGTACAGTGTTATACAGAATTCGTTGCCTTCCAATACTCTGTTTTTCTTACTTTTGGGCTATGTGTGTTGCATATATTATCTTATTTTCTACTAGTTCCTTAACTAAAATACAAATCTATAAAAACTCTCTTTCTCCCTTCATTATATGTTTTCTGATATTCGACTGGGGAATAGGTTGTGTATCATATACATTATGTATAAAATTATTATCTTTTTATTATCCTCATAAAATTATAAAAGATAATCTTTATATAATGGAAGAAATATATAAATTTTATATATGAAACCAATGGAAAATTGTGTACTAGTTTACATATAATAATATAATAGGTTGAGTTTGACTTCTAAGTTGAACTAACATGGTCTCTGCTTCAGATTAAACCCTTTATTTTGTTCTTTTTTCTATTTTCCATATTTTCTATTACTCATTTTATTTAATATATATATATATATATATATATATATTTATATATTAAAAACATAATCCATTTGTAATTTTTTATTTCTATTATATATTTTTTTTATTCTAGTAAATCTATTTAAAAATCTACAAAATTTTAAAATCTATTTTTACTGAGTTGTTATTTAACTTCTAGTAATCATATTGAACGATCAAATTATAAAATTCTACTTTTTTAGTTAACTATGATTTATTTTAAAAATTTGGGGATTTAGTGTCTAAAATATTTTAAATTAAGAAATTTTAATTTGAAACTCAATTCACCCCCCTCATCAGTTTTCCATGGGTCCCATATTTTGTAATCAGAGTATATTTATTTCATTATTCTCAAATTTAAATGTGATAATATTTTTAATTAACCTGATATTTTGTTTTCAACTCACCTATTATTGAAGAAAATTCAAAAGGTTACACACCAAATATACCTCATTTGTTTAGTGTAAAAAATCCACAATGGGAAATGAACATAAAAATCTATCCTATGGAAATGGGTTTTTTAATTGGGGATCTATTGAAGATAAATATGGAAAATGAAAATGTTTAGAAATGAATGGATTTATTATATTAAAGTATTTTTTTAATCAATCTATAATGCCATGGATGATTTATTTCGTGATCTAGGTGACGAAAATTTGGTGTAACATATTCATGTGGTAATGTTTATGATTAATGGGATACCCACTTTTTATTACATGGTGGAACATAAATATATAGGTAATTTCATTAAATACATATATATTATGTATGACCCAATAATAATTAAATTGGAAAAATAGAATTTTAATAAGTAATTTATTTAAAAATAAATCATAAACACTAACACTACTAATTGAATAAAATGATAGAAAAAAAACTCAAATAAATAAGAATGAAATATGTCTACCAAATCGATTGACCAACATTGTAGTCTCTATCCAACAATCTTGCAACATCAAAAAAACAACCTAGAAATGAACTTATTTTAAATAACATGATGTAAGAAGAACACTTTAAAGTAAAAAAAGAATAATAAGATCCAAAATGATAATATGTTCTTTTTAAAACATCAAAAACAAATGTATAATATGTTTTGAATACGAAAATATAAGTGTATGTGAAGGAGACACTGAAACTGATGAATGAATGGATCATCATTCTAGAAGGATTACCATGTTATAAAAAAGGATGAATTTTATCCTAAATTATAACTACAATGGAAAATAGAAAAATAAAGGGAATTATATGAAATATACAAAAAGGATGATTCATCTAATGAGATCACATTTTATAAATCAATAATAAATGAACACGTAAAGATTCATTATTTGAAGATTAAATATAAAAATAGATATAAGTAAAATGAAAAATGATGAAAAAAAAAGAAATTAATGCTACTTGGTGAGCTTATGAGGACAGATCAGGTGAATCATATTCATACCAAAAATATATTAAAGAAATTGAAAAAATATTATTTATGGATACTTCTTCTGAGGAAAATTTGATTTCTTCTGATATTCCTGTTGATTATAAAATTTCAACTAAAAAATGTATTATGCTATTAAAGAAGATACCCTGAATGTGATAAATATAAAATAAAAAAATAGAAATAATATCATTTGATATTAACTTTTGTAAATATATTTTATTATCATTGAAAAAATAAATTGATAAAAACTAAAATATAATAATAATTATAAAATATTAAATAAAATTTAAAATGAAAAATTGTTGTTTTTTCTAGAATAAATGAAATGTTTTGGTAATGTTTTGGAATTTAGGGGATACCTAAACCAATATCTGTTTATTATTGTCAACATAGAAATTATAATAATTTATATAAAAATATTTTTTCCTTATTCTATAAAAATGGCTCTATTTCATAAAAATATTAATTGTTTTTGAAATTGTTCGAGTAATTTTGGACATAAAAATTATTTTCTTTATGCATGTATTAAATCATTTTTAAATAATCTAATAAAATAAATTTTTATTCCAAAATCATTTAGTTTTAAACTTTATGCTCACAAATAGATCTAGGTACTAAAATTGATATGTACATAGTTTATTATAGAATGTTTATTAAAGAGATCATTTAATAATTTGAGGAATCTTGATAGTGGATGTTCTAGAAAAATGACTAATTACTATTAATTCTCTAAAAACCTTATAAATGTGTATTGTAGATATTCATATTTTTGTGAAAATGAGTATGGAAAAATAATAAGACATTGAAAAATTAGTAACATTGAGTCTAACATTATTTCCAAAGTGTTATTTCTTTATTGTTTAAAATATAAGCTAATTTTAATTTCTTGATTATGAAATTATAAATTAAATTTTGATTTTTAGTACAATTATTGAAATATTTTTTATTCTAAGGATTCTTTAAAATTTACGAAAATTATAAATATTTTTTTTAAGTTTATTTTTGATAATTCATTTTCTCAATATGTTCCATATTTGAGTTTATTTCAAATATAATGGAATATTTAGTCATAGAAATATATTGTAACATAGAAATCTTACTAGGAAATGTCTATTCAAAGATCAAAATAATATTGATTTTACTAAAAAAAGTAGACAATACTAGTAAAAAGGAAAAGTAACAAAAAATATTCATACCATAGAAGTATGTATCTACCCTTAAACCACTTGAAAGGGTTCATATTGATTTATCAGTAAAATCTATAATTTCTAGTTTTTTAGGAAAACATTATTCTTATGTTACATATAATCAGTATTAAAGTTATACATTCTGGTTTTTCCTGGATCATAAATGTAATGATCCTTCATATTCTTCTAATTATAGAATATTTATAAGAAATATTAGTGAACATACCATAATGAACTTGATAAATGATCTTGGTAATGTATATTAGAATCATTAATTTTAATCTCTCTTTTAGAATCATGGATGTAATATTGATTTATATACACCTCAAACACCTTACCCAAATGGTGTTATTGAATAAATAAATTGGATACTTATAGAAATCTCTAGAACAATGCTTAGTGAATATGACACCCTTTTCAGTTTATGTGATGAAGCTGCTAACACAGATTGCTATGTGACAAATAGAATTTCTATAAATCCATTATTGAAAAATAATACATATAAAATATAGAAATCTAGAAAACCCAAATTTATTTACTTTATATATTTTGGTTCTAGTGTATATATTCATAATAAATAGAATGTATAAATAAATTCATCAAATATATATGAAGGAATATACTTTTGTAAAGGAACCACAAATAATGTTTATATAGTCTTTAAAAAGAAATCAATGTTGTGAAAGAAAATAATAATTTATCTTTTGATGTGCCAAATCCAGCTAATCTTTAGCCTAATTTATTATATTTTTAGGGTAATAAGTCAAATATGAATAGAAAAAATATCCTTAAATTGTGTAATTTTTTTTTCTTATTTTTATATTAATCACCTTTTACATATCATTGGTCTCTTTCAAAAAGTTTAAAGTGAAATGAATTACTATGTACTTATATCCATGTAACAATTTTAATCCTTAATGACCATAAATTAGATGTTATAGTTAGACATCTAAAAACATTTACTAAAACTAGAGAATTTCTATGAAACCAAATGATTGATAAGCATTCATGCCATAAAATGAACCCAAAAAATCAATGTTGTAATCAATGATAAAAATTGGGTAAAAAATTAATAATTAATTAAAAAATGTCAAATGGAATAATTTCAGTGCATTAGTAGTTATACCTAAATACTACCTAACTATTCACACTAAGTGGGTGTATAGAATGAAGGGTTATTATTGTGAACCAATCATTAGAATCAAATCTTGATTGGTTACACAATAATAATTTTAGGAAGAAGTAATTGAGTGTTTATTTTTTAAACAACCTCTTGTATTTAAAAAACCTCATTTTTCCATTCAATTTTTTAATTAAAACAATTTTAATTTTTATTAAAAGAAGATCCAAAATCATAGTATGATGTAGTTAGTAATTATTATTTGTTAAATGGCTTTAGAGAAGGTGTTTCCTTCCATAACATGTATAAAAAAATAATTTCAATGAATTCATTTAGTTAATATATATATATATATTAGTGTATTTTTATCATAAATGAATCCTTTATTAGATTATTAAAAATTATGAAAAATTAATTTTAAATTTGATTAATGTGTGATTTAAAACACATTCATTGATTGTGATTTTTTTAAAAGGTTGGAATATCTTCAAATGCATGTAAATACAAAATGAATCATTAAATACGTTTGGGAATAGATAGAAACAAATACACTGATTCTCCAATGTGTACATGTCACATCCAATTCTTTATGATTTTTATTATGATCATATTCATTGGAAATATCAGAATTTTTATAGAGTTCCAAGTTTGACTGAGGTTAAATTATGAATCATTCCTTTTCAATATTTTTTCTAGGGTTTGGCCCTTGTATTGTTTGGGATGTTTTAAAAAAATATGGAATATTTTCCATGAAAAGGCTCTGCACATAGTTTGGTGCACAGTACAATAAACCATGAGAACGAAACTAGAAAAATGTGTGGATGTTATAAAACCTACCTCATTGTACGTTAATGGGTCTGCGGTCCCTTATGAGCAGCTATGGGGTCTCTCTTATTTCTACCACATGGTTTGGCATAATGTTTTATAAACTAAATGGAATATTACCATGCAAGGATGCCCAAAATTTTAAAACAGCACATTCCCTAATCTACCCCCTCTGGATTCAAATCTACCCAAAATGTGCTTTTCTAGGTTCGTACAGACATTGGGAGGCCTCTCCCATTATCTCCAATCATATATTCATGCTTCTTTGAGGTAGATCTATAAATACCTTGAGGGGGAAAGATTCTCAAGGTATTTTTCTTCCCCTTTCTCCTCCCTCTTTCTCCTTCTTTAATTTCATTAATGGTTTCCCCCTCTCCCATTTTCATGATAATCCAAGAGTTCTATTTTTCTATGAATTTTATATGATTTTTGGTTTTTATAGCTATTCTTCATAGATATAGGGTTTTAGAGCACTCATGGAGTGATTTGGATGTGCATTACCATTCTACCATTGAGTTGAGGTAGGATTCCTATAAAGTTGGATTTATAATTTTAGATTCACTTATCTAATTCTTTTTCCAAAACTTTTGATTATTAAATATTGATTTATGATCCTTGGTTTAATTATTTTGTGGGAAATATCACAGGTTACACATTGTTTTGTGATAAATTGTGTTATTTCGATAAAAATGTACACACCAATTGATTGATCAAATGTTCGATTAACATTCCCCAGTGGTTTGTGATATTAAAAACGTGTTTTAGAAATGTAAATAAATTTTTTCCATGAAAATTAGTGTTCTATTTATTTAGTGTTATGTAGATTTTTTTGAAAAATATTCCCAGCATAGTGTGGGATTATTTAACTAGATTGATTTTAAGGGTTAATTGTGATATAAAATGATTTTTTTGTATTTATAAATGTATTATAATCATGATAAATGATATTTTGGGGTCTTTATATGGTTTACCATGTTGTTTTGGTATTAATATAGAGATGAGTATTGGCATTTAAATTTTTTTTTTGGTAGGATGTTCATTTGAATGGCCTAGTTGGAATATTTATAAAAATGTGTTGTGAATTGAATATGTAATATGTATTTTTTAAAGAGAGTTTAAAAAAAATTATGAGGAAAATGGTGTGTTTTCACCTCTTTATTAATAGTGTGTTTAGTATTGTTGATATGTTTTGATTTGGTAAAATGCATAAAGGAATGTTTGGAAACATTGTGAAAAAGTTGCTAGGGTTTGTTATGAAAAAATATATTAGATGTTTATCATTCTTTTATTATGTATATAATTGATGGGAAGTCATCCCTTTGGGGTCCTTTGGATCTATTATCAGAGTGCCTCGGGTTAGATTCATTATGCTCTGTTTATTCTCTGGCATGAGATCGGCCCTTGGGGGGGGCTCAAGGTGATTCATGTTGTTGATTTATTATTATATAATATTGGGATTGAATTCTCATCTGGAATTAGATGGATCACCCCCATTATACACATGAGACATGGGAACACATCATATTGATAGAATTTTCCTAAAATGATTATTTCATTTGTAGTTGACATGTTGACCAATGGCCCATTGTAGGTGGACATAGTTGGGTTTATTGCCAGTGAATTTTCCTTCAATATTCTTTGAGTTAGGGTGGTTGATCATATAGATTAGTTTTTAATTCTTCATTTGTGGAAATCTACCATGGATGTGGTTTCATGTATTATTATCTTCTGAATTATACATGATCACTTGGGTTCACCTATGTCTATTGGTTCTTAGTTTATTATAGTAATAAATCTGATATTTGTTTGTATATTCATATTTGTATTGTTATGTAATAATTTTTGTTTCTTATTGGGTAGGGTTTTTTTGAGTAGTAATGTATTGTTTTCTAGATGTTTCTGAAGAATATTTTTAAATAAGAATTTATTTTATTTTTTCCCCTTCCAATGATAAAGAAAACATCCCTTGTATTTCTAAAATGTTTATGATAGACAAATAGAATGAATTTGGTTTTGTAAATTAATATGGAAAATGTGTCATAGATTGTTTTTAAGAAAAATGTGTAGATAAGAATACTCTAATATATTTTATTTCAAACATGGAATTTTTGTTTCCATTATTCTAAAGGAGGTGAATTGGAAATAGATTATTGGGTTGTCATGTTCATTTATAATACTCATACCAATATTTATTTTATGTTTTTAGCACTTTGTGAATGTTTTCGATTCATTTTGGCACCTCGGAAGACATTTGATCTTATGTTGGAGAGAGATCCACAAGGTCACATGAAAATGGTGTGGTCGTCCGGTTTCATTGGTCTAGTTTTTATATTTTATTGTTTATTTTTTCAGATTCTGTATAAATTATATTCAGTTCAGTTTCATTTCCATATATTTTTCTTCTTTTGCATCTTCTACTGTTTAGTATTCATTTTTTAATTTAAAGAAATCATTCTCTTATTGTACTCTGTATATTCTTAAGACTATTTGATAGGTCATGGGGATTGGGAACACCCCTGGTCCATGTCACGGATTAGTTGAGGTAACTGGTTCATGGTTGACCTATGTTGGTTTGTGGAAGTACAAGTTATATTCTAATTCAAGATTAAATTGGAATGAACAAATTTCCAACGACATACTAATGTATAATTATAATAAAATTATACTTAACATCATTCCATCCTTATATTAGGACTTGTTAGTGAGTGTGTGCACATTTTCATGAAAACCCTACATAATAACACTTAAATTAAATTAAATGGATTTTAAATACTACAATAATGCAACAATGTTTATACCATTATAACCTAAAGGACATGGATTTGAATTAAAATGTTATTCAAATGTCTATTTTTTTGTTAAGACATAGATAGAAAGATGGAAATGGATTTGGGATAGAAGAACGCGAATCATGTGCCATCTTATTTTCAAATCATTTCGACCATTACGTCCCCCTCAGCCTAGATAGAGGTTCCCCTCTCGGCCCCAGCTCCATCTAATCTCAGGAATTCCTCATCGGTTCCTCCCTCATCATTCCCTTGGGATACTGACTGGCCTTTGCATAGGAGGGAAAAATCTTCAGCTCTTTCTCCCATGGTTACTTTCGCTCATCCTTTCTTTCACGATGCCTTGTGCGGATCATCATCAATTTCCGACCATCCTTGTTTCCTTTTGGTCTCTCCAGGGATACCTCAGTCGTCATGCACTGGATCATGGGTCGGTAGGGAATTTCCTGGATTTGCCTTTACAGAGGCTTCATCTTGTTTTCAATTCACCCTTATTGCTCGTTTGTTTGATGCCACATGCCCCCTTGTTGTCTTTCATCACTGTGAGGATTATTGGGGGCTCCGGGATCTGGGCTCACGAAATGATCTTTGTCCTCCACAGGCAATCCTTATTCATAGTCCACACATCGAAGGAGGATTTCATTTAGGCCTGGTGCTAGGCATCACATTCGTGGGGGATATGGAAATTTATCTTGTTTATGTGGTGGATGGAACCCCATCGGGGGAAGGAGAGTCCTTCTTTAGTGGTGTGTGTCAGCCTCCTATGGCTTCCACTTAATTTCTAGAACAAAGGCTCTCTTTTGGATATTGTCAAATCCCTTGGTGGTTTCTTGGGCTCTGATCCTGAGACTAGCCATTGTATGGAGGTTCATGTGGCCCGTATTTGCAAGGAGCTGGACCATTCTCTTCCAGTTCCGGGAAATATTGATCTTCGGATGACAAATTACTTTTCTTGGGTTCAAGATATTGTTTATCCGGTGTTTCCATGTTTCTGTTCCCATTTACTTCTTCAATGCCATGGTGTGCTTGCATGTCATCATCGCCATTAGGATGGGAGTTGATGCCATGCACCGGGAGTTAAACCCATGGGTTCTTAGTTCGACCCTGTCATCTGGGACCTAGTAGGTACACCAACTGAGGAGGAAAATGCTTCTATTAAAGGCCCTATTCCTGAATCAGGGGGACACTAATCATGGGATGGATTCTACACCAGCTGTGGAGGTTGGCTTATAACCTTTCTAAGATATAGTTCCCTTCATTCCATAGTGCTTGCCTCTTGTTTTGGAGGGCTACCTCCCCTAATGCTCTCGCATATCATTGGCACTCTAAGTATACTCTTGAAGATTATACACCTACCACAGGGTTGCCTTTAAGGGGATGAGAGGCCCCTGGAGTTGGTTTCTCTAGGATATACCTTTGATGGCTCCATTTCTACTGTAGTCGCTACTCCCCCTTCATCTCCTTCTTCAGAATAGCTTGTGGATAGAGGCTGGAAGTGGAAGTCTACCTCCAAGATGTGATCTAGGGGTAGGTGTCTATATCAATTTCAAGGAATTAGGTCTCCTACAATGGTAATTTTTTAAAACATCACAGTAATATGCACTAGATCACAATCCAAAAATATTAAAGGGTGGGTGGCATCCCACTTTGAGAAGGCCACAGACTCTGGGTTCAATCTCAGGATCTTATTTTCCTAATGATACCTATGATCATTTAGAATTCCATAAGCTTTCAAGGCCACATCAAAACCATCTTTTTGGCTTTAGAGATTCCCGGACACAATGTCTCATTGGTGGATGTCCTTGAGCATAAGTAGCAAGAAAGAAGAATCAGATATTTTTCTAGGAAAATGAAAATGCAAGGACACATGCATAAAAATCCATCAAATAAACATATCTATATTTTCTAGCGCATGAGTGCTTCAATTTATTTGGTTTAGGTGGGGGAGTATTTTATCATGATTATGGTTAGCCACGATTTTCACTATTTTTATTTCACCTGCATCTATGGAAGATGTGATTCCCAGGAATGGGAGATTCAATGGACTGATCTTAATGCTTTCAATAATGGTGTCCTTCTAGAGTTCACGGGAGGGGATTTTAATGTTGTGGTTCGCCCGAGAGTGGTTAAGGGAATAGGAACATTCAATGTGAAATCTAGACTTGATTTCTCTTAATTCTTGGTGGGCATGGATCTCATAGACATTGGGTATTTCCGAAATCAGTTTACTTGGTGTAATAATCAACGGGGGGTTCACAGGTCATAGAGCCATCTAGATAGATGTGTGGCCAACATGCATGAAGTCTCAGAGTACGCTAACACCTGGGTGGTGAATTTATCATGTGTAATATAAAACCACTCCCCACATCTGATTACATTATATTCTTGGAATGACCAACATGCCCACTTCCATTCATTCAACAATTGTCTCTCAGTACTAAGTATAATGTTTTGGTGTTTGGTTCCTGTAATGGCCCTTCTATGGAGTCCTCGTGGTATGAATTTTATAATAATCATCTATGGCATAATCCTCCTCTATAGCTTTGCGCAAATAATTTTTCTGTGACTGATAAAAAGATAGAGGGTGTTCTGCATGAATTCGATCAAATAGAAAAGGCTATAGAGTAGAATTGGGATGATATATTATTTGAGGATATATTTTGTTGGAAAGAGCTTCTACTGGAACTACTTTTGAGAGAAGAGTTCTAGGTTTGGGAAGAGGCAAGAATCCAATGGCATACGAAATGTGATCAGAATAAGACATTTTTTCCTAAATGTATGATGGATAGAGAATATAGGATAAACAAAAAATTTAATTGGAGGGTGGTTCCTGTTCTAATGATAGGGAGGTGGTTGGGGAGATGGCTAGTTCAAATTCTATTGATTTTCATGTAGGTTTCAATGCTCTACAACTGAGTTTGTATCAGGGAGATAATAAAGGGGTATTTTGGAGTCATCCATTATATTTGTTCTATGTAGTATATTGTGGCCCTGGGAACCATCCCTCAAGAGTATAAAATCTGTAAGGCCATGTTGAGTTTGAATCTTAACAGCATGGTGGGACCATACACGTTCTATGGAGCTATCAATAGTGCCTCACAGGTGCTGGTGAATGATGATTTTATCGAAGCTTCCAAAGTATTTGGGGGGGGGGGTACTTTACCTCTTGTTTCTTGCACTATCAAGATTTTTCATATTCCCGTGATCAAGACACCAACTTATATTGGGTATTTTCACCCGATGGGCATGTGCAGTGTACTGTATAAGATCATTTCAAGCATTAATAATGCACATATATTCGTCTGCCTCCCCAACTAGATAACCCTAGAAAATCATGGCTTTGTGATGCGGTGGTCCACTGAGGGGAAATTGATTTGGCTCTGAAGCTTATCAGATATATTAACTTCAAAACACGGGGATATAATATGGAGATCACTGTTGATATGAGAAAGACATATGACTAAGTGGAGTGGAGCTTCATCATCTGAGTTCTAGAATGTATGGGGATGTATTCATTGGATATAGATTTCCTGTTTTGGTTCTTTAGTTTTACCTGATTGTCGATTACGTTCATGTGTAAATCCTTTGGCTTCATTAAATAAATGTGTGGTATTTGACAATGAGATCCTATATCCCCAATAATTTTTATATTCAAGTAGGATATTCTTAGTCGGGTCCTTCATAGCAGAACTAGAAGTGGTTTGATCACTCCATATCTGAGAAAGATGTGACTTACTACAGTTTCTCAGCTCATGTTCACAGATGATTCCATTATTTTCATTAACGCTTCATGCAGGTCTATTTGGGGGGCTGAAGAAATCATGGAGGAATACAAATACTAAAGTAGACTTGTTATAAACATGTCGAAGAGAAGCTTCTTTATTTCTAATAGATGCTCTGCTAGCCATTCCATCATAGGGACTCATTTTTGGGCATGCAGTGAAACGATTTTCCCATATTTTATCTGGGAGATCATCTTTCATCGAAGAGGATGCATATCTGTGACCTTGATCCATTTTTTTTGTAGAATTATGGAGAGGATCCTCATCTGTAAGAAATGGTATCTGTCTTTTTTGGGGGCAGACTGTGCTCATTAAAAGAATGCTCGTGGCCACTCCTCGTCATGATATTTTGGTTGTCAATGTCGCTAAAGGTGAAATCCGTAACATAGATATAATTCATTTGGGTGTTAAATGGGACCTAATATCCTGAGGTAGAAGACGCTAGTCATCTTTCCATAAGATAGAGAGGCCTATCAGTGATGGGTATATGAACATGCAGAGTCTTAGTGATACAACTGCATTATTGCATGCCAAACAGGTCTAGGAGGTGCTAAAATGACATACAACATAGGGATAAATTATCCAAGAATGTTATGTGGGGAAATGGGATTCTCATCATGACCATGACGCTCCAATATAGAGTGAGATAGGTCCCATTGTTTCCTCCCTCAAACCTCACTATCACTAGACCGTTGGGACATGAGGTGTATCGTTATGGAAAGACAACTTGTGTGGGGTATTCTAAGGTTCCCTAGATTCCCTTATACCAATATAACTTTTAGGGAGGTCAGCCTTCACATGTAGTTCAATTTGGCCATGCTGGATAGTGGCCAACTAGAAATTTTCCTGCTCAATTTGTTAACAATGGAACTAGATATGTTTTTGTTCTTTCCATCTTCTTCTTGTGATTTCACAAATAAGGATTATCGGCAGATATCATTCATGCAGTTTGTATTGGATGAGTGGAATGAGGTTCTTTGGTGTAGGATTATCCCCACAAAATTTAATTTTCTTACTTGGTAGTTCTAGCATAGAGCAGTTCCCATCTATGAGAATATAAAATTGTTCGAGGTGAGTATAGCATCCAGGTGCGTTTATTATAGGGGGTATAATGGGGAAATTGTGAATCATATGTTATTATATGGGGCTGGGTGAAAGAGTTGTGGATTTTATTTAGAGAACTCACAACGCTCTCCATTCCTAATATGGACGAGATTCATTTCATTGTTTTTTGGATCCATTGCATGGGGAAGGAGGGACCCGAACGAAGTGTGCACACCTTAGTCTTTCAGGAAAGTTGTTGGTTCTTGTGGCAGGCATAGAACAAGAAGAGGCATGAAGAGGTGGGTCTACTAGTCATTTTATTATCAACAGAACTAAAACTCTACTACTGGATATAGTTTGGACTCTCTATTTTTGGGGCGGGAGGTCCCCACTCTATAGTAGCTTAGCTAGGATATCCAAGGTACTTCTTCTGGAATGAACATATCTTTTGGTACTGGGTCCATTGGCATCCTCACACTCAGGGCCTCAAATTAAAAACTGATTGTTCATGTTCCAATGGTGTCATGCACGAGGGCGAGGGATTGTCTTTTTTATCCATGGCTCGGTCATTATGGACTTCTCTATCTAGTTAGGCCAGCGCATGTCATTGTTGGAGGAGTCGATGTCTCTATTGGCAAGCCCTACATCTTGTAAACAGATGAGTTTTGATCTCATGGAAGTTGGAACATACTCAAAGATGGTTTACAAATTAATCAAAGTGCTTGGTGTCACTCCATGGTCAATTGAATATATTATTAATAAATGGCGTGGCTCCAAGGGAAACTTCACCAATGTGACTCATACATGGAGGGAGGGGAATGGGGCAGTGGAATACATAGCCTTTCTTAACAATCCAGGCTCAGAGATCCTAGTTTTCTATAACCATAAAACATTGATGTCTACAGAGATAAATATCATTAAAGGGGATGCTCTTATTCTCCAACATTTTAGACACCCATAGTTGTGTTTTTTCTTTATTTTCGGACCCTGTATGTACTTATTCTGTCTCTTTAATAAAAAATTTAAATGATGATGATAGATAGATAGATAGATAGAGAACCAATGGAACATTTCATCATTTGGATAAGACTCTAGATTCATGGGGTTGTATGAAAATATAATTTGGTTGCATTTTCTAGTATTGATGAAGAATATATATATATAATTAGTTGCTTTTAATAGATAATATGGTTCAATACCACTTTATTCGATTATGGATATCAATTAAAACTTGTCCCAATAAATTTTGATACTAAAATCCCAATAAATATATCTATTTTTTGTATCATTAAGGGAAAATTGTGATTATAGTAGACATCAATTTTTGAGAGAACATTTTAAAACGGGTGATATTACTCTTGAATTCATTAGTAAAGAACATAAACATCCAGAAATTATTACAAATCCATATAATATTTAGATAATGAATTCTATCAAATATGGAATAGATATTATTATAAAAATAATTTTATCTAGATTATTTTAATGGTAGCTTACTTTAAATATTTTAATAATAATATATCAATTCTACCTGTATAGAGGGTTCTCTTATGTCATTTTATTTTAAAATATTTCATAATGGAATATAATTATATTAAATATTATTTATTAATTAATTTTTTTACCGTAAAAGTTGATCAAAAATTGAATGAAATGTCATATCACAATTGGAATTGTTATACTTCCATCAAACCTAATCCAAATCCTCTATTAGAACCCACTTTTTTTTACCATTCATCGAATATCTATATTAATTAATCACGAATCTCTATTAGATTAGATAAAATATAGAGTTATTTTGCATATGATACTCAAAATCAACTAAAATATCAATGTATAGTTTGAGAAAATATAAGACATTTGTAAATCCAAATCACATTTATCATAATGTATTATATGAAATAGAAGTCTATGTTGAAGGGTTTCGAACTAGTGATTACTTACATTAGAGATTAATTATTCACTTAATCTATATTTCTTTGTACATACATGAAAATAAACCCCATTATTTTTACAATGTAAACAAGTTTTACCTAAATTTTTTTTTTAAATTTAGAGATCATGATAGTGTGATTAAGAAAATTATTTATGGTAAATAGAGTAAGATCACTTCAAAATATTGGGAAAATTTATAAGAATCCCATATCATGGTGAATTCAATGCGTAAAAATATCCATACCCAATTAAAAATCCCCATTTTGATATTAGAAAAGTAATGAAAAAATTTATTGTTGATGGATGTTGTTAAAGATATGTTTCAAATGATCTATGAGTAGAATTTATGTTATTAATGAAATTTATTTAGCACTATATCTACCCAAGAAAAGGATATTATAGCTCTACACGATATCAAGATTTATTTCTATATCAAATTTTTTGCAATATATAGATAATAAAAAACATATTTTAATTAATAAAATTAATGATTTAACCAAAATATCTTCAATATTTAAAAATCTTCTACACCCAATGATTATTTCTATTTTTCTAATGTATAAAAAATTTGTTCCTATTGAAGTTAAATGCATTTTGTATCCATGTGGTGTCTATTTGAATCAAACTGCCTAAATGGATAAATATTTTTTAGAAAACTTTGAAACTAATGTGTATAACTAATGAGGAGCTATGTTATAGGAGATTCAACCCATTGTTATATCGATCAATGAAAATATATGTCATTGATCCATGTTTAGGACCAGAGGATATTACTGATTCAGATTAATCCTATGATGAATGGGAATCTCAAATAATAGAGGATGTAGTTCAGGAAGTGATAATTTATCTTGAAAATGAATTGGGTGTAACTTTTATTCATGAGGTTCCAGATAAGGGCGAACTAATAGAGAATGGGTAAATCTTGATTATAATGTTTCTATATCTTTTGATGCTCCAGTTGAAACAGCATAGGATATGGAAATAAGTTTTCTGGTTGAATATTTATTAAAATGATAAATAAATCTTTAGGGGGGGGAGTTCCACGATCTATTTTATTTTTAACATCTCTCAGAGATTCAGATAGTGGTAATGATGTTGATAATGTTATTTAAAATTCACCAATCTTTGAGATAGTTTAATCTCTCATATTTTATTCCTCAACTTCTAGTGAAGAACCACCTCAAGATAATCCTTTAATTATTATGGAGGTAGATTCTCATGGTAACTAAAATGATGATAATGGTTCTAATTAGTGCAATAATAATAAATAGGCATATAAAAAGGATAATTGTGATGAGTATGACAAGGATAATGAAGAAGATGACCCATTAAGTGATGGAGAATATGTTGTGCAAAAGAATAATTATAATCATTTTTTAAAATAGATATATAAATCCTAATTTTTCTAATGATATTATAAATCTAGAGGCTTCTACTCCTCTCCCATTGTTTAAAATAAAAATATTTCTCAAGTGGAAAAAATTTATGACTCTTCTCAAAGAACAAAATTTCTGGCCATGAAAAATTCAATGGAATAATTTGAGGTCTCTATAAAGTAAATTGAGTGAACTACAAGTCTTTTAACCCATCAATAATAAAAATTGAAGAATATCATTGATTTAAATGATCATTTATCTGATCCAAATTAGCATCTCATTATAGGAATATTCGTATGGTCATGCTCGAGCTTCTCTATTTCAACATGTGGGAAAATATCTCGTACCCACATTAGTGGAAATGTATACCAAATACATTTAGTTCTTGAATATTATTTTGGAACTATTTATATATGCTTTTTTTATTATTAGTTGGGATAATATTAGTGACAGTGATGAGGACATTACATTCACTGTTGAAAGTGTTATTTCTCACATCCATCTGACATTTTATTTGAAAACTGACAATATGAACCTTGAGAATTAGTATTTTAAATAAATATTTTCAAATTCACATTAGATCTTTACCATCTAATGTTATATATATTTTGGATGCCATATATAGAAGGTATCTCTAATTAATGATCAATCAATCTAGATATCCACTTATGCGTCGAGAGCCCCTACTACTTCATTATCTATTAATGATGGTTGATTCGAATAACGATTCCGGAATAAAAGATAATCATAATGGATAGTGTCAAGGATAACTTAAATCATGTACAAATAGATATTTCTTCACATGTTGAAAATTATAATGATTATATAGAATAATCCACTAAAAAATAAAGAGATAATGTTACATTTAATAGTGAAATCAAGTATAATCTTTGAAGGATTTACAATGAGGTAGATCCCAAGACTCAATTATTCTCATTTTCGATTCCTTTGAATATTCCACATTCAATAGAATCCTTAAATTCTATTCTAAATAAGTTATTAGTAATGAATCCTCTTATCAATCATTTCATGTAAAATAAATATGAATTCATTCAAGTTACATAACATAAGAAATTTGTAGTGACTAGTATCATAATGATTTTTGAGCCTTATATGTACATTACTAAAAAACATCTACTATCACCCCATGCTCTTCAGTTACCATGAATTTCCACCTATCCTTCCAAGCCTCAATAATAGAATTAGTTTCTTCCAAATTATCTATTCAAACTTCTACCACTCCTTCACCTTCTATTGGACCTTCTGGTATCATTGTTTATCAAGACCATTGATATATTTTACTAATTGTAAATTTAATCTCTATTTTAACCCCTCTAATAGTTCCTCATACTTCTCCACCACCTCCTCTTACTGTGGAAATGGTAATGGATATTTTTTTCTTAAGGATTCTTATTATTATTATATTCTAATAGGATCTACGTATATTATTGAAAATTTAATTAAATATGTATTTATACAAGTGTATGGGTTTTTTTTAATGATTTATTTTTTATACAATATTATCTCTTTTAAAAATTATAAATGTTTTTTGAACACCCAATGGGGGAGTAAATTATACTTCATAATAATGTGGAATACATTACATAATTAATTTGGTTTAAAATAATTTTTTTAACATTCATTCAAATTATTATTCATTTTTTTCATATTTATTATCATAGAAGATTGTTTTCTTCAACACAAGTTAAATCGTGTTGTATAGAAGTTTATGTAATGATTTATTTCCACAAAAGGGGTTTCTATAATTAGTAAATAAAATATTTATGTTAAGAATTATAAATCATGATTATTTTATTTCAAATCTATTTTATGAGTTATAAAAGTAAATTCATTTTCGAGGAAAGAATATAAATTTCACAAAGTGTGTTATCGAATACACAGTGAATATAGTTGACTGAATAATTGTAGGATCAAAATAAGTAGATATCTATTAATGAAACTAAGAACAAATAATATTAAATCATGTTATTGGAATAAAAACTGATATACCACACACTTAATGAATCAATTGTTTCTAACACATCAAAAACCCTTGGATGAACTAAAATTCTCGTTATATCAACCACATGAGAAACAATAAGGCCTCAATGCTAAAATAAAAGTAACCAGTTGTGAAAAATTTATTTTCAATATAGTAGATAATCAATTTCATTTCCAAATGAAGAAAACATGTTCATTGGTATCAAATTGAAAAGGTATTTGAAATACCACATGTCCATGCATATCAACCAGTAATCCAAGGTCATCAATAATAAGTTTGTGGTGTTCGATTGTATGATTAAATGATTCAATATATATATAAGTGATTTAGCATACAACATATAAATGAATCAAACTATTATATAAGTGATTATGAATACTAATTTTAAACCATTTAATTCAAATGTTTCTAATGGGATTTATTATATCAATATAGTATTAATAATTTTAATCCATCCACTATTCAATGATGATTTAAATTCTATTCAGAAACATGTGATGTTCTTGAATTTCCAACCAATGTATTTGGATATTCAATCATTATTTTTCAATGCCCATTGAAAAATAAATATTATAAATTTAAAATTACTAATTATGTGTGGAATTATATTGATTTAAATTGAAATATAAAAATATTTATCAAACAAAAATTAAGATCAAATGCTCTATCTCAAATGTCTAAACCTCTTCAATCTCACCTAAACACTAATGGTCCATCATATAAAATCAGGACATCTTCATGAATCTAACCCAAATAGAATTCTTAAATGTTTTAGAGATGAATTTCATATAGAACATCCAAAATAAATACATTACTGCACTAGATTATTTAAATTCAATTACTCATTGTTTCTGAATTTTGAGTTTTGTGTGTTATGTATTGTATATATTTTAGAACTAACAATTTTATTATTATGGAGAATTTTGAAAGCTCCCTTTCTAATTTAATTTTCCATTATACCATGTAGAACTATGCAAGAAGCTATTATAGAAAGGTTCTCTGGTGTATATTTTTTTATCTTTTTATTAACTAATGTATAAATATAGAGGTGTTTATGTATATCTTGGAAAGCCTTATGTGCTATTTTTTTTCAAATCTCTCTCTTGTATATCTGGATTAGTTTATTTATAATAGCAGCCTTGAAATTTGTTATTAACATGTGGTGAGGATTTGGGCCTTTCTTGACACTAAACCAATTATTTTATTTCCACTCTGCGTTTTTTTAATTTTTATTACACATTAAAAATATATGTATATATTTTTAAAAAATTATAACAAAACCTTACTCTTATAGTAAAATTTATTTTTTTCTATATTTTTTTAATTAAGTAAGTATGGTTCCAATGTAATATTTTTTGAGTAATATTTTAACTGAGTTATGATCACTTTTTCTAAGAGGTTATTAGATAGATTAAATTATATATTTACACTATTTTAGTTATCAATGATGTAATTTGTAAACTGGGAAAATTAGTTTTTAAAATTTCCTTTAAATAATAATGTTTAATTGGACACTCAATTCACCCTCATTTTGAGTTGTCTACTAGGGAAAATATATGTGACCATTTTTAATTTATTGTATATAATTTGTTGAATCCAATTTTCTTACAAGGTGTATCCTATTTAAATGATCATTAGAATTTCTATTTAAGAATCATTCATATGAGATATTGTATTTTTGATTCATTACTCTTATTTTATTCTGAAATCCAACCATCATTAACATATAGTAGTCTATTGATATTTATTTTAGTATTTATTCACTTTTTAGATTATCTTTTTAAATATTGAGGAATTTCATGAGAGGAATATCAGCAAAAATTTCTATAAAATAGATTAACATTCAAAAAAATAAATACCCATAACTATTATGTTCTTTTTTACTTGATCATTGTTATAGAAGTTAATGTTTCTATATAAAGGGTTAGTAAATTTAAATATCATTAAATAGGATTGTCATGTCAGAGTAAATAAGAACAGAACTTAATATAATGGAAGAGAAAATTTTCAAACCATCCTTTAGAAATTTATAGTGGATAGAATTAATAAAATACCTTACTCTCTATTCATTTCATTAAGTAATGTTATTATGGGAGAAATAGATATATAAATAAAATAATGTTTCATTTGATTTCTTGTGTTTCAAATGTTGTGGAAGAATTTAAAATGATCATGAATTGATAAATCGTCCCAAGTGGGGATTGAGGTTCCACTGAATTACCTGATGTATGATATTGATAATGTCTATGTATGATTAGTTTTAGTTATGTTAAATATGAAATTATAAATTCTTTATTTGTTTCTGTTATTTTAGAGAGTTTAAAATTAAAAAAATATTATTTATTACATTATGTATTAATTGAATAAAACATTGAAGAGATCATAATGTAGACAATTTATAGATATGTATGTTGAAAGACAACAACATTTGTTAGGATCCTGAGCTATTAAGGAAATTATGTGATGAAATAACATGGAAGGATCTTGAAAAATGCATGATGATGTTATAAAATTTGATTATATATAGTCTTTCCTAGATCCAGGAAGATGTTATAAATGATAAAACCAGGAAGAATAATTACACATTGATAATGTGTGATAGCGTTAACATATAGTGTGAATATCAATTTGAATTTATTTAATTACTATGCTATTAAAAGGAGATTCCATTGACCAAAATTATTATTACTTATTATCAAAAATAGATTCCCCTAATTTACAATTATATCAAATGTTATGTTAGAAATAAAATATAAAATAAATTTCTTATAGATCTTACATATGATATTGAGTTCATGAAACAATATTATTTTAAATATATAAATATATATATATAAACACTCATATTGTGGTTTATTCACTATTTCTCTTATGACAAAATCATTTTGAATAAAATGAATAAATTTCCCTCTTATGAATTTAACACTTAAATTATATTGAAATAAATGATAAATATCAAATCATAAATTGGATGTTGATAATTTTTTCCCAGTGAAACTATATTAATGACTCAAACATATAATTAATGATAATTTAAAAATTAAAATTTTTATAGACATGATATAACATTTTTGACCTGGTTCCCCCTGAAGTGACTTATTAGGGTTGGATATGTTAAATCATGTGAACCTCCCTATATACTAGAGGATACTTAATAACAATAAGGGTGTAAGGATTTTTTTTATGGAGACTATTCCCTATTGAATAGAGTAATAAAATAGTAGAAATAATAATAGTGTTGTAGAAATAGTGTAACCAAAATAATTAACAAGTTACGTCTATAGTAGAATAATGAACATCTCTATAAACTCAATTGTAATAGGTTCATGTAAAATTTGTATATAATGAAACTGAATGATTTTATAAATTCCAAACGTATATAAAACTGTGAACACTATGACAATAACTCTATGATCCTAGACTCAAATAATTTTTTGGTATCAACTTGAAACTCTAACACATATTGCAAGAAATAATAAACAGTAGTGTCTCATTCCATTTCCAAACATGAATCCATGATGTAAATCCACATACCAAATAGATGGTCATTTTGGGTGTGAGTGTTACATAGTCGGTCAACACCACCATGCCTACATTATCATGTCCTAGAGATATATTTCATCCAATAGTGAAAAAACATTGTATTTATTTTATCAATTACTATTATACAATAAATAAATCAACTAACCCTCAATCTCAAGGATGACACTTGAGATTAGCCCTAGCCTTTTTGACACCTAAATAAATATCTCTAGGATTTTTTTGGAACCATTCAGACCTTTACCATAACCATACTAGTGTATATATCATTTGTTATAAGAGGAGAACTGTCAAAATTCCTACAATAATTATTGCATAATGGGCCCAATCCTTATAAGAATTATTGTATAATCATTCCAATACCTATAAAAATTACTAGACAATTATGGAAATCCCTACATAATCATTAAAACATAACCAGGATAATCTTTATAATCACTAAAAGATAACAATCTTCATTCATAACACTTGTCACCAAAATCCATTATAGTCAATTCTTCTCATTAAAATTTACCTATACTGTTACACATAATAAGTTTGGGACCTAATTTTCTACATAATTTCATCAGAATGCAATCCATTTATCATATAACCCCCAAAAGTCAACATGAGGGAGATTTAAAAAATCCTCTGTGATCCCTAAATAGGTAATCACACCAATTTCAAAAATTATTTCAATTAATTATATTAATCCATCAAATAAACCAATTCTAAACATCTTATCATGTAATTTTTGTAATAAAATGTTTTCAAGAATGGTAAAAATTAAGAACACATATCGGGTAGATACATGTATTTTCATCAACACCTAAGGACCTGATGGTGTCTAATGGGAGATTTATATTTGTGTGACTCAAAAAATCATAGATAACCTAATTATTTAGGTCATGTTCATGGTGTTATATCATTATCTCACATATTTCACATACATGGATATTTTAAAACAAGTCATTGATGATTTAATTTTGTCCACCTAAATAGAATGTAGATTTGAAGAACGAAAACTCTAAAAATCCAAGATAGTGTTTCTTTTCTTAACCCATCTCATCAACATATATTCTAGGAAAACAATGATTTCAAGGCTCATGTCACATTGTATTGATCCTTATATGGAGGGGTTGAATCCAATGAAAATTACTCCCAATGCCTTTAAAAATCACTATAGGTATCATAAGGGTCTTGTGGAAAATGCTGAATAAAAATGAGTTTGGAGTGGCTCATGGGTATTTATTGATAGGCTATTTAAAGGAATATGATGAATTAACTCCATGGGCCATTCTATAGAAATAGAAAAGACAAGAGAAACTGCAGCATAATTAAAAGGTCCACACTACACCCTCACTATTAAATATACTTATGATATCCACACTGGTTGTTACATTGTACATCCTATTGACCTAGTGATAAAATTTTGACAATGAATCCCCACCGTAGAACCACAAATCCTTGATGGGTGGTTTTACTAAAACAATAGTCTATGAAACATGGGTTCTTGATGTGCCTGAACGATCAAAATCTAACCCCTATACCATTACACTACATCGACAATCTCCATGTTAGGTCACTCATCCACAATGTAGGGCATGTTCCGCTTCAAAACTCCAAAATTCAGAATTTCAATAAATGGTCGTAGGTTTTTTTTCCTCCTATAATAACCACATTCAATATCTGACATCTCCTCTCAGTGTCCACTATGAGTAAATTATATCCATAGGTACCATCGTAAAAAGCATATTAAAATAGATATTTCTGAAGAACTACCCTATTTCTACATCCACAAGAAAATATGATTTATATAAACAAGACAAACAGTTTGTTTTTAAATAATTAATTTTAAATTTAAAGAAGAAAGTACATTGAATATAATAGATATTACAACCTCCTGACCATATAAATTTTTTTCCATGATATTCTTTACCAATCACTGTAGGGTGTCTCTTGAAAATAATGGATCATTTTCCTACATAGAATACACTCTCTTCCTTGTCTCATATTGTACACAACAATTATTCTACCACACTTGCACAATAAGTACTATTTTTTCCCAGATGTTTTTATCACTATGATTTGTATTATAAATCTGATTATTCACAATGGTTGAATCAACATCTTGCAAGATGTCATCAATTTATATCGTGTTTGAATACTCAAGATGATATATCTGAATCTATGACATTTGAATTATGCCATGCATTATCTTTTAGTACTATAGAATTGTTAAACAATACTCCACTTGAACATCCAATTAAAAAAATATCCAATAGCCCATCCAACTTGGGAACTAGTTTCATCTTTTTCTTGATAACGAACTTCTATAGCATAAGAGACACCAAAGTGATACATAATGACCAAACTCAATCCGTAGAGGTCATCTCCAATGGTCAGTATATGAATCATGTCTGCACTTTGTAGTAAAAAATTTGTTCCTGGTCAATTGAACCACATCAAACATATCCTACAAGAGACTAGGTATAATAAAAAATAATTCACAAACCTCTAACCAGAAACGAGTTGATCATAATATAATTTAATAAAAATCCTCAAAATGATCCATTTGCATTGACTCCTGGAAACTATTTATACTATTGAACTCTAAGAGTTCAACATTATACTACTAAGAACAACCAAAAACCAAAAAAGTGGATTAAAATATTTCCTCATGAATCTAAATCATCTATTCATGATAGATTTAATCATGAGGATGATTAGATGATCTCTAAAAGCCTACGATCTCATTCAAATCTGATGACCCTAGAAAAACCAACATCTAAAACAAGGATCTTGATCTGAAATGATACTCAATAGTACACTGTTTGGTCAAAAATTATTGTATACATAGATTTTACCATTATTATAAATGGTGAATTTATTCAAGGTAGTAAAAAAGAGGGAATATTTCATCAGTGGATCCATAATCACCCAGGAATAATCATTCATACATGTGGTCATGCGTAATCCTGTCCTGAAATCCATAGTGTCATCATACCATTTTCAATATGGAATTGGTAGATTTTCCAACAACCTAACATGCCATTAATACTTGGAGTTCACCTAAAAGTAAGTGAATCATATAACCATAATTCCATATATCCCCATTTTCATACCAAGCCACTTGTTTTGTTTATAGATATCACGATACACCATTGTTTGGATTTTATCTACCATCCATTTTGAAGAATGCAACTCAATGGTTATCTCCTCATGTAATACCGAAGGTACCAATACTCAAATATGTAAAATAAGAACATTATAAAAACTAATAGACCATATTAATGGTGAATCCTCACAATATATGATTTCCATCAAAGATAAATCCCCCAAATACCGATAATTTTTATATCATAATCCAATCAATAAACATGGGTATAATGGGTCTGAAAGTCAAGGTTACCCATCCGTAGGACTCCGAAACATTATTATATATGTTTAAAAATAGAACCATCATCTACGAATCCTAAAAATACACTTGTACATTCTCAATATTTGACATTCAACTGAAGGCATTAGTATGGTTGTTTCCCCTTTCAAGTGAGAAAAAAAATTAATGTGTAAGGAATATAGATACTCGACTAACAACCTCTGTTGAAGGATATTATCTCATAGTGAAAATATGTACTTGAGTCTATTTTCTATCCATGCACACCATAAACCTCCACCACATTTGATAGTGCCTCTAGAGTCTCAGGGCATGTACAAACATTGCAAACTCTTGATCAAAACTTGTGTGATTTCTCTCATGTTGTCTCAGCAATCTGGATCATTAAGTAACCATGCGATATTCTAACATCATAGATCCTATGAGTATAAATATTGACGTATCACAATACATTGATTAGAATTTTCCAAGAAACAAAAATTGTGTGGATTAGTGTTGAGGCCAACCTTCTCTCTAGATCTATAAATTCTCTCTCACGTGCATCTGATAAAACAAATATCAACCCTCTCTCAGAAATCATGGAAATTAATTCTTCCACACTAGAAAACTCATAAACGAAACATTATAACTATCCTACATGAAAATTAAAACCATGGTCCTCAAAGACATTATGGGGTTACTAACATAACACAAAGAGTGAATCCATCTCTGGATCCACTACAACTCCTGCATCTGAGATAAAATTGTGTAATATGGGTATTATATAAATAGAAAATATTAATTACATATCTTGGAGTAAAGATAAATCTCTCTTATTATACTAAATATAATGTATGTTTTTTTGAATAATCCATCAATATACATATAGAAAACCAACTATTCATTAAAAAAAGAGAGAAAAATGATCATGAAAATGATCAAAAATATGATTCATCAAATCCATGAATACTAATATTCTATTTATCAGAAAAAATATCATAATTGTTACCTCATAAAATCCATATATTCTCCTAGAATAAATCTAGGGTATGTCTAAGGCTCTTAACATAAATTAATGTTATCCATACCGCAGTTCAATCTTTTAGTGGAAAAGAGAAAATCTAATCCATTAAATTACATCATTAATGAATAGAACGAGATTCCATTTTTTGACCTTCTTTTGATCCCATCATATAAATTCACACATAAGAATAGTTTCCTAACATAATTAATGAAGAAGTGAAAGGGAGAATATCCAAATATGAATTAATAGCCTTTATGAATCCTTTATCTTCCTATTCAACCAGTTGAACATTCATGTCATGAATTTTTATTGGTTCTATTTTCTATGATGGGATAAAAACTAGTTCATCTATTTTCTCTAATTTGATTATCAAATCAACCTCCTACTTGGGTTGTAACACATTTAATTCTTTAGGAAATGCTTCTGTGAATTTTTCACAAATAGTGGAAAATATTATTATAGTATTTATACTTCATCCAGAATAAGGATTCCTATCAAAGATGTGAGATAATCCAATATTCCAGGCATTGGTCCTTCATGACCATCCATAAAATCACACTCACCATTGTGTGTATAGTTTCCCCCATTAAGAGAAAAAATTGTAACTCTCCTACCATAATAGTTGATATGATTCGGTTTAGAAATAGAAAATCTATATCATGAATCATGTTAAAGCAAACCATTTCCATCACAAATAGATCATAGGTAAAATGGTTACCACAACTTCCTAGAGAACATGACATGAAATGTTTGATATAGTCTAAATACAATCCTAGTGAAATTTATTATGGTCATAACACCATGCAATCACTCTAGAACCAAACCAAGACCGATAAAAAATTGAGAAAATAAAAGGTAATATTGTTTTCCTATATCAAATAAATATCCAAAATGATGGATGATAAAATAATCATAAATATAATTGTACATGGATATACATCAAAGATAGCTAGAGTAGACCTTATAGTGTGTTGATGAATGTTCCTTTTTCCCAAGACTATGTTCTGAACACATATTGTTGTTCCCAATGAATGGTATTTCCACCCCCATTAAAATTTTCTACATCTTATACCTTTTTATAAACATCTTACTGATCTCTAGAAACCTATCAGATAGGGAATTGTTTACTATATTCCTAACTAATGCAGCTTCCATGACCCTCAGTAAATGTTAAATAGTTGTGGGGTATTCTAAATCCATTAAATTTCACACATACTTACACTAGATAGTCAATATATATGGGGGTATAAATACTATGGGTGGTTGTGGCAAGATCTTAAACTATGAATGAATTACAGTAAACCAGTATCTTGAAATAAACTTACACTACCCTTGCTTATTTTACCAATACTACAATGATTATAAATATCATAGCAGTGCTTTATGATTCTATATTATGTGCCCTCAAATTTTATCTCCATACCACCTAGCCATCACTCACATAATTTTTCATGTTTTCATCAATGATGAGATCTTGATTCATTACGTTCAAAAAACTACTCATGTGTAAGTTGTTAAACAGTAACCTAATTTCATATAGATGTCCATCCTGAAAACTTATCACTATGGTGACCCGGTCATCATCCAAGGATAGAGAAAATCATAACATCTCTATGAAGAAGCCACTATAGTCCATCAACGACATTCCCTCTTATTATAAGTGCATGAAATCACAATCCTTTTCATCTCTCAAGGTCATGGGATTGAGATAATTCAACGAAATTTCCTTGAAATACATCCTGTATAACTAATCCTAATACCCATAATACTCAATGATATCACACCAATACCTGGATAGTCCTAGTTTAATATATTTAAAAATATTTTTCCACTAATCTGTTGGTGTATCACGGTTTCAGAATAACATCCAACTGATATAATCAATAGCTCAGTTTCTTAATGGACTCTCTCCCTAGTGAAATTTAGTGCATGTTGTTAGTTGTAGTCTCTCATTAGCTTAGACATTATAAGTATAGTGAGAACATTCCCTCATACATTAACTATATAAAACTCAATCAATTATCATGATGATGATCATTCATCAATTAATCTAATTTTGTAGACTGTTCTGGCTCAATAGTTATTTGATTGGGATGATTATGACCATCCTATCAATCAAATGGACGAAATCATAGTTGCATTTTCTCTATAAGGATCAATTCATTCTATATAAAAAAATAACACAATAAGGTACACCATCATCGGTGAGAACAATATAGAACCACATAATCAGGGTTACTCAAGACATGGAATTATAATAGAATTGTAATAACATTACAATTTTTTTAATTTCTTCTATTAGACAAAATAATGGTTTTCAACAATTATTTAATATGGGAGTATATGTCACATGAAGTAAATATTACCCTATCTAGAAAAATACATGTCTATATATAGCTCTATGTTTCTATAAATATTCATGTGTACTCATCTCATGATGTACCAACCCATGATTAAAATCTCAAAACCAATAATTTAAAACCCAAATTGAATCCCCCTAGGTTAAATAACATCAAACCTCTAATGGGAGAACAAAATGAATAGAAACCCCTTCCCTACTCACATGGATTCCACTATGTGCATGGGTTAGGTACTCACATAAACATTCAAAATATCATGTTATGATATATTAAAGCCTCATTTATTCTTTTCTCAAATATAAAGTCAGTAGAAAAGAATGCTTCACTGAAACCACTTTGTATTATCCCTGACTCAGTGATCCCTTATGTGACAAAGTTGGGTTATTTATGTGACATCAAGTTCTACTCCACGTATAAAAGTCATTATCTACTTGAAATATAGTTGTATAGAATATAGTGGTGATACCATACCCTCTCTAATATAATTATAATGCTTTATAACATAACAATATTGTATAATAAATATTAGGAACCAAATAATAAACAACAGTAATCCATAGTAGAAAAACAAAAACTATGAAAACTAAAAAATAATATAATCATGTAATGGAAGTATTAAATGTTACTAAATGATTTGTTGAATATTGAAAAAATATATTAATAAGAAGACCCAAATGAAGACTCTATGATAAAAATATAGAACACCATGGGAAAATCATCTCCATTATCTAGCCCATCTAGGAACCAACAATCAACAACATGGCCTCATTCAATTGTCCAACCTTGTATTCCTTCCATCTATCTAGGTAACAAATGGTTGCTCTTCTTGGGTGTGTGTGAACATATGTTAGTAGACACCACCATTTCTAAACAAATTTAGTCCATGATATATGGAGAATTCAAAAATGAGATAAACATGGTGTTATTGTAATCAATTAACACTTCACAAGATAAAAATCCACTAACTATCGAGCTCTGGGTTGACACCAAAGATTATCCCTCACATAAATTGTCCCCTATTATTATATTTATGATAATGTAATAGAACTATTATAAACACTTCCATGACACACCCATGTTATAAACTATAAATCATCATAAGAGAAATGATCATATCGCTATAAAAATTAAATTTTCAATAGGTAAAACCATATAAGGATTATATCATAATCATGATAAAACCTATACGAATTATAGCATAACTGGGCCAAGCCTATATAGCATTACAGCATAACCAAAACCATGAATAGTAAATGTCATCATAAGACATTATAATTAATTCATATCATTAAATTTTATTTATCCATTTACCATTCATAAGGTTAGGATCCCAATTATCAACATATTATATCAAATATCATTCTTTTTTTTATTTAAACCCCCAAATTCACTAGCATGAATATTGACCAATTTTTAGTTTTGTAAATCCATTATAAAGTAATCACACTATTTTAAAAATGTATTCAAATTCCTTATATTAAGGTAACTAATCAATCTATCGCAAAACATCATAGGGTTTAAATCTCAATCTAACCAGGTCTCAAAAATGGTCCATGGCTGGCCCACCTATCAAGTAGACACATGTCTCAATCACAATACCAAAGGACCTGGTGGGGTCAAATGGGAGGTTTATATATTTTTGACACGTGAAATCTAATATAATCCAATTATTTAGTACATATTAATGATGTTCTGATTTGATCACACATACTAAATATTCTTGGATAATTGAAAAGAGAATATTATGAATATTATTTGGACCTCCCATCTTTAAGGAAGATATGATGAAACAACACACCAGACGCCCAAGATAGAGTTTGCTTCCTTCTCCCATCCCAATAATTTGTAGGACCAAAACTCCAAAATGATAAGGTTCAAGTGACCATATATTTATCCCTATAGTGTTAGATTGAATACATTTAAAATGAGATAAAAATACATCAATAATCCATATAGGATGAAGATGGTTTAAGAGAAAATGATTTGAAAAAAATGAGTTATGAATGGATTGGGGGTATTTATAGACATACTCTTAAAAAGATGAACACAATGCAATATCATGGGATATGACATAGATTTGGTTGACATGAGGGAAAATAATTCATAGAATAAGCATCCAAGCCACTACGTCCTTAGTCAGTAGGATTTGGAGATCCATGGAGGCAGTAAAATTGTGGATCCTATACAGTTGGGGATATGCTATGGGGTACTTGGAACCACCATACCACAACACCCTAAATCCTTGAGGTGTGGATATTCCACAATAATCCTATATATGATTAAGGAGATGGATTTTAAATAACTCGAAAAAATCCAACCATTAGAACCTTATAGTATAAGCACCATATTGATGTTGCAATTCTCATCCTATAAGGCATGTCATATGATACAAAAAAACTGCAATGTGTAATAATTTCCTAACTAGAAGTTTCTTAGTTTTCCTCATCCCCTGAACCTATGCTACATCTATCATCTCCATTCCATAACACCACATGTTAATATAAATACACAAACATCCCATCCCTTTATTTTTATTTTAATATATGAATAAAAATTAATTAACATAATATTTCACACCAAAATCATTTAGTTATATATCCTTTAGAAACATGGAAACATAAACTGGTCCAATAGTGATCGGAACCATCTCCAACATTGTTATTAATAGTTATAACCCTTCTTACACAATCCATACATAGTACCTTTAATCATATCCAATGAAAAGTAATCATAAGAAAGGGTGAGATTAGATTATTTGTTAGGCTAATCAATGGAGATATCGATATTTCATGAGACAAGGGGATGAGAACATTAAAATAATATTTAAAACCTATACCTTTCATATCATATGTCAAAACTTGATTCATGGAATAAATCATGGGATATTATATTACATGAATCATAATGGAATTAGAGGAAATGAACTATTAGAACATAACACTATCATAAGGAATATATTTTTCTTATATATAGATGAATGTTAAAATAATTTCCTTATTAGTTCGAGGATAATTTCCATGACTGTCATAGTAGAATGGGTTCACTCCTCATACAATCATATTATTGAAGGTTCACTCAAATGAGTATCATAGTGTAATGATTCCCTTATTGAAGTGGCTTCACTCAACATTAAAGTCATATTTATCTCATGTAATATCAATTTTACCTATTAAAATTGAGGATATAGATAACCTAAATATCACATGTTGAAAATTATGCATATTAGTGAAAAAGATAATAAAACATTCATTATATCAAAAGCCATGAAATGAAATTGGTTTCATAAAAATATATCATGAAATAAACTATGAAAAATAAACAATCTTCATAGTATTATTAGAATTTCATTAAAGAATAACACAGGTAAATAAGTGGGTTTAATAATATTTTTATCATGGTGTATACTGTGGAAGGGAAAAATGTTTCAAAATAATATTTTCATCATACATATAAATAGTACATAAAAACAATAAGAATAGTTTTCAAGAATTATGTCCCATATAATGCATAAGTATCATCAAAATATGTAATCTGTGATAGATAATGATTTTGAAAGATCACATCGTTCATTTATTGATGAAAATAACATCTCTTTCAACGAAACTTTTTATAACTATTTTTAAAAATTATTTCAAAAGTAATTTAGTTTGAAAATAAACTTTAAAAGGTATAACATAATCTTCATAAAATTTTTTGGTCAGGATAACATGAAATTATATACATCTCGTACATGTTAAAAAAATTCCTTTCATTTTTTTGGAAAAAACCAATTCGACTTTGTTTCGAAACAAATAATAATATTAATTTTAAAAAAAAGTCAAATATGGGTTACATTTTAATCAATGGGTACTTTGGAAAATGTTAAGTCTTTTTTGATACATTTTAAAAATATGGGTTCTGAATAGAAATCCATTTCAACCAAATAGCGAAATGAAGATTATTTTTATTAAATAAATTATTTTGGTCTCATTATTACATAAAGATAGGATAATGAATGGAGAATATGTATTATTTTTATATAAATATTGGAGAATAAAATTAATGAGTTTCATAAGAGTCTTGCCATAATATTTCATTATCATAAACATAATCATAAACAATCCAGATAAACAATAAGACTATATCACAAAACCCCTACCTCTTTGGTAATATTAAATCGCATTCCTCAAGACTGAATAATAGTAAATAAAATTTAAAATATAATAATAATTAATTAATTAATTATATTGAATATCTATATGGCTAAATATACACCTTATAAGTGAATATTTGTGCATAATGCAATATACAGCTCAAAGATGATAAAGTGAGACAAAAAATCACATACATTGAGTTCCTATTACCTCCAAAGATTTATATAATCCTATATAGTACATAAAATATTTTAAAAAATATTTTAAAATGACAATTATCATATATATATTATCATATATTTTTAACTAATGCAATTTTGTTACTCATTTATTACTATTTCCTTGTCAAAATTACATTTTCAGTAATAAATATTTCGTTTTTCCCATATATTTTAATTATTTATTTTTATTTCAATTAATTTTAATCTTGGTTACATCATATTCGAAATTATTACCATGCCATAAATATCATATATAATCATTATATATTTATTTATTTTAATCCATGAATGTTAAACAAATAACATTAAATACACCGTTCATGTAGACAGTGTTCCATAATTATTCGTGAATGTTGTTTTTAATTTATCAATGATTTAAAAAGGGATTCATATTATATTAAATTTATATATTCATTAATATTTCATATATATCACATATATGGATTATATCTATCTCTTATTATGATCCAAGATAATCGTATGTGAGAAATGAACCAAATTACTTCATGAGGAAATTGTCTTTCGTACACATGATAGACGTTATGGTATCGACGAAGTAGTGGAATGTAAAGAAATATATGACAAAATATATCATTATGTTTACAAATATATTAAAATTATCTTACCTATAAATTATATGGATCATCATACCCACTCATCAGAGGTGTGGATGGAAGACATGTCATATCAGATCACTATACATTAGTTTTTCATACATATGGGCGACGTTATCATTTCTCATGTGTAGTAAAATAGGATAAATGTATGTAATTATGGTATATTAATAATAAATTATTAAAATTATGATATAACGGTTTTTTATTTATCAAATATTTATATTATTTGAAGGTGGTGTAGAAATAAATAAGATAAAAATTCTGATTAAAGAACCTAACCTCTTCTTCGGGTACCCTCCTTTGGTATGGATTAGAAATTTCTTCTATGTTATATTTATGACCAATCTAAGGGTTATAGGATGTTATTTTGAATTTATTTAATTTATATGGTAGGTATTGGAGAACAAAATGGTTTTATATATATGATAAATAGAAAATATATGGTTTTCATTTAGCGTAAGTGAACATTAAATACTTTCTATTTTTGAGAATAATATTTTATAAATACATATTTAATTTGAAAACAAATATTAAAAATATGTCATTGTCAATATTTATAGTTGAAAAGGTATAAATTCAATAAACTAATGGAGGGGTGTTATATGTTTTGGGTCATTATTATCCCTTATATTTTCTATTTAAGCCAATGTAACCAGATTTTTACTTTTTCCACATTAAATAATTTTTAATGCATTTTCAATTTCATTTTGGGAATAAATTAAATTTAACATATTATATACTACAATATATTCTTATTCAACATGTTAAATAACTTATTTCTAATTCAGATCACAAATTTGGTAGAATTTAATTTGAAAACTAATCCTAAATATGTGACTACAACGTGGGTTTTCAAATAGTAAATTTTCATGTATATAGAATTTTTTTACCTAAAAATACAATTGGAAATGAATTAAAATGAACTAAATTGGATTAATAAAAATATAATTCAAGTTATTTTAATTTAAAGACAATATTAAAACCATATTTATGTTTTCATAAAATTTTAATGAATATGAATTTCATTGTAAAATTAGTATGATTCATAATTCAAAGAAAATTTTACCCTTTCAAAAAATTATAACCAATTAAATACAAAATAAATGTAAAATCTAGATTCCAGAAATGAGGTTTATTTTTTCAAAATAATATTATAAAATTGATAAAATCCTTTATATTATTTTTTAAAAAAATGCAATAAAAACATTTTTTTCTAGAAAATTTTATTTTCGAAATATATAAATTCGTACAAAATTAAGTACTTTCTATCAATATTTTTTTCATTATATAAAACCATTATACATAATATTTGACGATAATTTTTTATTATTAATATATCTAAGTCTAATAGATGGGTTATTATAGTTTAATTTATATAATAATATTAACAATATATAATTTTCAGTTGAAACTCAATTTCATGTTTAATTCATGCTAAACTCAGTGTTACATGCATTGGATGCTATGTGTGGGGTTCTATGTAACACAAGATATAAACAAAATTTAATTAACACAAAAAATTCATAAAACATGTATTATTAAATTATATCACCCTTAAAATGATTTTTTCCTTCAAATTAGTCACTCCAATACAAACAAATCAGGATACTTCTACCTCATCATTCCCTCGAGTTCATGTGTTACGTTTTCAAACTCATTGTTTCGCTAAAAAAATACATGCTCAGTGGTCTTGTTTCTTACAAGGTTATATCTATGATATAGAATCAACACAAGGTATTCCTAATATGAAAGATCCTACTCTAGATGTATGACCTCTAAGTTCAATACTTAGGAAGGATGTGGTATTTACTTCTTCGAGATATATTAATAGAAGAAATCATAAACTTGAGAGTGATTTGGTGGATGTATCAAATGATTAGGTAAATTTAAAACACTACCAATATTCTCTAATTGGATGATATCTAGGTATTTATGTTAACTTAATTAAAAACTGCATAATCTTATTTTTTTGGAGATATTTTTTGGAATACCTTATCACCAAATTCACATTTGAGATCACATCGGTGATTACTCGTATAACTTCTCAATTAATGGTGAGATTCATTGATGTGTTTCTAATTAGATCTAAACATATGTAATATTCTTCATCTTTATTATCCCACAATGTATTTATTTACCCAACATCATAAAAGAACATTGGATTTAAACACATCATTCAATTTTGGGATTCAAAAGGAGACATATGAATGCTCAACTAAAAGTTATTATTATAAGATAACTCAATTGATGGAAAGTGTTTATCCCATCCAAATTTTTAATCCGTAGAAATTTATATTATAAAATTCTACATAGTTTTTATTGTTCTATAAGAATTAATGTCTAAGGATGATATGTATTACTGAAACATAACTCTATATCTAGTTCCTTTTGAAGTCTTTTATATAACATTGAGGTAAACAATAGATCATAAAATGATATAATAGAATGTGGTAATCTGTGTAATATTTCCACTTCGTTAATTTATATCATGGAATAATAATCCGAGTATAAATATTCAATGATAAAAATGATATGTGGTAACATTATATCTAGATCCACTCCAACCAAAATAAAATTATTCCCCTTGAATGTTCTTAGGAGTCCAACAACAAAATCAATGGTGATGTCATCGATTTCCCATTCTGGTATGGGTAATGGATATAACATCCCTTTATAGTTGTGCATATCATTTTTAATATAGTGATATACCAAACCCTAATATAAAAACATTATGATATTTCTCTTTGCGACTTCCCATTAGAAGTACTCTTTCAAATGTTTATATATCACTGTACTTCTGTGATGAATAGAGAATTAAAAGAATTGAGCTTCTTATAAAAAATCATCCTTAAAGTATGTTATGTTACATATACATAGTTCCTAAACCTTGTCATTCCATCATGATCAAGGATAAAATCCGGAACAATTATAAAATTATTTAATATTATAAACCATCCTTATATGCCTCATTAATCCTTGATTACATAGATGATTAAAATTTTAATTGAGAATGAAAAAAGATAAGCTTGGATGATTCTTAGCGCCGATAAAATTTATAAAAGCGCAATGGTTGAAAATAATATTTCACCATATATATTCCATAAATGATTATTAGTCTATTATTACTTATATTATTGAATTTCATTGAAAATTTATTATTCTATAAAATTCATGCCTCCATAAATTTAATGGATAATTAAGGATGATGCCTCTATCAGTCCTTCATAAAACTTTCCTCTATCAGGCCGCAATCATCTCTCCAAAAAAACCTATGCATATTTACCAATATATATTCAATAATATATTCTTAGAGAATATTATCTGTTATCTTTCTCTGTTAAATGAAATTTTTTCATCTCTAAGCTTCATGCCTCTATAAATTAAACAGATTATCTTTGTTGATTCATCTATCATTCCAATATAAATTTAATTGGGAAAAATTATAACATTTTTATTGAGGCATGATGATCATATCATTTAAGGAAGATATGTGGAGAAATGTTATTTAAGGATTTATCTTCCTTGTCTAAGAATCATATACCTTGTTCACTTTTTTAGGGTTCTAATGTATTAGAAAACCATAATCATTAATCTTTTCTAACCATTTTCTCTCATGAATATTCAATTTCATCTATGTGAATATATACCTTAGGCATTTATGATCATTATATATATCACAAATTTTTTAACAATGACAATACCTTTATATATTTAATAAATATATTACAACATGTAACTCTAAATCATGGAATTTTTAAATTTTCGCTTATACCATCAATTATCTCATCGAATAATATATAAGCATGTCATTATTCATAGGAACTCATACCAAAACCTACTAGATTCAACACTATAGATTACAAGACTGTATCCACTACAGAGTAATTTATGAATTTGTGCAATAAAAAATCTATTTATCAGTTACATAAAATTTTATATAAACTCATCTGTAGAGAGGAACCTGAATCCTTTCTTATTTATCCTTTTTAGTATATTAGATATTCATTATAAATTCTCCAAAAGTCATCAATAATATAATTATGAAACATGAAAATTATGGATATCAGTCATTGTGATTGTTCTAGGAAAACATTTAATAGCCTCCATATTTTATGGATCTACTAATTTACCATCGATCTATATTTTATTACCCAAAAATGAATTCCTTTAAAAAAATAATCTTTAGTGATGTATTCATATATTTACCCCATTCTAGGATTATTTAGTACATTTCTCATGTGACCTTCATGTTCCTCCTTATTCATTGATTATACTAGAATACCATCTATACATACAACCACTCCCAAATCAGGTAAATCTAAAAATACTAAATTTGTAAAATCAATGATAATGGAGAGAGAATTAGTTAGACAAAGTCAAAACACTATATATTCATAGTGTCTATAAATTTTATAGAATTTCATCATCAGTATATCCTCCTTATTGAACCTCAATTGATGATATCAAAAACCATGACTATTTTGCGAATAGAATTGAGCTTTATGAAATTGAAAAAATATGTCATCTATATAGGATAGATGACACATATTTTTGATTGTGACCACATTCAGCTCCATATAATGAGTGTAGAGATGTATCATCCATCTTTTATTGTAATAATATTAATAGAATCACCCCATAGTGACACACATTTTCGAATTAATACATTTTCAATGTTCTCATTGAGTTTTTTTTTCAATTTATGTTACTAAACTGGTTCAATTCTATAGGGAGTATTTGAAATATATGTCGTAAAATGTATGAGTTATTTTGAGAACTCAGCATCACATTTTGGGAAAGGATAGTACACTATTGTAGTAATTAATTAAAAATATCTGGAACAATAGAAATATCCTCAATGTTGTCTTTCTCCCAAAATATCTAGGATTAATTCCCCTCTTGATTAGGAATCCAAACATATAAAATAGAATTTATTTCTATCAAATTATTATTTTTATCCTCATTATGATAGATTATTATCAGTTTCTTTGGAATATAAAAATTAACTTCGCTTACTCAGAAATTATTATGGGATTTATAATGACATAACACACCCATTCCTGAGATTAAATAAAACTCATCCATAGTAGGAATGAAAATATTTCCAAGAAACACATTCTCACAAACATCACTAAGAGGGGAATCATATACTAGATATATGATCATCATACCATTAGTGGTTTTCATTACTAATTATACCTCTAATAATTTATGTATAACCTTTAAAATCATATAGATTTATTAATATATGAGATAATAGGTTGATCATCAGAAAAACAAGATAGTATAAGTTCTTGATTTAATGGTAAATATTTCTTTCACCACATTAATATCACACTCCTCATTATAAATATTAATCATGTTAGATTTTACATTTTATATCAACCCTGGATTTATCTGACATTGATCTTCATCATTAATATTCAAATTTGGTCACTAATTGGTATAATGACCATACTCTTTTCACATTTGACTATAGAGTGTGGGTGGTGTACTCAAGGGTGCTTTCTTTATATTAACACCATCTGTTAACAAACCCTCATCAAATTATCATTCTATTTTCTAATAACGTTACCTTCCACATATACAAAATTTTCCTATCCCATGAATAAAAACTCATCCATGTACTCTTCCACTATTATATTATGATTGAAATATCACCTTATTCTTTCCATGGTTTTTTATTTTACATTAAACTCCATCATTTGTTTCTTTTTAAAACCATGTGATTTATAGGTAACTCTAATCATTATTTCCTCCTTGAGAGCACATCGAACATTTTTATCGCAACTATTGGAGTCCACTATAGCTAACACGCCATGTAAACATGTTTCTAATCTACTAAATAATTAATCAACCTGACATTCAGGTTGGAATATAATGATATAAGCGTACCTCATATGTCTTGTAAAATTTATATCATATATACCAACTTATTTATAATCCCACTACATTAGCTCATGGAATTCCTTATCAATTATTTTATGAAAAATAATATTTAATTAATTCTGAAAACATTCCACATAAACATACACCACTCCATGGAGTACATATAATTATATTCACTTGTTTTCTAGATGAGATTCCACTATTTATCAGCTTCACATTCTGAATTATAGAGATATAAAAACAACTTGTGTTATGATAAATGGAGGAATTTAAATATATTATAATTGGTACTAATACATTACTCAAAAACTAGTTGATTAGTGGAACCATTTAATGAATTATGATATTAACACATAGGGAATTGAACTCGACAAATTTGTCTCATTTCCTTGTCTAGAAGTTCATTAAGATTCTTTCCTTGAGAATGTTGTTGGGGCAAGTATAAAATATTTTTCATTCTAACTTCCATGTTTTTTGGATCCATAGGAGGAAAATAATTATATTATATATTTTAATCAGTATTAAATTTTTTCTTTTGGGTACAATCCAATGACTGAAATAAAATAATTCATTGTGTATGAAATAATAATTATATTGTGGAAACATTTAATCTAGAAAAATTACATATATGATGTCTAAATGATTTTATATTATGTTTCAACTATGAAACCATTTCTTTATCATAGGTCATTAATATTTGTCATCTATTTAGACCCTTCATGATCATTCCTAATGTGTTTGTGATCGTACTTAGTATATCTCATGGGAGTGTAAAACCGGGTGTGCATCATGTTTCGTTTTTATGCATTGTGTGGTTATTGAGTCATAATAACCTACACAAATCATTAATAATGATATATCAAATTTTACTATCCAAAAAATTATATACATTCTTAGAATAAATTCTTTTCCCACCTTACCAAAATTCCATGACATTTTCCTATACATTGAATCATCCTTAGACTTATGCATTGATATATCCATGAGGATATGACTAATGTTTTCTCATCCTCATTTAAAAAGGTAAAAACACATAGACTATAAGTTAATTGAAAATACCTAAACATATAATATGTGAATATTAAATTTTAATATATGAATACTCCTTAAATAAGATAAAAATACATGGGAGAATTATTTTGGTCTATTTCCTTGGGAATCATGGACACATACACTACTATTCATTGTGTAATTTACAAAATCACCCACTATGTTTGTCTTAACAAGAACTATTTGTAGAAATTTCATACATATTAAATTTAGTCATAACTTTGTGAAATGAATCTTGAGAAAGTGTGATATCATATGCTCAATAATGATAAATAAAGGAGGTGTCATTATATCCTAATCACAATGGTATGAATATTTCAGAATAATATTTGAAAACCAAGCAATGTATAACATATATCATTAACATGAGTCATGGTACAAATAATGGTTGTTCATAAGGAATGAATCATAATGGAATAAAAGGATATTATCCATTGGAACATAAAATTATAAAATCCATATATCTGTTGTATATTCAAAATTATATCAAATTATTTATAATTTAGTTTAAGGATCATTGCACAAAATATCATATTTGAAACCGTTCACACCCCCCAAACAGCTTAGTTTTAATGGTACACCCTCAAAACTATCGAGGTGTAAATATTTGAATAATGAATTAGGTTAACACCATATTACATCCATTATTATATCGTGAGATATAAATCAATACCAAGTGCATTTCAGGAAGATTTAGGTCTCACACGTCATATAATAAAAATCATACATATTTTTTCCATAATACATTAACACATTAAAATTTTCAAAAATCTATGAAATGAAATTTTTTTTCATAATAATTATATAATCACATAACTAGTGAAAAATAAACAGGTTCCATAATCATTTCCCCATTACAAAAATACATTAAAACCGTAAAAAAATAATAAGGTTTCATACTCATTTTACTAGGTTTTAACATATGGAATAGAATAGGGATTAAAAAAATCGTAATAAAAATACATGAACAGAAAGAAAAATAATTTCATCCTTGGATAATATCCCCATAGGAAACATCAAATGTTGTCTTAATAAATGGAAAATTAATTTGAATGATCAAATGGAATTTTTCTTAAGGAAAATATCATTTCACTGCAAATTTATTTTTGGACTACAACCATAATTTTTTTTGAAATAATATCATTCGTAAAAAACATGAATTTTATGATCTAATTTTTAAAAAATTCCCTGGTCATAATGGATAGAAATAATATAAATTTTGTTAAATTTAAAACAAATATTCATTTCATGTTTATGGTAATATCTAAATGAATCATGTTTAGAAAATTATAAAATGATTACTTTCAAAAAAATTTGAAAAAAATTGAAAAATGAAAAAAATTATTTAATAAATCTTTTAGATAATGCTAAAAAATTGAAAACATTTTTATACAGTGTGGTTTTTTATGAAAATTTCTTTCTGAGTAGTGATTGAAATAAATTTGATTTTTCTTGAAAACATTATTTTGAACTCTCAAGTACATAAACAAATGAAAATTAAGGAAATATAGGAATTATCTAGATATTAACATATGATATTATATGTAATGAGTTTATTAAGAGTTTTATATTAATATTTCATCATCAAAAACATATTCCAAAACATATCTAGATAAATAAGGAGATTTTACCATAAAACTCTTACCAATTCTATCACATTCAACATATTAACCATTAAAATATATCCTTAAATTAAATGAAGAATATAATAAAAATAATTAAATTCCATATATTACTTGTTAATGTGGTTTTATGTAAACATCATGAAATAATATATGTGGATAACACACCTTATGTCACAAAGAATGTAAATTAAGACAAAAAAACCCATTCCATGAGTTTGTATTTCCATGAAAGATATTTATAATCATGTATACTATATATATATTAATTATAAATCTATTATAAGACCATACTCATATATATCATATCATATCATATATATTTAAACCCACTTATTACAAATTTAGTAACAATTACTTGTTAATATTTCGTTTTAGGTAATAAATGCATTGTTTTTCATATAAGCATTATTTTTTTCCTTCTATTTATATCATGGTTATATAATCTCCATAATTTTAACTATTATATAAAATTAAAATATATTAATTATAAATTTATTTATAATAATTCATAAATGTTAATGACAGAAAATAAAATACACCATTTAAGGAGACAGTAGTTTGTACATACACCTGAAACTATTTCCATTTTATAGATTGTTAAAAGAAAGGTAAATTTTAAATTACCTTTATAGAATAATTTACATGTAATATATATATATATAATATATGAAATATATTTATCCCTTATTATATTCCATGTAAAATTTATATAAAAAATGATTCAAATGACTTCGGGAGTTGGCATTCTTCCACACACAACTGACTTTATCATACCCCCTACTGAATGGAATACAAAAAAGGATTATGAGATAATATTTTACTGAAATATATATTTATGTTAAAAATAACATCAATAAAAATTATATGGATAATCATATCCAATCATGAGCTATGTGGATGGAATATGTGTCCCATTGGTTTTCTATATGGTATTCCATCGTACACACGAACGATGTTATCATTTCACATTTGAGATAAAATTATATAGATGTAGGATATGATAATATAATAATAACATATCAGTAGATGTAATATAATTTGTTTTTATTAATATCATGGTTTAATAATATTCTAAATGGGTGGAGGAATAAATATAATAAAAAAACTTAATAAAGAATGTTACCTCTTATTCAGGAAACCTCCTTAGGTTTGCATCAGAAGAATTCCTATGTGAGATTAATGACCAAAATATATATTATATTATAATAGGATAAAATTAATGATTTTATTTTGTCAGATATTATCCAAAACAAATGTTTTTGGATGTGTTATTATGAGAGGATATGGGGTGTCCTTTTATTAGTGGAGAAGGGAACACATATGGTATTTTTGAAAAGAATAAATTCCACACACAGTTTTGATGTGGAAAAATATAAAAAATGGGTAAATATTAAACATTATGGTTTATTAGGTCTTAGTGTGGTCATAAAATTGTTGTAGGGTATGTTTTGTGTCATTTTTAACCCATATATTTTTAGTTTAACACATCTGTATCTTTATTTTTACCCTAATGAGGATAAATAACTTTTACTATTTTACAATAAATTATGAAAAACAGTTATATGGTTATTATTAGAAAATATAAATTATACAAATTTAGAATGCATAATCAATTTTTATAAGTACGAGTCACATTATTTGTATAATTTTATTTATAGAAAAACACGTTGTTGCAATGAGAAAGAGAGTTGTCAAAAAAATATTCATACCTATAAAATTTTTGATATCAAAATTTATAGTGAATTTGAATCAAATGGATTCAATTGGATTAGTAAATACATAATTTAACTTATTTTAATCTTTATACAATCTTAAAAAAATTATGTTTCAAAATGTTGTAAATAAGATGATTATTATAAATAAAAACCAGTATTTTCTAGTATTCATGAAAATGATATCTTTTGAAAAAAATCACAGAAATTCACTCAAAGAAAATTTTCAAATATTGATTTCAGAAATGAATACTATTTTCTCAAATAAATTCTACAATAGTGTTATAAATTAATTTTATTAATTATTAAAAAAAAATTAAACAAAGATTCGTTTTTGAATATTTTATTTTCAAAACATATAATGACATTTTTAATAACAAATTAATTTTTAATCAAAATGTTTCTATAATATAAAAACATTATACTTAGTATTTAAAAATTAGTATTTACTATTTATATTGATAAGTATAATTACCATGTCCTAACTTTCTTTTTCAATTAATCATATTTATAATATATTTTGTATTGTTAAAACATAGTGTCACTTGTAAAACAAGATAATCCTAGTGTTTTATGAAATACAAGATAAACATATTGTTTTATGTAATTCAATGTATTAAATAAATTTTATTTTTAAGAAAAATTATAAATCATAAAATCAAAGGGTATTACAATTATTATATAGTATTACTCTTCATGACATAAAATCTTTTATTGCTGATATATTTCACATGGAAACCTTCTTTCTCCTTCCCATATAAAACAATGTTCAACTATTTAAAACCCCCTATTTAAAATGGTTTTCTAAAGAAAAAAATTGTAATGTACCTATGAAATAAGAAACATACACTTGATGTTGAGGGAAAATGAAAAAAATACACTTCTTTATAAATATTTATTATCATTAATTTCAAACAATGTGATAGTTCATTAATTCAAAAATGACAGATAATGATATTTGAAGTGTATTTCCATATAATGGAATATGGAAATATTTTTTTCCATGAAAATAAATCAACTAGTTTGGTTTCATTTCCAATATTAATCTACTTTCAAAACTATTAGAGTCTATCTTTGTACATTTATGGATTAAAATTAATATCTTAATGTCAACCATAAATTAGTAAACTCTTGGTGATATTTGAAAAAATTTCATAATATTGGAAAATTTAGGTCGTATTCTTTTTAGTGTTTCAAGAATAAATTTAATTACTTCATTGAATTAATAATTAAGAAAAATGTTCATGGATTCATCATCTAGGTTATCGTTCAAATTAAAAATGGTTGTAGAGCTGATCATGGTTTTCGAATAAGTCATGGTGATATTGTGGTCTACTATATACAGAAAAATGGTCATCATTATATCCACTACAAAAGGGTTACTAGAGGAAAAACAACGGTTTTGGTGAAACTGGTTTTGGACTATATCTATGATATGATAAAGCACATAACACATCATTTTCCAAACTAATAAATATCATGGATTTAATCAATAATATAAATGGCATCAAGGAAATGGACTTTAATTCTTCCTGAAGCACATGATTTGATTTTTGTTTTTAGATTATCAATTGAATGAGATAACCATATCATGTTCTAGTCTATTGTATTGTGGTTATTTTTAAATAAATATTTAGATATAAATATTTTATATTTATATAATAGATTTATATATTTTAATGTGGTTTTTAAAAATGACATCCAGTTATTTTAGATCATGATTCCAAAGGGAATCATATATAAAGAATGATGAAGACAATAAAGATTCAATATTAGTTAACCACATTTAAAATTACATAGGGACATAAAATATCTTTATATATAGACATTCATATTTTGATAAAGTAGATGAGTGGTTATTAGAGATTAACTATCAGTCAAAACGAATATTCTAAAAAAATAACAATTTACCCATCATTATTTGATATAATGAACTTATTTAAATAACTGAAATATTTTATTATTATTTCATATAAAAATTTTATATATTATATACCTTATTAGCGGGGTTCAGTAATATAATACTATAGCTTATTTTTTTCTATATTAGTAAAACCAAGATTAAAATAAGTGAGATAAAAACATGTAAACATAAAGGTAATATCCACTTATAATTATTTAGTGATACTTTTCTTCCATTGTGATTTAAAATATTCTATCTTTCTGTTTATCCCAATCATCAGCAATTTATTTCATATTAAAATATTAATGAACAAATTTTTATTAAGATCATGTGATTTTTATAGTGGATATATTTTAAAAAACAACTTCTGATTCACCAGCATTATTAATGGTTAGTGAATCTCCTCAAATGGACTTTAACTCATCAAAAAATTAATGTTAATATTTCCCATTAAAATACATATATATTGGTGTCTCTAAATACGATATGGTTCAATATATCATGGCATGAACAATGTATATATTATGTAGAAAACTATTTAATGTTGTGTAAAATTATACTCTAGGTTTCTAGACCACATAAAAATATATTATAATTATTAAAAATATCATTTTTATTTCATCCAAAAACATTATTTGTTATTTAACTCAATAATAATATGTGTTATAATAAAATTATATTTTCACATGAAAACTATTTTGGACCATTTCATCACATGAATCTCAATATTTGTAGTCATAATATTCCTTAAATATTATTCAACTACTTATCATTACATTCACATACATAGGTGTGTTATTTTTTCACCCTTAACTCTTATGTTATAGGTATACTCAACTCATATATGATTCTTCAAATATGTTTTAAAATAACAAACTATATGATATTATTTGGTACATAAAAGGTGATAAATAAATTATTATAATAATAGATTCAATTAAGTTATAATCATAACATATAAAATAATATAAGAACACCATATTATTGGTTTATATATATTTTTTCGGGTGAATAAAAGACTTATTTATTTTTTTAGTAGAATAAAGAAAAGGGATGTAGTGTACATTTACATATTGAAATAAAATAAGTTAATATTATAGATATTAAAACATGTGATCATCGAAAAGATTGCCAAAATGGGATTATTTTTTAAAAATATTGTTTAAAATTAATGGATCTTAATGCATTATGAGATGAGCATGAATAGATATTATTTTTTAATCAAAATAGACCTGAACAATAAAATAATTACAATTACTAAGAAAAAAATTAAATTATTAAATAAATAAATTCAAAAAAATAAATATTTTTAAATTTAAAATTAGACAGAATTATAAATATTACAAAAAATTGGAACAAACTAATTTATATGGATCATATAAAATTTTTTAAAAACATTTACATCAAAAGATAATATTTATAAATAAATTTTGTTATATATTGATTTTATAAAATTTAAAAATTAATGATGAACTAGTATAATTCGACATTCTTGTGAAAAATTTATCTAAATTATAAATTATTTTAAAGGTGATTTAGAATTTGTTAGAAGAATAATTTTTAAAAAAATTAATTATTCGAAAGCTTAAAAAAGAAAATAATTATTTTTTTCTGTGATATATTTATTCTGAAAATGACTATATGGAAGTAAATGTGATTTTAGTATGAAAGTATTCAATAATTTTTTATTTAATCTTTACAAATTATTGAATAGTTCCTAATTTATGTAATTAAAAAGTGTATATGTAAATTTTCCCTCTAATACTAAAATATGATTTTTTATATAATGAATATATGTATATCTTTATATTAGGTAACAAATAATGTTTATATTATAAAAATTTAAATGAAAAAAATGTACAATAATTTATTAAATATATATTTTTATAGAAATATTATATTTTTGAAATTCTACATTTAGGGAGAGAAAAATTCTATAGACTTAAGAAAATCATAATTTGATCTAAAAATAGTTTGAATAAGTTGGCATAATATATGAAGAAACAATTATTTTTCTTTTCATTATTATATAATTATGATTTAAATGAATATATTATCATATATATTTATTTATTAAATTTAAAGAGGGAACAAAATAATAATTTTGTGGTTAATCGAATGAAATATTAATAAATATAATTAAGTATTCTAGTTCATTACACTGCAAAAAAGGATTATATTATTGTTTAAAAGAGATAATTAGCAATTTCTTTATAAAACATTCATATTTATAACAGTAATTAATGTAAAAATAATTTTATATATTTTCAATAGAATTTTATTGATGAGAATGGGGATTATTTCAATAGAATGAAAAAATAAATCCTATTTTTTTAGGAATAAGATTATTGATAACCTCCAAATGATGTTTTGAACTATATTTTAAAGGACCTTAATGTTGTAATGTGAATGAAAATTAGATATATAGTGGAATAATAGTGTAAAAATGTATTTTTTTTATTTTCTAGAAGAGTAATTTTAAATCCAAAAACTAAGTTAAAGGATCTGGTCCATGGTTGATAGAAAAGTATTCATATATCTGAATAAATAATTCAATATTGCGTACATAGAGACGTTAAATGAAAACCATGTATCCTAATTTTACCAAGTCCTCTAACATTTAATTTTATTAATAGTAAATTTTTCATTTGGAAACTTTTCAAATGCAATGAATATATTTTTTGAATGAACTATTATAGATTTGAATGTGGGAGAAACATTATAAGGAGAGTTCAAAATGGATGTTATGAAATATCAAAAGTGGATTCCTAGTGTCGTGAATTATTATAAATTAGGGGAAAATATTCATCAAATTCTAGTAAAATTAATATTATAAATTATTATTAAAATGATAAATAACTTTATTATAAGTGATCTATTATAATAAAAATCATGTCAACTAGGTTTTTCGTAGCCCAGAAATTGATGAATTTTGATTTTATATAGTCTCAAGATCTCCTCGGGTGTAAAATGAAAATTATCATGAACAGACTAACTCAGAAAAAAATTTGAGGACTGTGATAGTATATGGTTTTGTGTTTACCCTAGGATTATATTTTGGGAATATCTATGCATAATGGGATTTAAAATATATTTGATAATTATTAATTAAAATATAATTATCTTAATGAAAAAATGTTATTGTCGGGACCCAAATTTTTCATGTTTCAAACCATATAATCTATAAAAAAAACTTTATAGAATATTTTGTTGAGATTTCTTATCAATAAAAATATTTCAATGGTTTGATAACAATATAATAATAAATATTATATTTTTAATGCTATAAAATGGGTATTTTTAATGAAATGATTATATATCCTAATCATGTAATAAAATGGAGAAAGAAATTTTCATTTGTCTCCATGATTTGGGTTTTATCTTATGCGTGAAATATATTAGTTTCACATCCTTTGATTTAATGATATATCAACTCTTGAAATTTTTCTTTTATTATTTATAATTTCCTAGGATTTTATCATGTTTATACCCTAAATATTCCAGTAAAAGATTATTTATATATCTTCTCTTGGATTATCCACTATTAATAAAGAAATAAACCCCAATTAATAGTTGTAGGGATATCCTTATATGGTTTTAAAGGATTGTTGTTCAACTGGGACTTGATTTACAGAATCAATGAGCAACATCATGGGGATAATGATGGATTTGAGGAACAGGATTAGATTTTTAGTGATGTCGATGACCAAATCATGTGATTATAATTAACTAATTAAATATATAATTATTCTCTATTTATTAAATAATTTATAATTATATATTTTTTCAGGAATTCATTATTTGTTATTCCTTATTCAACATTGTTGGATAATTATTGGATGATTTCTGTTGGAAAATATCCTTTTAAATATATTAATTCTAATTTTTATCTAATTTTATACCTTAATATAAAATTATAATTTTAATCCATAAGTTTTCCATAAAAAATTCCTTGAAAATTATTGGTTTTCCTTTGACTCTAAAATATTTTCAATGTTCGATATCTCAGTCATTTTTTATTTTATCCACTGTGATGAATTGGATGGTTTTCAATGACCATCGAGAAACACACAATCTCTATTGTAGAATTCTCCCCTCATTCATTACATGTTCAATATTTACTTGAAATGGGATTAATATTTGATTATCAGGTCAATTATAATCATTACCGAACTATATATTCATGGGTTGGTATGTGATCTATGAAGAATAATATGTCTTTGGGAATAAATGAGTAATAACAGTGGAGTATGTTTAGAATATGGGAGTAATAAACACATCGATAGAAACTAAGGGCATGAAGTGAATCTCTTATATCAATAAGAATCCTGATTTAGGGAATCTAGTGGTTGGAGATAAAAATCGAAGAAGCAGCCTTCAAAATCGACATCTTGGATAATTATTTGGGTGTGATTGGTGAAAAAATACATAGAAGCATGGTGGTCTAGTAAATAATATGTTCCTAGTTCAAAATTCACAAATGTAGACAATCTCTTCAAGAAGAACACATTACATGTACATTTTTTGTTAAGATGAATTTGGATTTTGTAAAAATTATTAACATATTAAATGTTGCAATGACCATAAAAATGTTACTCAATCTAGCCAACTGTTCATGTATTGGAAGTACACCCTGAGAAACCTGAGTGGTCCCACATATTTTTTTCCTCAGGCCAGATGCCAAGTATTTTGGTTTTCAAACACCATGTGGAATACTATTACATGAAAATGGAATACTATAGGTGCATATTCTAGGTTCCTATGGTGAATGCATTATGTACATATATTTTGTGTTTAACCTCGTGTATCTTTTCATTGGGAATGAAACTAGAACTATAATTAGTCCATAATATGTATAATTTCATATATGCTGTGATGGTGGAAATTATTTTGATATTTTAGATATAAAATAAGTTTTATTGCACAAGTCATTATCATCTTCAATGGTTATTTTATGGTAGTGTTTTTGTGTGATCATTAGAGTGATGATTGGGTAGATACTCCCCTAATGGAGAGATATTATTAATTGTGATTCCCATATTATCCAAGCTACATTGTGTGTGGGTAATCCACCAAACAACTAGTGCATGAGTACTATATATATAGAGTCAGTAATCCATCTTCATTGAGATCCATTGGTGTGATGGTATTCTAATGGAGTTCATACTCCCTCGAATCAAGAGATCATCAGTGATCTATGGGTGCTCTAATATAGTTAGTACACTATCTACTTTAATATCAATTTGTGAGGTGTGGGTACACAATTATATTTTTTGTGTGGTTAAATGGGATTATTTATTTTTATATCATATAATTGAGTAGTGGTTTATTATTGATAAACCAAATGATAAATTCCCCCCCCCCTCAATAGGAGATCATGATTCTGATATGTGTTCTCTCATCATATCACTTGTCAGTGGTTTTGTAGTTCTTTAAAGGGTTGAGTTGTGTATTATATTAAAATATTTTGGACTCTATAAGAGATGCATTGTATTATCTCTAGTCATAAAATATAGGTGTGTTATGGACATTAGAGATCCTAGACTCTTTAGTAAACCAAGAACCTCTAGTTTTTCTAGTGATGTTTCTTGGGATAGTTTTAGCAAGGATTATTATATATGATGGAATCCATATAAATTTTTATTGAAGAAAAAAACTAGTTTATTTTATTATCTACATTTACCCTAAATAATATCATGTTCTTTGAGATAACATGTTTGGTTGAATCTTCTTCAGGTTGTTTAAGTGTCATACAGAGAATATTTACAATCCCCAAGGCTTGAGAATGTTTCCCACATGTGATGTTTCAATAATGTCATCACACATGTTATACATTGAACTAATTTATATTGGGATGGCATGGAATGTTTGAAGGTGAATCCCAATTAATTTTAGTGGTGAATAATAGAGCATGATGATCCCAAATGATGGTGATAATAATTTAAGTTGGTGATTAATCTAGGGGTTCACAATGTGAGGATAGACATCGAGTGTAATTTTGTAATGACCAAATGTTTTATCAATAGAAATTATATTATTATAATTATGTCATATAACCACATTAAATCATAACATAATGATCTATTATGTATTATGTGATCTTTAAATATAATATTGTCACATCAGTGATTTGAATTTTGAAAATCTGACAAACCCTGTTGTGATCAGTATGTTGTTTGGAGTTCAATAAGGAAAACATAATTTTTGGTGAATATTAACCTACCCTTATAAATATTAATATGACACTTTATGAATAGTAAATCATCCAATAGAATAGTAACCTAACCAATTAATTTATAAATAAAATTTAGGCATCTTATAAGTGATAATATGACCATAGTGGAAGTATTGGTATTTTTGTAAGTCATAAATAATTAATTAAAATTCATTATATAATTTAAAGGAAAATTTATTTTCCCAAATGGTGTTCATAAATTATCAATTTTATGTCTTTTGGTTTTAAGATTCTTTTATAAGATCATATTTAATTTATGAAAACATTATAAAATCAGGTATAGTTTTAAAATCTATATTTTTCAAATAAATTATGATTTTAATTAAAAATTACTTATATATAAATATTTATTTTTTGAAAATAGATTTCATATTTTGATTCTAAATTCTGACAAATGGGTGAATTTTTCGAATTTTTCTAAAATACTTGAATTTTTTATGAATAGTGAAAAAAAATTATTGTGTATATGCATTTTAAGCTAAATGGAATATTCTTAGAATCATGGATGTTGTATTAAACCATATTTAGAATTCACATGAACATATTTCTATTTTTATTCATGTAATTTTCATTGTTGATGGTCTTCAGAAAAATTAATAAAAAAAGGAATTAAATATAATGAAAACCCACCTCTCCTCCAGTATAAATACCCCTACTCCTTATCTCTTCTCTTCACTCCTCTCAACCCTAGTTAATTGCCTAAATTATTACAAAATATATACCCAATATATTCACCCATGTCCAATATCCCTTAGTCTCTTCAAAAGAGAAAACCCTCTTCCCTTAAGAGGCTCTCAAGGATGATTGTTTCAAGAGGTAATTTTCACATTTCAATACATTTCATGTTCATTTGTTTTATTTCATATCCCTGACTCTCTTCATCAAAATTTTATGAAAACCCTTGTACCATACAGGACATGTAATTTAATTATGATTCTTAAATAAGTTATTATCATCTCCTATTTACTCTTCTTTTATACTAGTAGTAAAGATACCACCCAAGATGTGTTAATATACAACATTCAAGGACGATGGGTTATCAATTTCTACTACCATCATTAATTCTGGCCATGAATCCACTTCTAAGGATGAACCAGAATATAATATATTTATTATGAGTTATCTAGGGTTCTGGAATCTCTTTGTACACATGATGTAAAATAATAATACAAACCAAGTTAATTGTGAGAAAAATTCCCACAGTAATCAAATTAATTATTATTAATGTTTTCAATAATCATTATCCTTCACTCCGAAAAAACCAAATACATTTTTCAACGATGTAAGCTTACAGATTTTCAATAATTCAATGTATATTTAATTCTGAACAACCATCTTCATGATACATATTAATCTGAACAACAATATAAGTGAATTTATCATTAAAACCATAGAAGCAACAACCCCAAAATAATGAAATTGAACCTCTTAACCCATCAAAAAATACATGAATGAACTCAAAAGGATATAAAAAATAATTTAATTTTAAAATAACTTTTTTAATTATTAATTAATTAACCTAGATTGACTATTCATGTCCATAATATCATGTAGAGAACAACATCAAACTTAAGGTATGGGATCCCCTCTATTTCACATTTATTTAAGAATGTCCTTTACATGATACCCTTTTAAGTGAAATCCATAATGATGGGGTATGATTTCACATCTCCCCCATACTACCATCATGATGTATATGTGATAATATACCCATTTCTCTCCCATTAATCCCACTTAAGTACACCTCATAAAATCCTGATAAACCATAAGGGATTCTACCCAAACCTCCTTTGTTTATTCAGGTTTCATTATCTATATTTTACAAAAATCAACATATCTTATCTTTTTATGTGAATTTATAAATGAAGTTTACATGTACCAAATTTCTTTATCAATACCCTTTAATAATTTCCTTTGGGGTATATACATGTTTTTAATTGATTCCCTCTTCAATACTTCTTGATAAAAAGCTTGTTTTGAGGGAAATTCTCGAGTTCTTACCCAATTTCAAGTGCACTCTATCATCAGTTTTAATCCACCATTATCATTATAAAATTAATTTTTTTTATTAGAAAACCCTTCTTGGTTCACGTATGTTTTTATATAAAGTATTTTTCCCTTTTCTATTTTCAAGGATCTATAGTATTTTCTTTAAAACCAAAAAAAAATTAATGCGAAAATTTCATAAATGTATTTCTTACATGTTGTAACCTCTACATGAAATCACTTACCATGATAAATTCCTATTTTCCCTTATGAATATCCATGTAAATTTTAGTTCCAATATTTCATGAATTCATATATGATAAGGCCAGTTTTTATGCTTTATGGCATGCTTTTGTACCCAATTAATTCAATGGAAAACACTTATGTTTATGTATTATTGATAATGTATGATTAATTATGTGGAAAAATATTCATGAAAAGGTAATATGGGTTAGAACATATATCTCTCTAATCCATTGGGTAAAGTTGAGTCTCATGAGACATTATGTTTGATGGTCTTGGTGGTTACCCTAGGCTAGTGCTACCCTGTGCGATGGTCTGGATAGGTATCCTCAACAAGTGCTGCCCTATGCAATGGTCTTTGTGGTTAGACTTGAATTGCGCTAAAGTCAGGTTTTATGTTTATTACTCAAAACTAGGACTCCTTGTTTATATGATTCCATGTTTATATTTAATGATTCAATATGTTACATGACTTTTTATATCACCATATCTTGACTTCTATCCCATGTGTTAATGCTTTGTTCCTATTGTTATTACCTTACTGGGCTATTTATCTCATCCCTTTGTTCATGTGTTCCCCAGGGTACCCTATTCAGATTTTTGAGCATAATGTAAGTTAGGGGCCCAATTTGATGATTAAATAAAGTAATTTTTTATTTAGTTCCATGTTTTTAGTTGTATGTATGTAGTCTTCCATGGGACTGGACATTATGATCCTTGGATTATACTTTGATTTATAATTATGCTTAAAAGTCTATAATATTAATTGTAAAATGTTAGAGTCTCTATAGTTGGTATCAGAGGATGGTCAAGTTAATTTTTTAGATTAGGAATAGATAACATCAGTAAAAATCTTAAGGATGATACTAACTATAAGAAAACATCACTATGTTTTAGTAAGTATAGTGTATGTGGTTTTTCAATAAAATATAACACTATCTGGATACATACATGTAGAGGTGGGTCTAGTATAGATGTATCTAGGGGTAAAACCCAAAAACACATACTTGATCTAGACTTGAGTGGGAACCGATGCATGATAACGGGCCTTACAAAACACTTGGTCTGACAATCCTGGGGGATATGCTATGGTAAAATCATTAGCTTTGTACAAACCATTGTTAAGGGAATAAAAAAAGATCCCATAAAAATATAAGAAAAAAATAGATCTAGGATAACCATGATTGAAACATTGGAAATCACAAGTTAGGATATATGTCTCCTTTACAAGTTTATCCCTTTATATTTGATGTTTCATTTTTTAAGCTCAATAATTAAGTATTAAAGACCTCTAATTATATGTTATTTTTCTTTGTTAATGGTAGGAAATTGAATAACTTGTGCCCATAATCAATGTGATAGGGAATGTTATGATTTACCTAATGATATGCCTGATAAGATTGTAATGGGTAATCAAAACATAATTATTGTACATTCTAAGTTGGAACAAGTAACATAATTACATGAATCATGTGGAACACCCACCTCATCTAAGGAAAGATAAAATAGCCATTTAATCCTTCATGTGGAAAAGGCCTCCCTTGCTTAGTGGATCTTCAAATCCCCTCCAGGTGAAATAGTGGATGAAGTCCATTATAATTATATTCCTTATCCTTCAGTACGCAAAAGAATAGGAATTCATATTGGTGGTCTGTTGTTTTGATGGGGAAGTTGGTCAGTGGTGGACACTGATTAAAATTATAAATCCCTAAGGGTAAATTTGTAAGGCCACTACATTAAACATTAAATAATATTGAATTGAGTTAATAATTCACATTGAGGATCATTTTAGTTTTAGATATTTAGATAATTAGGTCATTAAATCTACATAAATACATAAAAATTAATATTAGACACTTCTACTCCCTAAATTTTTTTTTCGTAAAACCAATACACCTAGAAAAATAAACTTGTCTAGTTCTAGGTTTTTGACAGAATGACTTTTTCATGATCCCATCCTTGACCCTATTCATCTATAGGTTCTGTGAGAATATTTCCAAACATGGGATGAGAATCAAAATATAATTGATAAATAAAGAAGGAAATTATTATTTTTTTCAAAACAACATGTAAACAATGAATAATTTATCATAAAGTAATACTTTTCACCTTAAATAATTAGCAAAAACATGTCACTGAATATAATCACTTTGCATTCCATTTTATAACCAGAATATTACCATAAATCCAATATAAAGCATTGCAAATCATATAAAGGTAACTTTAGACATACAAATATTTAAATGGAATAACCATATGGTCTATTTCCACACATATCACTAAATGGAATTTCCATACAACCAACTTCTATACCTAATGAATTTGAGGTTATAAAGTAACCACCCATCTTTGGTTTATTACAGAACTACCCATCATTTCGTTTATCACATAACCACCCATCATTGGTTTATGAAGTAAACAAACCATAAAATTTCTATTTACCATAACATAATCATAAAACAAAAAACAATCATAATGGAATAAATAACATTTCTATATTTCAATCACAAGATATCATTTCAAGATATTTATATAATCTGTTCATTTAAAACAGTTAAAAAGAAGAGTTTTGAATCAAAGTGTCCCATACCACTGTGAAATAATTGAAATTATTTTTCACTTTAAAACACTCATGTAGATATAAATAAATCCTTAAAACAATTTTGAAAACATTTACATTAATGTGAAATATTTAGAATAATAAATCATTACAACATTTGAAATGATGTTTTAGATAAAGAGTCCCTTACTACTTGAGAAACAGTTGAATAAAAATCACAGAGGAATAAAATAAAAAAGGGGCATTATATATAATGAAATATACCAATTCATGATATAAAGAGTAAAAAGGGTTTTATATACACATTTTCGGATAATAAGTGTTCATGAAAACAAGATTTGGCTCAATGAACGGAGATTGAGATGAAGTCACTTACAATGATCGAATCATTACATTATGGATAAATAAATGGAATAATTATGTTTGAAAAAAAATACAACCAATATAAGTGGATATTATGATTAAAACAATCAGAGGTCATTCACACATATTCAAAGCACTACATAATCAAGTTGTAGATTTTTTTTCCAAAGAATGGAAATTGGTTTAATAAGTTCCCCTACCTCATGTATGACATGACTCGTTCTTTCATTAATTTCATGAATAATAAACTTAAGTTAATTTATAATTTATTCATATCCTTTTTCAAGATTATTATTTATTTTATATCAATATTTACCATGTTATAAAAATTAATTATTATTCAAGATAATATCAGTCGTTTTGTCGATATTGGGTACATGAGTCGAAAATGATCTTGTCATCATTAAAATTTGTCCATTTGGTCAAAAGTCCATTATCATGATAATATTATTCATATATATATCACAAATATTCTGTAAATTTTTATTTAAACTATTTAATAATATTTTAGGATAATAAATGGATTGCACCACTCATAGAGACGATAAGCCTTACGTACACATGAATGCAACTTTCATTTCTAATTCATATTTATTTGATTGAAAACATAACGATACACAGGTATATTATTATTAAAATGTAATATCATATATTATATATTTTACCTATGTTCATTAAGCCCATCTATTATATGTTCCCTGTGTAGAATGAATGAGTCATATCACTTTGAGGAGGCGGTGGTCGGCGCTTCCTCAAATGAAATTATCGTGTTAACACACCACGAAAAGAATAAAGTTATGTTGTAAATAAAACTTATGGAAGAATAAAGAAAATATTAATATAATATATATCATATAAATACATTTCAATCATAATGGACACCATTATAAGTGGTATGAGACAATTGAAAAATCATCGTTTCGTGAGGCAATAGTTCATCGTCCACAGAATGAGTTTGTTCTAAATTCATTGGATGGATAAGTCTGTAAGTGTTGTTAGGATGATTCTACTAAAAATAACCATGTATATTGATTATTTATTGTTGTTATTTAATCAAATAAAATTAATATAATAGGGAGTGAAGAATTAGAATATTGGAAATGAACTTTTGAGAAGATGTAACCTTTCAAAATGGGAATCTCCCTTTGATTTGAGCTAAAAGGCATTCTAGAATTGGATTCTGCCTAAGGTAATGATTCTAGTAGTATGATAGGGACTTTGGAAGTATATTAGAGAAGGTTTTGGATGATAAATGGGGATTGAGAGGTGTGAGTAAGGAGTTATAGGTGGTGGGTTTTTATAAGAGGGAGGAGGGGTACTTTAAGATTTTCATGAAAGATTATTATATTTTAAACTAAATTTCAATTTTCAAAAGGTCTAAAACTCATTTAATTTTAAGATGTGATGAGGATTATTTAGAATCCTCTCATCTAATAGGTTTTAGGGATGTTTTAGTTTTATATTTACCCTTATCATTTAGCTTCAACCCTTGGTTAACTAATTTAACTATTACGATGTCTTCTTTTTATTAAAAAAGTGACACAAAAAATCCCCTTTATTAACCTAGAATGAAAAGTTAAATAGGAAAAAAAAAATTCAAAAAAAAAATAAAATAAATTCATGCTGTCCATGAGTGAGTCAACATACTATGGAGACTGATGCTCCCACACCATCCACGCGAATGTCGACCCCTCCTCTGATTGTTGGCATGCTCTCAAGTCACCCTCCTTCATCTAGAAGACCAGCATTAACTGAATGAATCACTTCATTAGTATCTGAGTCCTAAACATTTTCATGTCCATCTATTTCACTGATACCTAAAGGAATCTCAATAGAGTTAAAACTATTGACCTTCGAGGTTGATTACTCTTCGCATGTTGAGCCAAATTTCGTCCCTGTGCAATATACATCCTGGTTCCATCAAATTTTGAATCCCCAGGCCCAAAAGTTTTAAAAATAAAACCACAAGCGGGCGGCCTGCCAACCATAGTCTCATTAGCTGAAATATCCTTGCTATGACTATCCAAAACAGAAGACTTCAAGAGCTGTAGGTGCCGAGAGGTTATGATAAGCCCTGCAGGACACGAAGCAGGTGTGCCAGATTGCTTACCATAGACAGCATAGGCAGCAAGACTGCTACCCTATGAAATTGTAAGCACAGGTTCATATTGAAACTTATTATCAACAAAAACCAAAGGAGTTTATGTATCAGAAGATTCATTACTCAAAACAGGAGAATAATGAAATTTCACTTTTGTGATAAAAGTGTTGGACATTCTAATTTTGGGTTTCATTAAGGTAGCAGCAACAAGCATTGCCTTACCATTTCGGTTGTTTTAAGACAACACTCTTTTCTCATTCCAGAAATCAAAACCAACCTTTGTCTGCGAATTTAATTCCATGGAAGCTTGAATGTCATCAGATTCATCTCATACATGCACCTCATTAATCACTTTTGATAAGCCATCGTTAAAGGACACCCCTTCAAGGACAATGTCAGACCCCACAGTGATGTTAGCCCAAGAGGGACTCTTCACATTAATATTAGTAGGAACATCATAGCCAATATTAGCCTGAGTAGGACCAGGGATGGGGATTTCAGAACATGCATCATTCTGAGATAGGACATGAGGAGTCTTTCTAGCCATAAAATGATATTATTCAATAGATGCTTGTACCCCATGGGGGTTAATAAAAGGAACAAGCCCAACTATGTCTCTCTCCAGATTTTTAGTATGATCTACGACGGTCTTCACATACTTTTGGTTTTTCACCTTTCGATACTATTGAAATTCATGACCCCAAGAATTAAAATTAGTACAAACTAAGTTACCTCTACACATAGATTGTGAATGACCAATAATTTTGCAAGTTTCCCAAAATAAAGGTGTTTTTCGAAATTCAATCCAAAGAGAAATTTCATCTTTTTATGTGGATAGAACCGCCTTATTGGTCAATGTGGTAAATAAATCCACATGAACAAGAACATGATCATAATGGCCAAAACTAACCATATGAGTGGCACTATCCATCTGACTTGGGATACCAATCGCATATGCAATATCATATAAATTTAAGGATGCCATAATACCCAGTTAAGACCATGAATTCTAACCTTAAAATCTGCACAAGTATCCTTAAAGTCATATAATCTGAAATTTAGCTTCCAATCGTAAATCCACAAAGTACCACGCCTATTGATAAGTGAACCTAAAATCCAGGCTTGACCATTATGCCCAGCTGATGAAAAATAATGGGGAAAAATCCACAGCCAAGAGAAATACATTTAAAAAACTCGATTCCCCAAATGAAAGATAAAAGGGCTACCTGATCCGTGACAATCTGGGGTTTTCTACCACTCATCAGAAAAATGAGAGAAGTGAAACAAAAAATGCATATTCTAATTAGATCTACAATAGCATCATCAGAGGAAAATATTTGTGCGGTCAGGACCTTCCTGATGATTCGCTTTGAAGGACGATTCATAAGTGAGGCAAAAAATCCTCCCAAAAATCCATCGAACTTTGAGAAACCCTTCAATGCTTGTTATTCGAGCTACTTCAATCTAGATAAGGAGGATTTCAGTCTAGAAATTTGGTGACAAGAAGAGAATGAATGGAGGATGAGACCCAGCATATGATCTAGGAAAAATGAGTCGTCGTGAGCCGTCAGGTGTGGCGGTTCCTGCACCTGTTCCACCATCATACCATGTCTTCTTGTATATTCATATTATATGGTTAATATAGTTACAATACTATTCTAAAAGAAACTAAAGTTGTTAATTTTTAATATTTAAAACATTTTCTAGGTAATTTGTCTAAATTATAGATTTTTATGACTATTATATTATTTAATAAAATAGTATTTATTTTAAAAACTCATTTATGTCATTTTTTATTCTATTCATATGTAGTCTTTTTAAAAACCATAAAAACTTGATTATTTCTAAAATAATTCATAAATTAAAATATAAGAAGTCATAATAACCCCTAAAATTCTTATATAGAATAAAATGTTTCAAAATTAATTTATTTTAAAATTTATAATCTCATTGATTTAAATATTTAATTTATAATTTAATCACTACCTCATCATTGTGTCATAAATATATTTATTTATATGAGGTCTAGAAATTATTAATAAAATACAATGACATACGGAATATTTTTAGATTTATAATTACCATTTATTGTGGAAAATAACTTATATAAAACGATATCAAAAAAACTACTAAACGATATAGGTTTAGGTTATATTTTCCTTAACATTAAATTGAAAGTAATTAAATGTCATTTTGAAACACAGGTTACTCTATGGAGTCCTAAATTCGACCAAGGAATGCGGATTGTTAGAAATATCTCATCTAATAGGGTTAAGACATGTGTTAGGAAAATTTATTATTATTATTATATTATTTTTTTTAACATTATTTATTAGATTTAACATTTAACCATAGTAAATGAAATATTAACTAAAGTTACTGTTCATAATTTCTAAAAATTAAAGATACATATTTACACAATTTGGACCTCTTGATTCCAAATATAGTATTAGTTTTTTCAAAATCAAAAAAATAAATTTTAAAAAAATTATTTAAAATAAATTCCCATTGTCAAAACCAAGAAGCTTGTTTTCAAAAATTAAAAATTATCAAAAGATTGACAATTGTTTATGTCCAATATGAAAGTGAAATTATGTAAAATTACCAAAATTGGATTAAATGATAAAAATATAATCCAATTACACTTTAAAGAAAATAAGAAAGATAATCTAATGATATAAATATATCATATGAAAAGATAGTTTTGACTTAAAATGTATTATCTTTAACTATTCATTATAAACTAATTGTATCATATGAATACCATAAATTTACCCAAAATAAATTTTGATTTTATTATTTTAAATAAGAAGATTATTTCTTCAAATAAGATATATAAATCTATCAAAAACTATTTTTAAAAATGGTTCACCCTCAAAAGGCAGGGAAACTGCATTTTTATAAAAATACTACTTTAATGTGAAAAAATGAATCTATTATTATATCATATCTAGTAAACATTTATTATGAATTTAAAAAATTACATTGAATATATATCATATATTTTTAATTAAATAAAAATCCATAAATAGTGATATGAAAACATAATTCTTCTCTTTTAAATAGGATATAATAAAAATATATACATTTTATTCAATTGGATTTTATTTCCATTTCTAATAAATTTGGTCATCTATGAACCATCATATAAACATGTGTAAAACATATTTAAAAAAACATTTATACAATCATTCCTTAAATTCTAATGTCTAGGTGTTAACTACCATTTAAAATAATAGTATTATTATTGTATTAATTTTTAGTAGAACTCAATGTTGTATGCAATGTAAGATTTTAGAGAAGCTTGTTGTTTCATGTCGAGTCCGCTATCAAAAAAAGAATCCCCATTAACATAAAAAAATATATTATTTATAAATATTAATATAAATCAAAAATTATTATTCTTTAAATACCTAGTTTATTACATCCTCCCCCCCCCCTTTGGAAATTTTGTCCTCACAATTTTAAAATTGGGCTCGGAATCATCATTGAAATTCCCACATCAGAAAAAGAGTCAATAAAAAGGTCACATTAAAAGAAATAAATATAATTATAAAGGTAACCTAGGATATCACATACTAGGATTCCCTAAAAACTTTGATTTCAAAGATAAAACTAATCATCATGTTTTGTTGGAGAGTGATTGGAAACCTGATCAGGAGAAAGTTAACCACTAGAAAACCAAAAACATGTGATAGGTTAAACAATCTATGATTCCCCATTAGGAAAAGTATGAAAACAAAGTTTACTATTTTATGTTCCCTCTCCAAAATTTAGAGAATTTATTTATGATATTATCTAATAAAATAATGAAATATACATACTATTCAAGTTGAGTTTCATCCATACTATGTTTTTACCAAAAACACATCTTTTCTATTAATGATGAGTATTCAATATGACTTGGTCAAACCTAATAAACTAGAATAATCTTCTAGAGAATAGAATTATCCACAAAATATAAACCATATATCTCCCATGTCTTTATACATTAACCAATACCAAAAAGGTTAGTACAAGATCTAGTAGTCTCCAAAATGTAAAATCTTTTATAAATAGAAATAAAACTCTTAATATCTGAAATTTAAAAAACAATACAAAAATCTCAACATAGAACATTAAATACACAATTTTCCATAAAATTATTCAGTATAATCCAAACTATGTTGGGAACCGAAAATTCAGAAGGATTTTATCACATACTCTTCAACAAAATTCTTAACATTTATCTCGAATTAACATCGGCTACTATTATTTTCTCATACTAAAATGTAACTAAACAAACCATATACTATATATGATAGGTAATTCATTTAGATAAATAGCCCAAATCACTATATGTATACAATAAAAACATAGATTCTTCAAAAATAATATCCCACCATTACTCCTCAATTGAAATCACAAAGTATTCTATTTTCCTGAGGCACATAGAGCTCCAAAAGAGAAAATTTCTTACAAAATAAAATTTATTAGTTAATCTCCAAATAATATTCCTATTCTAAAGATATCCATTTGAAAAAACATAATATCGAAAATCAGTATATTCCTGATCAATAAAGTCATTTAAATTTAAATAATAAGCAATAAAAACCTGGGAGTTCACACAGGTAAGTGGTAAGAAATGATCCCTTGTCTCCCTTCGGTTGTGGGTACGATTCCCATAGACATGCCAGACGTGACGGGTTGTCACCCATCATATGTGTTTTAATTTTTTTAAAACCATATAACTCATATATCATTCTCAAAAAATAAGAAAATTTCCTCAAAAAATAACCATAATATATTTTATCCTCAGTGGTTATCTATTACCTTTCATTTGGCATCCCAAAATGTAATAAACATTTATCAACTCAAAAATAATAGAACATATGAACCCCTAATGTTATCCATTATGACCACACAATAATAGATCATTCTTTTTGGAATAAAATTTTCACATATCAATCTTCAATGTTACACATACTAAAAAAACATCCAAACTAATCCTATCATTAAAAGAGTCTTAATAATTTTATTCATTTCATTATCCTAAAAATATATTGTAACTCATGAATCCCTTGTATGTCTAATTATTACTCATTAGACATTATTCGTGATCCATCAACCATTTCATCTAACTTATTACATAATACTTCTTTCCTAAAAACTAGACCATGAATCATATACTAATATTCAATAATATCAAAACTTAAGCAAAGAAACAATCCATACCGGTCATGAGTCATTTTTAGTTTCCTCATCCTCAATTGGAATTGCATTAGGTAATGGTAAAAATATATTTTATGGTCATAATGATCCCATTCTCAAAACTTCATTATAGGAATTTTATTTGTTTAATGACAATTCACACCACAATTAAAACATTCAATTGATCCCTTTAAAATAACTTCTTTCACTTTCCTACAGTCAACTGGACGGCTCCTTTTTCCATGGAAGGTTCATGATATATGACCCTCATTACCACATCTATATTATCATCCTGTCGCGATGAAGCTTTTTCCTTGTGGTTTCATTCCACATCCCTATCACATATGTTTTTGAATCTACTTACCTTTATGATGATTACATGAAATTTCATGTGTATTTGTTTCTCACTTATACAATGTATTATAAAAATCACCATGGTTTTTATAATCACTCATGACTCAAGATAGTTGGTTTAGAATAACCATAAGAGTTATCATTATAGATTCCATTTAATTCTATTTTTTATTCCAAAAACAATCACAGTATTCATCACATCCATTGCCACATTGGTTCCTTCTATATCCATTCATTTAATATATCCAAAAAGGTCAGTTTGAGTATATCAGTAAAATCATCATATAATATCTTAGGAGGGGAAATACAATGATATACTTATTCATGTTATATTAAACACAATAAATTTATCTAAAATAACTATGAATCTTTCTAATATTCTAACCATTATGGTTATGTCACTTATTCTTAAATAACACCCTAACCTCTAATTTAATCTAAACTAACCTATGATACCAACTATAAGGCACCATCCTTAAACATTACATAATCTTGAATTATGTTAATAATTCACATTGAGGATCTTTTTAGGTTTAGAGCTTTAAAGAATTATGGCATAACATATATAAAATAACATGGATATTATAAGTAGACACTTCTAATCACTATCCATTTTTTCAAAAAACAAAAACTCTAAAAAAATGAAATAGTTCTAATTCCTTGTTTTAGACAGCATGGCTTTTCCTTGATCACATCCTTGACCCTATTTATCATTATGTCTTGTGAATATAATGTCAAAAAATATGATGAGGATAAAAATACCAGTAAGGGACACATAATGAATAAAATTGTTATTTTTTAAAAAACAAACATTTAAACCATAAATACATTATCATAAGGTAATACATTTAACCTTAAAGATGTACAAAAAAGACTTCACCAAATATAAGACCATTTCTTACCCATCTTTTAACCACAATATTACTATAAATCCAATAGAAAAAAATATAGAATATAAAGGTAACATGGGACAAAAACATACATAAATAGAATAACGATACTGTTGAGTTCCACATATATCACAAAATGTAATTTTCGGACAACAGACATCTATACCCAATGCATTGGAGGTTATAATGTAACAACTAATCCTTGTTTTATCACATAACCACCTATCATTTGGTCTATCACGTAACCACCAATTAGTGGTTTATCACGTAATCACCCATTAAATTTACATATACCATAACATAATCATAAAACATAAAACAATCGTAAAGGAAAAAATATCAATTCCACATTACTATCACATGATACTATTTCAAGATATTGATATAATCCTTTAATTTAAAATAGGGAAAAGTTGATTTTTGAATCAAAGTGTTTCATACCATTCTAAAACCTATGAATAGAATTTACAGTTTAAAACACTATTTTTCATATAAATAAATTATTAACACCATTTTGAAAACATGGACCTTAATGTAAAATATTTAGAAGAATAAATCATTAAAACATTTAAAAAGATGTTTTAGTTTAAGAGTACCTTACCACATTAGAAACACATGAATAAAAATAATTAAGGAATAAAATAAAAAAGTACATTATATTTCATGATAATATTAAAAGTAATTATATAGAGGTTAAAAGGGTTTTGTATATAAATTATTGGATAATAAGTTTTCATGAAAACCATATATGCCTTTATGAAAGGAGATTGAGATGAAGTCACTTACAAATATCGTATCATTGCATTAAGGATAAATCAATGACATGATTATGCATGAAAAATGTAAATACACCCAATATAAGTTGATATTAAGTGTAAAAAAATCAGTGTTCATTTTCACATATTCACATAAAGACATAATGAAGTAGTAGAAATTTAACCCAAAAAATGGAAATTTGGTTAAGAAGTTCCCTTACTACGTGTCTGACATGACTTGTTCATTATTTAATTTCATGACTAATATAATTAAGTTAATTTATATTTAATTAATAAAAAATTTAATGGTCATTATTCCATTTATATCACTTATTACCATGTTATAGTAATTACATTATTATTTATATTAATATCGGTCGTTTTATCGATATTGGGTACTTTAGACGAAAATGATCTTGTTATAATTACAAATTGTCCATGTGGTAAAAAGTCCATTATATATAGAATATTTTTCTATACATATCATATATATCCAGTATATATTTATTTATAATTTTCCATAACATTTGGAGATAAGAAATGAAATGCACCGTTCACTGAGATGGTAAGCCATACGTACGCATGAACACAGCTTTCTTTTTTATTTCATATTTAATGGAATGAAAACATAATTATATATAAGTTTAATATAATTCTATTGTAATATCATATTTTATATAATTTCATCAACTTTATCCATTATACTTTCCACGTATGGCATGAACGAGTCATATCACATTGAGGGGGTGGTAATCTGTGCTTCCTCAAATGAAATTATCATGTTTACATATCATGAAAAGCATAAAGGTATGTTGTAAATAAAAACAGCATAATTATCAAGACAAAGTAAAGATAATATATATCATATAAATAATGTTCCATCATAATGTCCACTATAATAGGTTGAAGGATAAAATTGAGCAATCATCGTTTCATGAGGTAGTAGTTCAACATCCACAGAAACAGCATGTTCTAAATCCATTAGATGAAGGTGTGTGTATGTGTAGATAGAGGTATTCTGATAAAACATTCTAGTATAATGATTATACTAGTTTTTTAATTTAATAAAAAGATATTAATATAATTGGATGTGAAGAAGTAGAATATTGGAAATGAACTTTAGAGAAGACGCAACCTCTTAAAATGTGTAACTCCATTTGATATGAGGCAAAAATGCTTTCTTGAAATGACTTATTCCTATGGTAAGAACACTAGTAGGAATATAGGGATGTTCGAAGATTATTTTATAATATATTGGATGATACAGGGCACTTGATTGGTGTCAGTAAGGGGTTATAGGTGGCGGCCTTTTATATGAGGAAGGAAGGGTACTTTAGGAATGTCTTGAAAGATTATTTTATTATAAACTGAATTTTGATTTCAAAAATGTCCAAAATATGATTAATTCTAAGATAAGACTAGAATTGTTCTTAATTATCTCAAAAAATATGTTTTAGACAAGTTATTATTTTAAATTTAACCTTATCATTTAGTATTAATAGTTTGATAACTAATTTAACTATTATCGTGCCTTTTTTATATTCATAATATATGGTTAATATAGGTACCATAAAATGCCAATATAACCTAAAGTGGTTCATTAATTATATTTATATCATTAACTGAGTCATTTTTCTAAATAATATATTTCTAAGACTATTATATCATTTAATAAAATCGTATTTTCTTTAAAACTCATTTATATACATTTTTATAGTATTCATATCCTCACTTTTTAAAAATCCATGACAACATGATTACTTCAAAATAAACTGTATAACTTAAATTATAACAAGTTAAAAGCATCCGTAAAATTATTTTATCGAAAATGTATAAAAATAAATTTATTTTAATATTTTCAAATTCAATTATTTAAATCATTCATTAATAAGGTAATCACTACATCATCATGGTGTCAAAAATATATTAATTTATTTGATGTTCAAAATTAATAAATAAAATATCATGATGTATAAATTAGTATTTTATTTCTAATAACTCTTTATAGTCTAAATTATAGCTTATATAACATCATATAAAATTTATTTTACTAAAAGATAAATGTTTTGGTTATATTTTCCTTAACATTAAATTATTTGTAATTAAATTTAATTTTCACACACAAGTGGCTCCAAGGGGTCCTAAAATATACCAAAGGATGTCCATGGTAGGAAATATCTCAAAAAATTGGGTTAAGACATGTGTTGGAGTAATTTAATTTTATCATAATATTATTCGCTTACCCTTATTTACTGGATTTACCTTTTAACCATGGTAAATAAAATATTTACTGAAGATACTATTCATAATATCTAAAATTGAAAGCTAGTTATTTAAAAGAATTATACCTCCTAATTCAAAATATGGAATCCATTTTTCCTAATTCAAAACAAAAATGTTGTATAAAATAATTTAAAATTAATTCTAGTTGTCAAAACCAAAAAACGTGTTTTTAAGAAATAAAAACTACCAAAAGACTGGCATGTGTTTATGTAAAATTTCAATGTGAAATTACATACAATGAACAAAATTGGATTAAATGATAAAAATATAATCCAATGACACTTTAAAACAAATTATATGGATAATATATACTTATAATTAAATCATATGAAACAATAGTTTTGATTTAAAATGTCGTATTTTTCACGATTCATTAAAAAACGAAATTTATAAAAAAAACCAAAAATTTAACCCAAGTAAATTTTGATGTATTGATTCCAAAGAAGAAGTTTATTTTGTAAAATAAACATATAAATTTGTCAATACTACATTTAAAAAATGTTCTCTATCAAAAGGTGGGAAAACTGCATTTTTAGATATAATACTTATTTTATCAGAAAAAATGAATGTATTCTTATATAATATCTAGAAAAAATATTAGATGAATTTAAAAAGTAAATTTTAATATATATAATATATTTTTAATTAAATAAAAATCCATAAATAGTGATATGAAATCACAATTATTCTATTTGAAATTGGTTTTCCTAAATACACATCTATTATATTCAATTGGTATGTATTTCCATTTCTAATGAATTGGTAATAAATGAATCATTAATTAAATATGTGAAAACTATATTTCAAAATTTAGTTGATAATATTCATTCCCTTAATTCCAATAGCTATGAATTTTCTACCATATAAGATAATAATAATACTATTGTATTATTTTTCAATATAACTCAATGTTGTGTGAAATGTAAGATTTTGAGGAATCCCATTTTAGCGTGTTGAGAACACTATCAAAAAAATATTCCCATTAAACATTAAACAAATATCTTATTCATAAGTATTAATAGAAATCAAAAAAAAATTATTCTATATATACCTTTGTCTTTACAAAATAGATTCCATGGATTCGGGGGAATTCAAGATAATGTTTTTCAATAAATAATTTTTTCTGACCATCTATCTCAAGATATAAATAGAGTTCCTTAGACTCAAGTAGAAGGACGATTATTTAATCGGTGCATATGAAGAAAACATTACAGGGATGGCAAGGTATGCCTCAGGCTTTTTCATGAACATCGAAAGTAGGGTGGATCATTTCTTTAGTGGAATAAAGATGACTCTATGAAAAGTGTTGGCAATTCCAGACTTCAACATCAATGAGAAGAATACATGTTGTTCCCATAATTTAGAAATGTAGATTATAGAGTCTCAGTGGTATCATGTTTCCAATGAAAAAAATATAATATATGAATCTAATGTACGTGGATCCACACAGAAATTTCATGATAGAAAGAAGCTCTATCATCAAATGTGTAAAAATTATGGGAAGTAGCGTCCTGGTAATTGTCTAATGGGAACCAGGAATTACTTCAAATTGGGGATGTTGGGACATCTAGCTATAAAATACCAAGGATGAATGAATAATCCCACTAATGTGTAAGAATAAATGATGGTTTTGAACAACCCTTAGCATGTAGTTCATTATTAAAACTGCATGGAGTATGGGAATTATGAGAACAATTTCCCCAAGCTGAGGGTTTTCAGAGGTAATCAACAATAACCTCCATCTAAACAAGGGTTTAGGTTATCACTACCACTATGTTGGAGTCATAAAATGATGTGGTGAAATGTATTCTTATTATTTATTCAAGAATAGAGAACATACTATTTGATTCTGGTTCTACGCATTCGTTCATATCATGAAAGTTTAGTAGAAATATTCAAACACCACAAAAAATTTGGAAGATAAGTTAATTATGAGAATAGAAAATGAAGACATAATTTTTCCCATGGTTTATAAATCCTACCCAATTAAATTTTGTGGACTAAAACAACCATAAAATCACGTCATACATCCTTCAGTATAGTTAGACGGTATCTTGGCATCAATTTTCAATCTTGATACAAATACAACATCAACTATTGTGAAATGGATATGATCCTCATATCCAGAATTATAATCCAATTCTATAAAAGGGTAATGAAAAAGTTGAATCTCCTTTTGAATAATCATCTCAAGTTTGGATATTACTGCCTCATGAGAAAGTATATCTAGCTGAAATTATTTAGACAAAGAAGAGAATCCCACTAGAAGATATACCCATTGTGATGGATTGCATTGATGTATTTCCCAAAGAGTTTTTTGGTCTTCCTCCTGATAGATATGATGACTTCTCAATTTAATTTATTCTTGGATATCTATATATATCAAAGACACCATATTTTATGGCTATTGTAGAGGAAGAAGTGCTAAAGATACAGTTAAAAGAGACTCAGGAGAAGGGTTTTATATGACTGAGTGCTTCACCATGGGGTGTTCTAGTCCACTTCAATTTTAAGATGGATATATCAATGAACCTATGCATTGATTGTATTGAACACAAAAAAGTCATGATAAAGAACTTGTATCGGCTTCTATAGTTTTATATCTTTTTCTATCAGCTTTGTGCTGCCAGTTATTTCTTTAAGGTGTACCTTTGGATAGGATATCACCAATTAAAGGTGAGGAAGAATGATATTTGCAAGACTTCCTTTCAAATGAGGTATGGAAACTATAAGCTCCTAGCGATGCCCTTAAGAAACACTATTGCTCCAATACATTTCATGGATTTAATAAATAGTTTATTTAGAGATTACCCAAAAAAAATTTGGTAGTATTTATATATGATATTATGATATTCTCCAAGAGTAAAGAGGAACGTAAGGAGCATTTGGATACTATGATAAATACATTTCAAAGGGATAAGATATATGAAATGTATAGTAAATGTTAGTTCAGGTTGGAGGAAGTATAATATTTGGGGAATGTTATCACCAGAAAATGGATATATTTTGACCCATCTAAGGTAAATGCGATTGAAGAGGTCACCAGGACTATATCTATAACGAAGATCCATAGCTTTTTGAGACTAGCCAAGTATTACTGACGATTTTTGAAAATCCATTCATGATTGTAAAACCCAATGATGAAGCTGAAACTGGAGGGAGTAATGTTTGTCTAGACTCAGGAATGTGAAGTCTTCTTTAAGGAGTTGAAAAATGATAATTACTACTCCATTACTCAAATTCCAAATAAATGGAGAACTCTTTGTGGTGTACATTGATGCATCAAAAAATATTTTAGGCTATGTGCTGATGAAAAATGATAAAGTGATAGCATGTACCTCAATGCAGCTGAAAATACTTGAGAAAAACTATCTTACACTTGATCTGAGTTGGTATCTATGATCATTGTGTTTAAAATATTATGGAATTATCTAAATAGAGAGATGTGTGAGATATATAACGATCACAAGAGTCTAAAATATATATATTCACACAAAAATATCTTAATATGTTCCAGAAAATATTGATAAAACTCATAAAGTATTATGACTGGTCATTCCACTACCATCCTGGTAACGCGAACAAGGTGGTAGTTCCTCTACGTAGAAAGGATCCTGCAACATTATTAATGATGAGAATTAAAAAACATAAAATATTCTTAAATTTTAAAAGGATATACATGGAAATAATTAAGGTAGAAACATCATCGATACATTCTCAAATGATTTCTCAACCATCCTTTATGGGTAAAGTAAAGGATGTTCAAAGAAAATCTGTCGATATTTAGAAAAGGGTCAAAGTCATTAGAAATGGATAATCTTATGAGTTCATGATTGATGAGGAATGAGTTATAAGATTTGGGACACGATTATGTATATCATCTTATCTAGAGATAAATATGGAGCTTTTTAATGACGCACATAGCTCAACATTCTCTATTCAACTAGAGAGAATAATGTTATATTGAGGTCTCTGGGAGAACATTTGGGGGGGCTATATAAAGAAGAAGGTTAATAAATATTCATTAATGTTCTCGGTCTGTCAGCAAGTGAAGGCTTAATGATAGATGACTAATGTGATGATGAAACTAGTACTCATACCAACATGTGAGTAAGAGAACATCACTATGTACTTTGTTACTAAACATCCAACGACATCCAGTGGAAAAAATGTTATATGGGTATTTATGGATCATCTTACAAAATTAGCTCACTTTATTGCAATACGAGATGACTTCCCATTCGATAAAAATTCAAAAATATATATCAATGTGGTGGTAAGGCTACATGGAGTACCTCTATCCATTGTATCCAATCAAGATCTTTGATTCACCTTCATGTTCTAGAAAAGTCTCCAACATGTTCTAAGAACTGAATTGAACTTCATTACAGCATATCATCATCAAACTGTTTTCCAATTTGAGTGGTCTATTTATAAATTTTAATATATGTTGAGATCATGTTCGATGCACTTAAATGTAGGATGGGACTAACATCTTCCGTTGTTCAAATTCTCCTTTAACATAGTTTCCACTCGAGAATCTGAACCGCACAATACAAATCCCTTTATGGGAAAAGGCTATGAACAAAGGCATGTAGGGTTGAAGTTGGTAATAATAATTTTTTAGGACCTAAAATGGTCAATGAAACAGTGGAGAAGGTGAAAAACATTCAGTATCACTAGGCAGCCCAAAGTCGAAAAAAGAGTTATGCTGGATATCGTTGATGAGACCTTGAGTTCAAAGATGGAGACATTGTATTTATACGCATATCCCCATTAAAGAAGGTCATGATTTTTGTTAATAAAGGAAAGCTAAGTCCCATGTACATCTACCCATTCTATATACTTGATTGATTTAGTGTAGTTTCCTATCAACTGGAACTTACAACTATAATGTCTAAAGTATATGATGTGTTCCACATAATCTCTTTAAAGAAGTAAATACCAGATCCTTCACATTTACTCTCTTTAGAGGTGGTACAATATGAGAATGATTTTTCTTATGAGGAGTAGCTAGTGAAATCATGGATCATTGAGAAAAGGTTATTCGTAACAAAACTACTCATTAGGTCAATGTACTATGGTGGAACCATAAGTATGAAGTGGAAACATGGGAACTAGATGAGGCAATGAATAAAAAGTACCCACACTTATTTATGGATTAGAATGAAAAAAAAAATTCAAGGTAGAAATTTCATAAGGGGGGAATAATGTAACAACCTAATATTTAATAAATGGAAATTCTATTCTTACAATTATTTCATATAACAACATGAAATCACAACAAAATGAACTATTATATACATTGTGACCTTTAAACAAAATATTCTTAATTATGTAATTTGAATTTCAAAAATATGACATACACGGTTGTGATCTGCAAGTTATTTGGAGTCTGATAAGACAAACTCAATTTTTGGTGAATAGTAACCTACCTTTATGAATAGTAATATTAACTTTTTAATAGTAAATCAATAAATAATAGTAACCTCCCCAATTAATTTATAATTAATATTTTTGGAATCTTAAAGTAATAATCTGACCCTAGTAAAAGTACTTCTACCTTTTAAGTGATAAATAATTAATTCAATTTATTATTTAATTTAAAATAAAATTCATTTCCTTAATATGTGTTCATAATTTATCAATTTTTTGTCGTTCTAGTTTAAAGTAGTCTTATAAGACCGTATGTAATTTTTGAAAACATTATAAAATATGTTATAGTTTTAAAAATTTTATTTTTCAAATAAATTTTGATTTTAATTAAAAATTAATTATATTTTAAAAATTATATTTTAAAAATTTATTTAATTTTTGTATTCTATACATTTATAAATGGATAAGGTGAATTATTGGGAATTTTATAAAATACTTGATTTTTTTATGAATAGTGAAATACTCTTATTTACTGTATATATACATTATAAGTTAAATGGACTATTCTTAGAACCATGGATGGTGTATGAAACCATAGATCAAATTTACATGCACTTATTATTATCTCTGGTCTTTTAATCATCACTATTTTGAGTCTTGGGGGAAATTAACAAACATAGGAATTAAAAATTAGGAAAACCCTCCTCTCCTCCACTACAAATACCACCCCTCCTTACCTCTTCTCTTCACTTTTCTCAAGCCTTATTACTTCCCTCAATTCTATAAAAATCTCTCCCAATGCTCCTCCCCAACATCCATCATCCATAATTATTTTAAAAAGATTAAATCCTCTCCCATTAATAGGATCTCAAGAAAGATTGATTCAAGATGTAAATTCCACATTTCAATTTTTTCAAGTTCATTTGTTTTATTTTCTATCCTTACCTATCTTCATCCAAATATTATGAAAACTCTAGTAACATAAAAGTATAGTAATGTTGTTATGATTATGGAAAATTTTATTATCATATCCCTTTTTATTTTATACTAGTAGTAAAGACAACATCCGAGATGAGTTAATTTTCCACATTCAAGGATGATGGGTTATCAATTTCTGTTACCATCACCAATTCAGGCCATGAAACCAATTCCATGATTGAACTAGATTATAATATATGAATTTTATCTCATCTATTGTTCAGGAATTTCGTTGTACACATTATGTAATATAATAATACAAAACATGTTAATTTTGAGAAAAATCCCCAAATTAATCCAAGCGTCTGTCATTAATGTTTTAAATGGCGATTCACATTAAATCCAATTAACAAAACGAGTTTTTTAACCATGTAAGATTATGGATGTTCACTATTGTCATATAAATTCAATTATGAAAAACCACATTCATCGTACATTTTTATCCAAAAATAAATATATGTGAACCGATCATTTGATCCATGGAAACAAATGCTCCCAAAATAATGAAATTGAACCTCTTATTTAATCAAAAAGGACATGGTTGAAATGAAAAAGGTTATACTAAATTAATTAAATGTAAAATAGGTTCTGGAATTATTAATTAATGAACCTAATTTGATTATTTGGGTCATTAATATCATGTGGAGAACACCATCAGACTGAAGTTAAAGGATACACTGTATTTCACTTTTATTCAAGAATTTCCTTATTCTGATGCCCTTTTATGTGAAATCACTAATGATGGGGATTGATTTCCCACCTCCCCAAAACGTCCCATAGGATTTATAAGTAATGATAAACCTCTTTCTCTCTCATTAATCCCTCTTAATTACACATGATACCATGTCGATAATCTGTAAGGCATTCAACCCAAACCCCCTTTATTCCTTCTGTTCACCTTATCTTTCTTTTACCAAAATGAAGTTATCATATATTTTTAAGTACATCATCACAATTTTTCTTACGTTTACCAAATTAGTTTATAAATACCCCTTAATAATTATCATATATGGATATACATGTTTTTAAGTGATTCCCTCCTCAATAAATCCTAATAAGCAAACCTATTTTGATAGAACTACATGATTTTTTACCTGATTTCAACTGAAATATATCTTTTGTTTTAATCAACGATTTTCTTTATAAAATTAGATTTTTATTATGAAAGCCTTATTTTGTTCACTTCAGGTTTCATATAATGGTTTTTCCCTATCCTATTTTAAATGCTCTATAGTTTTTTCTTACAACTATTAAAAAATAAGGTTTTAATGATAAAATTTCGTAAATATATTTATTACATGTTGTTATATCTACTTCACATCACTTAAAATGATATATTACTATTTTCCCTTATGAATTTCCAAAGTATATTTTAGTTCCATTCTTTCATGGACACTTTTATGATTCGATAATTTATTATGCTTTCTGGCATGATTGTGGTACCCAATTCATTCTATGGCCAAACCTAATATTTATGAAAGATTTATATGATATGATTATTTATATGGAAAACGTATTCATGAAATGTTCAGATGGGGGGGACAAGATATCACTCCATTGCATTGGGTAATGTTGAGTCTCATGAGACGTTATGAGAAATGGTCTTTGTAGTTATCCATCGATTATGCTACCTTATGTGATGGTTTTGATGGTTAGACATGGTTTGTAAAACATTGTGCATCAGTCTTGGTGGTTAGACTTGAATCATGTTAATGTCTTGTTTTATGATTCAATGACATTATTTTGACTCCATGTTCATATGCTTCCATGTTTATGTGTGTATATTCCTGGATATGGGTGCCACATTATGGTTCCCTTAACCCGGTTGGACACATAACTGCAGACGCATTTCCCCAAATGCCAGAGGCTAACAACTAGCAGTGAGGGATGAGGTAACAAATTGAGAAAATTATTCTTCATTGTAAGAGTATAGATAGTGGAATGTAGATATAAAAAATATTGAAATCAGTAATACTAACAAAATAATTAAACAGTAAAAGACTGATAGGAATATAAAAATGGGAGTATATATAAATGATGCATGTCACATCTGTCTAGGAAAGCATCCAAACATGTCACAACACTGAAAAACAATACAAAAAAACTACAATAGAAAAAAAAGTAAAATCCAATAGCATTGCATGCCTCATCGTGTTCACATGCTCTCCAGCTCCATCAATAATCAAGAACCTTATGAAGAAGGGTGTTTTACATTATATATACCTGCAAAAATATAATCCATTTGGCTCGAAAAGAACGACCCAGAAAAGGTGTGAGATGAATCCCAATAGCCAACCAGCAAAAGCTCCATGAGTAACTTTAAATGAATATATATATATATATACACACACACAACATGTAATATGCATAAATGAAGTAATGAACTTTGAAATACTCAAAACTAACAATCCAACAGTTTTCAATCACATTCATTTATATTTATTATCCATTAGTTTAACTATGTAATCCTTTTGATCAAGCCTAAGATCTATATTCTCTGTGTAATAGTAACAATAGAGGTATCAAAATTACATCTAAACAAACAATTAAGATCGAGTCCATGCTTTTACTTAGGCTTAGCAGACTCTCCCCAATCATTCAATTATTCTCTAACATCCCATTTGGGAATATTCTCACAGTATGATCCCCCTGGTCTAACATAACAACAATTCATTTAGTAATGACCCACTAGGTAGCTTTCACAGACTAACCCCTTTGTTCTAATATAAAATTAATCATTTACAAACAACCACCTAGAAATCTCACATGGTCAATACCCCTTTCTTAACATAGGATCAAATCCTTTTATAATGATACTCTTTGTAGCTATCATGGTATGACCTCTCTAGTCCATAACCACCTAACATCTCTCATAGTCAATACCTCTAGGTCAACATAACATCAAAACATACATATGCTACCCTGCCTTGGGAAGATCTCACAGTAAAATTTCTCATGTCCAATCATTCAAAATGTGTATCACATGCATCTCATATTATTATAAACTCCATTCTAATATGAAGGAAATAGAAAACACGAAAATCAGAAAATGTATTCCAGAGCAAATTGAAAAATTCAATAAAATAGGGGAAATGCCCCCATGGTGTCCAAAAAATAATGTATATAACCTTATGCATAAGGAACTATCCTTTATAAAACAATCAAACCATAGTTGGTGATAAATAGGGGTAAAATCCAAAATCATTAAATACCCTAAACATGATAATACAACACTTTAGGAATATATTATCCAAAGATGAATAATGAATTGAAAAAACCACCTACCATGATGTCGTTCGATCAATACACTAGAACGTTGGCCCTTGAATCGGCCTAGAAGAATGTAGATCTACAAAAAGGGTAAAACCAATCATACCATGATAACTAATTAGAGAGGAATAATTAGAATGAAATGATTTAAGGGGAAAGATAACTCATCGGTGGGATTTCAATTCACATTATGGTGTCTCAATCAATGCTCGGACGGAGAATCGAGAGGGGCTCAATGTTTACGGTTGTTCTATCGCTCTTTTCTAAGAACCTGGGGTAGAAGAAATATGTTCTGGACATGACACTCAACCCCACTCTAATTTTTAAAATAAATAAAAAAGTACACAGTGTGTTCATTAAATGTACTTTCCATGTATTAGCCTTAACTGTCTCGGACATTAAGAGGTCTGCCAGGTCACCACAAAACCTTGTACTCAACCGTTACATGGCTAGTATGTGGATGTACATGGTACCCATGTATATAGTATGTACTTCTTACTACATGGCATGTACATAAAAAATTCCACTTTCACCTTTTTCATTAAAAACTACCCAAAATTAGGATCCATACCTTAAATAAAGATCTAGTTTCTTTCAATTTTTTCCTTTCAAGAAATTCTTCACCAAATTTCCATCCCATGGGTGGTGAAGAAGAATCTATGTTCAAATCTAGACATTGTGATCGTACATTGGTATCCCTCTCCCAAGTCTCAACCTGTACTCACTCGTTCTTACATAGAACCAATGAAAGAAGAACATACCATCCATGTACAACCAATGGGATATGATCCACTATTTAAGTACGCTGCTCCTCGAAGTATTCATCCACCTCCAACTCCACCTCCTTAGGTGGAAAAACATGAGACAGGTCTGAAAAGTAAGGTCGTAGATGAGAAACATGAAAGACATCATGCATTTCCCAATACCTCATAGGTAACTGCCACCGATAGGAAATCATTCTGACTCACTCCAAAAACTCAAACAGCCTGATTTATCTCAGTGAATGCTTCCCCTATCTAAAAATCCTCATATGATCCAACCTCAGGATGAAAATAGAATAAAACTTGATCTACGAACTCAAACTCCAGAGGACATCTCTATCGATCAACATAGTATTTCAACTAAGACAGTGCAGTAGTAATTTTCTTCTAAATCAACTCCACCTACTAGGTGATCTCCTAGATAAGATGAGGTCCCAACATAGGTTCCTCTCTTGACTCCAGCTAACATAGGGGTGATTGTTCTTTCCAACCATGCAAATCCTTATAGGGTTCCATCCGAATCGTTGCCACAAAACTATTATTATATAAAAACTCCACTAGGGTTTTGTTTCTACACTAAGATACCTTGATATCCAAGATGCATTCTCAAAGGACATCCTTCAAAACCTAAACATTATGCTTGGACTGGGCATCTGTCTATAGATAGTAAGTTGTACATAGATGTATCTATTTACCCAAATCCCTATGTAGTCCCTACCAAACATGAGAAGTAAACTAGGCACCCCTGTCTGAAATGATAGAGTGTGGAACCCAATGAAAATGTATAATCTTATAGATGTACAACCTTCCAAACTCATCAACATAGAAGGATTCTTTAATTAGTAGGACATGTGAAACCTTCTTGAGTCTATCGATAACATCCTAAACCTTATTATTCCCTCAAGGAGACCTCATTAATCCTTTCAAAAAATCCATCATGACATCATTCCACTTCCATTCAGGAATGGGAAACTGATGTAAAATTCATTTCAACCATTGATGCTATGCCTTCACCTACTAACATGTGGAAAATCTCATAGTAAAGCCAGCTACATCATTCTTAATACCTAGCCACCAGTAATGATGATGTAGATCTTAAAACATCTTGGTGACACCAAAATGAACTTCCCAATCTAAGGAATAAAAATCTTGCAATATCTCTAATGTATGTCTGTTGACACCCATATGAACCATGAAAATGGAAAACCACATCCTAACCTATGGTCCACCAAGGAGTATGGTCCCCACCTGACACAATATCCCATTGTACTAGGACTTCAGAATCTGATTGATTCCTCATTTTCACTCAATTCAGAAGAGTAGAGGTAATAGCTATAAAGAAAAGAAACATATTCACCAATTTATAATGCACCTCTAAATTCATCTCAAATAATAGATCCATCAGCTTCAACTAACTATTGGCCTCCTAAACATCATGTATCGAAGTCCTCCTGCTCAACACATCAGCCAAAACATTTCCTTTCTCCAGCTGGTATGTAAGAAAAAATTCAAAAGACTGAAGGTACTCAACCCACCTTTACTATCTCAAATTCCAATCACATATGGTAAATATATACTTGTGACTTTTTTGGAATGAAAATACCACAAAATTCTATCTCACAAGATAATGTCTCCAACAGCGCAAATCATGTACAAATGCAGCTAAATCGAGGTCGTTTTTTAGGTAATTCCTCTCATGTGGCCCCAACATCCAAGACCCTTACGCAATGACTCTTTCCCCCTACAAAAGCACTACTCCCTGCCCAATGCCTGATGCATCATATTAAATGTTTTATCTCTTTTTTGGATTTGAAAAAATAAATATCGGTGATGAATTCAATCTCCCTTTTAGTTTATAAAAGGCTGAATCGCAAGAATCTGTCCACAAGTACATTGCATACTTCTTTGTTAGTCTCGTAAGTGGCACTGCTAAGTGTGAAAATTTCTAAATAAAACATATGTTGTAACTAGACAGCACTAGAAAACTTCATAAATCAAATATGTTCTTATAATTCTCACTAGAAAATACTTCCCTCATTTTCTATGGGCCCATAGATACTTCTATATCAGAAATAACATGACCGAAGAAGTGAATATCGTATATGAAAAAGTGGCATATTGAGATCCTATCATACAACTGATTAACTCTTAGTGTACTAAATATGATATCAATATGGATGGAATGGTCATGGAGAGTTTGAGAGTACACCAAGATATTGTCCACAAAGAGAACCCCAAAAGAATCCAAGTAAGGATGGAACACTCGGTTCATCAGGGTTGTGAAAACTGTCAGTGTATTCGTGAGACTGATGGGAATAATCAAATACTCATAAAGACTATACCTTCTCTAAAAGACTATAAGATGTGTATCTGATGGTCTAAAAAAATTGATGATAACCGGATCTCAAGTAAATATTTGAGAATACCCAGGTTACTCGAATCTAACCAAAGAGATCATAATTCCTCAGTAAGGGATATCAGTTCTTGAATGTCAACTAGTTTAGCTTCCAGTAATCCACCCAAAGTATGAGGGTACCATGCACCTTCATTTCAAAAATTATGGGTGAGCCCCAAAGTGAAGTAATGGGTCAGATGAAACCCTTCACTTGTAACTCTTATCACTACTTCATGATCTCCTGTAACATTGGTGTATCCATCCCATAAGGAGGAATGGACACTGATGTCGCTCCTAGAACAAGATAAATAGATTAATATACCTCACACTCTAGATTATAACTTGAAATGATTCCTAGAAAGACAACTCTAAAATTATCCACCACTAGAAAAAAGTCCATCAGTGAAGCCCCTGGTCATCAAGATATATACAAGAAACCTATGTTTTAATTCCTCGAAAACCAAGATTCTCTAGTTCGGATCTTCTTTTATAGACATTCCATTCACCCTTTTGTAGAAAAGTCCCACCCTATGGTGATGTAAAACTCACCCTACGACAATAGCATTTAATAAAGTCCTAGAAAGTGACTCACCAGTACATTCTGAGAATGACATCAAAACCTATCGTCTCTAAGAGAGAAGGGTCCCATAATAAATGAAACCCACCAGCCTCAAAAGGGAACTCCTTTCAATGACACGCAATATCCATCCTAATCCCCAACAGAGTTTCTTTCATCATAACATCCTTAGAAGTAAAGATATAGATCCCAAGGCAGTCCACAATATAAACAGATAAGAAACTATGGGAAGACCCTATATCAAAAATAGAAGAAGATAAAACTGAGGTAACTACAATCGTACCTATCACCATAGAATGTCATGGATCTTGGTTCTAATAGGTTTGCTCCACTTCAAATGTATGACTTGTACCATGGCCCTGTGACCATTCTTATCTAACCCGAGCTAATCTACTCTAATGTCGCTATAATCCTCTCATATGGCTACCACAAAAATGAACACCTCTACATCTTGAATGGCCAGAAGAACTCCAGTTCCTTAACTAATGAGAAATAGAATGTCCTACTCCTGAATGTGAAGTCATAACAGATCCCTTATCACTAGATCATGGTGAGAAAACCAAAAAAATGCTGAAGATACTCCATCTTCCCCGAGATCATCACACGACTCTGTCCTTCTGGAAATGTGGTCTCATATGCCCACTCTTCCAATAGTGGATGAATACCACATGGCTACCTGAGAAATCATTGCATGAGTGTTCTATATGGTTCTCCTGGTGTCTATCAAAGGATCACTAGCCCTAGATGTTTAACTACCCTAGATCACTGCTCCCAACTCCCTCATTTTTCCCTCGGTAATCAGTTCATGATTCAATATAGCAATCTCTAAAGACATCCTGAAAACATTCACCTGTTATCAGATGTCGTACCTAACACCATCCTCCAATATCCTAGCCATTGAAAACTCATCGCCTCCCAGAACAGGTGTGAAGTGATGAAAATCTATAAAATAAGAAGAGTAATCCATAACTGAAAAAGAACCCTACTCTAAATGCATTAACTATTAGGTTTAATCATCCCTAAACATCTCGGCGTGGATATAATCATATAAGGTCATCTAATACTCTTCCCAAGTCATATCCTGGTGACATCCCACCTATGATTTAATATACCACAATCTCTTGGAGGAATAATTTAGCTTTTATGTAGTGAGATTCACCTTCCACTATAAAGGCATCTCTAGATGATCAAAGATAGAAAGCATGGCCTCCAACCATGAATTTGTAGCCACTGGTCCTCCATCCCAAAGAAAAGTGGGAGGATACTGCTATTTAAAAACCCTCATCAACTCTTCCATAGTTTGGGAAGGATTCGGTGCTCCCTGAAAAGTCTACATCATCCTCAAAACGCATTCATAGAACTATACATCAGCACTTGCCTTGGGTATAATAGCTAGTTCCAAGATGCTCATGACAGTTGGATCTACTGGTCATCCCTGATCTACCATTTTTGGTGTTTAATTGTCACTATACACCTATCATTCAACTGGAGTATTTCATAGTGGCATGACTCTGCAAGGTCAAGTGCACACCTCAGTTAAATATTATCAAGGATAATAACTTAATACTTCAATAAAGGAACAAGAGAAGAGAAAATTATTGTTTTACAAAAGATAGTTACATTGCCTACAGAACCACCACACAATGTGTTCTCTTAAGCTTTAACAAAGGTGTGTACCTCTTCTAACCTGGTTGTGTAACACCCCATACACATGGCGTGTTCATTGTCAAACATGACATGTACTTGGATTTTCCCTACTGCTGAAATTATTCTACACTGATTGAACTACTCGGTTCTATTCTAGTGTAACACTACACAACATGTTCACCACAGACACGATATATACAATAGAAGTTCAATCCACCCATTCCATTATTCACACAGCTGAATATATGGTCGATCACCACATGACATGTACATGCAAGACATTGCGTGTACCATCCAAATTTCATCCACCCTTGTCGTTAGTCACAAGGCCATATACATGGTCTCAATCGCACTGTGTGTACATAGAGTACATGATGTATTATACCAATCATTTATCAACCACATTCCTCTACTCAAACAGTCATTCACACGGTCAAGGACTATACATTGTGTATATACGGTACACAGTGTGTACTTGAGAAAGTTTTTTCCTCCAGAATAGAACAACAAATATTGTGTGTTCAAAACATCACACGTTTAGTTGTCTATGATTCTGGAAAATATACCTCTAAAACATCTTTAGAACCCTTAAAAACATAAAATTTTGGCCAAGGAATGACAAATTATTACCAGTTGGAGCCAATATTCCCCACGAATAGAAGTTTTCCATCCTTTTTCACATCATAATATTGCAAAATTTGATTAATGTTCATACATGGTCTACCAAATTCTGATCCATGTGGTCCCATAACACTTCATGGACTAGAGATTGGCGTACATCCAAAAAAACCTTACATATACCAATACCCAATAAAAATAGTAGGTATTTCTATCACAACATCTATCACATTAGAATGCATTTCTATCACAACATCTATCACAACAGAATGCAATCGTTAAGGTATCCTAAATGTGCAAACAAGAATGCAAGAAATGTTTTATCTAGAAAGTTCTTATATGATGCATGATATGACATACCCACATCTCATTGGGTTGAAATAGAAATAAACCCACAATGATATCAATAAAAACAGAACAAAACAATTGTGTCACCCAACTGTGGAATCAAATCAACTGTAACAATTGAAAAAATATAAAAATTTCAATATTCAATGTAAATTTGATTTTTTATTAACACGGGTTAGATATTCTGGGGAACAAATTATTATAAACTACCTATTATTTCTCATCCCTATCTATTGGATCCAAATATTAAGAAAAATAAGAAAATAAATCCTCTGATACCACTTTGTAATGTCTCAGATCCACGTGCTACCCAATGGTGCCTCAAACCCAGTTGGTCCCATAACCTCAAGCGAATTACAAAAAAAAAATTAGAGGCCTCTAACTAGTAGTGAGGGATAAGGTAAGACATTGGGGAAACTACTTATTAATTAGTAGAGTATACACATCATAATCTAGATATAAAATAATAGAAGAATTAGTAATACTACTAAAACAAGTAAACAATAGAAGACAGATAAGAATATGACAACTGGAGAATATATAAATGATTCATGTCACATGTGTCTAAGAAAGCATCTGAATAGGTCATAATATTGGAAAACAATACAGAAACCAAAGTACAAAAGAAAAATGTAAACTCCAGCAGCATCGCAATCCACCACTTGGTCACATGCTCTCTATATCCAACAAAAATAATTTACTTAATGACGAAGGATGCTTGAAATTATCTATACCAACAACCATATAATCTGTGGGGTCTAACAGAATGTTCCAAACAGGGTGTGAGATGAATCCCACTAGACAACCACCAAATGATCTATGCCTAACTGTCAATGAATATATATATATATAAGGTAATATACAGAAATGAAGTAACAAACTATGATATACTCAAAAGAAATAATCCTACAATTTTTAAGTACATTCATTAACATTTATTATTCATCCATTGAATCATGTAATCCATTTGATCTAGCCTAATATTTGTATCCCCTTTTTAACATTAAATACAGATGTCTCTAAAGACCATCTAAAAAAACAAGTAAGACTGAGTCCAAGATATTGATTTACCTTGACAGACTTTCCATAGTCATTCAAGTATATTTTAACGACCCTTTTGTGAATGTTCTCACATTATAATCTCCCTAGTCTTATAATACAACAATTAATTTATTAATGAACCTCGGGGTAGCTCTTATGGTCCAACCCCTCTGGTTTAACAATTCACTAATCATTTGAAAATGACCACTTGGGTAGCTCAAATGGTCAATACCCATAGGACAAAATAGCATTATATCATTTAATAATGACCACCTAGGTAGCTCTCACAGTCTAACCCCTCTACTATATTACCACCTGGATGCTCTCATAGTCAATACCCTTTGGTCAACAAAAAAACTAAACATACATAGGTGACCCTACCTTGGGAAGCTCTCATAGTCATGTTCCCCATGGTCAAACATTCACAATGCATATCACATGGATATCATATAATCAACAACTCAATTCTAACAAGAAATTCATCGAATAAAAAAAATATTAACGAGAAATCAAGACCAAATGGCCATAATCAATCAAAAAAGGGAAACACACCCACGGTTTCCCAAAAAAGGTTTAAAACCTTATTCATAAGCAACTAATCATTATCAAACAATAAAACCACAGCTCGTGATAAATAGGGTTAAAATCCAAATCAAGAAATTCCTAGAGCATGGGTATGCGGTACAATAAGCATAAATAATCCAAACATGAACACAAAAAGGAACAAACCAGCTATATTGATTTTGTATGATCAATACTCTTGAATTTAAACAATTGAATCAGCCTAGAATGATGCAAATCTAAAAAAAAGGATAAAAATGATCATCCCATGATAACTCACGATAGATGATGAATCACGAAGAAATTATCTTGGGAAAAAGATAACACGCCTGTGGAAATCCAACGCACTTGGAGGCATCTCAATCGGAGGTCAGATAGATAACGATGAAGTGATTGAAGTTCTTGACCATTTCATTTCTCTCTTGTAGGAACCGAAGGAAGCAGAAAAATGTTCTGGACATGAGACGCGACACCACTCCAATTTATAAAATAAAAATAAAAGTAAAAAATTTGCTCATTAATTGTACAGGATGTGTATTAGCCCCAACTAGTTCCCACTTTAGGTGATCTTCCAGGTCCCCTCACATCTATGTACTCAGTCGTTACACGGCCAGTACGCAGTACCCGTGTACTGTGCATCTACTAATAAGTACACAACATCTAAATAGAAAATTCTAATTTCTTACATTTTCCTCAAAAAAACCTGAAATAAATATCGATACCTAAAATGAATATTTGGTTTCTTAAAATATGTTATGATTCCATATGCTACATGCCTTATTATATCATCATGTCGTGCCCTCTATCCCATGTGCAAATGCTTTGTTCTTATAGCTATGCTCTTAGTTGGCTATTTAGATTATCACTTTGTTCATGTGATCCCCTGGGTAACCTATGCGTATATTTGAGAACAATGGATTTTAGGGGCTCAATTTAAAGATTAAATAAATAAATGTTTTATTTAGTTCCATGTTTTTGGTTTTATGTACCTAGTCTTCTAAGATACTAGATGTTATGATCCTTAGCTTTTACTCTGATCTATTATGATTTTTAAAATCGTTTAATGTAATATATAAAATGTTATGGTCTCTAAATATTATTCTTACTCTTTGGGGGACTGATTGGATGATTTCATTCCATATGTTGTTCCTCTATTAAGAGTTATATATGTAGATGTTGTCTCATGTCTAAATATTATAAATATATGTAGACTATTTTAATATATCTTTCTCATCTTGTATCATATCTTGTGAATTGGTGATAAATGTATGTTATAGGATAATACTATTTAAGGCTTCCCATATTTTTGATATTCCAACTATGTGATAGTCATTATCAAATTCTATTTGGGGGTAAGGATTGGTGTGTAACACAAGATTTACCTTTGGTATAAGTTTGTCCCTAGGGTTTTGGTTCATGAAAATGTATTCTTATAGAAATTATATCCTAAAGATTTTGTTCGGAGCTAGTAGTCATGGGATGATTGGTTTTGGAACATAGGTAACTAATGTCAAGGGGGTCTGTAGTTTGGGTATTAGATTAGGGACAACAAATTAGGTTTGGGGACCAACAAATACTATCTCAATGACACTAATAACATTAGCAATGACCCAGAGCACTAACACATTAATTTTTGGGTAAAACTATGGTATCAAAAGTACGTTATAAATTATTTTTTCATGATACTTCTATATCATCTTTTAAAACCCCAACATTTTAGTTTCTATTCCATTAAAAATAATATCATATTGTATAGTTAGTGTCTCAAACAGAAATGTGCATATAAAAAACACTATATTCTAGGAAAATATTATTATTTTAATATGACATCAATAACTATTTCATTGGTCTATTTGGTATGAATTGAAGTAATAACATTATGAAATATATATTGGGAATTTTTTCTTACTCAAATTTATTTATTTATTATTGGAAAATATGTAATCTATTTTTAATATTAAATCATAAATCAAAAAAATATTAAAAACTTTAAAATTATAAAAGGGCAATTCTTCTCAGAAATCATGTTTTTCATTTATTTATTTTATTTTAATTAACAATACATTTATGGAATTTATAAAATAAATCTGATAAAAAGTAAATTATTTTGTTATCATGATACCAAATATATCATATGGTGACTTTTTTTAGTTTTTTTAAAAAAATTCATTTTTTTCATTGAATGGTGAAAAATAAATTTTTCTAAACAATTGTCATTTCTTTTAAAAAATTTATAATGTATGAATATATTTTAGACATTTTTAATTTATATTTATTCTAATTTGAATAACCATAATCTAGTTATTTCAATGGGAATAAACATTCTATTAAAATTTTGTATAAAATATTTTCCTATCCTTAAAACATGTATTTTTCTATAAAAACAATTTCCCTTGCATTTCAAGCGCATAAATTAAAATTATTTTTTTACAATTTTGGAAATTAAATCATTGAAAAATGATTATGTATTTGGAATAATCATAAAAATATTTTATAACAAGTTAAATTTCAATTTTATCTATAAGGAGTGTTGACCATGGTAAATATGTTTCCCCACATTAAATGTTGAAATTGGTTAAATGAGTATAAAACAATGGAATAAGGTCTAAAAAATAAATAAAAAAATATATTTATTTTCATTATATAATGTTACATCAATAATATTCATCATATATTCAAAAATAAGGTATTTTGGTCTCAAATTCATTTCATCATAACCATTATATTATTTTTGGTAAAGGATAATTAAAAATTTTCACTCTCTCACACTTATTATATTTTTAGGATATGAATATATGTAAATTACCAAATAATAAAATATAGACACTAAATGTTATTGAGAATAAACTGTATTAATTATATTAATTAGTTTTTATTTTTTATAGAACGTATAATTACCTAAATCATTTACAAAATGATGATCGAGTACATGTGGAAGTAGTATAAAATAAAAGAAAATAGAATTAAAAACAATAAAATTGATATTTTTTATGATTAATTATAATACATGATTTTAATTGTAATTTAAAAAATATTAGTTATGTTTTGAGAATTTAAAATCTAATTAAATGATTATATTTATCCCTTTAAATTCAAATTTATGGAATAATAATTAAAAAATTTAAATAATACTTAATGTCAAAAAATATTTTCAAATAATTAAAATTTTGTTAAAATATATTTTTAAGTCATGTTGATGGGAAAGTTTTAAGAGTATCACGATTCATACAAGTATGGTCCATATATGATTTATTTAGTATTTATATTTATGACACTAGGATATTTAAAATTTTGTTACCATAGTTAAGGTTAAAAGGGGTAACGAGACAATAAAACTATGAGATAACGTTCAATACAACACTTAAAATTGATTAAATTTAAAGATATTAAATTATTTAGAAATTATACTCCTTATAATAAAATATATGCATCATTGCTACCATTTTATATGAGTATGAACATATAATTACCAAAATACCAACTTACAAGGCTTAATGATTATTCTGAAGTTGGTTTCTCAATGAAGACACATAACTCTTAAACGAGTGATTTCATGTTTATTAATTCACCAAAATCCTTAAAATATTATATAATGATGATTATATAATAACATAATTATCCTAAATATAAATATTTTTAAATTTAATTTTAAAAACCCTTTTTTATTTCTTTTTACATTATTTGGTTAATCAAAACATAACTCATACATATGTGTGGACAATCACATTCTTAAATTTTTTTTGTTTTCCCTCACCACCACACAACATTGGTCATAAATATATAATTATTTAATATATAACATTTTATTCAAAATATGATGATAATTGGAATGTAATATATTATGTACCTATTTAACCGTTCCATCAATTGGAAAATGTCAACACTATTTTTCAGTACATGTGGAATACCATCCGCACAAAGTGATGCGAATTCTTTTGCATTACCACCCAACATGGATGGTCAAAATGATAGAACTATTGGATAAATATTCATTTCCTAACATTTTTTGACTCTATAGAATTAAAATATTTTAGATCTTATTTAATTTATACTTATTAGAAATTGAATATTCTGCTCGTGTGTATGTTCACACTACAACCTCCACGATACAACATATTTTATTTTTAAATTATAACTTCAACGAAAAGTTAATAAAATTAATTTACTATATATAAATAATAATTTGGTCACAAGTAAGCTTATATAGATAACATAATAATGATCTCTTGGACAAAATTCAACCTACTAATGTAATATTATAATTATAATCTAAACATCCAAAAAACACCCCACATGAACTTAATAATTTTACTAGACAAAACATTGTAACAAATGAAATAAACTGAATAATGATAATTGAATAAACATGAAAAAGGTTCTTAATAAAGTTAAAAATATGTATAATTTCATTACTTGTAAGGGATTATGTATGAGTGAAATTTCTTGTAACTAGGGGTAAGGGAAAATATTTTTAGAAACTATGGGTAAATGTTTTACTTAAAACTTTTTTTCTACCATGTTATGATTCATTTAAATATTTAATGAATTTTATGGTTTATTCATTAAATGTTCCTAAAATTATTTTTAGGTGTTTTTTATTTCCTTCATAATTTATTAAAAATTATTTTCATAAATTTTTCTTTTATAGGTAATCTTAAACTCAGAAAAAATATACAAAAAGTAGATTTTAATGTATATGGCTTGAATTCCAATTCCCTACATCATTTTTGTTATTAATTATGATTCATACACTATCAGTTACAATATATTTACAAATAATTTTCTATTCTAAATATTATTGGAATTTTTAGTCCAATTTTTTTTAATAAAATGTAAATTTATTTTAATTTTTATTAATTATGGTAATCCAAATATTTCTTTAATAACATGTGATCCTTCTATTCATGTCTAATCTGCCACGTAATGTTATGGTAATCCAAATATTTCTTTAATCTGCCACGTAATCTCTCAAGGTACATACATCATCCTCCAGCAATTATTTTTTATGGAAATATTTTTATTCTAAAAGGTATGAAGATTAGATTATTTTTTATGGAATGTTTATGAAAATCATAAAGGTGAAATTGTTATTTTTAAGGAATGGTACTCTTGAGTTTTCATGTTTTTTATAATAGAATCTAATTATTATGATTTTTACTTTACATATTCTTAGGACATGTTTATTAAACCCATTGAGAAGTTTTTTTGTAATGAATATGTAAATAAATATTCAATCTCAAATTTTATAATAAAAAATGAAAACATTGTTATAGTTTTTTAGTTTTACCAATGGAATAGTGGATTTATTTTAATTTAATTCCATTATTTGGATTTTATTCTCATCTTATATTTAAAAAAATCACATGGATTAAGGATTAGTATATTCTTTAATAGATTTAGAGTTCCAGCTATGGAGGTTTCATTGAATGAAGAATGTGTGTCTTTATCAAGAATGTTTTTTATTGGAAAATTAATACTTCATTCTTGTTTCTAATTTAAAATATAATACACATATTAATTCCTTTAAATATAAAACCTATAAAAGAATTTAAGGTGTATGTAATGAAATATAATCCATATATCATGTCATTTATGGGACAATTTTATGTGATTTCTTATCCATCTTATGTCATTTTATCAATATATTCACTGGTCAATGTAGATGCATCTTATTATTAAATGGTACAACCCATTAATAACCAGCTTATATGTATAGGTAGTGTCATGATGGGATAATTCATATAGTCGGACCCTTCCACCATAGTTTTTTTATTCATGAGTTGTTTTTATGGAATAATTTTTAAATATATGTATTTTATGATATTGTGCCTTTTAAAATTAATAAATAATATTTTTTAAGATAATCATTGAGTTTTCACATTGTTTTGGGAACCCTATAGTCTAAATGTTAATAAATTAAAAATATTTTATTTATTTACTCCTCAACACACATAAATTAAAATATACAATATTTTTCATTGAAGCTTTTCAAATATGGGAAAATCAATATCACTATTGAACCATAAAAATGGGTTTTTCCAAAGGTATTTCATAAGGTTAGTTTTAATTTTATCTTTTGTCTATGTCTAGTAGTTGGAGGATAATAGGAGAGATAAATTTATTAAAATAATTAATTAATTAAATTTTCTAATTAAATGTCTAAACATTAAAATGTTCAATTTTAAAGTAGTTATAGTGTATCTATAGGTTCAGATGCACAAAACATGATAAATTAACCATGAGTTGTATATTCTATAAGTGGGATTCATAACACAATAATAAAAATAAACAACACTCTTGGATCACCCATAGAATTGATGTGTGAATCCGACAACATAAGTGTTGTTTTTTGTCCATCATTGATCGATAAAACATGGTGTTGGGGGACTTATTTTATTTATTTATACATGTTTTATATCTTTATCATTATGAAATATTTCTCCAAACAAATTACTTAAGAATTGATCTTCTCCTATCCAAATAAAATTATTTATTTTTTTACCGATGAATTGGGAATCATAAATTTTATAATCTAAAATTTTTATTCGATTCTATGTATTTCCCAATTATAAATTATTTATAATATTTTAATCTTATAATATATTCATACATTATTGTTAAGTTATTTCTATATCAATCCATCATGTGCTCTTAATAGGTATTCATTTTGGTCGGCAATTCAACATCTTACATGAAAAAATAATTAAGAAATTGATTATTCGTTCAACAAATAATTATTTGAGGAATAACATTAGGAATTTCATTATGAGGTTGGAACATAGAAGGTTTTGATAAGAAAGGATGATTCAAGTTTTTCATATAATATTTCTGAACTTTTACTCTAGGATATGATGATAAATTCAAAAGCATTTCATTCTCACCATTTATATAAAAGAAGGTGAATTTATTTCCTAATCAATAATTCAAACATAAAATATAAATATTTGATCACTTACAAACCCATAGAATATTTAAGTTTAGTGTATTAGAGAATTATGAGCAACGCATATCAACTTGGATTCATAAAAAATTGGTTTAGAATGATGAACTTCATATATTGTTATAACTATCCTTTATTACATTTTTTTTCTATTTAATATCATCCTTGTGATTGCACTTTTTGATATAATTCAATAAAACTCATTTTTTATATCCTGGGGAAGATGAACACATAATAAGGATGCTCTCGAAGGCTCAGTACGAGTAAACATAAGCACTAATATTTAACTGTCGTTAATGATCATAAAAATGAATAAGGGTATGGCGATAAAATCATATTTCATGAGAGAATCATATAAAAAATAATTAAAATCAATTATGAATCTTCAAGTATTAAAATATGGAAAAATAAAGATTAATGAAAATAGGTAATCATGGTTCCTGTGAGAATAATGTTGCTCATAAGAAACAGTACCATAACATGTAATTAAAACAAATTTTGGTAGCTTAGTGCAACATATTCATATAACCCCTTCAAAATAATTTTAATTAAAATAAAAATATAGTCATCTTCCAATAAATTAATTACATAATTAATTGTATAATTTTCTAGGAACACCATACATATAAACTATAATAGGCTAACCTAGAACTATCTGGGTTTCCTCATCATAAAAGCAATAGTGGGATCACCTAGTTCTCTCTGGGACACCCCATCCTATATGATTCTATGGGATCACCCAGTGTTACATGGGTAGTGATATCATATAAAATTTCTATTAAAAACAATATTAATTAATGAAATTGAAATTTAATCATTAAAATAACATAAAAATTATTATTTCGTTTACAAACTTATTAGCCCATAAAAATGAAATTGGCTCCCTATCAATCCCTTATAAAAAAACATAGTCCTTATAAAGAAAGAAGATGTATTGTATAAATACAACATATACCAATTAAAGTAATAATAAAAGGTTTTTTCATTTATTATTATATATTACATAAAAATGTTAATAAAAACCTTCTTAAGAAAAATATCATTTTCTTAGTGAAGATAAATTTTTTAAAACATAAACCATTTTGAAATTCATTTTGTTTTAGAATAACCATTGAATCATATAAAGTATGTTTCCCAATAATTATATACATTTTCGGAGGAAAATGTAACTTTTTTATTTATATAAAAAACCTTTTTTTAACATTTATGAATTTTTTAGAAAACATTATTTTGGAAGATAATATATTTCTGATTGAGTAGATTAATACATTCAAATATTCTTAATGGAATTTTATTAAAACATATAACAACCAAATATTGTGAAAATGTAACTATAAGTTGAAAATATCATGTATTAATATATTAGAAGAAATTTATGGAGTTTTTTGAAAGATGGAACATAAGATTTCATCACAGGAAGAATAATGATAATCAATCCCCATACACGAAGAGATAGTAACAAAGGGCGATTAATATTTTTGTATTATTGATTTGTAATACCCATTAATGAATTGAATTTAATTAATAATATAATTTAGTGAAAATATGTATTTCAATTATAAAACATTTTAATGGGTCAGTATATACTCCTCATAAAAGATTATAGGTTTATAGCATAACAAACATCTCAAATAAGGTAAATCAAGGCAAAAATAAATTACCACTCTAGTAATGTTGTAACCATAAAACCCTTGACTATTATTTCCAAAAATAGATATGTAAATCCCCATAAATATAATTATATTAACAATATAATATATTCATTCTTAGTATATAAACCACATAAAAATATAAGTTGTGACAATGATATATATATCATAGAATTAGATGTGTTATAAGAAAACACATAACCTTCAGTCTACCTTGAATTGTGCATCTTTTTCATCAAGAATAACAAACACATATTAATTAATTAACTTATTTATAACAAGTTTTTAGTTTATTATTACTTTTATTTTACTTATAAAAATGTTATATATGATTCTATAATCAATTATTTTTACGTCAGATATTTGACCATATTTGGCTTATTTATCAAAAACGACAAAGGTGGCTTTACTATGGTCAATGTGGTCATTATTTAAACACATAACAATTAATAATAATGAAATAATTTTCAAATGCATAGATAAATTTTACATTCCAAACTAATCATGAATGTTGGTTATTAAATATGACTAAAAAAATTGATCAAAGGGATGGAAGGACGTACATACGCATGAGTAATGTTTCCTTTTTTTCAATAATCATTATTGAATGAATATAAGAAATATTATATATATATATATATTGAATCATATTAATATCATAAATACCATCTTAATTAATTATATATACTTATATATAAAATTTCTGTTATGTGGTTGTGATAAAATAATCACATCTCTTTGAGGAGGTGATAGTCCATACTTCCATAAACGTTGTTTTCATTTATTCAATGACTGAAAAGATAAAATAAAATGATATATTATATTTTATTAATGATAAATATGTCATGAATTTATTAATTATTTCATTTATATCTCAAATATTTATTACCAATACCCTAATTAACGTCTATGTAACATGATATTGAAAAATCAATCACATCGCTTCGCAAGGAAGAAAGCCAAAAAACACAAACGAAACATTATAATATCCCTTATAGAATGGAACATAAAATGGTATATGTGATATAATGAATCTAGAGATAATTTTTTATTATAAATATCATATATATACATTTTATCCATCGTCATACCCATATTTGAGATGTGGTAATAGAAAAATGAATGACATCATCTTACAAGGCAGTAGTTCTCCGTACACACGAATGATGATTTTGTAACCCATTTTACAGAAATGTGTGAAGTATAATGATTTCAACTTTTAACAAACATATTTTTATAATTAATATAATTATCTCATCATATCAAAATGTTATAATATGAATTTTAGGGGAACGTAAAAAATTATCATTGATGAATGTAACCTCTTATTTTGATAACTCCTTTTGGTTTTCACCAGATAAATTTCATGGATGGATTTATGACCAACGTACAGAATCTATAATGATATTATAGATGTATCAATAATAATTTTTTGAGGTTTTTTGAATAAAAATCACTTAAGATGTGTGAATAAGTGAGGGGATTGAATTCCCATTTCGAATAGAGGAGGAGTGTCATTCATTTAAATACCCAAAAGTACACACTATGGTTAGGTATCCCTTATCTCATAATGATCAAAAGTTTAATAATAATTATGGGAATGATTTATGTGTTCTAGAAACTCCTCCAACCAAAAAAAAATATTTTCATCATTTTGTTTCTTATTCTTTATGTTTACTCAATTTTACCATATTTCCATAAAAATATTTTTTTAACCTAGGTAATTTATCCTTGAAGACTAAATTAATGTGATATATATTAAAAAATTGATACCCAGTAATTCTAAATATTATATATAATTTATAACATCATGAATAAGAATTGTTTGGGAAGTTCATTTTATCATAAATGTTTGTAACGCACAAACACAATATATTAAGCCCAAATGTTTAAATAATGATTTTTTTACAATTGTCGGGACAATATGTTCACATTAAAAGATGAAATATTAAATTAATGTAAAATATTTCATATTTATTGAATTTTAAAAATCAACATGTAGAAGATAGAATTTTTAGTAATTTTAAATATTTTAATAAAATATAATTTATTGTAATGTTACATTACTGTTAATTTTGAAATTATTTTTTTAATATGAATTTCAAAAAATTAAAATAATTTAATTTGAATATATTAAGATTATAAAAATGGAAAATTATTTTTTTAACATAAAAATTAATGGAAAAAAATTGATTCAATTTACCTCACTTTTAATATTTTTAGTATATATTTTTTTAGTTTATTATTTTCAATATAATTCATGGGTTTGAGTTTATTGTAAATTTAAAGTGAGTGTTTCATCTATAAATATTTGAAATAAATAAAAATGATAAAAAAATTATCCTTTAAAATTATATATATATAACTGAAAATATGATGTTTTTTCAACATCCCAAAGATTTATAAATATTAATGGAATGGAAGGTTATTTTTTTGTCTTTTTCATTACATAACAACTTATATTGGTTACATTCATGGAATTTAGTATCACTATATCCTTAAATAGAGCCTATGGGGATAAAATCTTAAATATGTCCATGAAATGATTTTTTAAAAAGTTTTGGATAATTCTAGTAAATTATATTCTAATTTTAAACACTAAGTAAACTCATATTTTTCTTGATCACTTTAATTAGTTTATCTGTCTTCACTAATCATTATAGGAAATAATATGTCAATGTAATTAGATAATATAAATTATTCTAATATAATAAATGGAATCCATTTTTTCAAGTTCAATTAAATGAAGTGGAGGAATTTCATTTAAATTTTATCATGGAGATGCGACCAGAAAGTGGGTTTTTATAGTGAAATTGTTCAAAAGATTAAAATGTTTTTTTATCAAAAATCATCATGAAAATTATTCCAATAAAATAAATAGAATTAATATTTTAATAAATAATATATTTTTAATTTAAAAACAATTAAAAATAATATTTATCATTAAAAAATATTTATATTAAATGTATGTTTTCGATTAACATTCAATATTTTCACTATTTAAAGAAATGAAACATATCAAAAACAAATTAAAAAAAATTCACAATAATAAACTATTGATAATAAAAGTTAAAATAAATAAGTTTATTTTATTGAATAAATTTCATAAAAGTGGTAAAATATAATTCTAAATTATGTGAACTAAGCATGATTAATTTACCTTTCAAAAAAAATTACTTTTAATAAAACTCCCTCTTAATAAGAGTGAAAATGAAGTTAGATGGTCACCTAAAAAAACACATGTCTCTCTTCCAAAATATTAGAACATTTTTTTAGAACAGAGGAAAATCATAATGAATTATAATGAATAACTGAGGACATTGAACATAAAAAAATTGAATGATCAATATGAAGTTAAAAATATCAAAACCAGAGACCTTTTATGGTCAAAAGACCATTGGTTCATCCTGATTTATTGTACTAAGATTTGATTTTTATTTAAATATTTTTTTCCTAAAGTCGAGGGATTCTCAGACCCACTTGACTATATGAATATGGAATTATACCTACATGATGAGTATAATTTCATCCTTTAATCAATTTCTACTACAAAATCATTTCTTTCTAGAATAGTGTGTATTGAAGAATATTTTTTGATACTTTATAATTAAAAATAAAACTTTAATAATGAAATATATATAAATTGAATAATAAGATATTTATCATATCTTAAAACATTATCCAAAACCAAAAAAATTATGAACATGATAATACAATTCCCAAAATGAATAATCCTTCTGACATTAATCACAACATATCTATAGTAATAACTTTAGATCAAACCAACTTATTCCATAATGCTTTGTCCTTAAACTCCTCAATCATTTACTCACAACATTTCAAACCCAAAAAATTATATGGATTTGATCATATATATTTCCAAGATAAATCAACTATTATTTATCAAATAAATTCCATCAAATTTTAAATACAAATTAATATTTACCTATAAAAATATACATAATAAATTGGACATCATATAGTCTTGTGGTTGGTATGAACCCCTTATCTTCCTTTATTCATGGGTTCCATCCCCAATGCCTTTCCAAATTTTATAGTTTTTCACCCATCATACAATTTTTCTCCTTTTCATCTAATCAAGAAAAATATATCCACCCCAAATAACACTTTATGTTGATACTAGTGGTTAAAAAACCTCATCCTAGAAAAACATATCTAAAAATTATTCAATAACCTCAAAATTGTTACCACATAAAAGCCCAAGTATAGTGTCTAATACATTGAACTAATGTTCAACCTTAATTTTATATACATATAATAATGTTAATAAATACTAAGATATACTTACAAGAAGACAACAAAATATCCAAAGTTATCTTAACAGTTCATATATACAAATTATAATATCTCATAACCCACATTCTCAAATCTGGTGCTAAATTCATAAACATTTATTTATCATCATTGATACTGAAGAAGGTGAAGAATGTTTCACAAATCAGAAATTACAACATCAAAAAAGAAATGTAGGAAAACTTACATACCAATGGTTCATTTGGTTATCGATTTTTAAAAAATTACTACCAACTTCTATCAAGTTGAATTCCAAAAAAACTATTTTATAAATATGACCATCATCTCCAATTATACCCAAAAATTAATAATTCAGATTATGTCAAAAACATCATCCATTGGAATTAACATATAGATATAATTCATTTAATATAATACATTATAATGTAGGGACGTCACAATCATATGAAAGTAGGCCTAAAATTCCCACTAAGGGTTAACATAATAATTAATTATTAAATGTTATAATTGTCATAATAACTACGTAAGGATATCATAAAAATAAAATTTCATTAGATAATAATAAAAGATTAAAAACCCATAAATACTTAGATCATAAAATATAAAATTAAAGATAAGGATGGAGTCAAAAGAGTCCTTAATCATGATCCAAGTGATGTAAATATTGATCATAATAGGAAATATAAAACTATATCAAAACAATAATTCAATTTTTTTAACCTGTAGATTCCAATTCATGAAACACTTTCATAATAATTTTGATTGGAATAACTATATGGCTGACATAAAATATAACAATTACAAAATTCATTAGATCACTATCAAGGTTCACCCATTGTATAAGCTATAATGGGCTTACCTGATTCTACCTAAGCCTCAACATCATATATTCTATAATAAGATATACTAGTTCTATATATGTCTCCCCATCAAATAAGCTTTAACTGGCTCACTGAACATAATCTAGGATACCTAATCATATAATATTACAACAACCACAACTTGAATAATGAAAATAGAGATTTCACAGAAAAAATAATAAAAACAATTATTTTTCCTTTTCAAATGAGATTAACCTCTGGAAAAAATGTGTTTAATCTCAATCTCTTTGAAGCAAGATTAACCAGTAGAAAAAAAATATGATCCAAAACAATCCCATTAAAAAAATCATAATCCAAAAAATTTAAAAATAATGATTATATCCATACAATATATACCCATTAGAGTAATAATAATAGGTTTTTTTTTATAAATAGAGATACCATAAATATATTATTTAAACCAATCTTTGTAAAAATATCCATTTTATTTTAAAAATTAGTTTTCAAAAAATGATCTATTTTGAGAATCTTTTTCATTAAAATACATTTAAACAAATAATTTATGTTATGAAAATAATTTAAAACGTTTAATTTGTAAAATATCCTTTTATATTTTAAAATTATATTTTTTTTACTTTTCTTCAAACGTTTTTAGAAAACATGGTTTTGGAAGAAAGAAAATAATGACCGAAGAGAGAAAAAAGGTAATATTTTCTTAAAGACATTATTCAAAAAAATTCATTTAACAAATTGTGGAAAAATATTACTATTAAATTTAAGTATCATTAATTACTATAACAGGATAAATTTAATTGTTTTCATGAGATGTTTAACATAGATATCATTATTAGAAGCATAATCATTAACAATCCTGAAAAATAATGAGATGGTAACAAATGACTTCTAAAATTTTTGATACATTTATTCAAAATACCCATGAAAGAATAAAACTAAATGAAATATATAATATCAGTAAAATATTGATATTGATGATATATTTTGTCAATGGAGCAGTATATACTCCTCATAAGAGAAAAATGTTATATAATATTACATAGATCTCAAAGAAGTCCAATTAAGATAAGGATCTATTACCACTTTGTTACATTGAGACTGTATACCTGATGAAATATTTATCATCACATGGATAGGTAAATACTGGTAAATTAAATTATATTAATCATGAAATATATTCTTGGTAATTATATACACTATAGAATAATAATAAGCTGTTAACATGGGATATATCTCACAGAAAGAAATATGAGACAAGAAAAGTCCTTACACATATACTGGATTTTAATGCTTTCCTTTTTCATCATAAATAATAAAATTGAGTCTATTATTAGCATTATTTATGATCTTTATCATGTTTTTATTACTTTTCATTCACCTATTAACATGTTATATATTATTACATAATCAATAATGTTTGCATTGGATGTTTTGACTATATTCAGCTTTTGTGTCAAAAATAACATTAGTGGGTTGACTATTGTCAAAGAGGTCATTATATAAAAATACTAATCTAATATGAATCAAATAATTATTAAATCTATTAATAAATTATTTTCTAAACCAATTAAGAAATATGGTTAATAAAAATGAACTAACGTTACGATCATTGAGATGGTAGTTTGTGTGTACGCATGAGTAACATTTCAATTTTTCAATGATCCTTATGGAGATAAGTTATGTACTATATTGAATTTTTATAATTTTAATAATATCATAAATAACATAAAATTAATTATATATTCTTTTTTATGTGGAGGTGAATAAAATTAATCACAATGCTTTGAGTAGGTGGTATTCCACAAAACCATGAAAAACGTTATGATTTTCTTCAGTGAGTTAAAATGTAAATTATATATTATATATTATATTTCAATAATGATTAATTTTCACTAATATCATAATTATATTATTTATATCATATATATTTTTAATATTAACCCTTATTACCTTTTGTGTACCATGTTATTGAAAAATGAATAAAATTGTTTCATGAGGGGGTTGTCAATCGTAATCACGAGAAACGTTATCGTATACCTTATAGAATGGAATATAAAAATGCATATATCATATAATGAATCTGGATTAATAATTTTTTTATAAATTTCATATATATTCATTATATCCATCATCATAACCAATAGTGATAGGTTGTAGTAGAGAAATGAACGACATCATTTTCCAAGGTGGTAGTCCGCATACACATGAATGTTGATTTCATAACACATTTTATTGATGTGTGTGTGGTTTTAGTTAATATCCATAACAAAATAGAATATATGTATAATTAATATTGTGAGTATATTATATAAGTTTTGTATAAGATTAATGGAATGTGTAGAGAGAAAAAAACAAAAAAATGATTGTTGATGAATTCACCTCATCTTTACGTATTTACTTTTGGTATGAAAAGAATGCTATTGTTAGTTGGTTCTAATCCAAAATAAAGGATTATGAAATTAGATAGGTTATATATATAAGTTATTTTTGACATATTTTGGATGATCTAAATGGTATGAGATGTGTGAATATTTGATGAGAGTGAATTCCCTTTTATAATGGAGGAGGAGTGGCATTCTGGTAAAAACAAAAAAGTATTCACTCTTATGATGTATCACTTACCTAATTTTGGTTAGAATTTTAATAATAATTGACAAGAGGGATTATGTTGTTTATAATCACCTCCAAAACCAAAATATAAAATCATTTTCATCATTTTCTCCCTTGTCATTAAGTATAATAAATTTTACACTTCTTTATTTTACCACGAATAGCTAGTTTTGTAAGCTATGTAATTTATCCATTAAGAATAAAATAAATTGATAAATATTAGATTTTTTTACCCCATGATTATAACTATTTTATCTAATTTTTAAAATAATGAACCTCAAGTGTCTCAGAAATTATTCTTATCAGAAACTGATATAACATGAAAAAAATCTACATTAACAGTAACAATGCTAACAATGTATTTTTTTTAATATTTATGGGTCAACATATTAATTATAAAATATAAATTATTCCACGAATTAAATATATTTTATATTTCTTAACATTTAGAAATCACTTGAAGAATTTAGTTTTTCCATTAATTTTTAATCATTAAACAAAATATTACTTATTTTAAAATAACCTTAATGTCGATTTTGAAATTATTTATTTAATTAGAATGTAAATAATATAAATAAAATGATGTAATTTTAATATATTAAGTACATAGTTTCATAAAATGATATATTCATCTAAAAATTTAATATAATAAATCAATTAATTCAATTTTACTATCATTTAACAGTTTCAGTATAATTTATTTTATTTTATTATTTACTAAATATTTTGTATGTTCATAATTATTATGAAATTAATGTAAATATTTCATATATAAAAATAAAATAATTTAACATGGTAAAAATAAAACATTTATTTTTTAAAATTATATTTTTTACAAAACATTTTTTTCATATCCCAAGGCATTGAAGATATTGAGGGAATGATGTTTATTTTTTATCATTTTATTAACATTTTATATGGATCAATTTCATGTAATATTTTCCAAATATCATATATATATATAGTTAATATGTTGTTATGTGTCTGTATGTAGCCATAAAATGTGTTTCGGGAAAGTGTTGGGTAATTTTTATACATTATATTCTATGTTAAAACACTAAGTAAACTTGTTTTTACCTTAATCACTCTAATTAATTTTATATTTTTCAATAGTAATTATCAACCAAAATTATGTGGAAATTATAAAAAAAATAATTTATAATTTTTTCAAATATATACTCCCTTTGGAATAAATCATCTCATATAATAAGATGACATTAATATTAAATTATCCCACATATGTGATTAGAAAGAAGGATTTTAAAGTGAGAATGTTCAAAAGTTTATAATGTTTTTATATTAAAATAAAATAATAAATAGATTTCAATAACTTAAATTTTATCACTAAATTAATAATTTATTTATTTTTAATTTAAAACATATTTATAATAAAAATTTATATTACACATTTTTTAGACAAAAAGTTAATTTTTCATTTGTTTTTAGTATTTTTCACTATTCGACAAATAATGAAAATTCTCTGGAAAACATCTCAATAGTTCAACATATGATAATTTTTATAATATATTTTTAAAAATGATTTTTTTTCAACAAAACTTCCTAATTTTTTTAAATTTAAATATTAAATTATGTTCCACCAAAATAACTAAACCATCTTTTAGAGAAAACAAATTGCAAAATAAAAACATTTCTTTTCATTTAAATTAATCCTATATTTCTTATAATCAAATTGAAACTAAAAAATGTTATATATATATATATATATTCAAAAAAAATTATCATCTCAAGTCCCTCCATTACAATGGCTAGGAGAAAACCATGATATTAAATATTAATATTAATCGTATATTATTGTTTTGTAAAACTCAATTTGGTATTTAATAAAATATATTACAGAAAATATTTTTTTCAAATATATTATGATAAATATTGTGTTTTGTAGCCATAATTATATTAAATAAAATTTTCATCTTTTAAATCCTCAGGGTGTTACATCATGAGATAGGATGTTTGGATGACATGTGTGACGACAAAAATTCAAATTTCGGATGATTGACGGAGGAAATCGTATTCCCTACATGTATTTGATATAATTAATTGTATTTTTTGATATAATCGAATAAATAATATATATTGAAATGGAAATAGTGAATCTTGGAAGAGAAGATGACTTTCTAAAAAATAACTAACAACATATAATCTAGTAAAGAAGAACACACACATGTTTATCTCATTGACCAGGCCCTGTAATTTATTATTCAGAAAAACATTTACAAAATCATGTGGTTAGGACCCTATTCTATATGACCCTGGATGTACAGAAATATTTTTATATAAACTACACTCTTAAGGATTCTTGGGTAGAATATTCATCATCTATACTTAATCTACAACTTATGTACCTCCTAGTGGAACCTTAAATGGATAGTGATATTTATAATGAGCGTTGAGCCTATACCTACACATAATGTTTCACATTCTACATGACATGTTGTTTCCCATTTTCATGGAAGATGGATGCTTACAGGACAAATTAAATATACCCCAGGAAGAACATAGTGTACTCTACTATGGCATGAATTAGGGACATTATAAAATCCCATATGAGTATAATTAGGCAGGTTATGTAATAGTGGATTTATATCTAAATGAAGGTATAATGAAAATGGAGAATCAATGATGATTATCTATGTTTGTGTCATGGAGATTTTCATTGGCTTTTGACAATGTTAATGTTTGTTAATAAAGAATTATTGGAGAACTATTATATGGTCCAATGTCCATGTACTATCCCTATTGGGGTCTAGTAGTCCCCCACCATAGGATGGTGGCACCACATCATCTACCTAGAAATAAAATATCTTTGGTATCCCATCTTTTATTATGTGGTGTGAGATCATCATTATATGGGATTTTCATTCCCCTCCCACTTCTTATATGTTTGGATGAGTCATAAGATCCTTCTTTAAGGAAAATACCTTCCATATACTACTAGGGGTTCAAGATACTCTATTAAATGTAAGGATTGATTAAATGGAAAAAATGATCAAATGATGTAGTGATCATGGGTGATATTAAAAAAATATCGACTAGATTTTAATTCAAAAACCGTACATTGGGACTTGAGTAAAAGTTATGATCATTTCTAGGTTTTATGATTCCTAAACCCTATTATCTATTGTCTAGATCCAACTCTCTACTAATGATTTACTTCATAGTGATTTTGAGGTATCTTACATGACATATATATACTCACTATATAATAGGATATACCTATATGTTCCATGTTTTATGTATTTTATATGTTATTTGATGGAGATCTATGTGGTTGTTTTGTAAGTGGTTATTAGTGTGTCTTGGATACTATGGTATCAGGATTATTATTGGACTAGATGTTATTTATTGGGGATGAATACCTTCTTATTGTGAGGTTAGACATAAATATTAGTTATTGGGCATATTGTTTTCTCATTTTCCAAAAGTTAAGGTGTTTCATACATTTATATGAACTGAAATAGTATGTGCATACATTTATTATTCTCGTTGATTAGAATAAAATGTTCCTCTAATGTGTTTAGAGAGATTTGTGAATCTATCTAGGTGAATTTGTAATGGGGATCCCATTTGTGTGATATGCCTAAATAGGGATAGTCATTATCCTATATCCAATTAGAGGTTTCTTTGGGTGGAACAATCAACTTAGCACTATCTCGGAGGGCCTTAGTGGGTCAAGACATGTCAGGGTTGTATTAGAGAAAATATGTTTTCCTATGATAGATTTTTGGAGATAGAGTGGGTTTGAGGATTGGTTTGTGGTTAAGGGAAATGTTTTTAAAGTGTCTCGTTTTTGTCTATCAATACTAGGACCCCAGTGATGCTACAAAATCTAATGTATCCATTAACTGTGATACTAATAATCCACTCATCAAATTAGTACTCCGAGACATTGATTGGTGGATTATGACGGTACCAAAATCACAATGGAATCAGTTGTATTCTTTATTTACTTATTTTGATGGACCTATATATATCATCATTGAAAGTGGTTTATATTTATTATTTTAGTATTCCTCCATTGAGATAACCATATAAGATTACATGAATGGATAGTGAGGATGGTCATTTTTGTGCAGAGGCCTTTATTATAGAGCTTCTTTGGGGGATGTTTCTTCCAATTATAAAAATAGTGGTACTTCAATATTTTGAGAGTCAAGTATTTATAACTCTAGTAATGAAGGATATAGTTTATCTTCTTGATAATAAATTTATTTTCCCAATAGTTCAAGATTGTCACATGCATAAGGACATCACAATTCATAATTTCCACAGTAGAGTACACCATGGTTCTTGTGGAATCCAGACCCACAAACATCAATGTAATTACTTTAGTTGTTATTTTGGGTAAGAAAACTTATTACAATTCCTCCAGATCAGATAGTGGTTATAATGGAAAGACTATTCCAATGCTTAGTAGGATGATCAAGGAGAATGGAGAATCAAACATATGACGAGTAACACTTTCTTAGACTTTGTTCTTCGGCCTATATTGGGAGGAACAAGTCCCAATGATTTTATAATAAATGTGTACCCATGATATTCGTTAGATATAGAATGGAGTAATTTCTGTTATGGATTACACATAGAGGTTTACTAACCTCATTCTAAACTCTCTTTCCTTGATTTGTTATTGGTAATTTTGATCATGTATGTTTGACCATAGACATCACTATGATATTTTCGTGGGAGTATATAACTTCCAAAGATTGTATCACTCATATATAACTGAACCCAGATATCCATATGGCCTCATACATGTATCCCCATATAGAAAATGTTGTAAACTAGAAGTGAGGGACTAAAATGGTACCATACCGAGACTGCACACTATTTATTAGAGTGGACCACAATAGTGAATATTGTCTGAATGAAATGAATAAATATAATAATAATGACAACAATGGACGTAAATAAACCATAAATATAAATAATCAACATGAAAATAAACAGTTTCATATAGAAATGGTTGATTTTGTGATGATATAAAAATGAATTATAGTGTAATAATGTAAAAATTACTCAACATTTCAAGATAAAAAAAAATCATAAAAAGTCCAATATCAATCTATAATAAAATCATGAGCATATGGTCCATCGAATTATCTCATACATTTTACTAGTATATAAAATTATGAATCTATATGGGGATCCTCCCTTTGTCTCTAACTAAATCCATGAAGTCCATCCTAGTATTCATCTGTAGCCCAAATATGCTTTAAGTAAAACTCAGTATGACACTACCAATAGTGGCTGGAAGTATCATGTCTACGAATAAATGATTTTTCTTTGTTGAGGTATATTAAATAAGGTCACTATATAAATAAAACATATTGTTCTCAGTTCCTTATGATATAATGATCTGATATTACTTACATCGGCTTTAGTTGGAACATCTACCATGACTATAAATATTAATGTAATATTTTTAAGGCTTATATATAAGGTATAAAACCATGGTTTCCACATGTAGTTATCATCATTTATTAGACCGTAATTTCCATTAGAAATTAAATTTAATATTTAAAGTGATATACACATGGTGTACACATAACAATACACCATAACGGTGAGCTAACTCGAGCTATAGTAACAATTCCTCGATAGACATGGTGTGGGGATTGAGAGGATCAAAATGAATGGTCCCAAGAGGTTGATAACATTAATCCAAATCCAAGGAGACTCGACCAATGAAATCAATTTAATTTCCCAAAATATTTGTGATAACATAGTACTGAGATGAGGAATTTATAGTCTAAGATATATACTAAATACAAGTGTGGACATTCAATTGGTATATGCATAAATTTATCTATTGTACTCCTGTGATCACATCTAATGAGATATTTAATAGTGTTCAATGTTTTTCTTTAGACATACCACACCATTAATGTTATTTAGTGTTTCTTAATATGGTCAATAATGAAATAATAGTTAGTTTGCTATCTAAAGTTTTTATTATTTACATGTCCTAATGAATAACTAAACAAAGAGTTGTTTTCATGGTACTGACCTCCAAATTTAATTTAAACCAATTATCCATTTAAATTCTTATTCAATTTGATGCTCCATGGACAGTTGTAAACTTCCTAGAAAAGGTATAGGGGCCTATCAAGGTACCATACCATTCCATTCAATTTGATTATACCATTACATGTAAAAGCTATAATTCATCACACCATAGTCATGCTTAATTACTTAATATAGAAACATTTTCACTCGAATTTTAATAATGAACAATAAGGGTTCATTCACCATAAAGAATAATCACTATAATGATGAATGTTGGTATAAAATGGAAACTAATTTTTTGTTAGGAATATTTTTTAAATTAATTTGACATAAAAAAATATTAACATTGTGTTTCTGGTGTTTGGAATAGAGTTTAATGATATATACATCATACGATTCTGGGATAAGAGCTAGAAGACATACCATATACTAATAGAAAACACCTCATCCAGTATTATCCTTTCATTTGGGATTAAACAATTGAAATTAGTTAAATTATATAAACACGTATAAAATTGGGAATATTATCTCTCATGAATATAATATTTGATACGATGATATAAACAGATAAAATAAAAAATAGGTGTCACATACATATCAAGGGTCATAAAAAATGATAGACTGTGTTGTATTTTGAGACTAGATGAAGGAGATCTCACCAATCCTTAGAGGAGATCCAAGGGGATCATACGAAAGTTGTTGGGTGTAATAATGAGGGAGAAAACATTAATAAAGGTTTAAAATGAAGAATTTGAAATGTAATTTCTTCCCTTCCTAAAGGTCACATGGTGTGGATACATGGTTGGAAAACCCATATAACATCCATTCCAACCTACTTCCCTAGGTGAAAACCTCCTCACATGTCTAGGTGCATAGTTCAAAGACACCTTCTGCCAACCATGTGACACAATCCTAAAATTTATTATAGGTTCTTCAAGGAAACTTTCCCTCCAAATAAAAAATTTATCAAACGTTTTCCTCATCATTTTTTCACATGATTGAGCCACATGGTTAGTACTAATGATGTTCCAAACATGTGCATCACATTGGTTCTCTAAAATCTGAATCTCTAGGTCCCAAATAATCTATGAACACTCTCAAACACATCCTTAGTACATAAAACTTTTTTCAAGGATATAATGAGATGTTTTTAAAATGTTTAGATTATTCTCTATCTTAATAAAATCTGAAATATTTAAACCTCCCCTCCCAAAAATAAATAATCCCTTAGCGGCCATTGGGAGTGGGGCTGAGCATCATCTGAGAATAAATTCATCCATTGTACATATATATGCGTATCTCACTCATAATTATTTTCATTAACATAGACTTCCTTCCATATAAATCATAGTATTTAAATTTTACACCCTCATAGAGCCCTGACTATATGTTCAACATTATGAACTAGAAACTCCGCAAAAGAATAACCATTCACTAACTTGACTTCTTCATGCATATAAACATGGGTGGCTTGGACTCATAATGAGGCATATAAGAGACATGATATAAATAATAAATAGACATTTATCTCTAAGGAAGATCTCTTAGATGATTCATTGATCCAACCATCCCCCAAAATCGAAATGAATTTCATCAATCTAGGAGATAATTTCAATTTCCTCTAAATTTTTTAATATTCTAATATTGTAGAAACTCACAATATTGCCTTATGAACCACCTAAAACTCTATTGAATGATGTAAATGTTTGGTATAATAATTATACATAGAATTAGATATATCAATATTCTAATTTATTTAGTGTACCTACTCTAGTACCACATAAACAAGATGTGATCCCAGTAGCAATACTTCTCTTACCTATAACTATAACATAGGTGATCAGCATATCGCACATTATACATCATCATCAGGAGAAAATTTTAAATTATCCTACAAGGTATTATTATAATAAAACTCAATAAGTGGTAATTGTTCCCCCAAGGACCTCTAAAATAAATTCCTCATTCCTGAAGCATGTCCTCAAAGGCCTATATTGTATGTCCAAATTGGACATTGATATGAGAGTGACATTATTTACTTCTGAATAACTATGATCGCAAATCCCTCTACAACCCTTTTTATAATTGAGAGGTAAACAAAGAGTGCCTATATGAAATGATGGTATGTGAGTCCCCATGACAGCATATAATAAATCCTATATATATACACCCATGTTCATCCATTAATAAGGACTCTCTAATAAGAAAGAAATTTGTGACCTTTACTAGACTATGCATGTCTACCCACAATATGTCACTTCCACATAGTTATTTTGTTAAACCTAAAAAAGAATAGTTAATTATATCATCAAATATCCAATCTTAACTGGGTAATGGATATTAAATTAAAACATTAATTGATGTTCTACCTTCACCTACTAATGGGTGGATCATTTAGTAACAAATCGTTTTACCTTTCATTTCCTACAAGGACACAAGTATTTATTGTATAAGTAATGTTACATCATTATATGTCCATGATTTACTTATAATTTTAAAGTATGATATTCTCATATTAATTCATTTTTCATGTTTATAGGAACCCATACTTGTCTATGTATACACAATAAGTCATTCTTATTAATGACCCAGCCAGTTGGTGGTTCCTCAATAGGAACACATTCTCTGATGACTAATATTCCATGATCAGAAATATGTATCATCATTTCTATATATATATAATTTTTCCACTACTAAATCCATATGAACATAATTCCAGTGACACTCTTAAACCTCCAAATTTATCTTAGATAGAATATCACATGACAACCATTCACTATTGGAATCATGAATATTGATTGTTTAAGTTTTCAAGATCGACACACTAGACACAATATTTACTTAATTTTGGGTATAAGTACAATTAAAATAAATAAATTGTAGTTATTTAGCCCAACATTGATATTTTATGTTCATGGTACATTGAGTGAATGTGTTTTTGAGGCATTTATGGTCCATTTGTAATACACATAGTTCCCTTATAAATTATTGTCTCTAGTAACATAAATCATGGACCACTAATTCTAGATTGAGGACATATATCTTGTAATTATTATCATTATGTAACAAATAAAGAGGATCATGTTCTATTACCCAATAACATCAAATAATAATGTATACCAACCCCATGCCTAATGTATCACAACGTATTTTATAAATTTTACCATGATCAAGTAGAATTTGTATTTTTGCATAGTTTATTCATCATTTTAACTCAATAAAAGAATTTTCACAATCTTAAAACAAAAATAACTTCAAAAACATCTTTTTCAAACAATTAAGGGGTTCCCCAACGGTTGATAAACCTGAAATAAAACACATATGTTTTCCATATATCCTAGATAAACTCTATATATCAGTGATATACTTTGTATTCTCCAACAAAACAACAGATCCCACGTACTTTAGATCTAAAAATACCCCTACTATGATAAGATTTTATTGAGTAAATTTAATTTTTCCATATAGAAGTAGAATTTTATATTATTATATTATATTTAGTCCCCTTATTGTGTATTCAATATCACTTCATATTGTTTGTCAGGATATTGTTCTGTATAAGAATACACCAAAATATCATTCATGAAAACTAACACATATAATTCCAGGTGCAGTTAGAAGACTCAATTAATCATATTCCTAAATTATATTGTGTTCATGATGCTTATGGAACTAAAAAATACTCATAAATTCCATATATTCTACAAGAAATAGTATGTGCTATATCTGATTGCCTTACACATACCTGATCATAACACTTTCTCATATCAATCTTCAAGAATACCCTAGATCATCATTTGTGGTAAAAAAAGATCCTCAATTTTATGATGTGAGTATATATTTTTAATTGTAATATAATTCAATAATCAGGTATCCATATAAATAAAGAAGCTCCCATCTTCCTTATTTCTATAAATCATGGGGGAACCCCAAGGATAATTACATGGTCTAATAAAACTATTGGATTTCACATCCTCTAACTATTTTTTATGTTATCATATCTTAGTAAAAGACCTTCCATTTATAAGAATAAATATTTTTTATATTCCTAGATGAAGCATAGTGGTGTACTATACCTCACCTTTAGGAGGCATTCAAGAAATTTCCTTATGGAATACATCACAGAATTGATCTAACACTGAAGGGAAAATACTCTAGCATACTCCTCAATCATCCATAAATGACTATAAAACATTTATGAATGTCCATAAAGCCCATGATGCTCAAGTCTTGCCCAATATTCCAAGAAATACTATACACCCTTTTATTTTTACTTACCAACCCCTGGTAATAAAAAGGACACCCAATTGAAATAAATATAAATATCATAATTTAATGGTACAAAAAATTCCACCACAAGAATGACGTTTAATATTATCACCTCGAGGATGAAAATACTCCATTATAAACAATAGTTTACTATCTAAAAAGGCCCCTAATTGAATTGGAAAACTTTTTTTAATTGCATTTCAATTGGTGTTTCTGGAATCATCACTTCACAAAAATAATAAATTTAAAGAATAAGGATACTCACTATAATATCATTTATGAATGTGTAAGGAACCATCATATGTTGACCTAACATGTCACCATATTTGGCTCACTACAAGGCCTCAGTATAGACTTCTTCAATTCAATTGGATACCAACCAATGAAGAGGACTTATAAGATAGAATGGGGAGAATATACCCATTACTCAGAGTGAAATAAAAAAACAAGATCAGACAACTGAATCAACATCAGTGTACAAATAATAATTAAACTGGAAAAAATCACTATATAATAAATATATTTCATTGTACATAACCAAATAAGGAAAAACATAAAACATATGGTTTCCCATTTTGATGACCAAATAAAAAATATAAAAAAAACTAGAAATAAAATACTACAGCCTCTACTTATGACACTACATTATCCCACATAAAAAATATCCTTAATGATCAAGATACACAAGCCAATTACTATGTCTCTAAGTGAGTAGCTATGCTCTATCAAGAAACAATAGGCCTCAACCCAATCCATTATGGAACCTATATTATAACATGAAAGAAGAGATCATGTATACACACACACACACACATTAAGGTTCATGTAGTGGGTGTGAGAAATATATGTAATTTTTCAAATACTAAGAGTAGAACTATATATTTTTAGTAATAATAAGTGCATGAACACATGATATGTTATATGGATACAAAAACTAATAATATTTGGAATAAAAAAACATAAAAAGTCAGAAACCTCCATAATAAATCATCGAAATACATGGTTTTATCCAAACAACCATGAAATTTCTACCCCAATATGGCTTCATCCAAAGGATTTACAGAATAAGGGTCAATAACCACACAACAACATATACATCATCTAGATATACACATGAACTCCAAGATGTTTAAATACAACTCACGTGCAGAAAGACCCCCAAATAATAACGATATGAATCCACATGAATAGATCACAACATCAAGGAATAATAACATTGTTTTCATGATATGAACTACTTACATGAACATGTAGGTCGACACATATATAGAACCTATTAGTTCCAATGGTCTTGTAAAAATAATCAGGCAATAGCTTTTACCTGAACAAAATTTTTCATGGGGCCAATAAAAATCCATAGCACATATCATCTATGTTGTATAAAACACAATTCATGAGTACCTTAAAATCCCATCATCACAAATTCACACTAGTTTGGGATAACACAAAACTATAGGGAGTTTGGATTCATCCAGATCATCAATTATCTCCTGGAGGACATCTATCCATAATGGTCTAGTGGCGAAAGAAACTAAACAAAAACTTGTGGCCAATGCCAGACATAAGATTACCCAATGGTCCCCTCCTCAACCATATTACATTGACACAATAACATAAAATATCACAACCAATTTCCAACTAAAGGTGGGATGATCCATCCTCAACCCCACAATAAAAATAGGTTAAAAAGAACTATCGATCAAATATTCTCAAACAATGAAAATCCTCCCATGATCCTCACTATCTCAGAATCTAATGGAAACATCCACCATGGGATGTCCAGAACCTTCCTCATAGTTAAACAAAAATTGGGATTACACAGTCAATGGGTCTACAAAATAAAGTGAAACACACAATTGGACTCCCCTATTGTACATAGTAACTCTAACCATGGCTCCTAAAACAAACTCAACTGGTCCTAATGCTACAATAATAGATAGACACCCTATTAGTGGTTCCACTAGAAAATCATGAATCTCGGAAAATTCCTAGTGTTGAAAATTCCAAACAACCATTCATTAGAATCCAACATTCCCTTGGTTATCAACACTCCAAATGGGGTGACCAAAGCATAATCTTGGAAGCAGGGGTATTTAGAATAGTCAACATGACCCCCTAAATTGATGGAGAATCTACACAATCATTAATTGTCAAAATATATACCAATACATTCCCCACATGTATTATCAACATCTCACCATGGAAATTTTTTCCCCTTGATTAGAAACTACCCATCAATGGAATCCTCAAGATTCCCTCACACTTATTTCATAAGAACAATGAAATCTAGTTGTAATTAGGAACCAAATGCATCAAAAAAACCTAAAGGTTCTAATAGCTCTGGCCCCCAAACCCATTATTAATCATTAACAAATATAACCTCAAGAAATATATTCCCACATGTAGGGACAAACCAACATCTTCTCAAATATACTAGATGATCCTTCAAACTAGAATCCTTATAAAGGAAATATGAAAAATAATGGAATTCATTTATAATCCATAGTAAGATATTGAGCTCACACACTCACACATTCCTTTCATATCACAACCCAAACCCCTAGGACAAAAATGGAACATACACAATAAATCATCCTACTAAACTCTCTTGGTTGAAAACACTATCCAAATGGTCTCGTAATTCAAAATAGATACCATCATCACTATCTTTGTGGAATGACACATAGAATGGACTACATAGAAGTCTAATTATGACACCATAGAGAAATGAAGGGAATATAGGACAAGGTGAGAAAATTTCATGGCATGAACTTTGGGGTTCATGGAGAGCAACACCCACGATCTTACCTAAACATCTGATAATAGAAACTCACCATTTTCCATCACATTGTATAGGGCATGTGGCACTTGGTACAAAGAATGTAACCATACAAGTGTATCTTCTAATGAAAAGTATCCCCACTCAGGGAGTACATTACTATACTACATTACATGAATCTCAAAAACACGGTTTTCCCCACTTGAGATCCTAATATATGTACCTTCTCATGATCCCCACATGGGGTATGGTGATGCAACATATATGGAATTGGTCATGTAAATCACACAAGCTCCAGTTGTGTACCCTACACAAACCTGTGACCCCAACACATTTTGAGCCACCACTACACGGCATGTACCCGTAGTACACATTTTTTGGTCCTAATAATTCCATTTCGTTGAATATGAAAAATGCATAGAGTAGTTTATTCTAAATTACACATCGTGTACATGGTTCCCCCAAATAAAGAACCCCAAAATGGTGAAAACCACCTTATTTTTCTCTAAAACTCCCAGATCAACCCACTCAGGGTTCCAAGGAAAATATTGAAGTATTATAAAAAATAACATCATTAAAACGATTAATGATAATATATTTTGATCCTAAAAACAAAAAATGCCTACCTGTTGGTCTAAAAACCCGACGATTAATGACAAATCTTCCACCTGTAGCTACGACCCTACAATCCAGTCATGGAACAAAACCCATTAATGCCTCCTCCCATTCTCTATACTTATTCTATCTCTAACCCACTCTCATATATATGAATGCAATCCCATGGTGGTGTGTTCAGAAATTCAAGGTAATAAAGAAATAAATACAGATATAAAATAAATAGAAATGAATCATAAATAGGGTCCCAGGACTGGTCCTGGTGCCTGGCCCAATGTAATGCTTCCTCTAGGAAAAATAAATAATTCTGAACTCAATGGAGGAGAAAAAATCTCAAAAAATGATTATATTAAATCATAATACTAAATAAAAACATGCAAATAGATAAATATCTTACTAATTAAATATTTACTATTCTATGGTAATTAAAATGGCTTTGATGTCCTCTAAAATCCTATACTATGATAAAAACCAATTCTAAGACCAATGGGGTCCCCAACAATTTATCCAAGTCAACTGCTAAGAGTAATTACCATTTTCCCAGTGAATAAACATGTGTAAAAATAGGTTCAAATTTCAAATGATTTTCCCAGTCGCATATGACGAGTGATGTCAAAAACTCCCCACCACAAACAGTTCACTTGATTAGGAAGCCTTATGGAACTACTAATACCCATTATCATCCCATTGTACTTGTACAACTGATATTGTGTTGACTATCCAATGATAGTTCTTACATCACCAGTAACACTCTCCAAATACAGTATATATTCAACTATGACCGATATAATGATTCCCACAAGTAGAATATATTTATCATAACATAACACCCCAAGGACAACCCATGTGTCCCACACAACATCCATCATAGAACTAAATGGATAAACATTGAAAAACTACTCACATAAGTGAACTATCACAAAAAACCAAAAAGAAAAACAACTTCCATATGACTACTTAATCAATGAACATGATCACCAATAACCTATGGTGCACTTCCCACTATATGGTTTTTCTTAATCCTCTCTTCAAGTTCACAAAAAAAACTCCCTATCAAATATAAAAATTCATAGTGAAACTATAATAAACCCCCCCCCCCCATATTCATCAATAAAAATGAACAATTGTTGAACCATGCTCTCATTAAGCTACACAAGGCACAACAAAAAAGGATCTGGGCTAGGGGTTCAAACAAACCATCCCTCTAAAGACAATAATGACACACAGATCACTCCTAAAAAATAAACATCTCAAACACAAGGAATCACAATTCTTTTCCACATCCTAGTTATACAATACCTTAATGTCCCAAACAAGGAAGAGCCCCATTTCCCACCCTGTCCATCGAAGACATCATACAGATAGGACCCACAACCTGACATATAATAAAACACACGGAGATAACAGTTACCTCCCACGGAATAAAAAACTATAACATCCTAGAAACCACTAGCTTAGGGAATATTTATCCCAAACCAAAGATCCCATAGGAATCCTTGCCCTCTACAAGCCACCAATAGGGTACTCAGAGCCCAAAAATGACCCAAATGAGTCTCCATGCCTCCATCATCAAAGAGATTGTGTCTCAAACACCAAAAAACCTATTTCCACATGATCCACATGAACCACATGACCTATAATTATAATATAATATATAGTTGAACAATAAAAAAATAAATATCCCATGTGAATCATATGTGTCTATAATGATGCATGAACACTAGCTCTGAAACAATTTTGTAACAATCCATATTGGGTTATCATAACACATCACCTGATATAGATTCCCCAATGTCCATAAGCAAACCTCCCTAAATTCCATAGTATGTTGATCAGTTGTTAGGGTATATAAGATGTAGAGGGGAGACTATACCCTTTGGACAATGTGAAATAATAGTGGAAATTATCCAAACTCATACATAAAGATAAAAATTATCTTATATATAATAAATAAATTGAAATATAAAATGATATAAAAAATGGAATGAAGCATTTAGACTCAATGTTGGAAAAACATACGATAGCTGGTTTCCACTATCCCATATATATAGAAAAAATTGAAAATAAAATACCACTGGTTCTACTACCAACACTGATAAATCCCACATACCTTGTCTACATGTTGATCGAGCTACTCCAATGTGATCCTGTGACACAAATTTTTATCTTCTATCAATCAAGAAATAATAGGCCTTGGACCCATCCAATATGAATTATGTGATCCAAACTAAAATCATTCATAGATTTTTCATGTGCACCAATTTTCACATATAGGGGTTGAGAAACAAATCATAGTAGGCCACCGCTAATGGTGGACCTATAAATATTATTTCAAACATTTTCTATCACATGTGATATGACCATCCTTTCCAAAATGTGAAACCTACTATAATAAAATAAAAAATACCAAAAAAGGTAAAAAAACATTAAGTATCCAACTAGTGGGTTTTAGCATGATGCCCATGGTAAATTTAACCCTAATATGTCCCCTACTAGTGGATGTATATCATCTTTCTCACCCGACCTCATGATAATTGGTGTGTCCTCCAGTTCTAAAATGGATATTCAACATGTCCAAATTTAACTATGATGATGATGGACCGCAGTTCATAACCATAGACATCCACATGAACATAGCACATTTATTGAGCACAAAGACTCTAATAGTATGATCTGAACTATAAACATGATCATTGTGCATGATAGAACAATATAACCTAGTAGCCATGAACAACCTATAGAATGAATTGAGAACTAGAAGTCTACTAAAAAAAATATAACATGGGATCGATAACAACATACAAAAAACATTATCCATGGCCCCATGAGAAAAAATAATCAATATTAAAAAAAACAAACTCTATAATTTCCCCAGCACCTAATGTTCCTGAATCCACTTCAGTTAGGGTTAGCATGAAACTATATGTGGTTTCAATGATCCAAATCAACCACTAAATCTCAATTCCAATCAAACAACAACAATTAATATGATAAAATAGTAAAAAACTCTAGGCCAATTCCTAATCCATGGTATCCCAAGTGTCCCCTCATGTACTATATTACAAAGAAATAACTACCTCAAAATCATGGGAAATTTCCAAACAATCATTGGATAATCCATACTAGAACCCACCATCCATATAATTGATCTAGAATCACTAATCAATTATCATCCAACAAACCATAAGCTCTCACAGTACCTTAGATCCAAGAATCCAAATCAAACATCCACTAGGAACTCCCCATTACCTTATATAGGGTCAAACCCAACATAGTGATGAAACAATCCTCGTGGCCACTGAATAAAGTGACATTAATCATAGGACTAACCTGAAATATCCAAGAACTCATGACACACTAGAAAAAATAGCCTCTATTGGACCAAAGGCTATGGTAATAGTTGGAAACCCAACAAGGGGTTCCCCTACCTCATCCAAAATCAAGGGACATTCCCAATGATGAATATCCCAAATATCCCTCAATAGTATTCAACTAATCCTCAATCAAAAAATAACCATAAGGGGAATCTATTAGGGTAATTCAAAATAACAGGCATGACCACCTCCAAAGAAGGATACCCTCCACAAGGGTTCCAAACCATAATCATTAAAAACCCATCAATGCATTTTGAATAGATGACTATGCAAATATCTTATAAATTTATCATAAAAGATCCCACATGTGAATTAATAAGTGTCCCTAATAGTACTCTAGGAATCACAAAGACATTTTTCCCTAATTTCAAACTAAATTTGTTAATACAGTCCAAAGGATTGTGCAACTCTTGTCCCCATACCTAAGAGATAAACCACAATACCTATAACTTTGAGAAGTCAGTCCCAAAATTTTACGACATACCAAGATCTCATCATATATACTACTTAATATTGGAAACCTTAATCCTACCGAATGATCCATGAAAAAAACTAGATGGAATCTATAATACAAGGCCAACTAATGTGCTCATAACCACACACGAGCCTTGCATCTCACATCCAAACCCAAAAGATGAGATAGAAATCGCCATAAGAAATCCTCTTAAAAAAGTTTTATAATCTAAATCCCAAACTAAATTGAATCTGAATTCCAAAATGATTCCACCATCACAATCTATCTATAAAAATTCTTATAATATACTATGCAAAAGGAAAATTTTTACACACAGGTGAAAAAATGGAAAGGCATGCCAAGGAAGGAAATGTAACGCCCCGACCCCAATTACCCAGAGTCGGTGCATTATTACATAACATTGGCATGATCACAAGAAAGATCAAATATCGAAAGAACGATTGGTTTAGTAGCCTTGGAAACACTAGATATATTCATAAGTTTTACATTACATCATAAAATGAAAAACTACTACAACAAAATAATGTTTCCACATTCCACACTATAATCCCCTCATAATATCCCTGCAGGTCATTCATAACTTACATCTTCACATCCTGGGAAAGATAAAACATAGAAAAGGGGTGAGCTCAAATGCCCAGTAAGGATAACAATATAGCGGAACATTCAAAAATAATCATAAACATTTAAGGCAATAAATTACTAAAACAAAAGCCTTTTAAACTTGAACTTCAACATAGTATGGCAAAAGTAAAATGAAATAATGCCATTTACTTATTCACATGGATATTCTACTAATCGAATAATCACATGCAAAAATAAATAACCACTTTCATAATATTGGAATGCATAATGCCAGACTATCATAACCACATAGCCAAGGCCTCGTGCCAAGACTACAAATAATATTTTGCCAAGGCCTTGTGCCAAGACACTAGTTTGTCTCATGAGACCTACCGATGCATCGAGGAGCTATAGCGGGCTCCACCCGTCACTTACTAAGTCCAATGCATTCCCATATGAAAAGGTTTAAACATAACATAAACATTCGTATTAAAACTACATTACGAAATGCCAATAATTTCACCATAAACTATGAATGGTATAAAAATAGTACATCCATAGTCAAACATATCACAAAACCTTCAATACAATATAGAAGTTTTGTATCATAATAAATCAACTTCAAATAATCTTAAAATCCATCAAAGGATGTTGACATAGATGAAATCAAAATTCTTTTTAAAGAAATATCTCCTTTTATTTTGAAATCATTTAAGATCCATATAAAATAAAACATTTTCTTTGGAAATATTCTTATAAGCTTGTAAGGGAAACTTTGAAGATTTTATAACAGCGGAAAATAGCCGCACCCGCCGTATAAAAAAAACATTCTTACCTTAATTCTGTCGAAAAGGTTAAAAAGGACCTTGTTTTTTAAAACGACGGAAAGATTCCTTTATAAACCTCTTATAAAAAGTCAAACAAGGGTATAAATGACTTTAACCCATATTCTTGTAAATAATAAATATGTTTTGAAATACATTTCGAAGAAACATGGATGTGGATGATAAAGAAATCCCAGTAGATTATTACGTATAAACAACCTCGGATAATGAAGAGATTGTGAAATAACCCTTAAATTGTACTTTTCCTTGGTTAGGGTAGGTTAACCTCCTGTATAATGGTGAAATAATTGTTATTAAATTATACAATAATCAGATACATTAATATGATATCATATATGATCTTTTAATATTGATTTGATAATAATATCTTAGTATTATTGTTGTTTCGGGTGTTAACTTACGTGTTTTCTTTTATATGTTTTGTTACGTAAGACATGTTTGTAAAGGATAGGTTTTATATTATTCATATACAGATCCTTTAACATCGTTTTAAAAATCATCAAATGATAATTATACTTGAATGGATACGATGGAGAATGAATCTCATCGCGTTCGTGGAGGCGGTAGTCCGTACGTACGCACGAGCGACAATATCATTCTTTTGATATTAAAATAATATATAATGGATGGTATATCATATATACAGAATCCTTAACATGTTATATTTATTATTTACATGAGTTACACATCATTATTATACCCATCCAAATAATATTATATTGAATAACAATTACACCACGGCGTGGAGACGGTAAGCCGTACGTACGCACGTATGGTGACATGTTATTCAAAGGGTGGATAGAATACTGAATATGGTTGTACCATATTTATAATAACATCACAGTATATATATGATACTGGATTTATTATTTTATAATGGTAACAACAAAGGAATAAGAAGTGGAAGAAGAAATGAACTTAGAAAAGCGTGGTGAAATCATTACCTCTTCTTCGGGTTCTTCCTTTTGATTTGATCAAAAGGGATCCTTAAGTTGGCTTTCTGATCAAACTAAGGCCTCTAGGTTGTATTGAGGGATGTTGGGAGAGTATTTGGGCAGAGTTTGTCCGAACCAAAAGGCTTTGATGGTGTGAAGAAATGGGAAGGAGGAGTGCCCTTTTATAAGAGGGGTGAGGGGCACCTTTGAAAAAGCTAGAGATATTAGTTTATAATAAATTCATAATCGGTTTCCAATGGCTCCAAAGTTGACTATTCAAAGGTTAAGGTGGTGATGGGTCGAAAAAAACTCAACCAATATAATTTAGACAGGTTTGTGTACTTATATTAACCTTATCTTTAATTATTAACTTTAAGTTAATTGGTTTCACTTTTACAATGTCTCCTTGTATTTTTATATAATATGGTAAATAAACATACCACATACATCCAAGCGACCCCCAAGTGGTCCATTAATGATGAACCTATCATGATATAAGTATCTTGGCAGAACCTTAAATTTTTAGGAATTTAATATCAATTAATAATATAATATTTGTTTTAAGAACTCTTTTATGTCAATTTTGACACTATTCAATAGTTGATTTTTGTGAAACTCATAACAGATTGATTACTTAGAAAAAAGTCAATTAAATCAATCCTAATATATCATATTATCCTATAAAATTAGTTTAATGCATTAAAAGTTTCATATTATATTTATTTGGGTATTTTTAATATCAATTATTTTGATTTTTCACTATTATAGTAATTACTGCATCATCATTGTGTCATAAATAAAATAAATTATTTAATGTCTAAAAATTATAAATAAAATATCATTATGTTGGAAATCTTTTTATATTTCTAATGAATATTTATAATCTAAAATCCAACATATATAACCCTATGTAACAATTGTTTTTATGAAAGATATATGCTTGTGTCATTTTTGTATTCATTTTAACTTAATTAAAATAAAGTGTCATTATCACTTACAAGTGGATCCATGGGGTCCCAAAATTGACACAAATATGCCCATGGTCGACCATGTATCAAAAAATAGGGTTAAGACACGTTTTAGGGTAATTTAGTATTATTATAATATTATTTTTTAACCCTTATTTACCGGATTTACCCTTAACCATGGTAAATAAAATATTTACCGCAGTAATTATTCAAAATGTCTAAAAATAAAAGTTACCTATTTACACAATTTGAACATCCTGATTCCAAATATGGAATCCATTTTCCTAAATTCAAAACACAGAAGTGGCCGAAATTAATTTAAAATTAATTCCCGCTGTCAAAACAAAAAGCGTGTTTTTAAGAGATAATAACTATCAAAAGATTGACACTTGTTTTTGTTCGGTTTAATTGTAAAATTATGTCCAATGACCAAAATTATATTAAATGGTAAAAATATATTCTAAATATACTTTAAAACCACTCAAATTCATAATTTATCAATATTAATTATTTTGATTAAAAAAGTTGTTTTTAATTAAAATTTAGTAATTTTCACTATTCATCAAAATATAAAAGTTATCCGAAAAGTACCAAAATTTCACCCTAGGCTAATTTCGATATTACGAATCCAAAAATGAAGTTCATTTTTAAATATAATATATATATAATTTCAAAAATTAGGTATTACTATTCATAACGGCTAGTTTGATTGGTTGTGGTGTGTGTTAAAACTCAAGGTTGCGTACAACACATGCTACTGTATTATTCAAAGAAAGCGTACCGTGGAAGCTTGGGATGTTTCATTTTAAATTTTTGATGTCCCCATTTAGTCAAAAAGTTTAAAATATTGTATTTAAAAACGTTTCAATATTAAAAATTGATAAAAGTGCAATACTGAAAATGAATCTGTTCTTGCATTATGACTAAGAAACTCATAATATGGATTCTAAAATTATAAGGATTATATAAAGTTTAAAATGTATTTAATGCTATTAATGACCTCTTTTAATGGCTTTTTTTTGTAAGTCATGGTGTGATTGAACTCGGTGTTGCGTGTAGTGCAAGTTATTGAATTATTTTGAAGAAATAACACACTATGAAATCTTGGGGTGTTACATTCTCCCCTCCTTCAATAAATTTCGTCCTCGCAATTTGAAATTGTTCTTTGAAAATAAAAGGTTGAAAGTAGAAAATATATTTGTGGGAAAACCCACATCGGAAATTGGGTTACTAAAATTTAGTCTTAATATGAGGAAAAGAGAAATCAAAGGGTCACCACCAAATTATGATCTCGATTAGGAGAACATTGGTGGCAATTAGAGACATATAATTGGAGGAAAACGTAAATATTTATAGGTAGTGATTGAGGTCATCAATCACAAACAAGTGTAAAATTGAGGTCCTTAAATTCATCAATCTATGATGATTTGAAATAAAATCGATTTAACAAAACATAGGGTATTAGGATAACACATTTTTGATGTTTCAAAATATCTTAGTTGAAATCCCACATCGAAAAATGAATTAGTGAGGCCTCTATTTAAAATAAAGAGTAGAAAGTATGAAGATTACCGAAAATAACACATACTAGGGTTCCATGTAGGAAAATATGGATATGGAAGAAAAATCTAACCATCAATTATCTGATGGAGAGTGGTAGAGAACATGGCTATGAAAAGGACAACAATCCCAAAGCCATAAATTAGTGATGATTTAAGGTACCATCTAGGAAAACATTTTTATTCTAAGTTGCTTTTCTTAATGTTGAGGAATTTATTTATGAGATTGGCTAAGATCATAAGGAGATATACTTACATTATAATTAGAGTTTTATCCATTAATAAATTTCTACCACAAACTCATCTTTCACTCTAAAAGATAATAGAATGTAAAAAATTCTATTTACACTATTTGTATAGGGTTCCAAAATAAACAAATTTATAATTCATCTACAAGATCTCTTAATAAAAACTATATTATTTAATCCAGGATATCTCGTGGGCCAGTGGTAGGTGATACACCCTTGTCGCCCTTTGGTTGCGGGTTCAAGTCTCACAGCCTTGCCAGACGCGACGGGTTGCCGCCCGACCTCCGGGTTGTCCTTTTATGGCAATCCAAAATAATCCAAAAAAGAACTATCCAAAATAATCCTATCCAAACTCACAGTCCAACATTTATAAGGAAGGTAAACATAATATAGATCCTTTTTACCCCGTAATAGCATATGAATACCTTCATCATGTATTACCATATTCCTTATTGATTACATTCATGCTCCCTTATTCCATATAGAATGCTGGATATACTTCATTAATCCAAAAATGTTTTAAACCCCAACAATGATGGAATATACAAATCATTAATTAGTTCCAAGGTAGTCATGAATATCCAATATAATTTATCCAAAGCAATCATGTATTATTCCAAAATCACTACCTCGGTATCAGAACTATATTATGGTTTATCATTCTCTCAACCATATATTTTCCAAAAATTTATCCTACTATTGAGTCACTTTTCTTTGTTCTACACAATCTCAAGTCCTTAATGAAATAGTACTGCAGTACAATCCTTATATACTCCATAATTATTATAACAAGTACATTGTTGATACAACACTCAATTGACATAATCAACATAAGAACTCTAATCATTCATCTTCATCTGTGGTAGTATCATAACTTGATTATTATCCAATAACATCATTTGCTGCATAGTCTGATAAATGGGACATAGGTTCGCGTAGTGTCCAAACTCCTTGCAAATGAAGCATTGTACATTTGAAACAATTTTCTTACCCTTGCAGTCACGTACTTTGTGCCCTTTTCCTCCACACTTATAACAAACTCCCATTCCTTTCAGGCAAGTTCCAGGGTGTTTCTTTCCATAGTTACCACATATGGGAAAATTCTTCTTTTCCCACTTCCCTTTATCCATCTTTCTCTCTTCCATCCATTTCTTCTCTTGCTTCCCTTCAAAGCCATAGGACTCAGTAAACTCTTTACTTATCTTATCAACACATGATATTATTTCTTCATATGATGATAATACATGGGAGACTATTTCTCTTATAAATTCTAGCTTAAGACCATGAAAGATTGGATCCTTCCTTCTCGTTGAATCATGTGCATTTCTGGAGTTCTCATTCCTTCTACTGGGCGCCATTTATAAACAATGGCATACACTAGATCAGTTTATGAATCAAAATACATAATCCCATACTTATAAAACACTTAACATAAATTGAACTATTTATGGATATAATCCATAATCATAAAAATGTCTCCTTTGAGGATGTATATACCCATAAACCCTTCATAATGATTTGTAAAGAAAATGAGAGTTATCCTAAGCATATCCCCCGGGAGTGTCGTAAACAAGAGTGCAGCAAGGCCCGTTGTCGTGCATCAATTCCCGTTCGAGTCTAGCTCAAAGCGGTGTTTTCGGGTTTTACCCCTAGGTACATCTGTGCCAGATCCGCCTCTACCTGCTCGTATCCAGACAAGGATGTAATGCTCGGAAAACTCACAAAATCTCTACAATACCAAAATTCTAGGAAGTTCTTCTATACTAATCCTCAAAGTTCATCTTAGGTCTACGTGCTCTAATCAGAGTTTATCTAAATCTAGCTTCCAAGGTTTGTACTAAACTTCCTCTGATACCAACTGTAATGCCCCGACCCCAGTTACCCAGAGTCGGTGCATTATTACATAACATTGGCATGATCACAAGAAAGATCAAATCTCGAAAGACCGATTGGTTTAGTAGCCTTGGAAACACTAGATATATTCATAAGTTTTACATTAAATCATAAAATGAAAAACTACTACAACAACATAATGTTTCCACATTCCACACTATAATCCCCTCATAATATCCCTACAGGTCATTCATAACTTACATCTTCACATCCTGGAAAAAATAAAACATAGAATAGGGGTGAGCTCAAATGCCCAGTAAGGATAACAATATAGAGGAACATTCAAAAATAAGCATAAACATTTAAGGCAATGAATTAATAAAACAAAATCCTTTTAAACTTTAACTTCAACATAGTATGGAAAAAGTAAAATGAAATAATTCCATTTACTTATTCACATGGATATTCTACTAATCGAATAATCACAAGCAAAAATCAATAACAACTTTCATAATGTTGGAATGCATAATGCCAGACTATCATAACCACATAGTCAAGGCCTCGTGCCAAGACTACAAATAAGATTTTTCCAAGGCCTTGTGCCAAGACACTAGTTTGTCTCATTAGACCTACCGATGCATCGAGGAGCTATAGCGGGCTCCACCCATCACTTACTAAGTCCAATGCATTCCCATATGAAAAGGTTTAAACATAACATAAACATTCGTATTAAAACTACATTACGAAATGTCAATAATCTCACCATAAACTATGAATGGTATAAAAATAGTACATCCACAGTCAAACATATCACAAAACCTTCAATAAAATATAGATGTTTTTTATCATAATAAATCAACTTCAAATAATCTTAAAATCCATCAAAGGATGTTGACATAGATGAAATCAAAATTCTTTTTAAAGAAATATTTCCTTTTATTTTGAAATCCTTTAAGATCCATATAAAATAAAACATTTTCTTTGGAAATATTCTTATAAGCTTGTAAGGGAAACATTGAAGATTTTATAACAGCGGAAAATAGCCGCACCCGCCGTATAAAAAAACATTCTTACTTTAATTCTGTCGAAAAGGTTAAAAAGGACCTTGTTTTTGAAAACGACGGAATGATTCCTTTATAAACCTCTTCTAAAAAGTCAAACAAGGGTATAAATTACTTTAACCCATATTCTTGTAAATAATAAACATGTTTTGAAATACATTTCGAAGAAACATGGATGTGGATGATAAAGAAATCCCAGTAGATTATTACATATAAACAACCTCGGATAATGAAGAGATTGTGAAATAACCCTTACCTTATACTTTTCCTTGGTTGGGGTAGGTTAACCTACTGTATAATGGTGAAATAATTGTTATTAAATAATACAATAATCATATACATTAATATGATATCATATATGATCTTTTAATATTGATTTGATAATAATATCTTAGTATTATCGTTGTTTCGGGTGTTAACTTACTTGTTTTCTTTTATATGTTTTGTTACGTAAGACATGTTTGTAAATGATAGGTTTTATATTATTAATATACATAATGATATCAAGTCCTTAAACATCATTTTTTAAATCATCAAATGATAATTATACTTGAATGGATACGATGGAGAATGAATCTCATCGCGTTCGTGGAGGCGGTAGTCCGTACGTACGCACGAGCGACAATATCATTCTTTTGATATTAAAATAATATATAATGGATGGTATATCATATATACAGAATCCTTAACATGTTATATTTATTATTTACATGAGTTACACATCATTATTATACCCATCCATATAATATTATATTGAATAACAATTACACCGCGACGTGGAGACGGTAAGCCGTACGTATACAGGTATGGTGACATGTTATTCAAAGGGTAGATAGAATACTGAATATGGTTGTACCATATTTATAATAACATCACAGTATAGATATGATACTGGATTTATTTTTTTATAATGGTAACAACAAAGGAAGAAGAAGTGGAAGAAGAAATGAACATAGAAAAGGGTGGTGAAATCATTACCTCTTCTTCGGGTTCTTCCTTTTGATTTGATCAAAAGGGCTCCTTAGGTTGGCTTTCTGATCAAACTAAGGCCTCTAGGTTGTAGTGAGGTATTTTGGGAGAGTATTTGGGCAGATTTTGCCCGAACCAAAAGGCTTTGAAGGTGTGACGAAATGGGAAGGAGGAGTGCCCTTTTATAAGAGGGGTGAGGGGCACCTTTGGAAAAGCTAGAGATATTAGTTTATAATAAATTCATAATCGGTTTCCAATGGCTCCAAAGTTGACTATTCAAAGTTTAAGGTGGGGATGGGTCGAAAAAAACTCATCCAATATAATTTAGACAGGTTTGTGTACTTATATTAACCTTATCTTTAAGTATTAACTTTAAGTTAATTAGTTTCACTTTTACAATGTCTCTTTGTATTTTTATATAATATGGTTAATAAACTTACCAAATACATCCAAGAGACCCCCAAGTGGTCCATTAATGATGAAACTATCATGATATAAGTCTCTTGGCCGATCCTTAGATTTTTAGGAATTTAATATCAATTAATAATATAATATTTGTTTTAAGAACTCTTTTATGTCAATTTTGACACTATTCAATAGTTGATTTTTGTGAAACTCATAACAGATTGATTACTTCAAAAAAAGTCAATTAAATCAATCATAATATATCCTATTATCCTAGAAAATTAGTTTAATGCATTAAAAGTTTCATATTATTTTTATTTGGGTATTTTTAATATCAATTATTTTAATTTTTCTCTATTATAGTAATTACTGCATCATCATTGTGTCATAAATAAAATAAATTATTTAATGTCTAAAAATTATAAATAAAATCTCATTATGTAGGAAATCTTTTTATCTTTCTAATTAATATTTATAATCTAAAATCCAACATATATAACCCTATGTAACAATTGTTTTGATAAACGATATACGCTTGTGTCATTTTTGTATTCATTTTAACTTAATTAAAATAAAGTGTCATTATCACTTACAAGTGGATCCATGGGGTCCCAAAATTGACACAAAGATGCTCATGGTCGACCGTGTATCAACCAATAGGGTTAAGACACGTTTTAGGGTAATTTAGTATTATTATAATATTATTTTTTAACCCTTATTTACGGGATTTACCCTTAACCATGGTAAATAAAATATTTACCGCAGTAATTATTCAAAATGTCTAAAAATAAAAGTTACCTATTTACACAATTTGAACATCCTGATTCCAAATATGGAATCCATTTTCCTAAATTCAAAACACAGAAGTGGCAGAAATTAAATTAAAATTAATTCCCGCTGTCAAAACAAAAAGCGTGTTTTTAAGAGATAATAACTATCAAAAGATTGACACTTGTTTATGTTAAGTTTAATTGTAAAATTATGTCCAATGACCAACATTATATTAAATGGTAAAAATATATTCTAAATATACTTTAAAACCACTCAAATTCATAATTTATCAATATTAATTATTTTGATTAAAAAAGTTGTTTTTAATTAAAATTTAGTAATTTTAACTATTCATCAAAATATAAAAGTTATCCGAAAAGTACCAAAATTTCACCCTAGGCTAATTTCGATATTCCAGAATCCAAAAATGAAGTCCATTTTTAAATATAAAATATATATAATTTCATAATTTAGGTATTACTATTCATAACGGCTAGTTTGATTGGTTGTGGTGTGTGTTAAAACTCAAGGTTGCGTACAACACAGGCTACTGTATTATTCAAAGAAAGCGTACTGTGGAAGCTTGGGATGTTTCATTTTAAATTTTTGATGTCCCCATTTAGTCAAAAAGTTTAAAATATTTTATTTAAAAAGGTTTCACTATTAAAAGTTGATAAAAGTGCAATACTGAAAATGAATCTGTTCTTGCATTATGACTAAGAAACTCATAATATGGATTCTAAAATTATAAGGATTATATAAAGTTTAAAATGTAGTTAATGCTATTCATGACCTGTTTTAATGGCTTTTTTTTGTAATTCAAGGTGTGATTGAACTCGGTGTTGCGTGTAGTGCAAGTTATTGAATTATTTTGAAGAAATAACACACTATGAAATCTTGGGGTGTTACAGGAAATGTACACAAAATGAAAATCATAGTACTTAGTGTGTATCCTCTAATTTCATCCATAAACCTGTGACATATAACACTAAATGTTTAATCTCTTAATGTACATGATGTGTGCCTCTTAGTACATGGTTTGTTCCCCAACAAGGGTACTTTCCCATGTAACCTTGCACTACCCAGTGAGTAAAGTATCAAACTATATAGAGTGCAACACATTTACATATTGTGTTCCCAACATGGGATCCCAAGAAATATACATGAAAATATAACCACATATAGGGTCTAGACACACAATTTACATGGCCACCGGCTATGTACTGCACCCTGGCATTGGTTGTGTGCCCAAAAAATCCATGTTCCCCGAACACACCCCGATACGCCATTACATGGCATGTACCCTAGGTACATAGTAGATTGTCTAAAAATAACATCTTCCCTAAATCAAATGAACCCAACAATTTTGCTCCATTGAAATGAACACTGTGTACATGGCTTCACTGTTTGAGAACCCACAAAACAGCATGAAACACACATTTTCCCCTTGATACTTTTAGATCGTTCCACTAAGAGCCCTCGAACACCCAATGAATGATATAATAATGAATAAATAGTTAAACTTATTTAACTAATATTATTTTTGGGAAAATAGAAGCCATTCTTACATTAAGATGGAAGCATTGTAACTACACAATAAATCAGTCTCCCACAGTTTCTGCACTCTGATCTATCCCTTGAACAGACACCCAATAGTTCCCCCACCCATTCACTCAACATATTATCTCAATATATATCTCGGTTCCTCATAAGTTAAGCTCATGTCAAAGTAAACATCAATCCAAGTGAATGAAATAATAATGAAAAAAAGAAAAACAAAAGAGGTTCTGACCCCCAATCCCGTCCTAATGATTTTCCATACCTAGGAACCTCCCCCCTCCCATTCTGTACTCAATGGTGGGATAGAATCTAAAAACAATTTTACATTTAAAATATAATAATAAATAAAAATTATGTGAATATATTAAATTTATTTAGTAAAATATTAAATATTTTCTAAAAAATCAAATAACTCAGATTTCCACCATTCTCCCATCCTAGTGTAAACACACTATTTAAGGACCAATAGAGTGGTAAAAAATCTCTGAGAATATCATAGGATAAATTAAATGTTTACCCTAAACAAACATGAGAAAAAATGGTCCAACATTACCCAGATTTATTCAACCCATGATGATATTGGTTATCATAGAACGAATTCATTGTTCCCATGTAATATAAATTAAATACTAATGTAGATGATACTAATATCATACATCATATTGTATATATAATGGAACACTTCACCAAAATAGGTTGTAGAACAAATACCCAGTCTATTTTGAGGCCTAACCTATAATATGACAATAATTAGCAGGTCTACATTGCAAGTGCTTTAAATCAAAATTCTGGATTACCTAACCTCATCCAACTCCTAATCCTAATCAGATTGTTGTACTCTAACACCTTTCTTGATAGGGAAATCTAATCCTAATCCAGATCCCAGATTCATTGTAGGAAATATCTACTGGATACTATAGGAAAGTCTCTGAAAAAACAATAATGATTCCAATCTTATTTCAATCCAAGAAATCAAGTTGATCTTTACCATTCTATGACTTCATTAATCACGACCTACCATATTGGTGTCATATCAGATTGATAAATGATATTACACTCTAACTACTATTTCACATATGATAAATCTCAATACAAAACTTCCATATTCTAGAAGAACAACTTATATATCCTGGTACTAAATGACCATTCCCTCTCCTTTAGCATCCCTCAAGTTATGCTCAAATATGAAGTTTTAGTTCATTGTCTCAGTAAAGTAGTCAAGTGGAATTGATTATCCTTGTATCAGATGGAATATACGAGTCCTTCTTTAAATCAATTTTATTTAGTTAATTTTCCACTATAAAAATTAGGAAATAACAATTGGAGCGATGTAAAATGAAAAGAATGGTCAATGTTGGAAATAATAAACTAATGTATGGGTTTAAAATCAATATCGCATTAGGTTCTCATTGATCCTAAAATGAATTAATCATATAATGTAGTATAGAAGACCCTCATGAAAAGAAACCTTTGATGATATACATGGATTAAAAAACCCACCACCTCTTCAAATACCCTCAAAGCACGTAATATACAAGATTCACTATATAAATAATAAACATTCTAAACATTCTCAAATAGAGTTATCATGGACTCCATCCATGAATAAACAACATAGAGATAACATTCCTCTAAAAACATTAAATTTTGATGCTACTAGAACACCCTAGTAAACTCATACATGAATGGGGAATTTCATGGAGGTCCCGTCATATAATTTTCTAACCATAGGAATATCTCTTTGAATGGAGTGTTGGTAAATAGACTAGGTATAATAAGAATTATCATAGGTTGAACCGTAGGTTCATTCCAAAATACTTCAGGAGACTAGTCATCACCACCTTCTTTTTGTTTTTCCTAATGACATCATGGAGTAATATATCTTGACATTAAACTAAACACCTCAAAACAATATTTTATAATAATAAAGATCACGAAAATAAACAGGACACGATTCCAACACCTACTACTAAGGTCTGGTATGGGTTAAAACCTTATATATTATAATAATCGTTTGATTATATTGAGTGTAAATGCCATTTTTTGTAAGAAAAATATCATTATGTGTACATTGGAATCCCGATTTAATGGAAACTATATACATTGACTTTTTGAAAAATAATAATTTCATGTGTATCTATATATATAATGGTACAGTTATATGAGTTACCATTCTAATGTTATAATGTGATACTCTTTATAAGCATAAATGGATAGATAATGTAAATAAAACCCTCCATTTTACATCTCTTATTAGGAATTATGATTCCATGTACTATGGTTAGATTTTACAGATCACCATTCCCAATTTAAAGAGGTAATGAAATTGTAAATTAAAATTCAACCGAAATTAACCAAAACTAACTAAGGTTTAATCTCATGTAAAAACAAACACATATCATATAGATTTCATAGCCGGTTATTTAAGGTTACACTATCAGGATATAGAGAATAAACTATTTATATTGACATAGATAATTTAATTAACCAAATATTTATTCTTTCACCGCAATTTTTTTTTAAATTACAATCTAACTACCAATAAATGCATAATATTCAATAGCTATCATATTAAATAAATGTATTATAGTAATTATTGAATGACATATGCATTACATTTATATCATCAAGTAACTATGATGATGCATCCGCAAATTATCCATTTATATACAAGGAAAATGGTGAAAAATACAAAAAATATAACAAAACAAGGAATTTATATTACCCAATAGTATTTATATTTCAATGGTAGTAGGCATAATAATAAATTGTAAGTATCTAACAAGAAAAAACGCTTTTTCCGATGAATTTTGGATAGCAACACCTATGAATAGGCTCATTAAAAAATCTCAACACTTTCTAGTCTCCTATATAACTATCCCAAAATAGTTAGGCATGGAATCAAATCCTCTTATACCCCTTTTTGACTTCCCAATAGTAGTTCACTCATAAGTGACCAATCCTAATTGGTCACATGGACTCAATGTGCCTCCATGTAATCAAGATGTAGGTAATTAGATGTTAGTGTCTAAAATAGTATAATGAGGAGAATATACTCTCTTTATTAGAGTGGATCACAACACAGAATAATGTGATTATTAGTGGAATCAATATAGTAATAAAGATAATAGTATGACTTTATCATCAATACATATAAATAATAAGAAAACTATAAAAACATTTCATATACCAAATTATGATGTCATGATGCTATAAAAATGGTGTATAGGGGAAAAGGTTACTAGGTATACAATATTACATTATATAAAAGCATACAAATAGACCAAAATCTATCTCAGATTGAATCATGAGAAAATTCTAAGCATTATATTCGTATACACCATACCAGTATGAAAAATTCAGGAAGAAATAGTAGTTACCATCCATTTTCCCATAAATATATCCCTGAATTCTATCCGGGTACCGATTTCTAGCCAAAACAGGGTGGTATCAAAATTCACTAGGATATGATGGACGTTTCCTAGAACTATCTAGTATATTAATATAATATTACTACTATCAAGTTGTAATAAATAAGTAAAATAAATAAACAAACCATTTCTGTCTAAGTTCCTAAAGGGGTACCCTTAAGATACAATCTTCTTTATACATAAATGAAATTTCATTGAAATCATTTTATTTATGATCAATTTTATAAGTTAGAAACTTGATGCATACAACCAATGTTCCCCATGTATTAATCATTGTGTAAGATTCCATAATTTCTCTTTAATAAAATTTTTGTAACCATATAGAGATCTATATAGGTGTGCCCTTATAATTACACTATAATGTTTTGTTCTACATGATCCATGGAAACATTTCTTAGTTACACTCATTATGAGACATTAATGGAGACCAAGTAATTATCAATAGAGTCCTAAAAAATCAAGAATAATCCCTGTAGAATCATCAATTACATTCAATTAAATATTTATATTTATAGGTGAACCCTCATTTCCTTTCTTGGGAATTAATAATCTATTATAACAACCCAGTCCAAGTTTGGTATTTCACATGAAAGACATGTCAATGAATATTTTGGCATCACACGATCCCATCCAAAAAATATCCATTATGGAAATCAAAGTATCCCTTGTGAAATAGCACATTATTAATGTAATTTTAAATCTATAAATATCGTCATGAATGATTTAACAATTATTAAAGTGTCAATGCTTATAAATATATTCATGATCCTTGTTAATTAATAAGAAAGGGATAGGTGAAATGTTCATTCCATTCACCTTCCATTAAACAAACATAGATAAATTAATTTCATGTCATGCCACACTTTCTAATATAGTAATTAAATTTCATAACCAAGGAATAGAATCATAGTAACTTATCATACCATCCAATTCAATTAAATTTGACCATTTCATTTATGAGGGATAATTCAACATACCTCAATGGTTGTTTAATTAAAAACAAGTTATTGAGTTTATATTTATTTTAAAAATTCACCCTATTCGGTGGTTCATGTTGAGGTAGAAAAACATTGATGATGTATGTTTTATTTGTGGAAAAACATTTCAAGGTGATAGTGATTCACTAAATTAATTTGAAATTTAAAATGTATCAACTATTAGGTTCAGTTTGTAATGCCCCGACACTAGTTACCCAGAGTTAGTATATTATTTTAATACATTGGCATGATTACAAAGAATCAAGTCCCGAAGGACCTATCAGTTTAGCAGTCTTGGAATATAGATTACATAAATGAATGTTGCATTACACTTTATAACATACAAATCAACATAAATAATCCTTTATGAATGAAATTATTCCCTTGGCTTGACCCTACACATCAATCATAATACACTTCTTGAAATCTTGGGAAAAATAAAACATAGAATGGGGTGAGCTCAGATGCTCAATAAGGATAACAATATAGTGGAAACTTTCATAAATAAGAATAAACATTTAATTAGTGTATAAATAAAACAAAAGCCTTTTAAACATGAACTTTAAAATAATATATAAAAGATAAAATGAAATAATGTCATTTACTTATTGAAATGGATATTCAACTAGTCAAATAGTCACATGCAATATCAATTACAACTTTCATAATGATGGAATGCATAATTCCATACTATCACAACCACATAGTCAAGGCCTTGTGCCAAGACTAAAAATAATATTTTGTCAAGGCCTTGTTCCAAGACACTAGTTTGCCTCAAGATACCAACCGATGCATCAAAGAGCTATAGCAGGCTCCACCAATCACTTACTAAGTCCAATGCATTCCAATATGAAAAGGTTTAAACGTAACATAAACATTCGTATTAAAACTAGCATAAAAAATGCCAATACTTTCTCCATTAACAATGAATGGAATAAAAATAACACATCCACTCTCAAAAATATCACAAAACATTCAATACAATATGGAAGTTTGAATCATAATAAATCAACTTCAAATAAGCTTAAAATCCATCAAAGTATGTTGACGTAGATGAAATCAAAACTCTTTTGGAGAAATATCTCTTTTTTTTGAAATCATTTAAAAATCAAATATTTATAAAATAAAACATTTTCATTGATAATATTCTTATAAGATTTTAAGGGAAGCTTCAGTGATTTTATAACAGGGGAAAATATCTGCACATGCCGTATAAGTTAAAAAATACATTCTTACCATAATTTGGTCGAAAAGGTTAAAAAGAACCTTGTTTAGAAAATGATGGAATGATTCCTTTCAAACAATTTTATAAAAATTCCAACAAGGGTATAAATGGAATTAACCCATATTCTATTAAATAGTAAAAAATAATTCGAATACATTTTTATGAAACTAGGATGTGGAGGATAAAGATGTCCTAGTAGATAATTACGTATAAACAATCTCGACTAATGAAGAGATTGTAAAATAAACCCTTACCTTGTACTTTTCCTTGGTCTATGGTAGTTTAACCTCTTGTATAATGGTGAAATAATTCATATTAAAATATAAAATAATCATATAAATTAATATGATTACATATATGATCATTTAAAATTTCTTTGTTTATAATATCTTAGTATTATCGTTGTTTCAGGTGTTAACTTAGTCGTTTTATTTTATATGATTTGTTACATAATCCATGTTTTATATTGATAGGATGTATCTTATTCATATTCATAATGATATTAAGTCCTAAAAAATTATTGTTAATCATCAAATGAGAATTGGACTTGAATGGATACGATGGGGAATTAATCTCACCGCATTTGTGGAGACGGTAATCCGTACGTACGCACGAGCACTACTTCCATTTCATTTTTCATCCTAAAAGGAATAAAAACCAAATGATACATAGGTATATTGTTATTACAGTATAATATAATATGTTATATATTTTACATAACTTCCTTACCACCATTTTTTATACGTTCCATGTATGGTATGAAGGATCATATCACTTGGAGGGGGCAGTAGTCCGGATTTCCTCAAATGAAATTATCATATATATATATACAAATTCAAAAAAATAATGGTATTCTATAAAATGGAATTACAGAAGATTATATATAAAATAAATATCAGAAATATCATATTTAATTACAGTTCCATCATAATGGTCCCCATGAGTGGCGGTAGGAGATAATTTGAACAATCATCGTTTCGTGAGAAGTTTGGTTACCATTCAAAAGAACATTATGTTCTTCACCCATTATATGGAGGTGTGTGTAAGTTTATTTCGAATCCTTATCATAAAAACATCATAGTATATTGAGGATACTTGTTTTTTCACAATAGGAAATAATAAAAAGAGTTTAGGGGTTGGAGAAGTAAAAAAAAAAGTTAAGAGAAATCCTTACCTTTAATTTGGGTAACTCCCTTTGTTTTGAACCAAAAGGACTCTTGAAATGACTTATGCCTAATGTAAGGCTTCTAAGTGGAAACGATGGATTTATGGAGCTTAATTGGGCAGAGTTTAGTCAATCGAAAAAGCTTGATAGGTGGGAGGAATTGTTTATAAGAGGTGTCCTTTTATAAGGGGGGGAGGGGCTCTTTACGAAGAACATAAATTATTATTTTATAATGAATTCATATTCGGTTTATAGTGCCTAAAAACTGTATTATTTAAACTATAAGGTGGGGATGGGTTGAAAACCACCCAACCAATAGATTCTTGATAGGTTTGGGTCACTATATTAACCTTATTTTTTAAATTTAACTCTTAGTTAAATAGTTTGACATTTACCATGTCTCTTTGTATTTTTATATTATATAATTAATAAACATAATATATACTTCCAAGATACCCTAAGTGGTCCAATAATTACATACCTATCATCATATAAGTCCTTTGGCCTAACCTTAGATTTTTAGTAATGTTATATCAATTAATAATATAATATTTGTTTTAAAAACTCCTTTAGGTCAATTTTGACACTATTTAAAAATTGATTTTTTTTTAAAGTCTTAATAAATTTATTAATTCGAATAAAATTAATTTAATAAATCCTAACATGTCATATTAACCAATAAAATTAGTTTAATTCATTAAAAGTCTAAAATTATATTTATTTGGGCATTTATTATATCAATTATTTTAATATTTCACTAATTAGTTAATTAATGCATCATCATAGTGTCGTAAATAAATTAAATTATATAATGATTAAATATTATAAATAAAATACCATTATGTATGAATTTATTTTATCATTCTAATTAATATTTATAATCGAATTTATCTTATGTATAAACATATATTAAAAATGTTTTAGTTATTAAACATTGATTTTAACTCATTTAACTCTTCTTTGAATTAAATAATAATAAATGTTCTAATCTAATCCAAGTGGACCAAAGAGGTTCATATTTAATTCCTAAAGTTTTATTTGGTCGAATTACACTTATCCAATAGAATTAGGACATGTGTTAGGGTAATAATAATTTCATTTCCACCCTTAATTACCCTATTTACTTTTAACCGTGGTAAATAAAAGTAAAAAGTTACTATTCACCAAATATTATTTTTATCTAATTGGACCATATTTTACTCTTTGATATTAACCATGTCTCTCAAATTTTCGAAATTCAACTCACATAAGTGGTAAAATTATGTTTTATGTGAATTTTCAAATTCTCCTAGGAGGTGGGTAAAAGATGGGAAAAAGTTCAATAAATTTTTTATATATCTAAATTTATTTTAAGCTAAATCCAATGAAATACATTGAAAATATATAGGTATTATTTATCTATTTTGACCTAAAATAAATTTAACTAAAATAAATAATTAATTAAATAAATATTCGGTTTTAAACTATAACTCAATGTTTTTCACTATTCATCAAAAATTAAAAGTTTTCATAAAAATACCAAATATTCACCCTAAGCTAATTTTGATAATCCGAATTCAATAATGAAGTCTATTTTAAAAAATTAAAATCATAATATTTGCATTTATTAATTTAAAATTAATTCCCATTGTCAAAACCAGAAGGCCTATTTTTAAAAAAATAATAACTATCAAAAGTTTGACACTTGACTATGTCCAATATCAAGGTGAAATTGCATACAATGACCATCATTGTATTAGATGGTAAAAATATAATCTATTTATACTTCCAAACCATTAAAATGTATAATTTAACACTATAAATTATTTTGATTAAAAAAGTTTTTTTTAGTTAAAATATAGTACTTTTCACTATTCACCGAAATCTGAATGTTATCATAGAAATAGAAAAACATTATTGAAACTAAATTTTTTTTTCTCGATTATAAAAAAGAAGTTAATTTTTTCAAATTGAATATATAAATGTTTCAAATATTGGATTTAAAAATGCTTTCCCATTAAATGGCGGTAAATTTGTATTTTTGGAAAAATAATTCTTTTATATGAAAAAATGTATTTGTTCTTAAATTATGTCTAATAAACTCATAATGTGGATTATAAAATATAAGGATTATATAAAGTTCAAAATTCAATTAATACTATTCATAACCTATTTTGAACGGCTAGTTTGGTAAGTCATGGTGTGCTATAACTCGGTGATGCGTGTGGTGCAAGTTATTGAATTACTTTGAAGAAATAATGTACTATGAAATAATGGGGTGTTACATTCTTCCCTCCTTCAATAAATTGAGTCCTCACAATTTGAAAATATTTTTCAAAAATAAAAGGTTGAAAATAGAAAATACCTTTGGAAAAACCCACATCAAAAATTATGATAATAAAATTTAGTCTTAATAAGAGGAAAAGGGAAATGAAAGGGTCACCACCAAATTATGATCTCGATTAGGAGAACATTGGTGGAAATGAGGGATATATAATTGGATGAAAAACGTAAATATTTATAGGTAGTTATTGAGGTCATCAATCACAAATGATTCTTAAAATGAGGGCCTTAAATTCATCAATCTATGATGATTTAAAATACCATAGGTTCAACAAAACATATGGTATTAGGATAACACATTTTTTCATTTTATGATCCCTCTACTAAAGTATAAGAATTAATTTCATCCTAGTATAAGAATTAATTTCTTCATAAAATAAGAGAAAAATAAATAAATATATTTTACAAGTAGAGTCCCATCCTTTAACTAATTTCTACCACAAAATCGTCTTTCACTCGAAAAGATAATAGAACACAAAAATAATATTTTATTTATAATATTTGTATAGGGTTAAAAAAATTAATTTATAATTCATCTACCATAATTTTTTAAAAAAAAGACTACATTATTCAATCTAGGACATCACGTGGGATAGTAGTAGGTGATACACCCTTGTCTCCCTTTGGTTGTGGGTTCAAATCTCGCGGCCTTGCTGAATGCGATAGGTTGCTCCCTGACCTCCAGGTTTTCCTTTTATGGAAATCCAAAAATAATCTCAAACTATAATTATCCAAAAAACATCTGTCCAAACTCACAGTCCAAAGTTTATAAGGAAGGTAAACACAATGAAGATCATTTTTTCCGCGTAATAACATGCGAACACCTTCATCATGTATTCTTTTAAGACACTGCAACATACTGAATTACCATAAAACCATATTGATTATATTCATGTTCCCTTATTACTTATAGAATATTGGATATACTCCTTCTATAAAAAAATTTTGTAAACTCCAACAATGATGGAATATACAAATCATTAATCAGTTTCAATGTAGTCATGAATATCAAATATAATTTATCCAAATCAATCATGTATTATTCCAAAATCACTACCTCGGTATCAGAACCATATTATGGATTATCATTCTCTCAACCATATATTTTCCAAAAATTTAAGCTGCTATTGAGTCACTTTTTTTGGTTCCACACAATCTCAAGTCCTTAAGGAAAAAGTACTATAGTACAATCCTTATATACTCAATAATTATTATAACTAGTACAATGTTGATACAACACTCAAATGACATAATTATTTAATAAAAAAGTAAGAAATATAATCATCCCTCACCATCTGTGGTAGTATCATAACCTGATTATTATCCAATAGAATCATTTGGGGCATACTATGATGATTCTAACATTATTTTGCGTAGTGTCCCAACTCTTTGCAGATGAATCATTGAACATTTGAAAAAAAAAATCTTACCCTTGATGTTAAAAACGTTGTGTTCTTTTTCTCCATACATAAAACAAACTCTCATTCCCTTCAGGAAATTTCTATGGTGTTTCTTCCCATAGTAATCACATATGGGAAAATTCTTCTTTTCCCTCTTCCCTTTATCCATCTTTCTCTCTTCCATCCCTTTCTTCTCTTGTTTCCCTTCAAAGCCATAAGACTCATAAAATTCATTACTTATCATTTTAACACATGATACTATTTCTTCATATGTTTAGAATAAATGGGATACAATTTCCCTTCTAAATGATGGCTTAATACTATGAAAGATATGATCCTTTTTACTCTTTGGATAATACATATTTCTGAAGTTCACATTCCTTCTACTGGGTTCCATTTCTATATAATGGCATGCATTAGGTCAGCTTATGAATTGCAATGAATAATTCCAAACATGTAAAATACCTAACGTAGATAGAACAATTTATGGAAATACTCCATAATCATAAAGATTTTTTCATTTAGGAAGTATATGCTCATAAACCCTTCATAATGATTGGTAAAGAAGATGAGAATTATCCTAAGCATATCCCCTGGGAGTGTCGTAACCAAGAGTGCAGCAAAGGTCGTTGTCGTGCACTAGTTCTCATTTGAGTCTAGCTCAAAGAGGTGTTTTTTTGGTTTTACCCCTAGGTACATATGTTCCAGAGCTGCCTCTACCTTCTCGTATCCAGACAGGGATGTATTTCTAAAAAAACTCACAAAATCACTACAATACCAAAATTCTACGAATTTCTTCTATAATAGTCCTCTTAGTCGGTCTTAGGGCTATGTGCTCTAATAAGAGTTTATCTAAATCTAGCTTCCAAGGATTGTACTAAACTTCCTCTGAAGCCAATTGTAACGACCCAAACCCAGTTACCCAGAGTCGGTGCATTATTTTAATACATTGTCATGATTACAAGGAATCAAGTCCCAAAATATAGATTGGTTTAGTAGTCTTGGAAATAGATTACATACATGAATGTTACATTTCACTTTATAACATACAACAAAACATAAATAATCCTTTTTGAACTCCATTATTTCCTTTGTTTAACCCTACATGTCAATCACAATACACTTCATGAGATCCTCGGAAAAATAAAACATAGAAAGGGGGTTTCTCATATACTCAGTAAGAATAAAAATATAGCGGAAACTTTTGTAAATAATCATAATCATTTAAGGTAGTGTATAACTAAAACAAAAGCCTTTTAAATTCATAATTTAGCAAAATATGGAAAAGATAAAATAAAATAATTCTATTTACTTATTCACATGGTGATTCTACTAGTTGAATAATCACATGCAATATTAATTACCACTTTCATAATGATGGAATGCATAATTCCAGACTATCATAACCACATAGTCAAGGCCTTATGCCAAGACTACAAATAATATTTTTTAAAAGGCATTGTTCCATGACACTAGTTTGTCTCATTAGACCTACCGATTCATCGATGAGCTATAGCGGGCTCCACCCATCACTTACGAAGTCCAATGCATTCCCATATGAAAATTTTTAAACATAACATAAACATTCATATTAAAACTAGCATTTGAAATGTCAATACTTTCTCCATAAACAATGAATTCTATAAAAATAACACATCCAAAGTAAAACATATCACAAAAACTTCAATACAATATGGAAGTTTTGTATCATAATAAATCAACTTCAAATGAGCTTAAAATCCATCAAAGGATGTTGACATAGATGAAATCAAAACTATTTGAGGGAAATATCTCTTTTTTTTGAAATCATTTAAAAATCACATAATTATAAAATATAACATTTTCTTAGAAAATATTATTATAAGCTTGTAAGGTAATCTTCAACGATTTTATAATGGTGGAAAATAGCCGCACCCTCCGTATAAGATAAAAAAACATTCTTACCTTAATTTTGTCGAAAAGGTTAAAAAAGACCTTGTTTGGAAAATGATGAAAAGATTTCTTTCAAACCATTTTATAAAAAGTCAAAAAAGGGTATAAATTACATTTAACTATAGTCCAGTAAATAGTAAAAATGTTTTGGAATACATTTTTAAGAAACATGGATGTGGATAATAAATAGGTCCTAGTAGATAATTACATATAAATAATCTCAAATAATGAAGAGATTGTGAATTAAACCCTTACCTTGAACTTTTCCTTCATCGAGGGTAGTTTAATCTCTTTTATAATGGTGAAATAATTTTTGTTAAATTATAAAATAATAATATACATTAATATGATATCATATATGTTCTTTTAACATTTCTTTTTTCATAATATCTTAGTATTATTGTCGTTTCGGTTGTTAACTTACTCGTTTTCTTTTATATGTTTTGTTTTATAAGTCGTGTTTTTTATGGACAGGTTTTATCTAATTAATATTCAGAATGATATAAAGTCCTTATACATTATTTTTAATCATTAAATGAAAATTAGACTTGAATGGATATGAGGGGGAATGAATCTCGTCCCGTTCGTGGAGACGGTAATCCGTACGTACGCACGAAGGCTACTTCCATTTCTTTTTTCATTCTAAAAGGAATCAAAACAAAATTATACATAGGTATATTATTATTACAGTATAATATAATATTTTTTAAATGTTACTTAACTTCATTCTAACCATCCCTTATATGTACCATGTATGATATGAACGAGTCATATCACTTTGAGTGGGCGGTAGTCCGCACTTCGTCAAATGATATTATCGTATATATATATAACATGAAATGAACAATGGTATGATATAAAATGGAATTACATATGCTTATATATAAAATAAATATCATAAATATCATATTTAATTATAGTTCCTTCATAATGGCCACCATGAGAGGCGGTAGGAGATAATTTGAACAATCATCGTTTCGTGAGGCATTTGGTTGCCATCCACAGAAACATTATGTTCTTCACCCAATAGATAGAGGTGTGTGTAAGTGTAGTTAGAATACATCTAATAAATACATCATAGTATATTGAGGATACTGGTTTTGTCACAAAAGGAAAAAATAAAAATAGTTTAGGGGTTGGATAATTAAAATAAAAGAATAGACATTAAGAGAAATCGTTACCTTTAATTTGGGTAACTCCCTTTGGTTTGAACCAAAAGGACTCTTAAAGTGACTTATGCCTAAGGAAAGGATTTTGGGAGGAGGATATGGATGTAGGGAGATTAATTTGGTAGATTTTGGACGAGCCAAAAGTCTTGAGAGGTGTGAGTAATTGGTTATAATTGGTGTCCTTTTATAAGGGGGAGGGGGCTCTTTATGAAAAACATAATGTATTATTTTATAATCAATTCATATTTGATTTATAATGAATAAAAACTGGATTATTTAAAATCTAAGGTGGGTATGGGTTGGAAACCACTCAAACAATATATTTTAGATAGGTTTTTGTCACTAGATTAACCTTATTTTTTAAATTTAACACTTAGTTAAATAGTTTGACATTTACCAAGTTTCTTTGTATTTTTATATTATATAGTTAATAAAAATAATATATATATCCAAGCGATATTAAGTGGTCAGTTAATGACATAACTATCATCACATACGTCCTTTTTCTGAACCTCAAATTTTTAAGAATGTTATATCAATTAATAATATAATATTTGTTTTAAAAACTCCTTTATGTCAATTTTAGGACTATTTAATAATTGATTTTTTTAAAGTCTTAATAATTTTATTAATTCGAAAAAAATTCATTTAATAAATAATAACATGCCATATTAACCAATAAAATTAGTGGAATACATTAAATGTCTCAAATTATATTTATTTGGATATTTATAATATTAATTATTTTAATATTTCACTAATAAGTTAATTATTGCATCATCATTGGGTCATAAATAAATTAAATTATCTAATGTTTAAAAATAATAAATAAAATACCAATATGTAGGAAATATATTTATCTTTCTAATCAATTTTTATAATCGAATTTATCTTTCGTGTAACCCTATATTAAAAATCATTTAGTTATTAAACTTTGATTTTAACTCTTTTAACTCTTCTTTGAATTAAATAATAATAAATGTCCTCATCTAATCCAAGTGGACCAAAGAGGTTCATATTTTATTCCTAATGTTGTTTTTGGCCAAATTATACTTATCCAATATAATTAGGACATGTTTTAGAATAATAATAATATCATTTTTACCCTTAATTACCCTATTTACTTTTAACTGTGGTAAATAATAAAAAGTTACTATTCACCAAAAATTATTTTTGTCTTATTGAACCATATTTTACTCATTGATATTAACCATGTATCTCGTATTTTCGAAATTCAACTCACAAAAGTGAAAGAATTATGTTTAATGTGAATTTTCAAATTCTCCTAAGAGGTGGGTAAAAGACGGTAAAAAGTTCAATAAATTTTTATATTTCTAAAATTATTATAAACAGACTCCAACAAATTAAATTGAACATATATATGTATTATGTATCTATTTTGACCAAAAATAAATTTAAATAAAATAAATAATTATTTAAATAAAAATTTGGTTTTAAACTATAACTCAGTGTTTTTCACTATTCATCAAAAGTTTAATGTTTTCAGGAAAATACCAAAAATTCACCCTAAGATAATTTTGAAATTATGAATTCAATAATGAAGTATATTTAACCAAATTAAAATAATAGGAGTTTCATTTATTAATTTAAAATTAATTCCCGCTATCAAAACCAAAAGGTGTTTTTTTAGAAATAATTATTATCAAATGTTTGACACTTGTTTATGTCCTATTTCAAATTTAAATTACTTAAAATGACCATAATTGTATTAAATGGTAAAAATATAATCTATTTTTACTTCCAAACCATTAAAATGTATAATTTAACACTATAAATTATTTTTATTAGAAATGTTGTTTTTATTTAAAATATATTTTCTTCACTATTCACCAAAATATGAAAGTTATCTGAAAAACACCAAAACATTATTGAAACTAAATCCATATGTCCATATTCTAAAGAAGAAGTTTATTTTGTCAAATTGATTATATTAAAGTTTCAAATATTGGATTTAAAAAAGTTTCCCAATTAAAAGACAGTAAAATTTCATTTTTTGAAAAATAATTCTTTTATCTGAAAAAATGTAGTTGTTCTTACATTATGTCTAGGAAACTCATAATATGGATTCTAAATTTATAAGGATTATATAATGTTCAAAATTTAGTTAGTACTATTCATAACCGCTTTTGAACGGCTAGTTTGGAAGGTCATGGTGTGCTAGAACTTGTTGTTATGTGTTGTGAAAGTTATTGAATTACTTTGAAGAAATAACGTACTATGAAATATAAGGGTGTTACATAGTGAGTATCATGATGAGGTATGATATAGACATCAAAACTTTTACATAAGAGTTATAATTCTTACCTTACACTGGTAGACAATACTTTACCTCATATCGACATTAAATTAAAGCAAGGTATATAAATCAGTTAATATATTCAAACACTTCAAAATGAGGTATATTATCTTATATAATGTTATATTCTGATACATGGAGAGAAATAGTAATAATAATAAAGGGGAATCGTAGATATACTAGGGGTGATCAAAAAAATATTGAAAACCTTCGATTATAATTCCATATGGATGAGATCTCGCCAAACCAAGGAGGAGAGCCAATGTAAGCTTATTTAGGCTGTTGTGCTTTAGAATATGAGATATGAAATGGGTTAAAGTTTTAAATGTACATAGTGTAAAATATATAAAATCACTAGTTTTCTAGGGTTTCACAGGTTGAAAACATGGTTGGCCGAACTGCGATCCAACCTAGTGCACCTATAACCAATGGTGACAACCCCATGCATAGTAGGGTTCATTGTTTGGAGAAAATATGCACCCACAATGTGTCAATCACATCGAATTTATTATTAGTTTTCAAAATCCATTCTACCCCCTCACATGGTCAAACAAATGGTTCAACTCCTCTTTGGACATCCTAGCTGAGTTGAATGGTTAGTAATAACCATTCTCCAACCATGTGTCTCACTTTAGTTCACCAGAAACATGAGTCACAGACTCCAAACAATCATATGACACTCATAACCTATTTCTTTGTCCCTAGGAACTATTACATAGATACAATAAGAGGTTTCTAAATATTAAAAAAATTGTGCATCCATAAAAAATGAGGTTATAGAGAAGTAATCATTTCCCTCCCTGTCAAAAATAGGGTATTAGAGTGAACCATGATAATGAAGAAATTTTTTGATCATGTTCATCCAATGGAAGTAGAGGATATTATTTTTAATGTCTTAGAGTCATTATATAAATCTTGCAAGGTATGGGATAGTGTAACCAAATGTAAAGAGTATTTCATGCTTATGCTTCGATGTATAGGTCAATAGTATCTAGATCCCATAGAGTATTGATTCATCAAATGGATACGAGATGCTTCAAACATGATGGTTTTACTCATATCACATCGAACTACCCAATCCACCATATGAGAGAGGATAAATAGATAGTTTATGTGCCATCGAGTTATAGGTAGAGACATGACCAGGGAAATACATAGGGTGGTTGATATGGAATATAGGATGGGAGGGCTATTGGAGGTGACATAAATTATGATATGATACCATTTCTACTAATTGTAGATGGTCCATATTTAGAAAAGGGAGTTAGTGTCTAGGGACTTGGTCAGTAGAATGTATTGGAGGCTTATGACCCAAAGGCTCCTAAAATGATCATAATTATTATATGTTAATTTTAAACCATAGTATCAGAGTTGTTAGACATATGGATGATCCATTTATTACTAAACCTATCCCTTTATTCAATAACTATAAATTTTGATGGATCCTATAACGAAACCATTATAACTGGATACCCAAACTAGATTTTACTAAGGGTTCATACTCTTCTATCGACAATATCACATAAACCTTTTAGTAGATAAATTCAAGAAGAATTTTTTTTAAATGAAATGAAACCATATGATTCAATTCCTGGTATCAAATTTATATATACCATCCATTCCTTGAATGATTGTTTCTGGAGGAGGATTTTGTAGAAAGAATATGAATCTAAGAGATTTAATTTCACTATATTGATGGAATTTTAATCAGAGAAAGAGAGAATCATGTAAATAAAAAACATGTGATTTCAATCAGATTGAAATCATGAAACATGGTTTCACAAACTGTGAGAATGGAAATTTCCATATAGTAAGATATTCCCCAAATGAAAATATTGTGGAAAAGATTTTTGTTTTAACCTCTCCAAGAGGTCTCCTTTTTAAATTTATTGCATATTTTTCCCACTCGGATACCATCAATAAAACTCTCACATAACTTTGAGAGTTGTGGGTAAGTTGGAGGACCTTCAGAGGAATGATCATATCAGAACCAGTGATCCCCATTAAGTTCCATTGACAATATTGACCAAGAAGGGTGATGGTAGCCTAATAGTTTTTCCTAGAATTTCATCACATTATCCACCATACCCTAAAGAACAAATATCCACTTCCATGAATCGACTAAAAAATTGATCATCTGCAAATTTTTTGTTTGTTCACTAATTTTTTCTTCATGTCTCACTATCTGTAAATGATGATGTGTGTTGAGGATATAATGGGGATAAAATTTGGATGTTCATACTTTAATTATGAGTATCTAGTGATTACAATTTGTAGATGAATTCCCTTAACGTAATTAGGGTACACATTAGCTATAAATTATCTAATATCCATGAATTGTTTGGTAGTATTTATCAATTAGATTCTTATTTACAATGAACTATATATTGAGAATGTAGAGAACTTGGTAATGGTATATTATATACATAATGACAGTCAGTTTTTCGGGGGACTCTAAAATTCTAAATTCTAGATAAAATACATCCACTTTAATAGAAATTTTATCTATGAGAGAGTAGAGGTGGACCCAGCAATGATTGAGGTAGTTCTGTATTAGGATCCCCCAATGAAAATAAAAATTGTGTAGACATTAGCTGGGTTAGTAGCCAATTTTTGGGGATTTATATTGTAATTATCTGAGATCATGAAAAAAAATTATATGATTATTTAAAGGGGTTCCCTTTCACCAGGTAATAAAACTACTGAATCTACATTCAAGAGTAGTGATTGATGTTGATTAACACTACCTTATTATGGTTTGTATAGGATATAGTTGATTATGTGGTGTTCTTTGATGTGTGTGGTTTTAGTCATGGGTGTGTTTTAATAGAGAGGAATATTGGGATATCTTAAGGGTCTAAGATTTTGTGTAACACCCCAAGCTTCCATGGTACGATTCTCTTTGAATAATACAGTAGCGTGTGTTGTACGCAACTTCGATATTATAACACACTACGACCAATCAAAGTAGCCGTTATGAATTGTAATACCCACTTTTTGAAATTTTATAAATTTTTTCTCTCAAAATTGACTTAATCTTTGGATTCGGAATATCGAAATTTGCCTAAGGTAAAATTTTGGAACTTTTCAAATAACATTTATATTGTGATGAATAGTGAAACTTTCAAAATTTTAATTAAAAACAATTCTTTTAATCAAAATAATTAATAGTGACAAATTATGAATTTTTGTGGTTTTAAAATATATTTTGAATATATTTTTACAATTTAATACAATTTTCATCATTGTACATAATTTCAGATTTAAACCGGACATAAACAACTGTCAACCCTTTGATAGTTATTATCTCTTAAAAACACGAATTTTGTTTTTACAATGGGAATTAATTTTAAATTAATTTCTGCCACTTCTATGTTTTGAATTTTGAAATATAGAATCCATATTTGGAATCCGGAGTTACAAATTGGTTTAATAGGCAACTTTTATTTTTTTCATGTTTTGAATAATTACTTCGGTAAATATTTTATTTACCAAGGTTAAAGGGTAAATCCGGTAAATAAGTTTAAAAAATGATATTATAATAATATTAATTTACCCTAAAACGTGTCTGAACCCTATTGGTTGATACATGTCCTACCATGGGCATCTTTGGGTCAATTTTGGGACCCTATGGATGTAAGGACCCGTAAAATTCAAGGGAACTTTTTTCATAATTTTCTTTAGGATTTTACAAGAACACGGTTTCTGACGGCACTTGATTCTGAGGCCCTGTGTGCCCGGAATTTCTATCTGTAGTTTAGCTCGGGTAGGTTTAGCGAACGAATGATCAGGATTTTTCTAACTTTTGAACCGGTGCTCGGAATCGAATTTTGAGGGCACCGATGGATTCACAGCGCCGGTAATTTCTTAGGAACACCTTTTCCATAGTTGTATTTACAAGGGAGAAGTTGATAAAAATTGTGAAAGCTAAAATAAAAATTGAGCTACAATTTTTATATTTACTAAGTAGTTAAAAGCTTTTGGTGAAAGTTGGGTAACCACCCAACTTCCCATTAAAGGTTATGAGGGTGGTGGGGCCCACACGAACCCCACCCCTTCATATTCCCTAAACTCCTATAACTCTCTTTTTAAATGACATGAATTAATGAAGTTGTTTAATTCTACATTTGAATTTCAAATAAAAAATTCATAGGTAATAAAATAAGTAAAAGAACTTATTTTATTATTTGATGGAGCTTGTTGAAAGTGGATTGGGGAAAGAAACTCTAAAGTTCTTCTTCATCGTCGAAGAATGCGAAGAATGTGAGGAACACACCGATCTCTGACGAAGAACGCCGAATCCTCGAAGATCGACTACACGACACCATAAACTGTGACGATCAATTCTGCGACGTTCCTTCCATGACGCCTTCTTCCGTGACGATCAATTCCACGATGTTCCTTCTGTGACGCCTTCTTCCGCGACGATAATTTCCACGACGAACCTCTGTTCAAACTATGCTCAAGGTAGGGGAATTTTTGTTGTTGTTGATATTCGTGATTTTCATCCGTCGACGTTACTCGTTCTATTTGACAGCTTGCTATCGATTAACGGGAGGGGGTCGGACTTCACAAATACGGTCGACCCTCCTCCCTTATCTTTTGTGTTGTTACGGTTCAAAGGAAAGTGAAGTGGTGTCGTCGCACCGCGCAGGAACGAGCGGTAAGGATGCGCGGCGCCGGCATGCCACGCAATTGAAATCAAACCAAGCCGCGGCGCCGTCGCGCCGCACCGGAAAAACCCGAAGACACCGTGGCCGAAGCGGGGCCGCAGCGGAGGGGCGCGGCGCTGTCGCGCTGTGCCAGACGGACCAAGGTCGTGGCTGAGGCCGCGGCGGAGCAAGGATCGGTGGCCGGTTCTGGGCTGTCGGCGTCTGAGTAGGGGGACCGGCCCATGCCGATCCCGTGGCAGCAGCGGCGGCCATCCAGAGCGGGCCGACCGGTCAGAGGAAGAGATGGGGGTTACGATCCCCGACTGTCCATACAAGAGTGGCCCCCCACATGGGGGCCGCGGTTACGAAAAGGGTGGGGGCACCCCCCCCCATAACCCCATCCGCTCGGCCGAAACGGCTGAGCCACCTGGAGACCGGGGCCGGTCCGGGCCGCGGCCAGGCGGGGTCGTGCCGGGCTGGGCCACGCCAGTTGGGCTGGGCCACGCCCAAGAGGGCCGGACATGGACCCAGGTTGGGTCGACCCGGTTCGGGCCAACCCAGGGGGTCTCGGGATGGATCTGTCCGGGCCCGAAACCCCCACTTCCGGATCTCTTTCGGTCATTTTCCCATAACGTGGGCTACAGACCTCCGATCGACGCACCGTTAGTGGAGATGCGACCCTTGGATCGAGACGGTCGTTTCAATATATTACACTCAAGGTTTCAGAGTACTTTGGATTCGGTAGGGTGGTTCGAGCACGAAACCAACAGGGCCCTCGGAGCCGAAAAGCTTATAACTTGAGCTCCAGACGTCTGATTGACGTGCCATCGACATTGATGGATTCCTCTAAGTGAGATGGACCTTTTGGCCTACTCCTCTCGAGTTTTGGACGTTGTTGGAGTATGGTTGGTTTGGTTTTGACTTAAAAATCAACAGGGCCCCTGGGACGAAAAAGCCAATTACTCTTGGACCGGGCATCTGATTGACGCGTCGTTTGTCTCGTTGAGTTCCTGTTGATGATACGGAACTTTTTTATACATCAACTCCGGACTATGTGTTAGTTGATGTATCATCCCCTCGGCTTGTGGAGCAGACCCTCCCGAACGAACTTTCTATTTGTGGAAACCCTAGAGCTGGTTGTGACTGCGACGACAATGACGACTGTACAGAAATCCATTGTGGATTCGACGACAACGACTACAGCCCTCAGCGATCCTACGTGGATCAGTGCTACCGATCCTGTGTGGGTCAGATCCGGTGTGGGTCAGTGCTCAACGGTCCTGTGTGGGCCAGCGCCTATAGATCCTGTGTGGGTCTGATCCTGTGTGGGTCATTTCTGGGGTTAGTTACCTATCGATCCTTTATGGGTCATTGTGGGGGTTAGTTACCTATTGATCATGTGTGCGTCTGATGGCTTAGATGAATCAGTGGTTACATCTGATCGTCTATATCGTCTTACGAAGAAGTATACCTGTGTGAGCTAAATCTTGACTTTCAATCCTTATCTTCGATAAGATTGACTTGATATCATGTGTGGATTACGTTATGCTTTCCTGTGTGGATTGGGTTGTGATTTCCTTTGTGGACTGGGTTGTACCTGATCTCGGATGTTGGAGCCGAACGAGAATTGATGACTTAGGTATTTGTATGGGCATATACCTAGGTAGTGTCGGATGTTATTTCGTGATTGTATCTTTCCTTTGAGGATAATCCTTTGTGGATTCTGTGAGACCTTCAGGGGTCTCTGGGTCCTTACTGAGTAGATTATACTCACCCCTGCACGGGCTATGCCCACACTACATTGTGTGGTTTGCAGACGACGGACAATGCTGATCGTGGTTGAGGCTTGTGGAGAAGGTCGGTACCTGGAAGTGGACCACTGGGCGGGACGTACTCGGAGCGGACGGCTGGACTCGAGGAGATATGGAGGCTATAAGTACCCACCCTTCAGGTGGGACTTTCTATGGACGGCTCGACGTTGCGGCTTTACTTTCAGTTGTTGTTTTTCCTTTCCATTTGTACTTTACATTCAGTTTGGGTTTATATTCTGGACCACCTACTTTTCCGCACTTACTTTTGTACCCAGTTTACTTAGTGTTTACTAATTCTTGCTTACTCTTAGTTGTTTGTTTACTTTACAAAGGCAATTCCTTCCCTTTTTACTGGGAATTACGCCTTGGTTCTAGTCTCCAGCCCCTGTCCTATAGAAGGCGGGCTTGGGGTAGTCACGGCACGGGCCCCTTGGTCAGGTCGTGAAAAATTGATATCAGAGGAGTTCAGTTCTACCGCAGAACTCAGGACTCTGACCTTTTTCTATGTGATGATATAATGTTAAGAGTATTGAGTGTGGATATCAGTCCAGGGAGTCCAGTGTTGGTGCGGCGGCCGACGTATCCGTACACCAGGACCCTGACTACTGATTTCCGATTTAATGCATGAAAACATTGATTGCATGTGTGTTTCAAGTTGTCTTTGTGATTACTTTATGTCAGCTCACCAGGTATATTGTTTTACCGTGGCGCACCTGTTTCATTTCTGGATGGCCCCATGATGGCAGCCAGCTGGGGTTCCGTGCGTTGTGTGCGACGACAGCCCACCGAGCGACATGGCCTCGGTACAGGGCCCTTTAACAGTAGAGGCACTGGCGGTACCTCTACCCACCGAGCCACGAATGCTACCAGCCCCAGCCGCTGACGATGCATGTCTCCTTAGTGCACTGCAAGAGTTTCAGCGTCAGCGACCACCCAGGTTCTGTGGGGAGACTAACCCTCAGGTAGCCAGGGATTGGCTGGAGGCAGTTGTACGAGTTTTCAGGTTAGTGAGGACACCAGCAGACCTCATGGTGATCCTCACAATGAGTCTCCTGCATGTGGCGGTAGGTAGATAGTGGAACATGATGCTCCTGGTGCACGATGAGGCATCTCTTCTCTGGATAGACTTTGACAGCCTCTTTTGCTTGGAGTTCGTCCCATCCACCCTCTGTGCGGTACGCATCCAGGAGCTTCTACAGCTGCGACAGGGCAGCTTGACGGTCACCCAGTACTCAGTGAGATTTATAGATCTCTCATGCTATTCGACGGACATGTTAAGGGACACTATCTTCTGGGCCTAGGCCTTCGAGCAGGGATTGAGGAAGGAGATCAGGGCATCGTTGATTTCCCTCAGCATTCTGACATAGGCAGGGGTACTAGATAAAGCCCTTCTGATCGAGAGCTTCCTTGCTGAGCCTACATCAGCATCGAGACCTACCAAAGGGTGACACGTAGCATAGTCTTCTACAGAAGGCATTCGGTGGATGACTCATGGGTCCAGACGGACCAGACCCTCAGGCAGACGACCTCAGGACACTGGCTCATTGGTGCGGGGAACACAGTGCGGAGCCAGTCTTTTGAGAGGCAGACAGTGCTACGCATGCGGCGAGCAGGGCCACATGGATCGTGACTGCCCGACCTGCCATGAAGAGGAGCAGCATACGGTTGAGGGACCAACCAGGAAGAGGTAGAGGGTCATCTGTGGCGGTCGTCAGGGAGCAGGCGGACAAGGCAGAGGAGGTGGCCGAGCAGTAGGTGGTGGGTGATGCTTTGAGGCTCTACCACCACCACTGCCTGGAGGTCCACCACGACCACAGGGAGCTGGCGGGCAGAGACAGACACAACATCAGGCAGCGGAGGCCTACGACCACGGCGTGCCCAAGATGATTCGAGGTACTATTTGTGTCTATTCCACCCTTGTTGTAGTTCTTATAGACACAGGAACGAGTCATTCTTTCATTGTTGATGCCCTTGTTTGGGAGATTCCGATGGAGCCATTGGCTCGTTCCTTACATCTAGACACTCCTACGGGAGTAGAATCGATGATTACGCACTGGTGCCGGCAGTGTGAGCTTACTCTAGGAGGTGATAGCTTCTACTGGGATATTCTTGTAGCGGCGTCGAGGCCTTACGACATCATCTTGGGCATGGATTGGTTATCTATAGTCTATGATCATATTTACTGTATTAGGCGCAAGGTGCGGTGTGTACGCACCAACGGGAGCAGTTTCACCTTCACCGGTGAGAAGGGAGCCTTTGCAGCATAGGATGGACACACGTAGAGGAGAGGACAGCCCATCACTCATCAGTTGGCTAGCCTCTTCCTAGGATTAGTTGACGTGCAGAGTCCGAGCTTACCTGCAGTAGTGGATCAGTGTGCAGACGTTTTTCTCGACGACATTCCAGAACTACCACCTCGTAGAGAGGTGGAATTTTATATTTACATGTACTCTAGGACAGCCCCGATATCCACTCCATCATAACAAATGGCCCCCGCTGATCTTTGAGAGCTACGAGAATAGTTGGAGGACTTGCAGGGCAAGGGATTCATCCGACCCAGTGTTTCACCCTGGGCTTCCCCGATATTGTTCGCCAATAAGGCGGAGGGGAGCTTGAGACTATGTGTCTATTACCATCGCCTGATCTAGGTGACCTTGGAGAACAAGTATCCACTACCGAGGATTGACGACCTCTTCGATCATCTCAAAGGAGAATGGTGGTTCTTGAAGATAGACCTCAGGTCAGGCTATCATCAACTCAGAGTTCGAGATGAGGACGTGCAGAAGACAGCCTTCAGATGTCAATATGGCCACTATGAGTTCTTGGTTATGCCTTTCGGCATAACCAATGCTCCATCAGTGTTCATGGGTCTCATGAAAATGATCTTTCAGCCATACCTCGATCGATTTGTTGTGGTCTTCATTGACGACATTTTGATATACTCGACGATTGAGGAGGAGCACACCTACCACTTTCGGGTTGTACTGGACACACTCAGAGAGCACCAGCTTTATGGTAAGCTCTTGATGTGTCAGATCTGGATACATGAGGTCCACTTCTTGGGAAACATCATCTCTAAGGTGGGATTTGCAGTGGATCCTGCGAAGATCGAGGCAGTGCTAGCATGGGAGCCCCCCAAGAGTGTGACGGAGGTGCGGGGTTTCATGGATCTAGCTTGATACTACCATAGATTTGTTACAGACATCCCCAGAGTTGCTGCACCACACTCAGCTTTGACGAAGAAGGGGAAACCATTTGTGTGGTCAGAAAGATGTCAGCAGAGCTTCCAAGAGCTGAGACAGAGATTGACCAGCACGCCTATCTTAAGGCTATCGGAGGAGTGAGTCAGGTACGTGGTTTACTTCGATGCATTAGGGACCAGAATCAGATGTGTCCTGATGCAGGAGTAGGTCGTGATTGCCTATGGATCACATTAGTTGAGGCAGTAGGAGAATAACTACACTACCCATGACCTAGAGTTAGCAGCAGTGGTCTTCACTCTAAAAATGTGGTGACACTATCTGATGGGAGAGCGCTTTACAGTATATTCTGAACACCAGAGTCTCAGGTACATCTTATCGCAGAAGGACCTGAACCTGAGACATCGGCGACGGATCGAGTTCCTCCATGACTATGACTTTGAGATAGTCTATACTCCTAGGAAGGGTAACGTGGTAGCCGATGCTCTCAGCAGGAGGATGGGCATCAGCTACTTGGGGAGGCGACAGAGCAGCTGGCTGCTTTGTAGATATCCTTCATGGATAGAGATGGAGCAACCTTTCTACAGTCACTCACAGTCAGTCCTCTACTACTACAGCGGGTCAGAGAGGCACAGTGTGGGGACGCCGACTGTGAGATGCGGCGTGCACAGATATCCTCAAGACAGACACCTGATGGTTTCTCATTAGGAGGAGAGCACGACGTCCTTTACAGAGGACTTACCATGGTACCAGCTACTTTATGGAAGGATTTTCTGAGAGAGTTTCACACTACCCCTTTGTCGGTACATCCTGGAGTGGAGAAGATGTACCAGGATCTCAGTCGACAACACTGGTGGTCGGGCATGAAGAATGTTGTGGCAGAGTTCGTTTCACGATGCCTCACCTTCTAGTAGGTGAAGTCAGAGCACCTGGTACCAGCAGGATTGGTATAGCCATTGGAGGTCCTAGATTTGAAGAGGGATGGCATATCTATGGACTTTGTTACTGGACTTCCATGCACTTCCAGAGGTCATGACTTCATTTGGGTGATTGACGACCGACTCACCAAGTCGGCTCACTTCTTACCCATCAGAGAGCAGGGCTCAGTGGAGAGCTTGGGACATCTCTACGTTCGATATATTGTATGGATTCATGGTGTTCCATCACCTATCATCTCTGATTGAGATGATCGCTTTACTTCTCGGCTTTGGAAGGGGTTGCAGGAGGCGTTCGGGAAGCAGCTACGCCTGAGCACTGCCTTCCACCCTCAGACGGATGGTCAGACAGAGAGGACCATTCAGACTCTTGAGGACATGCTCCGTGCATTTGTCCTCGACTTTGGTCGCAGCTAGGAGGACCACCTACCCTTGGTGGAGTTCGTGTACAACAACAGCTACCACTCCACCATCGGGATGGCAACATACGAGGCGTTGTACAGCCAACTTTGCAGATCTCCTCTGTGCTAGACAGACCCTGGGGAGTCAGCACTTGTGGGACTGGAGATGGTCTAGGCCATGACAGAGAAGGTACAGGTCATCCAGGAGTGGATGAGGACAACTAAGAGCTGGCAGAAGTCTTATGCTGATAGGAGGCAGAGGCCGCTAGAGTTTGAGGATGGCGACCATGTCTTCTTGCGGGTCTCACCTCGACGTGGATTATGGAGATTTGGCCGAGGCGGAAAGTTTCCTTCATGCTTCATCCGACCATTCCAGGTACTCAACAGGATTGTCAAGGTGGAATATCATCTGGCTCTACCACCTCAGTTGCACCGGGTGCACGACGTCTTCCACGTATCCCAGCTGAGGTGATACATGCATGACCCGACACATATCATTGACCATGGGGAGCTGGAAATTAATGATTGGGCGAATTTTGTATAGGTCCTAGTGGAGATAGAGGATCGACCGGAGCGGGTCCTATGTGGATGGTCGATTCCACTAGTGCGCATCAGAGGGCAGCACGAGAACCTCAAGGAGAGCACTTGGGAGCGGGAGGCTCAGATACGTGCTCAGTACCCACATTTTTTTCCCTAGTTATGATATATCATTACGGGGACGTAAATACCTGAGGTGGGAGTAATATAAACACCCGTAAAATGCAAGGAAATTTTTTTCTTATTTTTCTTTGGGATTTTACAAGAACTCGGTTTCTGACAGCACTTGATACCGAGCCCAGTGTGCCCGAAATTTCTATCCAATGTTTAGCTTGGGTACGTTCAGTGAACGAATGAGTGGGGTTTTTCTAACATTTGAACCAGTGCTCGGAATCGAATTCTGAGGGCACTAATGGATTCGCAGCGCCGATAATTGCTTTGGAACACCTTTTCCGGAGTTGCGTTTACACAGGAGAAGTTGAAAAAAAAATTCAAAGTTAAAATAAAAATTGAGCTATAATTTTTATTTTTACTAAGGAGTTAAAACCTTTGGGTTGAAGTTGGGTAACCACCCAACTTCCCATGAATGATTATGAGGGCGGTGGGGCCCACACGAACCCCACCACATCATATTCCCTAAACTCCTATAACTCTCCTTTTAAATGACATGAATTAATGAAGTGGTTTAATTCTTTATTTGAATTTTAAATACAAAAGACATAGGTAATAAAATAAGTAAAAGTAATTATTTTATTATTTGTTGGAGCTTGTTGAGAGTGGATTGGGGAAAGAAACTCTAAAGTTCTTCTTCATCATCGAAGAATGTGAAGAACGCAAGGAATGCACCGATCACTGACAAAAGAACGCCGAATCCTCGGAGATCGACTAATAGACGTCGTAAACTATGACGATCAATTCCGCGACATTCCTTCGGCGATTCCTTCTTCCACGACGATCAATTCCACGATGTTCCTTCTGCGACGCCTTCTTCCGCGATGATGATTTTCGTGACGAACCTCCGTTCAAACTATGCTCGAGGTAGGGGAATTTTTATTGTTCTTGATATTCGTGATTGTCTTTTGTCGACATTACTTGTTCCATTGGACCGCTTGCTAATGATTAACGGGAGGGGGCCGGACCGCACAAACACAACAGACCCTCCTACCTTGTCTTTTTTGTTGTTACAGTTCAAAGGAAAGTGACGTGGTGTCGTTGCACCACACGAGAATGTGTTATAAGGATGTGTGGCACCGTCGCACCATGTAATTGAAATCAAACCATGCTATGGCACTGCCACGCCGTGCTGGAAAAACTTGAATACACCGCGGTCGGAGATGGGCCGCGGTAGAGGGGCGTGGTGCCGTCGCGCTGCACCGAACGAACCAAGGCCGCGGCTTAGGCCACGACAGAGCAAGGACCGGTGGCCGGTTCTAGGCCGCCGGCGTAGGAGCAGGGGGACCAGCCCATGTCAGTCCCATGGCGGCAACAGCCGGCCGACCAGTCAGAGGAAGAGCCAGGGGTTACAACCCCCGGCTGGACAGATGGGGGTCGCGGTTAAGAAATGGCAGGGGGAAACACCCCCCCCCCCCCCCGCACCCCCATCCGATTGGCTGAAATGGCCGAGCCACCTCGCGACCTGGTCGGGCTGGGCCAGGCCCAAGCGGGCCAGACCCAGTTCGGGCTGTCCCAGGGGGTCTCGGGCCGGATCGGACCGGGACCGAAAACCCCACTTCCGAACCTCTTTCGGTTTTTTCCCATAACATGGGCTACGGACGTCCGATTGATACACCGTCAGTGGATATGTGATCCTTGGATCGATACAGTCATATCAATATATTACACTCAAGGTTTCGGAGTACTTTGGGTTCGGCTGGGTTGGTTCGAGCATGAAACCAACCGGGCCCTCAGAGTGGAAACGCTTATCACTTGAGCTCCAGATGTTCGATTGACGTGTTGTCGACTTTGATGGATTCCTCTAAGTGAGACGGACCTTTTGGCTTAATCCGATCGAGATTTGGACGTAGTTGGAGTACGGTCGGGTTGGTTTTGACTTAAAAACCAACCGGGACCTGGGATGAAAAAGCCAATAACTCTCAGACCGGGAGTTCGATTGACGCGCTGTTTGTCTTGTTGTGTTCCTGTTGACGATACGGAACTTTTGGATACATAAACTCCAGACTAAGTTTCAGTTGATGTATCAGCACCTCAGCTCATGGAGCGGACCCTCCCAAACGAGCTTGTTGTGTGTCGAAACCCTAGAGCTGGCTGCGACTTCAACAACGATGACGACTGTACAGAAATCCTCCATGGATTCGACGACGACGACTACAGCACCCAGCGGTCCTACGTGAATCAGTGCTACCGATCCTGTGTGGGTCAGATCCTCTGTGGTTTAGTGCTCAGTGGTCCTGTGTGGGCCAGTGCCTACATATCCTGTGTGGGTCCGATCTAGTGTGGGTCATTGCGGGGGTTAGTTACCTATCGATCCTTTGTGGGTCATTGTGGGGGTCAGTTACCTGTTGATCCAATGTGGGTCTGACGGCTTAGATGAATTAGTGGTTACATCTGATCATCTCTATCGTCTTACGAAGAATTATACCTGTGTGAGAAGAATCTTGACTTTAAATCCTTATCTTTGATAAGATTGACTTGATAACCTGTGTGAATTACGTTATGCTTTCCTGTGTGGATTGGGTTGTGATTTCCTGTGTGGACTGGGTTGTACCTGAGCTCGGATGTTGGAGCTGAACGAGAATTGATGACTTAGGTATATGAACAGGCATATGCCTAAGTAGTGTCGGATGTTATTTCATGATTGTATCGTTCCTTTGTGGAATATCATTTCTGGATTCTGTGAGACCTTCGGGGGTCTCGGGGTCCCTATTCAGTAGCTTATACTCACCCTTTCATGGACTATGCCCGCACTACATTGTGTTGGTTGTAGTTGACAGACAGCGCTGATCGTGGTTGAGGCTTGCGTATCAGGTCGGTACCTGGAGGTGGACCATTGGGCGGGACGTACTCGGAGCGAACAACTGGACCCGAGGAGCTGTGGTGGCTTTCTGTACCCACCCTTCAGGTGGTAATTTCAGTGGATGGCTCAATGTTGTGTCTTTACTTTCAGTTGCTGTTTTTCCTTTCCAGTTGTACATTACTTTCAGTTTGGGTTTGTATTCTGGCCCACTTACTTTTCCACACTTACTTTTGTACCCAGTTTACTTAGTGTTTACTTCTTCTTGCTTACTCTGAGTTGTTTGTTTACTTTACAAAAGCAATTACTTCCCTTTTTACCGAGAATTACGCCTTGGTTCTAGTCGCCAGCCCTTGGCCTATGGAAGGTGGGATTGGGGTAGTCATGGCACGGGGCCCGAGGTCAGGTCGTGATAATGGATCCACTTGTATGTGATAATGACACTTTATATTAATTAAGCTAAAGTAAATACAAAAATTGACATAATCATATATCTTTTAGGAAAAAAAATTTACATTAGGTTATATATATTATATTTTCGACTATAAATATTGATTAAAATATAAAAACATTTCCTACATAATTGTATTTTATTTATTATTTTTAGACATTTAATAATTAAATTTATTTCTGACACAATAATGATGTAGTATTTTCCTTATTAATGAAAGAATCAAATAATTGGTATTATAAATATTAAAATAAATATAATTTTAATGTTTTGATTCCATCCACGAATTTTATTGATTAATATTACATGTTAGTATTGCTTAAATGATTTTTTTTCGAATTAATAATGTTGTATAGACTTTAACAAAACTCAATTATAAAGTAGTGTCAAAATTGACCTAAAAGAGTTTTTAAAACAAATATTATATTATTAATTGATATTCTATTCCTAAAAATATAAGGTTCCTCCAAAGGGCTTATATTATGATAGTTGTATCATTAATTGACCAATTGGGGGTCTCATGGATATATATTGAATGTTTATTAACTATATAATATAAAAATACAAAGTTACATGGTTAATGTCTATATAATTAACTAAGAGTTAAAACTAAAAGATAAGGTTAATATAATGACCCAAACCTATCTAAAATCTACTAGTTGAAAGTATTTTGACCCATCCCCACTTTAGACTATGAATTATCCACTTTTGAGCCATTATAAACCGAATATGAATTTAATATAAATTAATACTTTAATTTTTTTCTAAAGAGCCCTTCCTCCCCCTTATAAAAATGCACCACTTCTAACCAATTATTCACACATTCAAATCCTTTGGGTTTGGAAAACCCCTGACTAAATATTCTCTCAACTTCCCTCACTTCGACTTAGATTCCATCCTTTAGTCATAAATCCAACCTAAATAGCCCTTTTGATCAAATCAAAAGGAAGAACCCTAAGAAGAGGTAGTGTTTTTCACCACCCTCTTTCAAGTTCCTTTCTTCTTCAACTTCTTCTTTCTTTGTTATTACCATTATTAAATAATAATTCAAGTATCTTATATATACTATGATTTTATTATAAATATGGTACAACCATATTCAGTATTCTATCCATCTTTTGAATGACATGTCACCATACGTGTGTACGTACGGCATACCGTCTCCACGTCATGGTGTAATTTTTATTCAAAACATTATTATTTGGAAGGGTATAATAATGATGTGTAATTCATGTAAATAATTAATATAAAATGATAATTATTCTGTATATATGATATACCATCCAATTATATATTATTTTTATTTCAAAATAATGATATTGTCGCTCATGCGTACGTACGGACTACCGTCTCCACGAATGTAAGGAGATTCATTCCCCATCGTATCCATTCAAGTATAATTCTCATTTGATGATTAAAAATAATGTTTAAGGACTTTATATCATTCTGGATATGAATAATATAAAACCTATCCATAACAAACATGGATTATGTAACAAAACATATAAAAGATAACGAGTATGTTAACACCTGAAATGACAATAATACTGAGATATTATTAACAAAGCATTGTTAAAAGATCATATATGATATCATATTAACGTATATGATCCTTGAATATTTTAGTAACAATTATTTCACCATTATAAAGGAGGTTAACCTAACATCAACCAAGGAAAAGTACAATGTCAGGGTTTATTTCACAATCTCTTCAGTATCTGAGGTTGTTAATACGAAATTATCTACTAGGACCTCTTTATCATTGTAAAGACCCATAAATTTCAAAGAAATTTTTTTCTTAATTTTCTTTGGAATTTTACAAGAATGTAGTTTCTGACGGAACCTGATTCTGAGGCTTGGTGAGCCCGGAATCATTTTTTGAAGTTTGGCTCGGGTACGTTCAGTGAACAAACGAGCGGGTTTTTCTAACTTTTGAACCGGTGCTCGGAATCAAATTTCGAGGGCAGCGATGAAATCACAGCGCCGGTATTTGCTTAGAAATGCCTCTTCTGGAGTTGCGTTTACTCGGGTGTGGTTTCTAATTTTTGGGCATTAAGTTAAGAAATAAAATAATGTGGTACGACAAACTTTATTTTATTTCACTTAAGCCGCTTAAAAGCCACTTAAAGCTGCTTAAACTGAGTTAAAGCATATAGGGTACAATTCAAAATATTCTACCCTCTTGGTAGGATATTTGTGAGTTGGGGCTCACATGAGCCCCACAGTTTCTTTTCCGCTAAGTAACGCACTCGTGAAAACCCCTATTAATTAAAAGTCAACTGGGGCGTTTCTTAATCTATTAAACGCTCCTATTAATTGGGCGGTTTATTCATTGAAATTAATTCTATGAATTAATTTTGTTCGTTTCTTAGCATGTTTTCAATTGTTGGCATGTAATAAAATAAGACCAACATTATTCTTCTTGAGTGTTTTTCATTGAGAGGATTTGACAGAACCCTTAAGTCCTTCATCCTCCTTTGCGAAGAGCACGAAGAACGCGAAGAACGCGAAGAGCGTGAAGAACGTCGACCTTCGACGAAAGGCGATGAAGAACGTTGAACCCTTGGAGATCGACAAAGCGACGCCGTTTTCTGTGATGCCAACGATTCTCCTCCTGTGACGTTCTTTCTTCCGCGACAAATCTTCAAACATCCGTTTGAGCTAGGAGTTTATGAATCTTTTAAATTCCTTTGTGGATTCTATTCTTGACATAAATTTAATTCATGTAAATTAAATCCGTATGTTTTTTTACCCCTCGGAGATCGTCGACGTGACGCCGTATACCGCGACGACATGATGCCCTTCCACGACGTGACGATCCTCTTCTTCCGCGACGATCAATTCCGCGAAGAACGCACGCTCGACGACTACGGCGAGGTAGGGATTTTATTTGAAAATAATATTTTATTCCTGTAGTTGATTCCTTCTAAAACAAAGAGCCCGGGATCAAAGTGCAATTTTAATTTATTAATAGTGTATCTTGTTATGTTTTCATGTGTTGATCATTATTTTCCCGATTGTTATCACCTAACGCAGAGGATGCGGGCCAAACAAACACGGCTCGACAACCCTTCGCAGTTCTTCGTTGATGTGTGGAATGGTGGACGACGTCAAAGTGGGTTGCAGAGACAATTTTTTGATTCCGCAGTGAGGAACGACACCCGGGAGGAGCTACAGTGCAGACGGAAATGGAATCAGACCACCGGAGCAACTCCGGTGGCCCGTAGAATCCACTAGCGGCCAACCAGACCCACGACCGCGTGGGTCTAGCAAGACACGGGACGCGGTAGAGCCCCATCCGCTGACCACGCACGGCCCCATGTGGGGCCGCGACACCTTTATCCCATGGGGGCAGTGCACCCCACGGTTCCCCTGCTCGGCCGCTCGGCCGAGCCATGTCGGGTCGCGCCCAGGTCGGGCCGAGCCACCTGGCTGGGCTGAGTTGCGCCCAACCGGGTCGGACCCAGACCCGGGTCGGGTCGATGCAGTTCGGGCTGACCCAGGGGGGTCGGGCCTGGCCGGTCTGGGCCCAGACCCCCCGTTTCCGGACCTTTTCGGTCTTTTGCTCATAACATGAGCTACGCACCTCCGGACGACGTGCCGTCAGTGGAGATGGGATCCTTGGATTGAGACGGTCGTTTCGGTATATCGCACTCAAGGTTTCGGATTACTTTGGACTTGGCCGGGTTGGTTCGTACACGAAACCAACCGGGCCCTCGGAGCGGAAACGCTCGTATCTTGAGCTCCGGACGTCCGATTGACCTATCGTCGACTTTGGTGGATTCCTCTAAGTGAGACGGATCTTTTGGCTTACTCCACCCGAGGTTTGGACACAAGTGGAGTATGGTCGGGTTGGTTTTGACTTAAAAAACAACCGGGCCCCTAGGACAAAAAAGCCAATAACTCTCAGACCTGGCGTCCGATTGACGTGTTGTCTGTGACGTTGAGTTCCTGTTGACGATACGGAAATTTTGGATACATCAACTCTGGTCTATGTGTCAGTTGATGAATCAGCCTCTCAACTCGTGGAGCGAACCCTCCCGAACAAGCTTGTTGTGTGCGGGAACCCTAGAGCTGGCTGCAACTACTGCTGTGACGACGATGATTGTACATAGATCCTCAGTGGATTCGACTGCGATGATGATGAAAACAGTACGGGAATCCTCCATGTTTTCGGCAGTGACTACTACGGTACATCTTGGGATACGTCAACTCCGAACTACATGTTAGTTGATGCATCGACCTCTTAGCTCGTGGAGTGGACCCTCCGGATACAAGCATGCCATGGGCGGAAACCCTAGAGCTGGTTGAGACATGACGACTGTTGATCGAACAACTCGGTGTGTTATGGATAGCCCAGTGGGGAGCTTGGTTGTATCGGTAGACCCACGGTGGAGGAGTGCTTGGTTGTAGAGGCAGACCCGTGGTACTCAACAGAAGGAGTACCTCTGGAGGCTATGAGGGGGAGTGCTTGGTTGTAGCGGCAGACCCACGAAGGAGGAGCGCTTGGTTGTAGCAGCACGGGGGAGCGCTTGGTTGTAGCGGCAGACCCACGACGGAGGACTGCTTGGTTGTAGCAGCTGACCCGTGGTACTCAACAGAAGGGGTACCTCTAGAGGCTATGAGGGGGAGAACTTGGTTGTAGCGGTAGGCCCATGGTGGGAAGCGCTTGGTTGTAGCAGCAGGCCCACAGTACTCGATAGGTGGAGTACTACAGCAGTCCAAGGTGAGAGAGAAGCGCTTGGTTGTAGCGGCATAACCACTGTACTTGATGGAGAATGAGTTTCCCAATAGCTTTGGGTTTAACTTCAGGATCAATCTTGTGTGGGTCATTGTGGGGGTTATTACCTAGAGATCCTTTGTGGGTCCCCCGGCTTAGATGAATCTGGGGCTACATCTGATCATCTCTAACGTCATACAAAGAAGTAACTGTGTGAGCTGAATCCTGTTTACTCTCCTTTGTGGATTGTGTTGTGTTATCCTATGTGGATTATGTTTTTCTTTCCTTTTTGGACTGTGTTGTGATATCCTGTGTGGATTTACGTTTTGCTTTCCTGTGTGGACTGGGTTGTACTTGAGCTCGGATGTTGGAGCTGAGTGAGAATTGATGACTTGGGTATATGTATGGGCATATACCTAAGCAGTGTCGGATGTTACTTTTTGATTGTATCTTTCCTTTGTGGTTATCCTTTGTGGATTCTTGGAGACCTTCGGGGGTCTCGGGATCCCTACTGAGTAGCTTATACTCACCCCTACATGTGCTACGCCCGCACTACGTTGTGTTGGTGGCAGACGACAGATAGCGCTGATCGTGGTGGAGGCTTACGGAGCAGGACGATACCTGGAGGTGGACCACTGGGCGGGACGTACTCGGAGCAGTCGGCCGGACCCGAGGAGCAGTGGAGGCTTTCTGTACTCACCCTTCAGGTGGGACTTCCAGAGGACGGCTCGACGCTGCGGCTTTTCCTTTCAGTAGCTGTTTTCCCCTTTCAGTCGTACTTTATAGTTGGGCTTGTATTTTCGACCCCCTTTACTTTCAGCACATCTTGTTTCAGTTTTTACTTAGTGTTTACTTTTTTCGCTTTATTACTCTGTGGTGCTTATTTACTTTTCAATTTCAATGCCTTCCCTTAACTAGGATTTACGCCTTGGTTCTATTCGCCAGCCCCTGGCCAATGGAAGGCAGGCTTGGGGTAGTCACGACACGGGCCTCGAGGACGGGTCGTGATGAATTGGTATCAAAGGAGTTTGGTTCTACTGCAGACTCTAATATTTATTCTATGTGAAGTAATAGTGTTAAGTGTATTGAGTGTGGTTATCAGTCCAGGGAGCCCAGTGTTGGTGCGGCAGCCGACGTATCCGTACACCTAAACGTTGACTTCTGATTTCCAACTTAATGCATGAAAACATTGATTGCATGTGTGTTTCAAGTTTTCATTGTGATTACTTTGTATCATCTCACCAGGTATACTGTTCTGACCATGGCGCACCTGTTTACTTTTCAGGATGGTCCCACGACAGCAGCCAGCTAGGGTTCCGAGAGTGGTGTGTGACGATAGCCCGCCGAGCGACGAGGCCTTGGTGCAGGGCCCTTTGACAGCAGAGGCACCAGCGGTACCTCTCCCTGCCGAGCCACCGATGCTGCCGGCCCCAGCCGCTGACGATGCACGTCACCTTGGAGCTCTTCATGAGTTCCAGCGCTAGCGACGGCCCAGGTTCCGCGGGGAGATGGACCCCCAGGCGGCCGAGGATTGGCTAGAGGCAGTCGTATGAGTTTTCAGGTTAGTGAGGACACCAGCAGACCTCACGGTGATCCTCGTAGCGAGTCTCCTGCATGCGGCAGTAGGAAGATGGTGGAGCTTGATGCTGCAGGTGCACGATGAGGCATCTCTCCTCTGGACGGACATTGAGAGCCTTTTCCGCTCAGAGTTTGTCCCGGCCACACTCCGTGCGGTACGCATCCAGGAGCTTTTACACTTGCGGCAGGGTAGCATGTCAGTAGCCCAGTACGTGGAGAGGTTTACTGATCTCTCACGCTATTCCACGGACATGGTACGAGACCCTTTCTTCAGGGCCCAGACCTTCGAGCATGGGCTCAGGCGAGAGATCAGAGCTTTAGTTGTTTCTCACAGCATTCCGACACAGGCAGGGGTGTTGGAGCGAGCCCTCCTAGTAGAGAGTTTCCTCCCTGAGCAGACTTCAGTAGCAGGACCCACCACTAGCCGACGTGCGGCAGAGTCTTCTGCTGTGGGCAGTATACATATGACGTAGGGGTCCAAGACGACTAGACCTACAGGTGGTCGACAGCATGACTCAGGATTGTTTGTGCGAGGCACTCGGGGTGGACAATGACTTACCATTAGAGGGCAGTGTTACTCCTACGGTGGGATTGGTCACATGGCTCATGACTTTCCGACCCGTCATACGGATGACCAGAAGGTGAACGAAGGACCCCCCAGGCAGAGGCAGAGGTTCGATTAGGTCGGGCTGCAAGGAGCAGGCGGCCATGGCAGGGGAGCTGGCCATGCAGCTGGAGGTGGACGACACTTCGGGGTGTTGCCACCACCACCACCAGGAGGTCCACCCCGACCGTAGGGGACAGGAGGACATGGGAGAGCTCAGCTTCAGGCAGCTAAGGCCTACGATCATGGAGCTCTGGGAGCAGATGGACAGGAGCAGGACTAGCTATAGACCTGGAGACTTTTGTTCATTTTTCTTCTAGTTTTGTTGATGTATGTTTGTAGATGCTTTGTTTCTTTTTACTTGAGCTGCAGTAATATAAGACACCTTTTCTCGTGGCATTTACTTTCCTGTCCTCTCTTGTGTTGTTACTAAGAGATTCTGATTTAGACTGTTGACTTGACCCCCACTTGAGAGATACATACTGGAGGAGACCCAGTTACCACACACTGATGCCAACAGTGTGACTCAACCCTTGGAGGCAAGAGTAAAAGTTGGATCTCTTCGTAGTAGCGTCGAGGCCTTACGACGTCATCCTTGGTATGGGTTAGTATCATCCATGTCGGGATTGACTGTATTAGGCAAAGAAAGTGGTTCATCCATGGGATGAGACCAGATTTGTCTTATTGGCAAAGAAGAAATCATAGCAGCTCTTGTGGGACCGGAGATGGTCCAGGCCATGACAGAGAAGGTCCAGGTCATCTAGGAGTGGATGAGGACAGCTCGGAGCCAGCAAAAGTCTTATACTGGCAGGAGGCGGAGGCCACTAGAGTTCGAGGATGGCGACCACATCTTCTTGCGTGTCTCACCTCGATGTGGATTATGGAGATTTGGACGAGGTGGCAAGTTGTCTCCACGCTTCATCGGACTGTTCCAGGTCCCCAGCAGGATTGGTGAGGTGGCTTATCGCCTGGCTCTACCACCTCAGTTGCACAGGGTGCACGACGTCTTCCACGTATCTCAGCTGAGGAGATACGTGCACGACTCGATGCACATCATTGACCATGGAGAGCTAGACGAAGTTGATGGGGAAACTTTTGCAGAGGTCCTGGTGGAGATCGAGGATCGACAGTAGTGGGTCCTACATGGATGGCCGATTCCTCTAGTGCGCATTAGATGGCAGCACAAGAACCTCCAGGAGAGCACTTGGGATCGGGAGGCTCAGATGCGTTCTCAGTACCCACTTTTGTTTCCCTAGTTTATGATGTATCTTTAAGGGGACGTAAATCCCTGAGGTGGGAGTGATGTAAAGACCCGTAAATTTGAAGGATTTTTTTTTTATTTTCTTTGGAATTTTACAAGAACGCATTTTCTGACAGCACCTGATTCTGAGGCCCGGTGAGCCCGGAATCTTTTTTTGAAGTTTGGCTCGGGTACGTTCAGTGAACGAACGAGCGGGTTTTTCTAACTTTTGAACCGGTGCTCGGAATCGAATTCCAAGGGCACCGATTAAATCGCAGTGCCAGTATTTTCTTAGAAACGCCTCTTCCGGAGTTGCATTTTCTCAGGTGTGGTTTTTAATTGTTGGGCTTTAAGTTAAGAAATTAAAATAATGTGGTACGACAAACTTTATTTTATTTCACTTATGCCTCTTAAAACCCACTTAAAGCTACTTAAGATGAGTTAAAGTGGATAGGGTACAATTCAAAATATCCTACCCTCTTGGTAGAATATTTGTGAGTTGGGGCTTGCACGAGCCCAACCGTTTCTTTTCCGCTAAGTAACTCACCCGCGAAAAACCCTATTAATTAAAAGTCAACTGGGGCGTTTCTTAATCTATTAAATGCTCAGATTAATTGGGCGGTTTATTCCTTTAAATTAATTCTATGAATTACTTTTGTTCGTTTCTTAGCATGTTTTCGTTTGTTGGCATGTAAAAAAATAAGACCAAAATTATTCTTCTTGAGTGTTGTTTGTTGAGAGGATTTGACAGAAACCTTATGTGCTTCATCCTCCTTCGCGAAGAACACGAATAACGCGAGGAACGCGAAGAGCACGAAGAACGCCGGCCTTCGACAAAAGGTGACGAAGAACGCCAAACCCTCAGAGATCGACGACGCGACGCCGTGTTCCGCGACGCCAACGATTCTCCTCCTGCGACGTTCTTCTGCGACATTCCTTCTTCTGCGACAAATCTTCAAACAACCATTTGAGGAAGGAGTTTACGAATCTTTTAAATTCCATTGTGGATTTTATTCTTGATATGGATTTAATTCAGGTAAATTAAATCTGTATGTTTTCGTTACCCCTCGGAGATCATCGACGCGGCGCCGTATACCGCGACGACGCAACACCCTTCCGCGATGCGATGATCCTCTTCTTCCGCGACGATCAATTCCGCGAAGAACGCACACTCGACGACTACGGCGAGGTAGGGATTTTATTTGAAAATAATATTTTATTCCCGTAGTTGATTCCTTCTAAAACAAACAGCCGGGGATCAAAGTGAAATTTCCATTTATTAAAATTGTATCTTGTTATGTTTTCATGTGTTGATCATTATTTTCCCGATTGTTATCCCATAACGCGGAGGGTGCGGGCACAAAAAACACGGCCCGAAAACCCTCCGTAGTTCTTAGTTGTTGTGCGGAACGGTGGATGACGGCAAAGCGGGCCGCAGAGATGATTTGTTGATTCCGCAGTGAAGAACGGGACCTGAGAGGATCTATGGAGTAGACGAAAATGGAATCGAACCACCGGAGCAACTCCGGTGGCCCGTGGATTCCACCGGCGGCCGACCAGACCCGCGGCCGCGTGGGTCCGGTGAGACACGGGACGTGGCAGAACCCCATCCGCTGACCAAGCGCGGCCCCACGCGGGGCCACGACACCTTCATCCCATGGGAGCAGCGCGCCCCGCGGTTCCCTTACTTGGCCGCTCGGCCGACCCGAGCCGGGTCGCGCCCAGGCCGGGTTGGGCCGCCTGGCTGGGTCAGGTTGCGCCCAACCGGGTCGGACCCAGACCTGGGTCGGGTCGACCCAGTTCGAGCCGACCCTGGGGGGGTCGGGCCAGGTCGGTCTGGGCCCAGACCCCCCGTTTCCAGACCTTTTTGGACTTTTGCTCATAACATGAGCGACGAGCCTCCGAACGACACGCCGTCAGCGGCGATGCGATCCTTGGATCGAGACGGTCGTTTTGGTATATCGCACTCAAGGTTTCGGATTACTTTGGTTTCGTCCGGGTAGGTTCGTACACGAAACCAACCGAGCCCTCGGAGTGGAAATGCTCGTATCTTGAGCTCTGGACGTCCGATTGACGTGCCATCGACTTTGGTGGATTCCTCTAAGTGAGACGGATCTTTTGGCTTACTCCGCCCGAGGTTTGGACGCAGGTGGAGTACGGTCGGGTTGGTTTTGCCTTAAAAACCAACTGGGCCCCTCGGACGAAAAGGCCAATAACTCTCATACCGGGCGTCCGATTGACGCGACGTCTACGACGTTGAGTTCCTGTTGATGATACGGAACTTTTGGATACATCAACTCTGGAATATGTGTTAGTTGATGTATCGGCCTCTCGGCTCATGGAGCGGACCCTCCCAAACGAGCTTGCTGTGTGTGGGAACCCTAGAGCTGGCTGCAACTTCTGCTATGATGACGACGACTGTACAGAGAACCTCAGTGGATTCGACTGCGATGATGATGAAAACAATACGGTAATCCTCCGTGTTTTCGGCAGTGACTACTACGGTACATCTTAGGATACGTCAACTCCAGACTACATGTCAGTTGATGCATCGACCTCTTAGCTCGTGGAGTGGACACTCCGAAAACGAACATGCCATAGGCGGAAACCCTAGAGCTAGTTGAGACTTGACGACTGCTGATCGAACAACTCGTTGTGTTACGGATAGCCCAGTGGGGATCGCTTGGTTGTAGCGGCAGACCCATAGCGGAGGAGCGCTTGGTTGTAGCGGCAGACCCACGTTACTCAACAGAAGAAGTACCTCTGGAGGCTATTAGGGGGAGTGCTTGGTTGTAGCGGCTGACCCGCGAAGGAGGATCGCTTGGTTGTAGCAGCATGGGGGAGCGCTTGGTTGTAGTGGCTGACCCACGAACGAGGAGCGCTTGGTTATAGCGGCTGACCCGTGGTACTCAACAGAAGGGGTACCTCTAGAGGCTATGAGGGGGAGCGCTTGGTTGTAGCGGCAGACCCATGGTGGGAAGCACTTGTTTGTCGCAGCAGGCCCACAGTACTCGATAGGTGGAGTACTACAGTAGTCCAAGGTGAGAGAGAAGATCTTGGTTGTACCTGCATAACCACTATATTTGATGGAGAAGGAGTTTCCCAATAGCTTTGGGTTCAACTTAATGATCGATCATTTGTGGGTCATTGCGGGGGTTAGTACCTGTAGATCCTTTGTGGGTCCGACGGCTTAGATGAATCAGTGGCTACATCTGATCATCTCTAACGTCATACGAAGAAGTACCTCTGTGAGCTGAATCCTATTTACTCTCCTTTGTGGATTCTGTTGTGCTATCCTATGTGGATTACATTTTGCATTCCTTTGTGGATTTTTTTGTGCTATCCTGTGTGGATTTATGTTTTTTTTTCCTGTGTGGACTGGGTTGTACATCAGCTAGGATGTTGGAGCAGAGCGAGAATTGATGACTTAGGTATATGTTTGGGCATATACCTAAGCAGTGTCGGATTTTACTTTATGATTGTATATTTCCTTTGTGGTTATCCTTTGTGAATCTTGGGAGACCTTCGGGGGTCTCGGGGTCCCTACTAAGTAGCTTATACTCACCCCTGCACGGGCTATGCCCGCACTACGTTGTGTTGGTTGCAGACGACGAACAGCGCTAATCGTGGTGGAGGGTTGCGGAGCAAGACAGTACCTGGAGGTGGACCACTGGGCGGGACGTACTCGGAGTGGTCGGACAAACCCGTGGAGCATTGGAGGCTTTCCTTCAGGTGGGACTTCCAGAGGACGGCTCGACGCTGCGGCTTTTCCTTTCAGTTGTTGTTTTCCCCTTTCAGTTGTACCTTACTGTTGGGCTTTTATTTCCGGCCCCCTTTACTTTCAGCACAGCTTGTTTCAGTTTTTACTTAGTGTTTACTTTTTCCGCTTGCTTACTCTGTGGTGCTTGTTTACTTTTCAAAGTCAATGCCTTCCCTTTACCGGGATATATGCCTTGGTGCTAGTCGCCATCCCCTGGCCTATGGAAGGCAGGCTTGGGGTAGTCACGGCACGGGCCCCGAGGACGGGTCGTGACAATCATCCACATCCATGTTTCTTAAAAATATATTTCAAATCATTCTTAATATTTTAAAGACTATGGGATAAAGTAATTTATACCCTTATTTACTTAATATAAGAATTTTATAAAGTTATCTTTCTGTTTTTTTCCAAACAAGGCCCTTTTTAACCTTTTCAACAGAATTAAGGTAAGAATGTCCTTTTTAACTTATACGGCCAGTGTTCCTATTTTCTACCATTATAAACTCATTGAATCTTCCCTTACAAGCATATAATAATATTTTCAAATTAAATGTTTTATTTTATAATTATGTGAATCTTAAATGATTTCGAAATAGAAGGAGATATTTCTCTAAAAAGAGTTTTGATTTCATCTATGTCAACTTCCTTTGATGTATTTTAAGTTTATTTGGAGTTGATTTATAATTATACAAAAATTTCCTATTGTATTGATGGTTTTGTGATATGTTTGACTGTGGATGTTCTATTTATATACCATTCATGATTATGGTTAAAGTATTGACATTTTGTAGGCTAGTTTTAATACGAATATTTATGATATGTTTAAACCTTTTCATATGAGGAATGTATTGGACTTAGTAAGTGACAGGTGGAGCCCACTATAACTCCTCGAAGCCTCGGTTGGTCTTATTAGACAACTAGACATGGAATTGGGTGGGGCCCTTTCCCAATTTGATTTTTTGGTTTTGGTCGAGGCCTTAATCATTTTTAGATGTCTTGGTTGAGGCCTTGGAAAAATGTTTCATAATATCCAGCATTATACATTCGCTCATTATGGAAAAAATATTGATGGTTCATGTGGTCATTCCACTAGTAGAATACCCATGATTATGTTTTATTATGGGATTATTTACTCATCTCAAATTCTTTCCATAAAAGTATTCATGTTTATTATTGTTAATGGAATGTGGTTTCAATTATTTACCATGGTAAATATTTATGTCATTTTCCACTGTATTACTTACCCTTACCCAGCGTTTGAGATCACCCTATTCTTATGTTTCTTTTTCCCAGGATATGATGAAGTTAGTTATGAGTGACCAGCAGGCATGATCTTAGAGGTTTGGATGTTACTGATGAAATATATTTGTGTTGTTTTTCTTTTCAAGTTGTAAAGATCAACTTATGTATGAATCTTGTTTCCAATAATACTAAAATGATCGGTCTTTAGAGACATGATTTCCTTATGATTATGCCAATGTTATGTAATAATGCACCGACTTTGGGTAACTGGGGTCGGGGTGTTAGAGATGGTATCAGAGAAAGTTTATTACAAACCTTGGAAACTAGATTTAGATAAACTCTAATTAGACCACATAGACCTAACATGGACATTGAGGATTAGTATAGAAGAACTTTCTAAAATTTTGGTATTGTAGAGATTTTGTGTGTTTTCTGAGCAATACATCTCTGTCTGGATACGAGCAGGTAGAGGCAGCTCTGGTACAAATTTACATAGGGGTAAATCCTGAAAACACTGCTTTGAGCAAGACTCGAACGGGAACTAGTGCACAAAAACAGGCCTTGCTGCACTCTTGGTTACGACACTCCTGGGGGATATGCCTAGGATAGTTCTCATTTTCCTTACAAACCATTAGGAAGGGTTTAATAGTATATAATTACTAAAATGAAACAATTTTATGATTATGGATTATATCCATATATAGTTCAATTTATGTTAATTGTTTTACAAGTTTGGAATTATGTATTTTGATTCATAAACTGATCTAGTTTATGCCATTGTTTAGAAATGGAGCCTAGTGGAAGAAATGGAAACTGTATCAATGCACACACTCCATGTAGGGATTTATCTCCTACTCAAGATAATTATAGTGGAGTTGGTTATGCAACAGGTGCTGATCATCTAATCACCGTACCGGGACAACTCACTCAGGTTAGGAATAATAACCTTACCCGTATAGAGCACCCTGATCCACAGCATGGAGGATCAATGTTAGATAGCATCATGAGGAAACAACCACAAACATTCAATGGGAGTACAAATCGGTTAGTGGGTGTGCAATGGATAAACTCCTTAGAAAAAAATATTCCAAGCTATGGGGAGTAGCGAAAGGGAAAAGGTGGTCATGGACGTTTACCGCCTCACTAGAGATGATGATAAATGGTGGTCATTGATTCAAAACACGAAAGAAGATGATGAAGTATCAAATATGGAATAGAGGGAGTTCATATATCTGTCTTTAGAAAAATATTTTCCTCATGACCATCGAGCAGATATGGAAAGGAAATTTTTGAGTCTGAGACATAAGGAGGATGAGAATGTCGCAAAGATTAAGGCTAACATTACATGGATAGAAAGGTGTGCTGCAGATTATATATGTAACCCAAGAATTATGATTTTTTGTTTCTTTTAGGGGTTAAAACTGTTTCTCCGTCGAGCATTGGTCTCACAATCCTTCTCATCATACGAAGATATTGTCTCGTGTGTAATCGAGACAGAAACAAATTCTCTTAGTCTTATGACTTTAAATCAAAGAAAGAGAAGAGGAGATCTGTTGAACACTCTGGGAAAGGAAATAAGGAAATAGGGAAGAAGGGAAGAATTGAATTTTCACTTTATGATAATTACGGAAGTAAGCACCATGGTTCCTGTCTAAAAGGAAAAGTAGTATACTACAAGTGTGGACAGAAAGACAATCTAGCTGGTGATTGTAAATGAAAGAAAGACGCTACCAATGTTCAATGCTTTAATTACAGGGAGATGGGACATTATGCAAATTAATGTCCTAAGCGTCAGGGCAACTTACCTTAGAACTAGCCATGAGATCAAGGCTAAGCTTATGTTATTACTACTGCTGGGGTAGAAGCTCCAAAAGACATGGTGGTAGAAAATTTAATGGTTTCATCAAGTTTAGAAAATGAATTATTTGATTCTGGATCATCGCATTGTTTCATATCATCCCAGATTACTAAAAAGATTACAAATTTCCAATTTGATTTAACAAGGGAGTTGTCAGTTAAAACTCCTAAGGGAAGTATAATTGCAACAATGTTTCGTGAATCAGTCCCCATTAGAGGACATAAATGTTCTTCATCTACAGATCTCATCATCATACCTATGATTTAATTTTATATAATCCTCGGTATGGATTGGCTTTCGGACCATGATGCAAAAATTTATTGTAAGAAGAAGGATGTTACTGTTTTTGATGATGATGATATGGAACGCCTTATCTTTAGAGTGGAATCATCACCCCCTAATTCTTACCTAGATCCTCCCATAGTAGCTCAACTAAATTCAATTATCGGGGAGGAATAGAATGAAATAACTGTGTGCAAGGAAAAGGAATGTTCAAATTGAGGATGTACCTATTGTGAGAGAATATGTTGATGTATTTCTAGAATATTTTCCTAGACATCCACCAGAACGAGGAATTGAGTTTTGCATTGATTTAATTCCTGGTTCAAGGCCTATATCTAAGACCGCTTATAGAATGGCCACTGTGGAATTAATTGAACTAAAGAAACAACTAGAGGAATTGAGTAATAAAGGATTTATTCTCCCTATAGTTTCTCCATGTGGATCCCCTGTCCTTTTTGTTAAGAAGAATGATGGATCTATGAGGTTATGTATCAACTACAGGGAGATTAATGAAATAACAATAAAGTACAAGTATCCCCTACCTTGAATTGATGATTTATTTGACCAATGACATGGAGCTCAGTACTTTTCAAAGATTGACCATTGGTCTGGATATCATCAGTTGTGTGTGAAGAAGGAAGACATTCTGAAGATAGCATTTCGAACTAGGTACGATCATTATGAGTTTACAGTAATGCCTTTTGGATTGACTATTGCACCCTCTGTATTCATGGATCTAATTAACAGAGTTTTCAAGGAATATCTCGATTAATTTTTGGTGGTATTTATTGATGATATCTTGGTATACTCCAAAAGCTACAAGGATCATGAAAATCACTTATGCATTATCCTGAAGACTCTGAGAAGAGATGAATTATACGGGAATTTTAGCAAGTGTGAATTCTAGCTTCAAGAGATTTCTTTTCTTGGCCATATTGTCTCTAAAGATGGAATCTCTGTTGATCCTTCTAAGACCAAGGCAAACCAAGAATGGCATGCACCGACGAGTATAACTGAGGTATGCAGTTTTATTGGTTTAGCAGGTTATTATCGACATTTCGTCCATAATTTTTCTTGGTTGTCTAACCCATTCAAAAAGCTCACACGTAAAGGGGATAAATTTGTTTGAACAAAAGAGTGTGAAGAATGTTTCGAAGAACTGAAGAGAATATTTGTCAATGCTCCTATATTGAATCTACCATCAGGGAAATGATGGGTTTTTTATTTATAGTGATGCATCGAAGAAAGTACTTGGTTGTGTCCTTATGAAGAATGATAGGATTATTGCCTATGAATCACGAGAGTTGAAAATTCATGTGCAAAATGGTCATACTCATGATCTCTTGTTAGAGGCTATGATCTTTTCTTTGAAGATATGGAGACACTACCTCTATGTTAAAAAATGTGAGATTTATGCTGATCACAAGAGTTTGAAGTATATTTTCTCACAAAAAGAACTCAACATGAGATAAAGGAGATGGCTTTAATTACTCAAGGATTGTGATTTCACAATACACTACCACCCGGGGAAGGAATATAAGGTGGCAGATGCTTTGCGTCGAAAAGATCATGGAGTTTTTAACAATATGAGAATTGAAAGGTATCCAATTTTCATGGAACTAGTGAAGATGTATATGGGAAATACCATAGAAGGTAAAACATCAATACTTTTCAAATGGTTGTTGAACCATATTTACTAGAAAGGATAAAGGGTTCTCAGACTGGTGGTGAAGAGTTTCAGAAGATGATTAATGTTGTGAATGATGGGAGATTGAGTCGATTTGTGTATGAAGATGGAATTTTAAAATTTGGGAAGAGACTTTGTATTCCTGATATACCTGATCTGAAAAGGGAATTGTTAGATGATGCTCATAGCTCCAATTTCTCTATACACCATGGGAGAACCAAAATGTATAGAGATTTTAAGGAACACTTTTGGTGGGTCAACATGAAGAGGAATATTACTGATTTTATGTCAAGATGTATGGTTTGTCAACAAGTGAAAGCAGGAAGGAAACATCCTAGAGGAGTCATGAAACCTCTTTCCATTCCTGAGTGGAAATGGGATAATATCATGATGGACTTTGTCATGGGACTACCATATACTCCTAGAAGGAACGATGCAATATGGTTTATTGTTGGTCGTATTACCAAGCCAGCACATTTTCTTGCTATAAGAGAAGATCCTCCACTGGAATGTCTAGAAATACTATATATTAATGAAGTTGTGAGACTTCATATAGTACCCCTATTGATTGTCTCTGATCGTGATCCCTGTTTTACTTCAAGATTCTGGAAGAGTCTTCGGAAGGCCTTGGATACTGAACTTCATTTGAGCACCGCCTACCACCCTCAAATAGGTGGACAATCAGAATAGACTATTCAATCCCTTGGAGACATGCTGAGATCATGCTCACTAGACTTTCAGGGTATGTGGAATCAATATTTACCTCTGGTAGAATTATTAATATAACAATAGCCGCCATTTGAGTATTCAGATGGCACCATATGAAGCATTATATAGAAAGAGATGCCTCACACCAACCTGTTGGGATGACGTTGGTGAAAAAAACTTATAGGCCCTGAACTGGTGGAGGAAACAATGGAAAAGGTAAAGGTAATCCAAGACCACATCAAAGCAGCTAAAAGTTGGTAGAAGATCTATGCTGATAACCGAAGGAAGGATTTGGAATTTCAGGTATGAGATCATATTTTCTTGAAGGTATCTCTATGGAAGGGAGTAATACATTTTGGTAAGATGGATAAATTGAGTCCCAGGTACATCGGACCTTTAGATATTCTAGAACTAATTGGGGTTGTAGCTTACCATTTGGCAATGCCGCCAAGTCTCTCCAAATTTCATGATGTGTTCCACATATCACTATTGAAGAAATACCTACCTGACCCAACGCATGTACTCACATATGAGAAATTAGAACTGGAACCTGATATGTCTTATTGCGAAGTTCCCAACATGATTCTTGATACAAGGTAACAAGTGCTAAGAAACTGGATGACTCGTTTGGTAAAATTTTGTATGGAGAAACCATAAGATGGAAGATTCAACGTGGGAACCCGAGGAACATATGATGAAGAACAACCCAAGTCTTGTCATGCGGTAGTATTCTAGAAATTTTTAGGACAAAATTATTTAAAGGACTAGAGAATGTAACTCCCCAAGCTTCCATTGTTTGATTCTCTTTTAATAATACAGTAGCATGTGTTGTAGTCAACTTCGAGATTCTAACACACTGCAACCAATCAAAGTAGCCATTATGAATTGGTTGGGGTGAACACTATCATTGATACTTATCAGACCTTTTATAGATATTACGTATGGATGGAGTGGTTGTGTGCCTCCTTGATTTTATTTCACAATTACAGCATATTCATAATTCATTCCATGTGTTATGGTTGAATAGGTACTAAAATGATCTTTCTAACTTTATTGATGGGAAAAATCTAGATTTCAAAGAAGGATACACCATAAAATAGTACCAGGTGGTGTTCATGGATCATTAAGAGAATAGGCATTAAGGTGAAGTTATTCCCCCTATTTGTGATCTCATGTTGCATGGTAATCTCCATGGGATCTTGTTCGAGCTGTAGAACAAAATTAAATATTAATATCCTCAAATATTTTGGTAGATCATACTTTTCTAGAAAAAAATTATATTTAAAGTTGGGGACAATTCTATTTCCCTAGTTTTTAGAAATTACACCCTTTTAAAAGATTAAATAATATTTAAAGAGCAATTCAATGAGTTCAATAATAGTTACTATTTTTTTATAGTTAAATTGTAAATATATTAAAAATAGTAAATATAATAACAAACAGGTTGAAATAAATTTTATTATGATGTGTTTCCTAATAAAAAATGTCTTGGATGTGTAAATTGAGACCACTATTGATCCCATAATGTTTATTTTACCCATGTCATTACATAAGGATCATTCAAATTTAACATTTGTTTTATGTGCAATCATGACTGAATAATATAATAATTAAATCAATAAAATAAAATAAATAATTTAACTAACTAATTGAGTGAATAAACAATGAAATTATCTACTTTTACCCAGATATGATTGTTCACTAGGGTAATCCCCATAAAATTGATAGATCATCTAAGAGGGAGATCTAAAATAATGGTAATTAATAGGATGAAAAATGGATTTAGCAAAACTCATAGATCATAAAAAAATTAAAGGGGATTGAAAAAGAAAAATATTGGAATTTCACCATTAGTGCCTAACCCAATTTTTTAGTATGGATATTTTTTTATTTATATATCCTTACTTTTGATATCATTGAGAATATATATTATTTATCCCAATAAATCATATAGTAATTTCCCATTTCCAAGACCTATTAAATGATAATATTATTGAACAAAATAATTGGGATTCATTGATTAAAAAAACAATAATATTTATTTGTTTATTTTTGAATTCCAAATAATTGAATATGTTCAATTGTGAACAGTACTCATTAAAATTATTTTTCCTCATAAGTGGATTTATCCTTCAATTATTTAATAGATCATCATTGTTTTTAATTTTTTCAAATGATTCAACTTTTTCATGTTACAATTTTTTGTGAAATCAATTAATAGTTCCATTAATCATTGTCGGGGGAATGAAATTGACATATGTATCATAGAAAAAAGATCATTTATGAAAATGGGATTAATGAAGGAGACTTGGATGATGTCTTTTTTATGAGGTGGGACATGAAGATGATAAGAGGGATGATGGGAGTTTAATTTTCTAATGAACAACTAAAGAAATCCAATTGATGTAATGGAAGAGATATTTTTCAATGTTTAATGATGATATCCCAATGAAAATATAATTGACGTTGATATAAGTGGTGAATCTTGTAAGATAAGATATAATTCCATAAATTACTTGACTAAAAAATGTGTTGTTTGAAATAACTCATGCCATGTGTGTCATTTATGTGACCAGTAAATTGAAAAATGTGAAAAAAATATCAACCTATTGTGTAGTTTGGACCACATTATATGTGACCATTGATGACCTTCTCATAATTTATGGGAAGGACATTGGTAGGGAGGCTTGGGTGGAATATACGTTATGTACACCTCATATATTTCTCTTGTACAACCTTGTAGAACACTACCTGGGTATTAAGGAATATGTTGAATGATGAATAAATACTCATTTGTCATGTTCCATGTTTGAAAAACCATGTAGTTTCAATTATTCAAACTATATGTGTCACTAATTCACTGTATGATGAATACATAGGTACCATATGTTGTGTACCACATGATACAATCCATTTACAATAATTTGGATTTTATTAAGGCCATCATGGAGTCCCTTGTTAGTGAAATTTCGTTTTGGATAAGACAATGTATTTGTATTTGAACACTAAGATATGAATTAATGTGAAGAAATAATGATAAACTATATCATTATCTTGGAGGTCAATATTGTCTTTTCAACACTACAATTGAGTGGAAACCCACCATAATAGGATAGTTCTATCAGGTAATGATATCCTTTTACCATCCCTAGGTTGGGATTATGGTACCCCCCCTCCCGCACCAACAATCAGATTGCTTAATGGGATCCTACACCAGCCAATCAGATAGATTCAATATCATTTACTATTGTAGGGAAAATATTCATCAATTTTTATGGTTTGTATTCTCAACTTAAAGAGATCATATGGGTATTGTGATCCTCCATTTGGTTTTAAATTACACCTACACTACTAGGTACCAGGGATTATCAAATATAGAAATATAGAGGTTACATAGGCTGAAGGTTCAGATGATATAGTGATCTTTTAAGATATTCAAAGTCTTAATTCTAGATGGGAAGAATGAAACTATACACCAAGTCTTCTGTGCCATAATTGATAATAGTCAAGATTTCTCCTCCCATTGAACTATTATTTCTAGTTTGAGGAAAACACTATTTTGATATTTTACTTTTTTTTTGATTTTGAGGTACCCAACATGGTTTGTTTATACTTAATCATTCACAGGATCTTCTTGTATCTAATATGTATTAGAGTGATGATAGGTTATTCGATGAATATCTTAGTGGAACTAGTGTGGCTTGTTCATAGTGGTTCTTTTCACCTATGATTGTAGGATTTCTATTGAACTATAGGCAGTATATTGGTACAGTATTCCCTCTTATTGTCTAGTTGGACCTAATTTCAAATTTTAGGACTTTTTTTTAATTTTTCATTTGTAGTGAAAAATTATACATTTTTTTATAGGTTGATCTTATTCCCAAATTTATTATTGTCACTGTTTAATGCTCTTCATTCCTATGGTATGTTCAGAGATAAGTTTGCATATATACAAATGCATTAGGACATGGTCCCCCATATGTGTGATATTCCAACATGGTTTAATCACTAAAAACAATAATATTTAATGTGTTTATGTGGTTCCAGGGTTGGATTACCACTATCTAGGTAGGCCCCAATAGGTTGGGACATGCCATCAGTTAAGAGATTTCACTACTCTATTATTTGAGGTAGCATCTATTCCTATCATTTTTCACGTAGGAATATTATTGGGAGGATGTAAATTACCCATGGGAATATATATATATATATATATATATGTAATATTCTGCAAATCATGGAGATTTTTTCCCTTTTCTGATTAACGAAATGTTCTTATGTGATTCTCATGATTCTATTTTGATAAGTTATGCAGTATCCAAATGATAAATCTTTATTTTATCCCCTATGTGAGACTATGAACTAATGAGTAATGGAATTAAATTTCCCAATCTCATGGTGTATTTTTTAAATCATGGTGATATATTGAGCCCTCCCCTAGTTATAATTTTTTCAATGATGAGTAATTACTCCTATAGGGTGTTGCGATCATACACAAATATGCATCAGAGAACTTCAATCTAATTCAATTTTTTCATTCTGTTTTTTCATGGAAATGAATAATTTCATTGATTCTAAAAATGTCTCTAAAGGAAGATGATAAGTTTTTTTTGTGCTTCTTCAATCCAGTACCCTTGATGGAGTCACCCAAATAAGTTTTCATAGATTGGGAATTTTATGAAGCTATAAACAATTGTTATGGGATTAGAATTTCTTTTCACCAAAAGAAGGCCAGAGTAGTGTCATTATTAAAAATTTACATTATTAGTGGTGATTAAATCTTATTAATCATTATGGTAGATCATGTATATTCCCTAAAAAATTATAGATCAAGTGAAACAAATGTACAAGTGTTTTTAGAGCTATAAGATGTACTGGCCATGTAACAACCAAGACTCTACTATATAAGGTAAACATCATATCCAAAACCATAATGAAAAGATTCCCTTAAAGAGACAAAATCCATGAATTTTATTTATGTATTAATTTAATAATTTTAAAATTATTAAACTATCTATATTTTTAAATTACTCATATATCATAGTATGAATTATTTTACTTTTCTCTAAAATGGATCATTTTTAGTTGACAAATACAATTTTCACGTATCCTGTAATTTCAATGATATTAATATTATATAAGAAATACCTTGAAGTACATAAAACCATTTAAGTAATAAAATATTAATTTAGGGATTGAAAATAAAATTTTTGATATATTTTATGAAATTATAAATCCTATGACAAGCATTTTTGTAACTAATTAATACATTTCATTTACAAAAAAACGTATTTGAATCATTTCATTGAATCAGTTATTTCTATGGAATATTAGGTTCTTGATTACATTTATACAATTATAAAATTCAATTTATTTATACTAATTAAATTTAATTCATTAAAATTTATATCCAATGATTATTTTTTTCATATATATAAATTTAAATCATAAAATTATATTTATATTAATAAAATTATATGATAAAGAGTATTTATTTTAATACTAAATTTTCACACTATTATAAATATTATTTAACAAAAAAATTACATTTTAAATTTTAAGTTATAATTATCACATTTGATAAAGAATTCATTCTGAATCCTTGTCCTTAAAACTAATTACTAATTCAATAAAATAATCACTAGGTTAAATGTTATTTCTGGTGAAAGAAAAAAAGTCCAAAAATTATTAAAACCCCCCAATGATGTCTTAAAAAGATCTTTTAAAGGTTATTATAATCTCACAGTCACTATCCACTGATCATGATTCAATATTATATTCATTATCACATGAATAGTGACCTTAAAGTATTTAAAATGCAAGGGTTATTTTCAAAACTACCCTTCCCAAAAAAATAAAAATCTATCATATTAACCTATGAAATACTCACCTATAATTAAACATTATCCACAAAACTCTACAATTTTTCTGTTCATATAAAATTTTCCCCTATTCAAAACCAACTAGTCAACATTCCATAGCCTGAGGCCCTCATTTATAAGTAGAATTCCAAGGAAAATTCATACGTCTGACCTGAGTATTATTAAATAATTAGTTTTTTCCTTAATTAGATTCCTTTAAATTTTCTAGAAATAATTATATAATTATATATATAATTTATAAACAAAAGTTTACTGTATTATTTTTATTAAAATTATTTGTTAATATTCATCATCATTATGAAAAATAAAAATTTTGTTCTAGTATTGGGTGGACTACCACCACCATGATATAGAATGTTTTAGTTTACTTCAATAATTTACAATATTGAATATAAGTATTTTATTAATGGATAAATTGGGTTTTTTTTGTATCATTATTATTATGGTATGTAAAATTAGATAACCTATTAATGATATGATCAAAGTATGATTATCATTAATTTGATTGTCTAAAAAGGTTCCAAGAATATAGTCATTAATACAAATCAATTAAGATATTCATATCTATGACATCATATTATACATATATAAATTTTGATTCTATCTCAATATCATTATGCTTCTTTTTTAATTATTTTACCAAAAAACCCAGATAATAATAATTCATTAAATGTTGGTATGTTTATGGTTTGTTCAGTTTAACCAACTACTTTAACCACACTTTGAATTTATACCATGAATGAATATGGGAACATACTAATTGATATATAGTCATTGAAATGTTTAAATATTGATTTTTTGATACTATAAATATTATATCAATATAAAATTCCTCAATTATGGAAACACCCGTTGTTAGTCAAAAATCACCAAAACATTCTTATTATCATATTTATCATCAAGGATAAGTTATAGAAAATAATTAAAGTAATATAGAACAATATATATTATTATTAATAATCCCTAATATGATTTTTATTTATCTATAAATAATGAAATTTGGATGAATATTGAATATAAACATTGTAATTAAGAAACAAGAACAGATTGTTTAATCTATGATCACTGTTGTAGACATTAGGGTGAAATCTTATAGGGAATTATGATTTATGAAGTGTATGAATGAAATTATATATTATCAAGTCTATAATTTCTTTTATTATGATTATATGTTTATTATATAATATTTTAATTAATTTAATGTAATTCAAGATAATATGTTTGATTTTTCCATCTCAAATTTTTGTTTCTCTTTATGTTTTTCATTATGCATGTAACTAAATGAATGTTTTCTATATACATCTTATATGAGATTTTATGAAAATAAATAACAATATTCATGGTATTCTATGATTATTTTTCCCTTATTAATACATTATTAATAAATTCCTTCCCAACCCACAAATGAGGTTTTTGCCTCAATTTTTAATCCATGGAAGTCATGTTGTAATAACAACATATTTCTTTTTGGGTGGTGCATAAATTTCAAAGGTATAATTTTTTAAAATTAATATTTATGTTTAATGGATTTACATGTATATATTGTCAACAATATCTCATATTCTTTTTCTTAGATTGTTACCTTATCTATGGTGGAAAACCCATCTAGTGTTTTGGTAATGTAAATGTGTGTATAATTTCCTAAGAAAAAAAATTCATGTCTAGATGATGGAATTTAAATTATACTATATAATATATTCACTTATGGGCATTCACTATGAAAAGGGATATTTTATCATTTACTCTATCATCACCCAAATTTATGATTGGTGTCCCTAAGACTGTACACCTGATAGGACACTACCAGAGGATATTCTATAGAATATTCATAGAATATTAATGAACAATGATGGAGTATTTGTATACCATTTCCTTGGTATCCAACCATCGAAATATGTTGAATCCAATTACCATCATAAATGGATATCCAAGAACATTTTATGTACCCTGATCACTATATTTCTTTGATAAGGGTTCATCATGTCACTTTAATGATTCTAAAAACTTTTATGTTGATTAAGGGATTTTTTCATAGAAGTCTACACTATTCTATTGAATAGGGATGTATTTGATTTTAGTATTTCATCATTATATGACTTACCTATTTTTTTTCATTAATAGGATCCAAATTTAATTATATGAATGGTCTTGATGACTCTTATGTTGAATGCATTGGACTTAATGAGGTAATCAGTAGGTCATAGAATTATATAGACCCTCGATTCATGGAAAATTATAATGAGTCAAAATAAGTGGGGTTTTAGTGCATACCTATTCTAATTAAATAAAAGTTTCATACATTAATGAAATTTACAATATATTTTTCATGTCCATCATGATTTATTATGTTATTCTAAGATTAGTGATAATTTATATGCATGTTTTCATTTATTATCATGAATATAATAATCCCTTAGTTTTAGTTAATAATGTATTTCTATTGTTCATTTATTTTTAACATAACACTTATCACATGATGTTGTAATTAAATATTTCAATGTTTATTGATCTTTATTATACTTTTTAGATAACCCTTATTAATTTTCCTCTATCTTAGAAACCTAAAGTAATATAACATATAATTTCCAAGGATGTAATGAAAGGGATAATCATGTTATCAAAATATTTTCAAGATGAATATTATATTTTTAAATGTATTTTATGTATATAGCTACTCTTCTAGGACTACTAATCTATTTGATCATTCATGGCCTCTTTTACCAAGTTACAATAATTGAATATCACCACCATCTTAGGGTTTCTTGTTTCTCGGACATTAAGCGCTAATTATATATATTCCATAATAGAAATGTGGTTACTAATAGGAGGAATGAGAATCATATCGACACTCATAGTATATAGAAGTATATTCTCCCAATATAAGTTAATGGAGCTAGAGTTGAAAATAATCCATTCACAACCATATTATGTCATTCGATATAGGTTATGATAAATAATATGTCATCGTATAGGTATATGAAAATCCACCACATACTGTAAATATATTTGGTCACTTCATGTGAAAATAACCTTAAAAATCATTAAAACAGTTAATCCATTAGTATCCAAACTATAGATAATGTCCTTAGAGAATCTCTTTCTCTCTTTGGGATATAGTGAAAATGTAAAGGTCACCATGGTGGACTATCATCAAAATAGAGATATGGACCAATAGAGGTTTCAAATTAAAAATAATAAAGAGGTATATTAGATTAATTAAATTGATTGGGGACCTTTAAGGAATAATTATAGGAAATATAATTCCCACATGAACTGAGAGTGGATATAGGAGATTCATTTTCCAATCTTAAAAAATAAGAAGGAAAATAATTCTGAATATGATTGTAAAATTTCACTTTTATCAATGTATATTTCATGTTCTGTGGGAATACCCATAAGAAAGATTGATTATTTATTTTTGGGGTAAAACCAATTATTCTAAGGATGTTGGTATCTCATAGATTTTATTTATATATGTATATATACTCCAGAACCATGAACATAGAAATGGATCTCTCTAGGTGATTTGTATGCATAGGAAATTATAAGAAGATATTTTAGATAAAAATCATGGGAAGAATAGTATGGATAAGTGGAATAAAAGAAGGATTTTATTTTCCACATTTGATAACTCTGGGAAGAGAGACCCTAGGTTTTGTAGTTAGGGGACTTGTATGTATTATAAGTGCATAGAAAATGGCCCTTATGATCTCCACTGTTAGTTAATTGAAGAGGCTATTTCTGTTTAATTCATTATTTTTAGGGTTATGGGACATTATACAATCAAATATCCCAAAAATCAAGATCATTTTCCTTAGGAATTTCACGGGAGAAAGACCAGGAATATTTGATTACAATATATAATGTAAAAATTTCTAATGAAATAGTTCCTGGTAATTTGATCATTGTTTCAAAGTTAACACATGCTTTATTTGATTCTATATATTCACACTCAATTATATCATTCATGTTAGAAAAAATCATTTGATACCTATGTAGTTCCCTATTAAGGTGTTTATTAGTCAATACACCATTTTGGAGTATTATTACAATAATGATGTATTAGAAAGTTCTAATTATTAGGCATCAGTGTAAAATATTTTAAATTTTGGTTATCATACATATATTTGAATTATCTGTGATCCTTGATATGAATTTAGTCTCAATTTTCAATTCCTATAATTTATTTTCAAGAGAATGATATTGAAATTTTTCTACGTGATGTTCAGTCTATTTCCATTAGTGGGGGAAATTAGTCATCTAAATAATGTCTAGATCCACCACCTATAGTTTTACATAGTATAATTATTTGTATATGGGAAGTTCAAGAGAATTATATGGATGAGGATGGTAATGTAACAATATAAGGAGTAACTTTGGTTTAAAAATTTAATGATGTTTTTGTGGAAGGATTATGTAGTCATCCAGAAGAGCATGATATTGAGATTTACATTTAAATCATTCCAAAATAATTTCCAATATCTAAAAGAACATACTAAATAGAACCAATGGATTATACAATGAGAATGAATAAAATGGATTTTTTGGACGGTAATGGATTTACACAGCCATTTCTTTCACGAGGGAGATACCCTATTTTATTCTTTAAAACATTAATAGATTCATGGGATTTTGAATCTATTTTAAGGAAGTAAATGTCATTTCAATAGTGAAAAACTATACATTAACAAGAATATAATATTTATTTGATCGAATTAAATGCTAAGAATAACATTAAATGATAAATATTCACTATGATTATATTAAGATTAGCGTAAATAATTAATACATACTAAATTTAGAACATTGAACAACGTATGAACATAATTAATTTATAGTCATTCTCTTTAGGAGTAATATACCTACATCCATTTTTTGTATCTAATTATTAGAGTATTCATGGAGATCATGGAAAACTTGAGGAATTATTCATTGAAGATATCTTGATATACTCCTTGATCTATTATGATTATGAGATTCATCTACATATAATTCAATAAACCATTAGAGAAAAAATATATTTTAAGTGTAGTATATTTTAATTCTGGATCAATGATGTTGCTAATCCTATTTATATTTTCTCCTTGGATAGAATATCAATGGATCCTTAAAATACAAATTATGTCTGAGAATGGACTATACCAATGAAAATAACAATGATTTGATCATTCATGGAATCAAGATTTAACTGTCAATGGTTCATCCAACAGTTCACCCAATTAGAAAACTTGTTGATGTTGATAAACTATAAAGGGGTTAAATCCAAAGGGTCAAGGTAATGTGCAACAAGTAAACTTATAAACGGGTTAAACTCAAATGGTTAAGGTAATGTGAATGATTTTTTCAAGGGCTAAAGAGGATACCTATTAATACAATGGTGTTGACTGTAATTCAGGTATATAAGGATTTCTTATATATATGGATTCATCGATGAAAGGATGTGGTTTTGTCCTTATGCAGAATGATAGTTTGATCACCTATGCATTAATTAATTTCAAAATCCATGAATAGCGTTATCCAACTCATTAATTTGAGCTGGAATTGGTAATATTTTATATGAAAATAAGGAGAAACTCTCTATATGGAAAAATATGTGAGATATATTTGAACTAAAAGTGTTTTATCAATATAGTCCCTCAAAAGAGAGCTTAACATGTGGAAAATCATATGGTTTTAACTACTCAAGGACTATTATTTCTCTATATACTATCAACTTTTGAAGGAAAACATTATGGTTAGTCCATTGAGTGGTAGATACCTTGTGTTCTAAGCGTGATATGGATTAACAAGGATCATATATATAGAGATCTAGTAAGTATGTATATATTGATTTTAGGCATGGGAAGACACCATTCCATCAATAAAAAATTGATAAACCATATATAGTGTAAAGGATTGAGATTTACCATATGGATGATGATGACATTTAGATATACATTAATTTAGTGATTTTTTGTAAATTTGATGACTTCATCTTTAGAGATAGAGTGTTAATGTTTTGGAAGAGGTTATATGTTACATCTATAATAGATCTGAAAATTGAAATGGTAGATGAATCACGTAGCTCAAATATATCTGTACACCTTGATAGTAAAAATATAAAAATAGGTCTAAGAGAACATTTATATTAAAATGGTATGAGATGTGAAATTGAATACTATGTGTCTAGATTCATAGTAGGCCAGCTGGTAAATGCTGAAAGAAAAAATACTAAGGGATTGATGCAACCTCTACATAAAACTATGTTGAAGAGGGATTGTGATTTAATTGAATTTTTCACTGGTCTACCAAAGACTCCAGAAAAAGTGATTCTATATAGGTCATAATTAATTGTCTTACTATGTTTTCTAATTTATTTGTAATAATATTAGATCTATGACTTTATCTACTACCTAGTTCTATATTTATTAAATTATAATTCATTATAAGAAACCCTAATCAATTATATCTAATTGTGGATGTTATCTTACAGGAAAATTTTGTAGGGGTCATAAATGGGATATCAAACCTAAGATACATTTATTTATGGAATTTCATACACACAAAAATGGGATGTATGAAATGACTGTGTAGATATTGGATGAAATTTTATGATCATGTTCTCTTGAATTACAATTTATGTGGGATCAGTATCTATAATATTTCCATGTTCATAAAAAATAGTTTTCATTAAAGCCTTTTTATGGAACCAAATGTAGCATTGTATTGGAATAGGTGTTGCATGCCAACATATTGGGAAGTAGTGAGTGAGTGTGTGTTAATTAGACCTAAGCTTGTAGAGGAGATAACTATTAAAGAAAAACTTTCTAGGTATACAATAATGAACCAAAATGTAGAAAAATGAGCTTTATTAACAATCAATCAAAGGAATTGTAATTTCATGTTGTAGATTATGTATTCTTCAAGTTTTCACCATTTATGGAGAATGTAATAATTGGTAAAAATGGGAAGTTAATCCCTATGTAAATTCATCCTTTTTGAAATGTTAAAATAATTTTGGCTCATATCTTACCGATTGAATAAGCCACCCAACCATTCTAAAGATCATGTGGTTTTCCATGATTCATTACTGAGGAAATACATAGCATATCCAATGTCGGTTATCACATATGAGGGAATATAGGTATAGCCTGACATCCCTTATAATGAAGAGCATGTCTATATTATGGATATAAGAGATAATGTACTAAAAAAATCAAAAAAAGTGATTTGTGAAATTTCAGAATCTCTAAAAATATGGTTTAATGAAATTATTTTTGTGATATATTTCATTACATGGAACCCAAATCATTAATAAAACTATGATATACAATAAAAAAAATACTATTTTAATTTGAGTATTATACATAACCATTAATTTATATAAAATAAATGGTAATTACTATATTATGAAAATATTTTTGAATGATTTATATAACTACAATGTATTTATTAATTCGTAATATATTAATACTCAATTTTAATCAATTTCATTTCTGGCTTGAAAAAAATAATTTATTCAATATTTTTTTTATTGAATTTGTGAAAAATAATTATAATTAACTAATATAATTTATAAGAAATTATAATAGAGTTATATAATACATTATTTGAAAATATAATTCACATCATAACATTGGATGAATATTTGTGATTTTTTTGATAATATATATTTTTTAGTGAATAGTGAAAAATCCAATTTTTTTGAGTGTCATTATTTATTATAAAAAATGTAAATTAAAAAGATTATGTGTTCAATATGAGCTCATAGAAAATAAATCGCCATTAATTATAGATAATATAATTAATTACATAGTAATAATTATTTTTTTCTTGAGGTTTTTATTAGTTTATTTTTTGGCTTGAAAATGCATTTTACTAAAAAGTTTTTTGTTGTTATTTATAAGTTTATATAAATGTTGCTTTACTAAAATTTAGGAAATTGAATCATGAAGAATTGATTCTGTATTTAGAATATAGAGGTTCAATTGTGGTAATTATTTCCCTTTTATTTGTTGTCGTTATAAATAATACTTTCAGTAAATATTTATCACCATGGTAAGGGTAAAGTAGTTAAAACATAGTTAAAACTATGGGATAATATCTATAAATATAAAACTAAATTGTATTAATTTTAATGAATAACTTCATGTTTACCGTAAACATTAAATATTCTAAGAATTTTCAATTTCTCCCCACTTGAAATTAATTATAATATTTATATTATATTAAATAAAGGTTAAAAAAATTACTCTCCAATTTGTAATATCTATAATTTTTGTGGTATGGATAAAAAAATTATATCTGTTTATAAATCATTATATAAAATAAAAATTATGTTTTCATCATTTTAATTTAATTTCAATTTTTACTAACTGAATAATTACCTTAATTGATTACGCAATGCTGACATAGTGACTATTCAAATCATAGAAAAATAATGTAAATGATTTTAAATATTAAAATTTAATATAATCGATAATTATTAATGTGCCACTTTAATTTTTTTAAAAAATATATAACAATATATATTATTATGTGTTATATTCTAATTAAATTTTTATTATATTTATAAAATTCAAATTATGATTATAGTCACAAAAAATACTTTAATGGTATCTTATGTTAAATAATATTTTTTTAATTGATATAAAAATTATACAAAAATATAAATTCATTCATGTGAATGGGATATGTTTTATAATATCATTCATTTTCAACATATAGTTCTTTTTTGATTTTATAATAATATAGATGATTCCTATAAGTGTAAAAAAATTGATATCCCAGTAATCATCAATATTTTTTTCGATGTCTTAAAACATATATATAAGTGTTGAAAAATTATATAATTTTGTCTAAATATTATTTGATGAATGGTTTTAAAACTATTCTCCACATAGTTTCATAATATTTCAATTTGGAACCACATGAGATTGAAAATTATAATATATTAATTTAACAATTTATGTAATTATATAGGTTCCCCTCACTTGACTTATAAAATGGAACCTAATCAATTCCATCATTCATAAATTTCTAGCACTCTAACTCAAAAAATACCTACAAAAATACAATATTATCTTCCTTTATAACATCTAAAATATTTTATAATTTCCAAAATTCTACCCTCTAAATAATCAAGTTTTTACCCAATGGATGATTCTCAATGAAGAGGTATAAATAATAAAAAATTACTTCTAAATTTATTTCTTCATTTAGTTTTTTTTGCTACACCCTAACCCTAGAAACCTGAATCCAGTGAGTAATATTTTAACATTATATTGATTACAAGGAATCAAATCATAAATGACCTAAAATTTTAGTAGTCTTCAACAAACTTGATACATTCAGGTAACCCATTTAACATTGGGAGAAGAAAACAAAAAATAATACATAAGAAAATAAAATAATATATATCCCTAAAAACTCAATAATTGATCCCTTACTCATAACAAAAGAAAACAAATTAAATGGAAGGAGTTATATTAAATGATCAGTAAGGTTTACATATAGAAGAATCATTAATCAATAAATAGTGAATCATAATAAATTAGACATAAATAATATGGCATGGTGAATGATTGAAAAAACAATCCATAAATAAACTAAGATTGAAGGTGCATCATGTATCTTGAACATGATAAATTATAATATTGAAATAGTTTATTTATGTTGGTAGAAACTTTTCTGATTATGTTTTTGAAACAAACTTGAAGTGGTTGTCACCATCTATTTTCTCTCATGAGACATGTCGTTACATAGAGGGGCCATTTTGGGAACATCCCATCACTGAATTTCCAAATATTTATTACAAAAATATTTTATTCTATAACCATATGACATATAAATTTCTGTATAGAGTTGAGGATTCAAATTCATAAATATTTCTACAGGTAAAACAACATCCAAAAAAACACTATATATAAAAGGGTATACGACTAAGACAATAATTATAATGTTTATACAAAAATATGGATATTTAATTTGAATTTAATTTCAATTGGAAAATTATATCAAAGGGTAATTAGGTACACATTATAAAAATTATTAGGTGCACAACACCAATTATGTCTTAGAGAAATGGAAATTGAGGTGAAGTCCCTTACCACATTGCAATTAATTGAACCGTATGACAAAAAAATTAATAATAATAAAATAAATTACTAAATAACATGAATATAAATATAATCATGATATTATATATCAAATATAAGAATACATACACCACATACATGAAATAAGTGGTAGAAAATGTAAAACTCACGGAAATAAAAGTGTGATGAGAAACCCATTACCTTATGTCTGAATATGTTCTTCACAATATATTAATGTAATGAATAATCAGATTATATCCATTAATTAATTATTTCATAACCTTCTATACATTTATTTTACTTACTATAATTTTATTTAGTGTATTTATATCATTTATGAAGAGTCATAAGATTCAAATTTATCGATCGGGTTTTTTTTCCTCGGTTTTCATTATTGGTATAATTGTGTATGAGTATAGAAGTTCATGTGGAATGGATATAATTATCCATAATTAGATTTATTAATTATTAATGAACATCTAGAAGTGAAAATGGTTATATATATAATTTTCTTACATGGTATGAGGATGAATTGTTAGACAAATAATTTAGTTAGAATCGTTTTGATTATTACGATAGTTATTGATCATAAAAAATTCATTTATTTATCATCAATATTATGTGAATATATTAAATTAAGAACATAAAAAGGGTTATGTTATACATTTAAAAATCTTCCCCAACAATTAAATTGGATTCATGAATATCTTTATAGATTAATGTTTTGAATGAAACCCCGTCGTCCACGAAGGTTGTAAATTAGCACCCCCGAGACGTTAATTTCATTTTTAAAATACAAGATGGAAAGTATGGGGATTTATAATGGTTATTACATTAAAATGATATAATTTTAGAATATAGATGATATTTTAGTCATCATGATCAATTAAAAATATGATTTTAGGAGATGATAATAAAATAAGATAAATTGAAAAGAAAATAAAAGGAAAATAAAGAGGATTTACCTCTTGAAATAACCTCCTTGAGGACCTCTTAAGGGAAAGGGTTTTATTATTTTGGAAATTAAAAGGGCTAATAAAAGTGGTTATGGTCTAGGAATTATTATTTTGGTAGAATTTTAATATTCTTAAATACATATAGGAGTTATTAAAAGTGGGAGTGAGGGGTGATTTTTTTAGTGGAGTAGTAGAGGGTTTTCCAATATTTTAATCAATATTTTATTATTTTTCACCAAGACTATGAACAGTCATGAGTAATTTGAAAAAAATAGTAATAGTTGCATGTCATTTTAATTAAATGGCCAGTTACATCATCCATGACTTAAGCATGATTGTCACGACCCGCCTTCACCAAAAGGAGGGACGAGTCAGCAGATTGCCAGGCCCTTCCTTCTTTAAGTTGAAGGAGAGATAATGACCCCCGAAACCCGCCTTCAATAGGTCCCGGAGTGGATACTAGCACCAAGGGTATAGAAAATTTTCGCAAATGGAAGGCATTACCCTTTTTATTATTTAGGATCGGGAAATAGGACAAGTCAACCACCCAAAAAGGGAAAGAAACAGGTGTAAATAAATAAACCCAACAAAGCCCCTATGCATGTTTAAACAGTTTAAAACAAGGTGCAAGTACAAAAAGAGGCTCAAGGTACAATACCAAAAGAATACAAAGGTACGACAACAGCAAAAACTCCAACTGTCTGACTAGTAGGGTCCCGCACAGCCCTGGTAGTCCTCCTGGAAACCTGAAAGTAAACGTAGGGTGAGTATACAAGTACACTCAGTAGGGAAAACCAAGACTCTCGTGCACAAGTGGGGGAACGTACTAAAGTTCCGTGAGAAAAAGAGTAAACCAAACACCTAACAAGGCAAACTATCCATCCCAGGCCTCACCAAGGCTCACTCCCCAAATAACGCAAGTCAAGTAATATATATAATAAGAGCACATCGATGTTTGGGTACACTGCGCCACTTTCCCACTGGTTATTGAGACATCCTACGCATCGGACCAATCCCGCCATTCTCACCGCAGCCCCACTGCCACACCCGCCCGCACACACCTGGGCCACAACCACACGCAGTCCCACTGCCGAATCCCGCCCGCACACACCTGGGCCTCATCCGCACGCAGTCCCACTGCTGAATCCCGCCCGCACACACCTGGGCCTCAACTATCACATGTAACCATGCCTGCAAACACCTAGGCCAGAACAACCACCGCCACGCCCGAAGACACCTGGGCCTCATCCCGAAGACACTTGGGAAACCACCTGCCGCACACACCTGGCCAACCACCACAACACCCCGCCCGATGGTTCTTGGGCTAATAATGGACTTCAGGCCATCACAGCATGCCCGAAGGTACTTGGGCTATCCGGGAAAGGGAGCATAAAAGGAGCTAATAACCAGCCACTAAGGATAGTGTTAGAAAAAACACCCCTCCCCCATAAATGGGGGTGTTCGGCACTGAGTTCTTAACTTGTATGGGGCGCGAATAAGAAACACAAAGCTACAAGTATAGATATAGGTAACAAACACTCACCCAAAGATTAGGTTTTCCTATCCAACCTACATAACACAACACCACTACGTCTGAGTCACAGTTCACGACCCTTGCCCACAAAATCATTTGTCCCATTCTTGTTTCACGTTCAGTCAAATGTTCAATTAATTTTAAGCACTACTGGGCAACTACCATAAGCATAACCAAGGAAAGCGTCACAATCAAGGATCAACCAAAACACTCACACTCGGTTCTGTCAACAGAGGATCTCTCCCCAATTTGTGATATCAACAAGTGACCACTCGGATTTAAAACTCACAACCACCGAATCCATACCGACAGGAGATCCCATCCCCCAAATTCACACAACCACCGAGAGTATAAAAGAACAAGGGATCCCATCCCCTCCCACATTTCCAGTAATAGGCCCGAAAGGAAAACAACCAACTACCACTACCAACACAAGTCAGGGATTTTCAGATTTAAACGACTTAACACACTCCATGATTTCAAATTCCGTGTGTTCTAACCGGGAGTTATCATAGAAGGGTTGATCCTGGTGCTTTCAATTATTCATCCGGATATACGTGATTAACCAATTTCACAGCAGGAGTTTACAATTTCAGCAACCCATTTAAAACATCACGAGGGGATTCATCAGTGCACATACAACGACCACCAACGGCCTCAATTTTCAGAAAACATAAACCAGCACAACTAAAAAGGATGATCACAAGATAAGGCATGACAACGATCCTGACCCCCTTCCCTTTCTTTCTTTAGAACTTCGTTTATTATCTTTATTAAGGTTCGGTTCAACCAATTCCATAGGAACAAAAAAATAACGCCCACCCCACATGATACACAAAAGTGAGAGACGAGAGAAATTCCCTACTTGTTGATAGATGATCGACGTTTAGGCCGGGGGCGCGGAACTTTACGGATAACGATGCGGCGGTCCTGATGCACCAGAAAAGCCACGATCGAAGAAGGGGGAAACCACGGCCTAACCCTTAATTTATAAAATCCAGGGACGGTTGAGGTGAAAACGCGAAACCGCGTACGACGTGGAAGTCTTGGGTTGACCACGCGGCTTGACTCATCATTAAAGGTGCTGAGTGGTTTAAACCGACTCATGAGCCGATTCAGTATTTAATTAAACTTTTGTGCGTGTTTTGGGTCATTAAGAAATGAGGCAGAATAGGGTTTAAAACCCTATTTGCGAAAAAGGAGCGTTACTGGAACAACTTGGCAAGGTCGGGTGATGTCGGCCAGTTCCGCCGATCGGTCGCACCGATCGGTCTCACCGATCTGCACCCCTTAAGGATCCGGATTTTGGCAAAGGAAGGGACCAAGGGGGGGGGGGGGGGGTCTGGGTCATCACATCAGATACCTCTTAAACGATTCTCGTCCTTGAGAATCACAACAAACCAGAAGGAAAGGGAGGGTCCGAACAACCATCTTCGAAAGATACCTCTTAGGAGTGAACCTCTGCTAACTAAAAACACTCCCCTGTCAAGAACTAAGGAACATACCTTTCCAAACCGCCCGGTCATGTGGGTTTGGGGAGTTTCCCTCTCCCATGTCAAGATATTATCCACTTTGGGTGGCACTGACTCGCCCGCACGGGTTCAATCGCATCCACCTTAATGCGTCTTGATTAGGGGTCGGGTTCCCTCTTCCCTTTAGCCGGGGCTTTTCACACACAACAGAGGAAATAAACCAGTACATTTCATAGCCAAAAGTCAAACGTTCTACCACAACAGGTACAAAAGGAACAAAGCTCAAAACAACTCGGGGTATTGGGCATGCATCTGTGCTTCCCTCTCCCACGTACTCTCTTCGAGCCCGCCATGTCTCCACAACACACGAACCAAGGGAATAGCTCGCCCACGAAGCACCTTATCCTTGCGATCCTCGATCATCACTGGTTTTTCCACAAAGGTTACGTCATCCTCGATGTCCAGTTCACCCCAATCAAGGACGTGTGAATCATCGTGCAGATAACGACGTAGCTGGGATACATGAAAGACATCATGTATCCTTAGCAGCGGCGGAGGTAACGTTAGCTGATAAGCCACTTCGCCGACCCGCCGTAACACTTCGAAGGGTCCGACGAATCTGGGGGAAAGCTTACCCCCCTTGCCGAACCTCCGTTGCCCACACCGCGGGTAAACCTTCAAGAACACGTGGTCTCCAACCTCGAACTCCAAGGGTCTTCTCCTGGTATCAGCATACGACTTTTGTCGGTCCTGGGCCGCCTTCATCCTTTCCCGTATGAGCGGAATTTTCTCTGTCGTGTTCTGAACTACCTCCGGGCCAAGGATGCCTTCCTCTCCTACTTCGGTCCAACACACAGGTGAACGGCATGGCCTCCCATACAAAGCCTCAAACGGGGCCATACCGATGGTAGAGTGGTAGCTATTATTGTAGGAAAACTCTACTAGAGGCAAGTATCACACCCATGACTCTCCTGAGTCCAGAACACATGCCCGTAGCATATCCTCCAAGGTCTGGATGGTTCGCTCCATTTGTCCATCTGTCTGGGGATGGAAAGCAGTGCTAAGGCGTAACTGGGTGCCAAACGCATGCTGCAATCCTCTCCAGATTCGTGAGGTAAACCATGCATCCCTATCCGAGACTATAGACCTCAGAACTCCATGCAACCACACCACCTCATTCACGTACTTTCGTGCCAAAGCATCCACAGTACTTGACTCCCTGATTGCCAGAAAGTGAGCCGATTTCGTCAACCTGTCCACCACCACCCAGATGGCGTCGCACCCTCCTTGGACCTTGGGTAGTCCCGTGACGAAATCCATTGAGATGTCGTCCCACTTCCACTCAGGAACAGCTAAAGGCTGCAGTAGGCCGCCAGGAACCCGATGTTCAGCCTTCACTTGCTGACATACTAAGCATTTAGCCACGAATTCTACCACCGCTCGCTTTACTCCGGGCCACCAGAACTGCCTTTTCAGCCCCTGGTACATCTTGGTAACTCCTGGGTGCATCGCTAGAGGTGAGTTGTGGAACTCACTAAGAACCTTGCCACGCATCACTCTTGGAACAAACAACCTTTTCTGGAAAAGTATCCGGTGCTGACCGTCCTCTGTCCATTCTCTTGGAGCATCGTCCTGGTCAACCCGATCACGCATCACTTCGCACTCGGGGTCTCCCCACTGAGACTCCTCCACTTGTCGAAACAGGGATGACTGCACTATCATCTGATATAGGAATCCTCTGCCTCTATCCATCTTCGCATCCAAGTGTAAGGCAGCCAACTCCTCCATTGCCTTCCATGAATTTGCCGACTCTCGGACCGCATCCTTCTGCGTCCTCCTGCTCATGGCATTAGCCAACACATTGCCCTTTCCCTCAGTATAAGAGATTTTGAAGTCGTAGTCCTGGAGGAACTCCACCCATCTCCGTTGTCGCAATTTCAAGTCCCACTGGGAGAAGATATACTTTAAGCATTTGTGATCTGTGAAGACCACAAAGCATTCCCCGATGAGGTAGTGCTGCCATAACTTTAGCGCAAAAACGACCGCTGCAAGCTCCAGGCCATGGGTGGCGTAGTTACGCTCATGGGGGCAAAGCTACCTGGACCCGTAAGAGATCACCCCTTGTTGCTGCATCAACACGTATCCCAGGCCCTGTCCTGAAGCATCACAAAATACCTCATAGGCCATCCCTTCTTCTGGTAATCTCAACACTGGGGCGCTAACCAGCTTTTCTTTTAGGTAGCTGAAGGACGACTCGCATTGCTCGCTCCACACGAACACCTGGTCCTTCTTGGTCAGAGTCGTCAAAGGGGCTGCTACTCGGGAGAAGTTGGGTACGAATCTCTGGTAGTAACCTGCCAGTCCGAGGAAACTCCAGACTTCCGCCACACTCTTGGGTGACGCCCAAGAAACAACTGCCTCAACCTTTGATGGGTCGACTACTACCCCCTGCTCAGTCACTACGTTCCCGAGGAAGTGCACTTCTCGTGTCCAGAACTTGCACTTTGACAACTTCCCATAGAGCTGGTGTTGTCAGAGGACTTCCAAAATTGTCCTTAGGTGCTCTGCATGGTCCTCATCTGACCATGAATAGATCAGGATATCGTAGATGAATACCACCACAAACCGATCCAGATACTCCCGAAAGATGGAGTTCATAAGCCCCATGAACACGGCCGGGGCGTTCGTAACACCAAAGGGCATGACCACGAACTCGAAGTGCCCACACCTGCACCTGAACACTGTCTTCGGGACGTCGCTATCCTTCACCCTCAGCTGGTGGTACCCAGACCGCAGGTCGATCTTCGAGAACCATCCTGCCCCTTTCAGCTAGTCGAAAAGATCATCTATCCTCGGAAGAGTGTAGCGATTCTTGATCGTTACCCGATTCAGCATCATGTAGTCGATGCACAACCTGAGGCCACTATCCGGCTTCCTTACGAACAAGACCAGAGCACCCCATGGTGACGCACTTGGACGAAAATAACCCCTCTTCATCAGATCGTCAATCTGTATCCGCAACTCCCGTAGCTCCGAAGGTGCCATCCGGTAAGGAGCCATCGAGATTGGACGAGATCCGGGTTGTAGGTCTATCCCGAACTCGATATCACGTCGAGGGGGTAGAGTCGTCACCTCCTCAGGAAAGATGTCCATAAACTCACGGATGATCTCTGGCACTTCCACCATTTCCGCATCTACTGATTCTACCATCAGTTCGGTCAACAAGGAGAGGAGAGGTTCCTCCCTCCTGTTTCCCTTCGGTCAGCTCCGCTCGCCGGTGAAGGTAACACGCTGGCCGTCCAAACCAGAGAACACCACCCTTCTTTGGAAAGAGTCGATGACGGCGCACACAGAAAATAGCTAGTCGATGCCTAGGATGACATCGTAAGGCTGGATCTGTAGCAGAAGGAGATCCCTAACCGACTGATGTGGCCCTAACATCAGTCTACATCCCTGACAAACGAACAGTAAGTCGGTCTGACCTCCAACTGGTGTGCTTAACACCAGGGGCACTGGAAGTCTCTCGGCATCTAGACCCAAGGAACGGGCTAGACTGGGTGCAACAAAGGAGTGTGAAGCTCCTGTATCGAACAAAGCATAATCAAAAGTGCAAAACACATTGGTCATACCTCGAAAAACTTCTGGCCCTATTGGAACTGTTGCCTCTACGGCATGTAACTGTCCACGCCCAGCTCCCCTTCCCCTCGGCTGTCGGCCACCTCCCCGACCACGCCCTGGTCGAGGTCCCTGGGGAGCGCCCTGAGGTCGGCCTCCTCCTCCTATGTCTGCCTGCGGAGGAGCGGGAGCTCGCTGTCCCTGCTGCTGCTGCCGGAAGGGTCTGGCTGGAAACTGCTGCTGCGGCGGATGCTGGGGATGACTGCCACTGCTGTAATTCACCCGATCGGGGCACTGACTCCGGAGATTTCCAGGGCTCCCGCAGATGAAGCACCGTGGTCCCTAGTCTGAAGGGAAAGAACGGGGGCCAGGGGATCGAAACTGAAACTGCTGCGGTCTGCTCCCTGCGGGTCGGAACCTGGAGGGCCCCGATGCTGGAGGCCTGGGGCTGACGGCCTTCCCCTTCGATGTTCCTAGCTGGATCCCTTCTCGTGACACTCCGCCCAGAGCATGCATCCTTTCCACCACTTCGGCCTTCTTCTGAACCTCTAAGTATGTCAAAAGGGTAAAGGGGGTGATAGCATACTGGAGGGAGGGTCGGAGCGCCTCCTCCAAACGTCCTGCCCGAGACTCCTCATCAGGAAAGAGGTCCGGAGCAAAACGTAGGAGGTCCTTGAACTTGATTCCAAGTTCCCTCACGGACATGCTCCCCTACTGGAGGGAGAGTAGCTCCTGCCTCTTCTCCGCCTTCATTGTCGAGGAGAGAAACTCCGCCCGGAACTCCTTCTTGAAATCCGCCCAAGAAACCTCAGACTCTTTCCTATTCCCCAGGTGAAGCATCCACCACTGACGTGCCGCTCCTCGCATCTGGCTAACAGCCAGAGGAACCCAGTACTCGGTCGGGGCCCGAATCAGGCCGAAGGCTATAACTAGCTCCTCTAGCCAGCCTTCCGTCTTCATATCGGAGGTGCTGCCCTCATACTTCTCGACGGCCTGTCGTTGGAAGGCTCGAAGAGTCTTCTGCCACTGGTCGTCCTCTTGCTCTCGATCAGCTCTCTGCCGATTGGCCAAAGTAGTCTCAGGGGCCTCGATCGCCTGTACCACACGTGGTCGCCTTCCAGGTTCCATAGCTGCAAGGTAAACAAGGAATGCCTAAGCCCAAGTAGTGCAGAATATCGTTCTCAAAACTTATTAAGATTTAATTTATTCTTAATTCCCAAGACATCCCAGAAACACAAGAACACAAGTCATTATGATGCATGTACCTTTCCTAGGGTCTCTACCCTGCAATCAGTGTGGCCTCACTTGGTCGTTCGGTAGGTCCAGAGTCCTTGCATCGAATCACGGGGGGCCCTAAAATCCCGTGTCCTAGCCAGTCTTCCCTGGTCTAATTCACGCTCCAAGGTCACCCAACACTGTTGCCTTACCATTCCATGAAATCCTCATTGTACCTAACTCCAGACTCCGTCCTATCTCTCAACCACCTCTGATACCATTCTGTCACGACCCGCCTTCACCAAAAGGAGGGAAGAGTCAGCAGATTGCGAGGCCCTTCCTTCTTTAAGTTGAAGGAAAGATAATGACCCCCGAAACCCGCCTTCAATAGGTCCCGGAGTGGCGACTAGCACCAAGGGTATAGAAAATTTTCGAAAATAGAAGGCATTACCCTTTTTATTATTTAGGATCGGGAAATAGGACAAGTCAACCACCCAAAAAGGGAAAGAAACAGGTGTAAATAAATAAACCCAACATAGCCCCCATGCATGTTTAAACAGTTTACAACAAGGTGAAAGTACAAAAAGAGGCTCAAGGTACAATACCAAAAGAAAACAAAGGTACGACAACAGCAAGAACTCCAATTGTCTGACTAGTAGGGTCTCGCACAGCCCTGGTAGTCCTCCTGGAAACCTGAAAGTAAACGTAGGGTGAGTATAGAAGTACACTCAGTAGGGAAAACCAAGACTCTCGTGCACAAGTGGGGGAACGTACTAAAGTTCCGTGAGAAAAAGAGTAAACCAAAAACCTAACAAGGCAAACTATCAATCCTAGGCCTCACCAAGGCTCACTCCCCAAATAAAGTAAGTCAAGTAATATATATAATAAGAGCACATCGATGTTTGGGTACCACGCGCCACTTTCCCACTGGTTATTGAGACATCTTACGCATCAGACCAATCCCGCCATTCTCACTGCAGTCCCACTGCCACACCCGCCCGCACACACCTGGGCCACAACCACACGCAGTCCCACTGCCGAATCCCACCCGCACACACCTGGGCCTCAGCCGCACGCAGTCCCACTGCTGAATCCCACCCGCACACACCTAGGCCTCAACTGTCACATGTAACCATGCCTGCAAACACCTAGGCTAGAACAACCACCGCCACGCCCGAAGACACCTGGGCCTCATCCCGAAGACACTTGGGAAACCATCTGCCGCACACACCTGGCCAACCACCACAACACCCCGCCCGATGGTTCTTGGGCTAATAATGGACTTCAGGCCATCACAGCCTGCCCGAATGTACTTGGGATATCCGGGAAAGGGAGCAGAAAAGGAGCTAATAACCAGCCACTAAGGATAGTGTTGGGAAAAACACCCTTCCCCCATAAATGGGGGTGTTCGGCACTGAGTGTTCAACTTGGGTGGGGCGCGAATAAGAAACACAAGGCTACAAGTATAGATATAGGTAATAGACACTCACCCAAAGCTTAGGTTTTCCTAGCCAACCTACAGAACATAACACCATTGCGTCCGAGTCACAGTTCACGACCCTTGCCCACAAAACCATTTGTCCCATTCTTGTTTCACGTTCAGTCAAATGTTCAATTAATTTTAAGCACTACTGGGCAACTACCACAAGCATAACCAAGAAAAGCGTCAAAAGAAAGGATCAACCAAAACACTCACACCCGGTTCTGTCAACAGAGGATCTCTCCCCAATTTGTGATATCAACAAGTAACCACTCAGATTTAAAACTCACAACCATTGAATCCATACCGACAGGAGATCTCATCCCCCAAATTCACACAACCACCGAGAGTATAAAAGAACAGGGGATCCCATCCCCTCCCACATTTCCAGCAATCGGCCCGAAAGGAAAAAAACCAACTACCACTACCAACACAAGTCAGGGATTTTCAGATTTAAACGACTTAACACACTCCATGATTTCAAATTCCGTGTGTTCTAACCGGGAGTTATCACAGAAGGGTTGATCCTGGTGCTTTCAATTATTCAGCCGGATATACGTGATTAACCAATTTCACAGCAGGAGTTCACAATTTCAGCAACCCATTTAAAACATCACGAGGGGATTCATCAGTGCACATACAACGACCACCAACGGCCTCAATTTTCAAAAAACATAAACCAGCACAACTAAAAAGGATGATCACAAGATAAGGCATAACAACGATCACGACCCCCTTCCCTTTCTTTCTTTAGAACTTCGTTTATTATCATTATTAAGGTTCTGTTCAACCAATTCCATAGGAACAAAAAATAACGCCCACCCCACATGATGCACAAAAGTGAGAGACGAGAGAAATTCCCTACTTGTTGATAGATGATCGACATTTAGGCCGGGGGCGCGGAACTTTATGGATAACGATGCGGCGGTCCCGATGCACCAGAAGAGCCACGATCGAAGAAGGGGGAAACCACGGCCTAACCCTTATTTTATAAGAGCCGGGGACGGTTGAGGTGAAAACGTGAAACCGCGTAAGACGTGGAAGTCGTGGGTTGACCACGCGGCTTGACTCATCATTAAAGGTGCTGAGTGGTTTAAACCGACTCATGAGCCGATTCAGTATTTAATTAAACTTTTGTGCGCGTTTTGGGTCTTTAAGAAACGAGGCAGAATAGGGTTCAAAACCCTATTTGTGAAAAAGGAGCGTTACTGGAACAACTTGGCAAGGTCGGGTGACGTCGGCCGGTTCCGCTGATCCGTCGCACCGATCGGTCTCACCGATCGGTCGCACCGATCCGTCTCACCGATCGGTCGCACCGATCGGTCTCACCGATCCGCACCCCTTAAGGATCCGGATTTTGGAAAAGGAAGGGACCAAGGGGGGGGGGGGGGTCTGGGTCATCACAATGATGAAAAAATTCATTTCATTTTCTTATTTCATAAATTATCGAATTTCATTATTCACCAAAAATTTAAGTATTTCAAAAAATTCCCCAAAACATTCCATGAACATTATTTAATGCATAGAATTATATAATGGTCTCCATTTTTTGAATATTTTTTGAATAGGAGATATTTAATTCATTATTACATTCACTATTTACTCAAAACATATAGATTTTGAAATTATAATTGATTTTATCACACACTAAAAATTATCTAAGGTCCCAATAAATTTTCCTAAAATCATAGGAAAGCAAAATATTGATTTTTCTAAGCATTTATAAAAATTTATTTCAATTATATAAAATTATTAATTATATAATTTTAATTAAATATTTATTTCTCCAAAAAATATAGACTCGTAATTATTAATTTTTAAAATATATATATATATATATATATTCATTTATACGGTTCCTAAATTATATTTATCCTTTCGTGAATGAGGTTAAAATTCATAATGGAAATATTAATATTTATAAGGGTAACATTACTATTAAAATGTGTCATTTATTATTCACAGAAAATTTATTTGATCCCATCAGACTCTGAATATCATACAGAATGTAACCATGTATGTTTATTTTTTGAAATTCAAACCTCAAAAGTGGGAAAAATAAATTTGGATTCTTGTTTACAACTATATCAGATAACAATTTTTCCATTGAGACTCTGAGTTTCATGTATATGATTCTATCTAATGAATTGAAATTCTTTAAGACGAAACATACCTTAAAATCATGGGGAGTTATTGTAACACCTATATGTTTTTATATAATATTGTATCTAAATAGTGTTTATTCCTCAGTCTTTTAAGTTTCACAAAATCATGAGTTTAAATGAACCAAGAGATTCCTTTAATACAAAATTACCATAATAGCCTAGCTGTAACATAGGCGGGAATAAGTATAACCAACTTATGAAAATGCATTGTGAATTCACTAGCTATCAATTATTTAGGAAAATTTTAAATTACATATTTTCATTTTTTTAGTGATTTACTATTTTTAATGAATTTAATTAGATATATATGTTATATAAAATATTTTTATATATATTTTAATCATAGGGTGTGAATAAACCCTATTTGTTGTATAAAACCTATATTTTTAAGGGTAATCTTACACATTTGAATGGAGAACCCATTTTCGATTAATATTTTTACTCAATAATAAAATTCATATAACAATATTAAAATTTAATTTTATATAGGGAAATAAAAATATACTTATTATGACATTATGATATTTTCCAATAACATTCATGTATCGATGAATAGTAATAATACACTAAATTTTAAGTAAAAATAACTTATTCATAGAATAAATTTAAATGGTTAAATTATAGTATTCAATGATTTTAAAGTGTAAATAGAATATATTTTTATCATTAAATATAATTTATGTCATTATAATTAATTTTACATTGAATTCAAAGGTAAAAACATTTCAATCTTTTGAAATGTTTGAACTTTTCAAAAACATGTTCTGTCATTCCAACAACAGGACTAATTTTAAATTAATTTCCTCCAATACTGTGTTTTGATTTAGAAAAAATTATTTCTATTTTTTGAATCATATGTTCAAAATTGTGTATATAGGTACCTATTATTTTTGAACTTTATGAATAGTAACATCAGTAATTAATTATATTTACCATTTGTAAAAGGTGCATTTGGTAAATAAGGGTAACAAATAATATTATAATAATATAAAACTACCATAAACATGTTCTAATCTTATTGGATGAGATACTTCTAACCATGAGCATCCTTGGGATGATTTTAAGACCCCTTAGAGCCACTTGGGTGTGATAATGACCTTTTATAATTTTTAATTTAACATAATGAGAAATATAACATTAACATATAAATTTTTGTAAAAAAAATTAATATTGGGTTATATAACTAATTTATAGGACTATAAATATTTAATATAAATAAATACATATTTCATAAATAATGGTATTTTATATATAATTTTTATATATTAAATAAATTTTTTATTTATGACACAATGTTGATGTAGTGATTACCTTCATAAAGAATGGTTCAAATAAAAGATATTATAAATATTAAAATAAATATAATTTGAATATTAAGATTCCATAAAAGAATTTTATGGATTAATATGACAAGTTATGTTTAATTTAATGACGTTTTTTTAATGAATAATGTTTTTATGGATTTGTGAAAAAACAATTACTAAATAGTGTCAAATTTGAAATAAATTAGTTTTAAAATAAAATACTATTTTATTAAATGATATAACAGTCATAAAAATCTATGATTTTCCAAATAACTTATATAATGTTAAAAATTTCATTCATGATCCACTTTTGGTTCTCTTGTAATTTTAAAGTTACTATAGTAACCATATATTATAAAAATACAAGAAGACATTGTAACAATTAATGTTTTCAACAAAAGGGTAAAGAAAAATGATAAGGTTAATTTTGTGATCTAAACATTTCAAAAACCATTTGATTGAGAGGTTTTCGACCAATATTCATCATACCCTTTAAATTTATCACTTTTGTACTATTATAATTCAAAAATCATTTTATAATAAAATAATATTTCAAAACATTCCTAAAGTGTCACTCCCCACTCTTATAAAAGGGCGCCACATCTACCAACCTAGTCACACCATTCAAGGCCCCTGTCTCATCCAAATTATGCTCAATTAATCTCTAAAAATCCATTTCTTATTACTATATGCCACACATTAGAAATAAATCAATCCTATGGAGACCTTTTTTTTCAATGCCAAAGAAGATACTCGAAACAGAGGTAATTGTTTTATCACCTCTTTCAAAATTATTTTCATCTTATACTTCCTATTATTATGTTTTTGCAATAATAAAGTAATCAATATAGTATCTTCTACATTATGAGATGTTATTATAATTTTTTTACCACCTTATAGCTCCTTTTATCCATCCTATAAATAAAAATATCACCATGTGTGCGTGCATACGGCTTACCGTCTCCACGTCTTGGTGTAATTTGCTAAAAAATAATACATAATTTGGATGGGTATAATATTGTGTATAATGGATTAAAATAATGAATAAAAATTTTAATTATTATGTATAATTAATATTCCATCCAATTTCATATCATTCAACCAATAATTGAGTGATATCATCGCTCATGCGTATGTAGGGTCTACCGTCTCCACAATGCGATGTGATTCATTCTACATGATATTGATTAAACCAAGATTATATACATGAATAGAATGAATAAATATTATATATATTATTTAAATATAAATTTTTAAAATATATAACTATACCCTAGGACGTGGAACATTAACACACCCAAAAAAATGTTTCATAAGAACATAATGTAGTTATTATTTGAATAACGAGTGACAATGAAATGTTACTAAAAATGGATACATATATTATCATATATGAAATGATAAAAAAATTATGATTCGGAATAATTAAAAAAAATTATTTAAATAATTATACAAGAGGTTCAAGTACATACAAAGGAAATCAGACATAAGGTAAGGGATAATTTTGCAAACTCTTTTTTATCTGACATTATTTATACCTAAGTATTTACTGGCATATATTTATCATCCACATTCATGTTTCCTAATTATTCAATATTGTTTATATTTTTATAAAAAAATTAATATTAATTTTATTATTTGGTGAATTTTTGTTAAATGGTACGAAAGAATCTTTTGTCGTTATTCTATTTGAGGTACTTTTTATCTTTTCTAGAAAAAACTACGAGGAGAATTTATTTAACTTATACTGCATGAATGGATTTCTATGATTTCATGACACATTATTTCCTTGAATCATACTCTTCATGATTTCGTGTTTATTTTCAAACTAAAGTCTTTTATTTTACATTTTCATGGAATTTTGAGAAAAAAACAATTGTTAAAGAGAAAGGATATTTTTCTCAGGAATTAAGTTCAAGGGTTTTCTCAAAACTATTTTCCATGTATGATGACATTGGTTTATGTGTATATCCCTATTATTACCATAATTTTATTGTGTTTATGATGGAATTATTTTTATGAAGTACATATATTTTATATGGATTATAACGAAATGATGTTAAAGAAACCCATTTTATTTCATGTGTTATGCTTTGATAAATGATTTATGTTTTTTTGGAACATGAAATAATGATTTAATTATGAGACAGCTGGGGCCTACATATCCTTATAATTCATTGGGTTAAAATTTATATATCATGAAATAGATTTTAATGGAACCGCATGTAAGTATTTTTCAGTAATACAAGCCTGGAATGTTATGTAATCCTAGTTTATTAGTGGACTTTGTTCGCTATAATGGTCTTGGAAATTAGACTTAGATAATAAGGAAATGATTTCATTATGTTTATATGTATGCCACAAAACATCGTGTCTTAGGATCTAACTTTTGGGTTTATGTCCTTTAATTCTTATTATGTTTTATCCCATGGAGTGATATCGTAATATTTGGCATGTATGATAATATTGTAAAATGTTATATTCAAATGACTTATGATTAGGATATTATTAATGTTTCACTTTTTTGCCCTTATTGAGAATTTTAACTCACCCTTTCACATGTTTATTTTCACTAGGTCATGAAGAAGGGTTTTACGTAAGCTATGTCAGAAAGGTGTCTTCTTATGAAGAAATAAGTGGGATACAATGTAGATGTTTTATGTTCAAGTTGTTGGTGTTTCCCAGTTTTGTAATTACATTATACATGTATGGTCTTGTTATGGATTTATTATATGTTTTAATGATTTTACATCAATGTTGACGTAATATCAATGTATTTAAAGTATGGTTCATCATAGTTAGTATCAAATGAAAGTAAGATTTAACCATTAGCAACTAGGATGATAAAGCCTTGGTAAGAACCCTAAGGATATGTCTATGTGTATGATACAATCATAGTTTATTAAAAATGATCATGAATTACCTAGGATAAAACCTAGTATTTCATAAATTGAAATTTTATTCATGATTATGTTGTTATTAGGATATTTTAGTCCCTCTCACACTGGGCTTCTTTGTTTTAGTCAATGGCTGGAACCTGAAGGAATCATGTTAATGTTGAATGAATCAAGAAATGAAATGATTGTCCCTATGAGTAACCAAATGTTGTGCTATCCAGAATGAAAAATCATGTAGCCCTGATTACAGAACTTTCTAAAGAAATGAATCATGTAGGACTTCCAAACAAGAAATTGAGGGAGAAATATTCCATTGAGTCCTTCATTAGGCAGCATCCACCATCATTTTGTGGGTCTTTTGAAAATTAGTGGCTGAATAATGGATCAGTTCTAGTGGAATGATATTTTCAGATTGACAATGTCTTGAACATGATGAATCCAGCTCAGCAGTCTAATTTTTGGAAGATGAATCTAATCAATGGGGGTCCTATCAAGAATAAAAGGAAAGGAGATTAAATTGGTTCAATGGAATGGGAATAGTTCAAGTTCATATTTTTCAATTAGTAATTTCCCAATATTTTTCCAAAAAAATATAGAAAAGGAGTTCCTTAAACATTAGAAAAAGAATGATGAATCAGTTGGTACATATGATGAATATTTTATGAGACATTCATGGTATGATTTTGGAATGGAGATATAACATGGGAGTAAAATTGAATGATTATTTAGTCTCATAAAACCAAGTCTACAAAGGGCATTAGCCAAAAGGAACTCTAATAACTATAAAGAAATTGTTCAATATGATCTCAAGGTTGGGATGTTGATTGAAGTAACCCATCAGTCATATAGGTCTGATAAGAAGAGAATAATAGATTTCAATTGAAAATATAAACACTGTAATAAACAGAAGATGAGTTTCCCCTTATGCTCAATGTTTAGAAAGAAACATGGAAGAAAGTTTCTTAAAGAGACAATTAAATGTTTTAAGTGTGGGAATGAAGTTCATTGGGTAGTATAATGCTGATTTGATGGGAAAAATATGTCTAAAGATGCGAAGAAAGAAAAATATACACGGTATGGACCTCCTATACATCAATGGTACAAGTGAAAAGAATGGTCCATTATGCCAACCAATTGCATAATCCAATTTTTCTAATTGGTGATTAATTTAAACAAACTCTTAAGGCTAAAGACAAAGGATAGTCACATTCAATCACTATCAGTGACTTAGAGTATGATAATGATGTGGGGAACGATACACTTATCATCAACTCTGATGTAGAATCTATTTTATTTGGTTTTGGATCCAACCACTCTCTTATTTCTAAATAATTTTCAAAGGGTTTCAACATATTACCTCAATAATTACATTCTTTGTAATCATTTATGACTACATATGGCATAAATATCACATAATAAGATAAAAATTCTTCTCCAGTTGATGTTTAAGGGAATGTGATTCCAAAAAACTTGTTATCCTTCCTATTGTAAAATTTTTTGTGATTCTTTTCATGGATTTGATTTCTCAATATGGACCTCATATCAATTTCCAATGAATGTATGTCACATTTTATATTACAGATCAATATATGATCATCTATCGATGTAATTATCAATATAACCTTCCAACATAAATTTCATCCATCATGTGGGTTTTGATTTTTTTAAAAGGAAGGTTATTTATCTCAAATGGTTGGGGAGGAACTCATGATTAAGAATATACCCATTGTATGGGAGTTTGATGATGTATTTATAGAGGAATTTCTATATCATCCACCAAATAATGATGTTTAGTTTATTATAGAACTCATACTGGGTGTTATTTTTATTTAAAAAACACCTTATAAAATAGACCCAATTGAGTTGTAGGAACTAAAGAAGAAACTCCATGAATGTCTTGATAAGAGATTAATACTCCCTAGTGTATCACCATGGGAAGCACATGTTATATTTATTACAAATAATGATAGATCAATAGGACTCTAAATTGATTATATATTACATATCAAGGTCACTATCCGGATAAAATATCCTCTTCCATGCATTGATGACTTATTCAATCAACTACGTGCTTCTTAATACTAGTCCAGTACTGATATTAATTTAGGATATTATCAACAAGGGTCTATAAAAAGGATACACCAAAGTTGAAATTTTGTAAAAGGAATGGACACATTGAATTTATAGTGATTCCTTTGGGTCTTACTAATTATCTCACTATCATAATGTATCTAATGAATGTAGTATTTAGAGACTATCATGATCAATTTTTGGTAGTCTTTATATACAAAATCCTTATCTATTCTATGAGAAAGAAAGAACCTGAAGACAACTTGAGAATCACACTGAAGACATTGAGAAAATAGAAGATTTATTCTAAATTTAACAAGTGTGAATTTTGGATTCAGAAATTTTCATTTATAGGTAACAAAATCTCAAAAGATGGGATATTTGTGGATCCATAAAAAACTAACGTTGTTCAAAGTTGGCCAAGACCAAAAACAGTAACTGAGATTTGGTGTTTTCTTAGTTTGGATAGATATTATCTATGTTTTTTGAAACATATTTTACAATTATCTAAACCACTCACCATGTTAACATGAAATGTATTTATGTTCGTAATAGAAGAATTTGAAGATAATTTCAAAAAGATAAAATGCAGATTTCTGGGGCACTTATGCACACATTGTCTTATAATCAAGAATAATTTTTGATCTATAATGATGAATCCAAGAAGGGTATCAACTGTGTTCTCATGAATGAATATATAGTTATAGACTATGCACAATCGTATTTGAAAATCCATGATGAAGATTGTCCAACTCGTTGTTTGGAGTTAGTTAATGTAATCGTTGCATTAATGATATGAAGACATTATCTCTATAGTGAATGGTGTGATATTTATAATGTTCACACAAGTTTAATGTATGTTTCCACACAAAAAAGATAAATATGATCCAAATAAGATTTATGGAGTTGATTAATGATTATTAATGTTCAATACATTAGTACCCTTGGAAAGAGAACAAGTTGGAAGATTCTTTGAGTGGACTGGACCATGATAGCCTATCAATGATGAGGATCACAAAAGATCTAATATTTATGGATTTTAAAAGGATATATCATGAGATTTTAAAGGAATTTGAGGAATATTATCTTTCTTAAATGAATGTTCAACCATCTATACATGTGATGATTAAGGAGGTGTAGAAGAAATATATAAAGCTATAAAAGAATCTGAGAAATATTCTTGAATTCAAACTGGATTTTGAGGGAATAATATGGTTCTAGAAAAGGGTTTTTATTCCTCCCATACTAGAATTATAGAAGGAGTTATTGTAAGAGGCACATATTTATTCAGTATCAATTCACCTTGTAAGATAAAATATGTATAGGGGATAGAAAGAGTATTTCGGTGGGATGGATAGAAAAGAGATGTCAATGAATATGTCCCTCAATTATTGCTTTGTTAGAAAGTTAAATCTAAGAGATAGTAGACAAATGGGATGTTACAACTGTTATTTGTACTAAAATGGAAATACAAAAACATCACAATGGATTTTGTAATAGGACATCCCAAAATATCCAACGGCAATATTGCTATTTGGGTAATTGTTGATCACATTACAAAGTTAGCACACCTTATTTCTATTATAGAGGATTTCACTCTGGGCTAGCTCATGAGGAAATATGTAATGGAGGTGGTAAGATTTCATAGAGTTCAAATTTCTATTATTTCTAATTAGGATTCATGGTTTACATTTATTTTCTGGAAATTTATTTAGCAGGGCCTGGATACAGAGACATGTTTCCGCACTACTTATCATCCTTAGATAGATGGTTAGTCATTGAGGACATTTCCAACTCTGGAAGGAATGTTGATAGATTTCTTTATTAATGTCAAGGATGTTTGGGATCAACATATAACAATGTTAGAATATTATAAAAATAATATATTTCACTCCAGTATTCAGATGGAACCTATTGAAGCCATATATGAAAAGAAGTGTTATAATACAACTTACTAGGATATAGTTGTGAATGAAAGCTATTAGGACATAATCTTATTTATGAAATGGTAGAAAAGGTCTAACATACACAAAAACACATAAGAAAATCTCAATTTCGACAAATAATTTATGCTATAAACTAATGAAAATACCCAGAGACTGAAGTGGGTGATATAGTTATTCTATAAATTTCACCCTAGAAAATAGTAATGAGATTTTGAAAGAAGAGAAAGCTGATCCCTAGGTATATTGGTCCTTTTGATATATTTGATCGTTTTGGGAAGGTATCCTACTAATTGGTGCTTCCACATAATCTCACTAAATTTCATGATGTGTTCCATGTATCTATCCTAGGAAAAGAACATACTTTATCCTTCACATGTACTAAACTAATAAGTTATACCGTAGAAGCAAGATCATTCTTATGTAGAACAACCGATATAGATTTTGGATTGTAGTGAAAAAAGTTCTATGAAACAAGACCACAATATTAGTGAATGATTTATGGTAGAACCACTAATTTTATGAAGATATATGGGAATATGAGGATATGATGACAGGGATGTATCCTCATCTGTTTATTTCTATGTGAAAAAAAATTTACGGTGACGTTTAGTTTAAGGGAGGTATAATGTAACACCCAGATGTTTTTATGAAATGTTGTCTTTAAATAAATTTTTTCGTCATCATATTTTGTTGCACGCAATTGTGAGTTTTAACAATCCATGATATTCTTATATTATAAAATTACCATTATAGCCAAGCCATTAGGTTATCGGTAATAAGTATAACTGACATATGAAAATTCATTGTGAATTCATTGGCAATCAATTATTTATGAAAAATGTAAGTTAGATATTTTTATTTTTTATTTAATTACTATTGTTAATTAATTCAATGAGATATATGTGATATATAAAACATTTTTATTTATAATTTAATCATAGGTTGGGAATAAACACTATTTGTTGTATAAAATCAGATAATTTTTAATAATAATCTTAATTCATTTGAATGGAGAACCCCATTGAATTTTTTCTTTATAAATATTATTAATTTTATATGAAAAAATAATCATGTTATTTTTAATAGGGATATATAATTTACTATGGATTAATTTCTGATACTTTTCTAATAAAATTCAAGTTTTGATGAATAGTAATAATATACTAAATTTTATGTGAAAACAGCTTTTTCATCAAAATAATTTATATGGATAATTTATAATATTTAATTGTTTTAACTTATAAAAAAAATATATTTTTATCATTAAATATTATTTATGTAATTATCATTAATCATACATTGAATTCCAATTTGAAAACATTTTAATCTTTTGTAATGTTTTATCTTTTAAAAAACACTTTCTCTCATTCCGACAATGGGATTATTTTTAAATTAATTTCTTTAAAGTATGTGTTTGGAATTTACAAAATTTTATTCCATACTTGAAATAAAAAGGACTATCTTGTGTAAATTGGTTACTTTTTTGGATATTATGAATAGTAACTTCAGTAATTATTTTCATTAACCACGGTTAAAGGGTAAATCAAGTAAATAAGGGAAAAAATAATAGTATAATAATATAAAACTATACTAAAACATGTCCAAATACTATTTAATGAGATATTTACGACCATGAGAATCATTTATTTCTTTTTGAGACCCGATGGATCCACTTAGGTGTGATATTGGCCAATTAAAAATTTTAATTTAATGTAACGGGAAATATAACATAAACATGTATCTTTTAGTAGAACATTTTTAATACAAGGTTATAAAACTGATTTATTTGACTGTTAATATTAATTAAAAATATAAAAATATTTCCTAAATCATTTTATTTTATTAATAATTTTTAGATGTAGAATAAATAAATTTATTTATGACACAATGATGATGAAATGATTATCATATTAAAGAAAGATTCAAATAAATGGTATTATAAATTTTAAAAAACTATAATTTCAACATTATGATGTCATAAACAAATTGTTTGGATTAATTTGACATGTTATATTCAATTTAATGATGTTTTTTTGAATTAATAAGGTTTTTATGGCTTTATGAAATACCAATTAATAAATAGTGTCAAAACTGAGATAAATGGGTTTTTAAAATAAATAATATTTTATTAATTGATATAATAGTCCAAAATATATTTGATTCGAAAAAATATATATATAATGTTGAAAATTTCATTAGTGGTCCACTTTTGGTTCTCTGGTCATTTTATAAAGACTATAGTAACAATATATTATAAAACTACAAGAGGACAAGGTTAGAGTTAATGTTTTTAACTAAGGGTTAGAGCTAAATTATAAGGATAATTTTGCAACTAAAACCTATCTAAAAAATATTGGTTGAGATTATTTATACCAATAATCATATTATACTATAAATATATCACTTTTTAACTATTATAACTATAATGTAATTTTATAATAAATTAATATTTCAGAACATTCATAAAGTTCCCCTCGCCCCTCTTATAAAAGGCCACTAACTATACCCAGTTACTCACACCATCAAAACCCATTATCTCGTCCAACTACATCTCAATTAAGATCTCAACATAACTCCCTTTCTTTTAGAGTCCACTATTTGGGTAGAAATCCATCCTATGGAGGCATTTTGTTCTTATAAAAAATAGATACTCAAAAAGGAGGTAATTGTTTTATCAGCTGTTTCATAATTATTTTCTTCTTATGCATCATATTCTTTTGTTGTTTTCATAAAAAATTAATAAATACAGTATATTATACATTTGTTATGTTATTATAATAATATTAAAACCTTATATGTCATTTTATCCATCCTACGAATAACTATATCACCATGTGTGCGTACGTAGGGCTTACCGTCTCCACATCATGATGTAATTTGTTATTCAACATTAATTTATTTGGATGGGTATAATTATGAATATAATGTATTTATGTAATGTATATACCATGATAATTATTATTTATAATTTAATGTACCATCCAATTCCATATCATATAACCATTTTTTGAATGATATCGTCGCTCGTGTGTACGTACGGTCTACAGGCTCCATGACGCGATGTGATTTATTCTACATGATCTATTTTAAACCATGATTATATACATGAATTTTAAGAATAAATATGATATATATTATATTAAAATCGTTCTATAAATGATATAAATATATCCTATAAAGTGGAACATGAAATTACCTGACAAAACATGCATAAGAACATAAAGCCATTAATATCTGAATAACAAGTGACAATGAAGTGTTACTAACAAACGGATGATAATATAATAATATATGATATCATAAAATTATTAGGATCCTAGAATAATTAAGTAACTTTTTTTAAATTATTATATAAAGGTTTTAGATATATATGAAGGATATCAGACCTAAGGTACGGGATAATTTTGCAATCTCATTTTTAATTGAGGTTTATATTTATGTATAATATGGGGTATATTTATCAACTACATACATGTTTCCAAATTATGAAATATTATTTCTATTATTCTAAAAAAAATTAAAGTTAATTTTACCATTTTTTGGAGTTTTTATTAAATGTTATGAAAGTATTCTTTTGTCATTATTTTGTAGTACCCCCGATTTTGTGTATATAACCCTTTCCTTGTGTTTTTTAAATCTGGTGTCTTTTATTGGGATTCCATAATATATAGAGTTTCCCTAAATTTGGTTTTGTCCACAATGTTGGTTGTTTCCATAAAGTTAGATGTTTTTCTAAAGTGGGTTCTTTCTATAAAGTGGGGGGTTTGCATAATGTGAAGTGTTCCCATAAAGTGGTGTGCTTCCAAAGAGGATGATGTTTCCATAAAAATGTGTTTCCATAAAAAGAGTAAAGGTGTAGGATTCAAGGTTTCTGGGGTTTTATAAAGAGTTTTGGGGCCAAAATGATGGTCACACGATCCATACATAGTTGGCCCAAATCATGTGGTCAAATCATGGGTAGAGGTCAAATCTAGATCTTATTCTCCAGGAGCTTACTCGTTCTTTCTCAATATATTACATTTTTGCTTCAAAACGACACTATTTTATTATTTATCTCCCTAAAAGGCTGTTGAAACCTCCCCAACTGAGTTGGATTCAACCTAGACCCTTCCTTTGGTGATTTCAAGCTGGATTATTTGGGTAAGTGCCAATATTTTTGGTTTTTTTCCATATTCTTAAAACTCATCCTTCTCTCCTTCTAGGTTTATAGATCAACAAATCCTATGGGAAGATATAAGTTTTTTAACATCAATAAAGTCTATATAAGGTGTTTCATGACATATTAAGACATCTAAGATTATTTCATAGAATCTTCCTCGGATTCATGAGGTATGTCACCATTCTTTCGTGATTTTCATGTTTTCTTTGATTAGATTAGATCTACTTCTCTGATCTCCATTGTTTATCATATTTTCACCAATAGTGGGTAGATCTACGTTTTTGGATTAAAAATAATTCAATTTTGAATCGTGATCTTTCTAGGATAAGATAACTAAAGATGTTCATGGATAATCGACCCGCCTTCTTGTGCATTCTTAATCTGTTGGTGAGCTTCATCAAAACCATCAAGGTATGAGGGTTCTCTCCCATCTCCTCTTACTATAATTACTTGGATTAGTTTCAAATTGGTTTATTTGAATTGTATTGATTTTTAAAATAATAGAATAAATCATTTTTAATGATGATTTATGGTTTTAGTGAAATTTTGACATCTTGGTAAATTATTGTGCAAAGTGATTTAGCCTCATGAATTTAAAATGATGATTTTAAATTAGTGATTTTATGGAATTGTTAAATAGTTTGATGGAAATTTTATTTTTAATAAATATGGTGTTTTATTGAAATGTTTTGGTATTGAAATAATCTTTAGGGAATTGGGTTTCAATTAAAAAAGGTGTTTTTATTGAAAAGGTATTTTGGAATGATCCTTGGGGATATTGATGTGTGAGTTCATATTGAATTTCGGGCGCTTGTTTGAAATATGACCTTTGTATCAGTGCCATTGGATAAATGTCACATAAGAAATATGTTTCATATTTCATATATAGGGTTTGGTGGAAATATGACCATGGGCTCAGTACCAAACTATTAATTACACATGGGAAACAATAACCATGTGACGACTTGGTAGATCAATGAGAAACCACTCATGAGTATGGAACTATAATAACATAGCATGAATTGTTGGTTTCATGGTTTTGTGGAAGGTTTGGGTATGACAAAAAGAAATATTGTGAAATGGTTTTAATTATTATTTAGTTTTTTTTCTGGAAAAATATCTTGTTGGGAAAATTGGATTCAATTTCACTTGTACGCGTTTGGTAATGAATTGTTTTGGAAACTTGTTTGTATTTAGTTATAAAATATTTTTGAGAAATTTTTCTATATAAACTATTTTATATTATTTTTCTAACTCTTATATCCTAGTGGAGTGAGTAGGAATGTGATTGGGGAAAACCAACTTAGTTTTATACTCACCCTTTCTTTGTCACTTTGGTGATTTTCCAGATGTCATCTTCTGGGAGAGGGTTAAAGGAAATGTTTCCCACATTTTGAGCACTAACACATGATTTTTGGGATATTCAGATATTTTGGAGCATGTAACTTGTGGATAATGGGGTCTTGTTGTCTTTTGAGAGTCTTCTTTCATTTATCCATTTTGTACTTTGATACTTGTTTATTTTACCATTATTATATACTTTTATTTGGTTTTGATATACATGAAGTTGTTGAGTTTTCATTCATTTTTTAATGTGTCATATAGTAAATTTTTTGTTATGGTTGGGTTGTTTATTAGTTTATTTATTAATGGGTAAATCTCCCCCACTTGTATTTAAAACCATTCAGAATTTATTTCCAACCTTTGGCATCTTGGGGATATTTCTTAAGGCCTAGTAATGACTAGTTGTACTCTCAAGCAAGTGAGAATTGTCAGGTCATGACAAATGGTATCATCTTGATCAGTATTTTCCTAACAAGTAGTCATCGATGTTCCTAGTTTTGGAGATGAAATACTATCATGTCTATTACTTGTTTGGGATTCTTAAAAAAGAGTAGGATTGTTTGAATATGAAATGTATAGCATAAAAGGATGTAGATAACACTTTTACGCTAAACATCAGGGTACCATGGTGTTAGGAAAATAAGTGTTTGGAGACACTTATAGGATTTTGAAATATCATTGTCATTGATTTATCCAATGAGATAAAAATGATATGCATTGTAGAGGAATGACTTCCAACTAGGATTTAATATTTCATTTGGTGTGATTATTTATGATTTGGTGCAAAATTTATTTTTTTAAATGAAGAATTGGTTTTCAAAATTAATGATTTTTAGAAGAGGATATCTTGAGTATTTTGAAAAAGGCACTACTGGAAAATGGACCTATACCCACGGTTTTGGAAAAACCGTGGGTATAGGTCACCCTATCCCCACGGTTTTCAAAAACTGTGGGGATAGGTAGTTTTCTAGAACCTACACCCACGGTTTAAGAAAACTGTGGGTCTAGGGTACCCTATACCCACGGTTTGGGCAAACTGTGGGTCTAGGGTACCCTATACCCACGGTTTGGGCAAACCGTGGGTATAGGGTCTCAAATACATGCTTATACCGACGGTTTGGCCATAAACTGTGGGTATAGGTGAGCTCTATCCCCACGCTTTTCCCAAAACCGTGGGGATAGCCTTTCGTTAAAAACCTATACCCAGGGTTTTGACAAACCGTTGGTATAAGTTTCCCGCGTTTGCGCGGGAAATTTTTTTTCCCGCGGGATTTTTTTTTGGCGGGAGTTCTATACCCACGGTTCTTCCCTCTATACCCACGGTTTAAATAAATATATTTAACAATATATATATATATATATATATATATATATATATATATATATATGTAAAGTCGACATTGGAGGAGTGGTAAGGTGGTCCGTTAGCGGCGAAGAGGTCACGGGATCGAATCCGGACACCCGCAATTTTATAAAACCTATACCCACGGTTTGAAAACCGTGGGTATAGAGTATTGACATGGTGGCAAAAACCTATACCCACGGTTTGACCAAAACTGTGGGTATAGTTCAGGGACCTATACCGACGTCGTTCAGCCGCACAGTTCCCAGAACCGTGGGTATAGCCTATACCCACGGTTTTGGGGGCTATACCCACGGTTTTAAACCATGGGTATAGGTCTATTTTCCAGTAGTGAGGTTTGATTTTCAATAAAAAAATAATGGATTTTATTCTCATAAATGGTTGAACATGGAAAAAGGTTGTTTTTTGGAAAAAAAATGTTTTGATAGTTGATGTGATAGAATTTGAAATGCTAATTCATCCATTGCTAGAAAGTGAGATTGATGAGTTTTCTATTGATTTATAAAATAGCACCTGATAGGCATCATAGTAACTAGTCTTAAGAGGCTGTTGAGAATTTTTTTGCACCCGAGCCATAGGTGAACCAATAGTTGGTCCAAATCATCACTCTCTCTTTTCAAACCGTTGAGTTCGGACAGAAACCATATACTCCATTTACGATATATATCATTGCTGAAAATTTTGGTGGAGGAAGAATAGTTGTATTCACTATAGGAGTAGAGAACTATGGAACTAAGATGAAGAGGAAGTGGGGAACCTATATTGTATGTTTCATACTGAAAATGATGACCACTATTTTGAAACTGCCAACTTCTCATGGAGAAAGAGAATGTCAAGCCATCATTTGTAAATATTGTGCAATAACTATTGACGGATGTGAGCTGAAATAAGACTTATTGATATTGGAGATGGATTTCTATAATGTAATCCTAGGTATGTATTGAATGAAAATGTTCAAGGCTCACAACGTCTTTTATAGGAGAATAGTTAGTTTCATGACTAAGGATGATGTTGAGTGTCTCTTATGAGAAGAGAGGATTGTAATCAAAGGTGCAAAGTTTTGTTGGCACTAACGGCGGGAACGATCTCTTATTAGTTTGCAGTAATGAATTTGGCATCAATGTAATAGATAAAGGAAAATAATTTTCCATAAGTTGTGGATCAATTCAACATTTTCTTTCTGAATAACATCTTAGGGATACCACCTCTATGGGAAGTGGATTTTACAATTGATCTCCTTCTGAGGACTAGTCTTATTTCCTTTCCCTCTGGTAGGATGGAACCAATAGAGTTACTAGAATTGAAACTATAGTTAGAGGATCTAGAAAGAAAGGGTTTCATGAGACCCAGTATATCCTTTTGGGATTCACCTATTTTGTTCTTGAAGAGGAATATGTAACTCTTCAGCTCTATTTTGATTATTTTAATCTTAACAAAGTTACAATAAAAAATAGATATCCACATCCATGCATTGATGATCTGTTGGATCAATTTAGTGGTTCACCAAGATTTACTTGCGATCAGAATATAAATAATTGGTTGTTCAGAAATAGGATATTCCAAAGACATATTTTAGAAGTAGATATGGCCACTGTGAATATGTATTCATTCATTTCAGTCTAACGAATCCACTAGTAGTTTTCATGGCATTGATTAATCAAATATTTAAACAATATCTAGATTCTAATATTGTTGTGTTTGAGGAATACATTATGGTATATTCAAAAACATGGTCTGACCATGAGAAGAACCTGGAAACAGTGTTAGAAATCTTGAGATATCACCATTTTTATGCCAAATTATTAAAGTGTGATTTTTATTATACAAGAGGTACATTTTCATAGCCATGTAATTTTTTAAAAAGGTGTTTTTGTGGATCCTAAAAAGATAGAAGTTGGTATCTCGTGGAAACCATGAATAATTTCTTTGATATATGACGTTTTCTTAGTCTAGCTAGTTACTAATGATTTTTTCTGTGTGATTTCTCATGAATAGCTTCACCAATAATAGCTCTGACAATGAAGAATGATCCATTCCATTAGGCATAGAAATGTGATAAGTATTTCCATGAACTAAATGTTTAGCTTAAATCAGTACCTATCTTGATATTTCCAGAATCAGGAAGGGGGTATGTAGTGTATTGTGATTTTTTGGGATCTGGTATGGGCTATGCTCTCCTAAAAAGAGATCATGTGGTTGCATATGGTTCATGGTTGATGAGGGTGCATGATAAGAATTACGCCACAAATGATTTTTAGTTATCTGTATTCATCCATGCTTTGAAAACATGGATTCATTATCTCTTTGGTGATAAATTTACTAGGTTTATTGATAAAAAAAGATTGAAACACATTTTCTCATAGTGAGATTTGAATCTAAGAAAAAGTAGATAGATAGAGTATATCTAAATGTTTGACTTTGAAATGATGTAAACAACAGGGAAATAAATTTTGGTGGTAGATGCATTGAGTAGAATTTCATATGCTCAGTTGGAGAAAGAAGCTTTAGATGAATGGAATTTGATATCGAACTTAGCCGACATGATTTTGGAATGTGATCACCGATGTGATGTTGTAGTTTTCATTTCAGTTATTCTTGATCCTGATTAACTAAAAATGATCAGATAGGCACAAAATTCTTCTGAATAATGTCTAGTTGTGAGTTCAAAACTCCACAGTGGGTAGACCATTGAGGGATGAAAACTTCATGGGGGTTCAGTTTTCTGTTTCAAAGATCGGATGGTTATACTTATAGATTATTGTGAATATATCATTCATTCATACAGTCCTTTGAGGTAGTATGTACATCCAGGTATACATAAGATGTATAAGGAATTGAATACATAGTTTTGGTGGAGTGGCATGAAAAGGAAAGTGGCGAGTTCGTCTCATGGTGCATAACTTGTCAGCAAGTTAAATCAGAGCATCAGAAACTTGCAAGTATGTTATAATATTTTCTCATCACGGTATAGAAATGGTATTAGATAGTAACAGATTTTGTACAAGTTCTTCCATGAATGGTCCAAAAATATAATACCATTTGGGTGATAGTGGATCGTATAACCAAGTCAGTCCATTTAATCCCTATTCAGGATACTCATACGGTGGAGGGCCTTTCAAAATTATATATCTGAGAATTTATAAACAGGCATGGTGTACCAATTCCAATAGTCATGAAAAGAGATCTTTGGTTCCCATCTAATTTTTGTAAATCTCTACAGAAATCTCTTGGGACTGAGTTGACTATGATCACGGTGTATCATCATCAAATGGATGGGCAATCTGAGAGGATTATAAAAACATTAAAAGACATGTTGTAGGCTTGTGTAATGGATTTTTATGGCTCATGGGAGGAGTATATACTCATAGTGGAGTTACCATAAAATAATAGATATCTAGCCTTCATACAGATGGCTCTGTTTGAAGCATTTTATGGGACTCCTTGTAATTTTACACTATACTGGGTGGAAATGGGAGAAACTTCACCAGTCGGGCAGAGCCTTGTCCATGAAACAATTGAGAGGATCCAGTTGATTTTAAAGGGGATGGAGAGGGCTCAGAGTCATCATAAATCTTATGAAGATCTACATCTAAGTCCATTTCCGTTCACTATGGATGATCATGTCTTCTTGAGGATCTATCCTAGGCTTGAACATCATCATTTGGGGAAGCGGGGAATGTTATATCCCAGATACATTGGCATTTTTAGGATACTGTAACGGGTTGTAGAGGTGGCATATTGGTTGCATTACCACCGTAGTTTAGCTCAGTGCATTATGTGTTCAATGTATCCCAGTTGAAATGTATCACCCTGATCTGGACCATGCGATCAGATGGGATCGTGTTGACCTAGAACCAGATGCGTTGTTGTATATATCCTAGTGTGGATCGTTAATAGACAATAGAATGTATAGTATGGGAAAAGCATCGTCTTAGTACATGTTTTAAGGAAACATGGTCATTTTTAGAAAGAGACATGGGAATGTGAGAATGAAATGAAAGTGCAGTGGCCAAAACTATTTTTTTTCAGCGAGAGTTTTATACTTTCTGAGGACAGAAAGACCAATGGTGGGGAAAATTTAGTACCCCTAGTTTCAGGTACATAACTATTTCCTCATGTTTTTTTAAACAGTTGTGTTTTTTATTAGGTTTCCATAATATATTGTGTTTCCATAATGTTTTGTGTTTAGATAATGTTGGTGTTTTCCCTAAAACGGGGTGTTTCCATAAATTAGGTTGTTTCCACAAAGTGGGGTGTTTTTATAATGTGTGATGTTTCCATAATGTTGGGTGTTTCTATAAAGTGGGGTGTTTCCATAGAGGATGTTGTTTCCATAAAAAAATGTGTTTCCATAAAAAGGGTAAAGGAGATGGATGGGAGTGTTTGGGGGATTTATAATTAGTTTTGTTTCCAAAAGGAAGGTTTCACAATCCATACATGGTTACCCAAACCATGTGATCAAATAGTGCATAGAGGTCAGATCTAGATCCTATTATCTAGGATTTTACACGTTTTTCTATATATATATATATATATATATCTTTTTGGCTTCAAAATGACTCTATTTTAAGATTTCCCTCCCTATAAGGCTGGTGAACCCTTCCCACACGATTTGGATCCAACCTAAATCCTTCCCTTGGTGATTTAAAGCCCGATTCTTGTGGTAAATGTCGATATTCTGGGTTCTTTTATGTTTTCTTAAAACTCCTCCTTATGTCCTTCTTGTTTTCATAGATCAACACCTTATATGCATAGATATAATTTTTTTAACATCACAAAAGGCTAAATATAGTGTTTTTCATCATAGAGGAAGGGATCTAATATTCTTTCATGAAATCTTGATCAGATTCATGAGGTACGCCACCATTATTTCTTGATTTGAAATGTTTACTTAGATCTGCTTAGATCTACTTCTCCAATCATCATTATTTATTAGATATTCACATATTATGGGTAGAAATAAGTATTTTTATTCCAAATAAATCAATACTGAGTCATGATATTTCTATTATAATAGAACTAAGTTCGTTCTTGGAGAATCGACCCACCTTCTTGTGCATTATTCGTATGTTGTTGAGTTTCATCGAAACCTTCGAGGTAGGAGGTTTCTTTATAAACTCCACTTGAAATAATTGATTGTATTAGATTAAAATTAGTCTATTTTAATGGGATTTATTGTGAAAATAATGTAATAAATTTCCTTCAGTGATGATTTATGGTTTCAATGAAATTGTGAAATCTTGGTAAATTTTTATGCAATGTGATTTAGCCTCTTGAATTTAGAATGATGAATTCAAATTATTGATTTCCGAGAATTGTTAAATGGTTTGATGAAAATTTGGGTTTCAATATAAATAGGGTTTTATATAAATGTTTTAGTATTGAAATTTCCTTGATTTAATTGGGTTTCAATAAAAATGGTGTTTTTAATGAAAAGGTGTTTGGGCATGAACCATGGGAATACTGGTGTGTGAGTTCATATTGAATTTCTAGGGCTTGGTTGAAATATGACCAGGTGCTCAGTTACAAATGTTAAATGTAACATGGTATATAATGTTCATATTACATATACAGGGCTTGGTTGAAATATGACGGTGTGCTCGATGTCAAAATGTTAATGGTACATGGGAAACAATTAACTTGTGATGACTTAGTAGATTGATGAGAAACCACTCATGAGTATGGAAATTTCATAACATAGCATACAGTATTGGTTTCATGGGTTTACGGAGGGGTTGTGTATTCCAAAATGGGATATTGTGAAATGGTTTTAAAGATTGTTTAGTTATTTTTCTGGAAAAATATCTTGCTGGGAAAATTGGTTTCAATTGTACTTTTATGCATTTGGTATTGAATGGTATTGGAAACTTGTTTATATTTAGTTATATACTGTTTTTGTGGAATTATTATATATAAAACATTTTATATAATTGTTTCTAACTCTTCTGTCCTGGTGACGTGAGTAGGGATGTCATGGGTGAAAACCTACTATGTTTTACACTCACCCATGATTTGGCACTTTGGTTCTTTTGCATGTGCCATCTTCTACAAGAGTGGAAATGGTAACATTTAGCACTTTTTTAGCACTACCTCATGATGTTTTAGATGTTGGGAGATTGTAGAGCTTGGATCTTGTGAAGCATGTATTCTTGTGTTATTTTGAGAGTCTTATGTCATTTATCCACTATGTACATTTATACATGGTTATTCTACCATTGTTACATACTTTTATTTGGTTTTGAGATATATGAAGTTGTTATGTTTCAGTTCATTTTTTCATGAATCATATAGTCAATGTTTTGTTTTTGTTGGTTGGTTTATTGGTTTATTTTTTAAAGGTTAAATCATCCCCACTTTTATTTGAAACCCTTTAGCATTTATTTCTAGCATTTGGCGTCATGGGGATGTCTCTTAAGACCTAGTAATGACTTTTTGTACTCTAAAGAAAATGAGAATTGGTCAGTCATTACAATCCTATTTGAGGTACTTTCTAATTGCATTGGAAAAAGTATGAGGAGAATGTTTTTCTAACATATACAATATGAAGGGATTTTTACAATTTCATGAAACCATATTTCCATGATGTTTACTCTACATGATTTAATGATTATTTTCAATATAAATTAATTTCATTTAAATATTCATGGATTTTTTATAAAAGAAAACATATCTGAAAAAGAAAGATATTTTCCTATGGAATTAAGTTCAAGTGTTTTATCAAAATTATTCTCAATCTAAGATGACATAGGGTTATGTTTTTATCTCAATTAGTACCTTGATTTGATTTTCTTTATGATGGAATTATTTTTATAAAATCCATTTATTTTATATAGATTATAATGGAATGATTTTTAAGAAACCCATTCTGTTTCATGGGATATGCTATGATGAATGATTTCTTTTTTGTGGAACATGTAAGAATGATTTCATTATAATATGGGTGGGACATATATCACCCTCTAATGCATTGGGTAATGATTAATATCTAATGAGATCAACATGATTGGAACTACAAGTAAATTTGGTTCAATATATCGTGCATGAATGACATGTAATCCCGATTCAGTAGTGGACTTTGTCCTCTATGGTGGTCTTGGCTATGAGCCTAGGATAATAAAGAAAATGAATTCTCTATTCTTATGTTTATTCCACAAAACATGATGTCTTATTTTGTGACTTTTGGGATTATTTCCATTAATTCTTATAAACATTTATCCCTTGACATGATATCATGATATTTCATATTCAAGATAAGATTATAATATGTTATGTTCTTATGTCTTATGATTATGATATGACTGATGTTTCCCTTTTTTACCGTTATTGAGAATTTAATATCACCCTTTCACATGTTTAATTTCCTCATGTCATGAAGATGGTTATTAGGTAAGCTGTGTCATAATGGAAACTAGTTGTGAAGAAATAAGTGAGATACAATGTAGATGTTTTATGAACCAGTTGTTTATATTTCCTAGATTATAAAGACATTATAACTATATGGTCCTCAAATGGAATTATTATATGTTGTAATGAATGTAATTAAATTTTTATGTAATATCAATGTATGTTATGTAAGGGTCAATATAGTTTTATTCTTCCCTCCTTATGAAACTGTGTCTTAAAAATGTTTCACGTATATAGACCTCTAAAAATATGTTGGTTTTTCTTCTTCATATAATCCCTTGTTTCCCATATTTCATCATCAATTTAATCATTCTCCCTAGATCCATTACTATTCCGGTTGTCTAATTTCACAATAACTGCACTCTAGTTTCATAAATCTTTATCAGCTCTTTGCAGTAAGACAATTCTTGTTCTAGCTGTATTTCTTCATAGGCAAATAATTGTGTTTGGGCTGGAATGTATTTATTTTTCAATAACAATTGGAACACATCCTAAACATTTTCTAGACTTTGTGGAATTTGGAAATTGTATGATATAACTCCAATTCTCTCTTGAATTTCATATGTTTGGATGCACCTCGGCTTAATTTCTCTTTCATACTGAACCATAAGTCACTCCTCCATGGAGATACTTTTATAAATATGTGATGTCCCACTTAAAATTCCAAATCGTTTCTACAGTTGTCTATATAACTCATTTTTCTACTTCAAGTTTCCTTAATGTGGGCATAAATTGACATTACTTTTGACTTTGTCCCTTTAATATGTTTATGCCCTATAAGTTTCCACTCACAAACTTCATCCAACAAATAGTTGTTCGACACCTCTTACCATATAATGCATCACATAGTGCCATCACTAAAAATGGCATACAATTAATGAGGTTATAAATCATAGTTAATAATAAAAAACATGAAAACCACTTGACATAAATTGAATGTTTATGTATAACTAATCTTATAATCATAAATACGGTTTCCATTTAATTTTAAATCCCTTATAATAGTTTTCAATGAAAATTTGAATTACATTATGAGTATACCCTAGTATTGTCAAACTAGGTGTGCATTATGGCCCATTGTTGTGAACTAGTTTACCCCAAGTTAGGCCTGAAGTACCCTGTCCGAGTTATTAGTCCTCGGTAAATTTATGCCAGGATCATATCAACATGTAGTATTTTGAAAGGGATATATTTAATAATACTGATATAATCTCTACCTAACCAGAAAACTAGGATGTTCTTTCATACTTATCCTCAATTTTTATCTTATGGTTGTGATCCCAAATAAATGTTTTCTAAATATAGTTCTCAAGGTTTCTATTAAACCTCATATGATACCAATTGTAACACCCTAAAACAATAAACCCGGTTAGGGTGAATTATATTTTTACCTTATCATGATTAAAGGGAATCAAATCCCTATGTAACAATAAATTTAGTATTATTTAAGAATATATATAAATACATGGATCCCATTTTCCTTTGGAATAAGAAAACAACATATAAAATATTACAAAAGCTAATATTATTCATCATTGAAAACTCGATAATTGGTCCCTTCTTCATAACATAGTGAAGGATTATAAATGAAATGGGTGAGATAAAATTCTCATTAATGGTTACATATAGAGGAATTTTGAATTAATAATATGTGAACCATAATCAATAAGACATAAATAATATGGCATAGAGAATGATTGAAAACACGTACCATCAAAAATCTGAGAATGAATGTGCATCCAAAGATTCTGTTATAGAGAAAATGACCTGGAATGTAAGAACCAAAATCTGAATAAAGATAATCCTTATTATATTAATGTCATGTAACTGTAACATGATCTATCATACTGCCGAGATGACTTCAGTATGTGGGTAGAAACCCACTTAATTAGGTTTTGGAAGCAAACTCAAAGGGTCTGTCACCAACTGTTTTGTCTCATGAGACATGTCGATTCATTGAGGGGTTATAATGGGCCTCTCCATTTACTAAAAGAACAAATAATTCTTGTTAAAATATTTAATTCTATATCAATGTGCCTTATCAATTTTCCTAACGAGTAGAAGATATAAATTCATCAATATTTCCACAGTTAAGACAACATTAAAAATAAACACCATATGTAATAAGATATACAGCAAAAACAATAATCACATCCATTATATAAGAATACAGATATTTAATAGGAAGTTAATTAAAAATTAAAAATTATCTAAATGGGTCATATATACACCATAATATAATGATTAGGTTCACAGTACCAATAAGACTTAATGGAATAGAAATTTATATGATGTCCCTTTCTACATTGTAATCAATTAAATCATAAGAACAAAAATTTAATAATAATAAAATTTATCAATAAATAACATCAAAATAATTATAATGGTGATATTATATATAAAATTGAAGCGTACATAAAAACATACAGGAAATAAATATAAAATAATGGAAATCTCATGCAAATAAAAGTGATATGAGAAACCCCTTACCTTATGCCTAAAATTCAACACATAATCTTAATTTCATGAATAAAAAGATTAAATCAATAAATTAATAAATTAATAACATTATCTACATTTATATTATTTCATATAATTGTATTAAGTTCAGTTGTGTCCTTTTTTATGAGTTATTAGATACAAATTTTTTGCTCTAGAGAATTTTATTCTTTGGTTTTCCAAACAAGCATACTTGTGTATGAGTATAGAAAGTTCATGTGGAATGGTAATAATTCTACATTATTGAATTTATATATTATTATTAAATATCCAGAATTTTATATTGTTATATAAATCATTTGGTTACATGGTATGAGGATGAATCATTAGATAATTTATTTAGTGATAATCATTCATATTTTTACGGTGGTAATTTATCAAGAAAGCCTTATTTTTGGTATCATTTATTATTATGTAAATATAACAAATTAATAACATAAAAATGGTTATTTTTTAAATTTTATAATAATTCTCAACCATTGAAATGTTTTTATTTATATCTTTTAAGAATAATTTTTAGAACATGACTTTGTTATCCACGAAAGTTGTAAATTGGCACCTCCCAGACGATGATTTCATTTATAAGATAAATGAGGGAGAATAAGGAGATGGATAATGGTTATTAAATTAACATTATATAATTCGAGTACGTAGATTATTTTTTAGTTGTCGTGATCAATTGGATAGAGTTTTTTGGAGAGAATAAGAATATAAGATAAATTGAAATGAAATTAAATGAAACAGGAATATGATTTACCTCTTGAAATTACCTCCTTGAAAACCTCCTTAAGGGAATAGGTTTTGTTACTTTAGAATGAAAAAGGGAATTTGGACATGGTAATGGACTATGTATGAATATTAGGGTGTAATATTTAGATAATTCATGTTTTATAATAGTGACTGGAAGAGAGAGTGAGGGTTGGTTTTATAGTGTAGGACAGGAGGGTTTTTCTATTCTTTAAATCATTATTTTATTATTTTGGAACAAGACTATGAATTTTCACAGCTATTGTTACTGAAAATCAAAAAAAGTACATGTCAGTTCTAACAAATGGCCATTTACATCTTCCACGACTCAATCATGATTCATAAATTTTTTTATTTTTCATATTTCGTAAATTATCAAATTTCATTATTCACCATAAACTTGTGTATTTCAGAAAAACCCCAAAAATGTACCCTAACATGTTTTCGATGTGTCGAATTAAAAAATGAACTCAATTTTATAAAAATGATTTTTTATATTTGAGAAATTTTATTTTTTAATTAAAAACATTATTTACTCAAAAAAACCATATTTCAAAATCATAACTGATTTTATAACACCCTGAAAAATTATCTAGGATATTATTAAATTATCCTAAAATTATTAGAAATTTTTTTATTTAGGAATAAATTTCAAGAAAACTATTTTTTTAAAATAAATTTATTAATTATAAAATTTTATTTTAATATTGGTTGCTTACAAACATACAAAAACATAATTTTTAATTTTTAAATTATTCACATTCATCTATAATGAGCGTAAATTTTAATTATACATTCATGGGGGATGTTATTATTCATAAGGGTCGTATTACTATTCAGAAGGGTTACATTAGTATTTAGAAGGGATTGTTATTATTCAAAAAAATTAAGTTGATCCTCATAGACTCTAAATATCTTACTAAATGCAAATATGTTTGTCCGTTTTTGGAAACACAAATAAATATGTGACAAAATATGTTTAACAAATAGGTTATAAATATCCCCTAAAATAATGTCTTCTATCATAAATACTCAACTTTTCATTCATAAGAGGTTATCTAATGAATTGAAATTATGTAATAAGAAACATACCAAAGAATCATGGGGTGTTATTTTCTACCTCTATTAAGAATTTCGTCCTCCAAATTTTAATGTATTTAGAACTCTTAAAAGATGTGGGTGGTTCTTCCTCATAACATCCTAGGTTTCCCTTGTACATTCCTCTATTTTATTGTTTCCCCAAATATCCTTTACTATTCCATTTTTCAGATTTTTCAAAACATTCTCTTTAATGTCGAGAATTTTAATAGACTCATTATAGTATGTCAAGTCATGTTCTAGTTATATTTGTTCATAGGTGAGTACATGTGTTGGGTCTAGCCAGATTTTCTTTAACATTAACATGCGGGACACAACATGAACATCATATATAGTTGGTGGCACCACTGGATGGTAAGTTACACCTCCAACTCTTTCCATAATTTGAAACGGCCTGATGTACCTGGACCTCAGTTTCCATTACTTACAGAACATTATGAAGACCTTTTGTGGAGATACTTTAATAAAGACATGATATCCTTATTTAAATTCCAAATCCATTATATAGTTGTCAGTGTCTGTTTTTTCTAATTTTTGGTGCTTTAATATGGGCATTAATTGAATTTACCTTTATCATCGTCTCATCAAATAGTTCTTTCCCTATAAGCTTACTCTCACCAACTTCATCCCAACTAGTCGGAGTTCGACACCTCATTAAATAAAATGATTCATATGGTACTATCACTAAAAAATAAATACACTATATTATTTTATAAATCATAGTTGAAAAATTAAACCTAGCACAACACTTAACATAAATTTAAAGTATATGAATAGCTAATCTAATAATCAAAAACAGGGTTTATATTAACTTGTAAATGATGCATAATGGGTTGTAAAGAAAATGAGAATTATTCGTTTTATATCCACGGGGAGTGTCAAACTAGGTGTGCAGTTAGATGCATTGTTGTGTACTAGGATACCCCGAGTTATTCCCAAAACACCTTGTCGGAGTTGTTGCTTCTTGGTATATTTGTACCTGGACCACATACCCTTGTAGTATCCAGACATGGATGTATTATTATGTATACAAAAATAATATACAACATGCCAAAAATATATAATGTTCTTGTTTACTTACCCTAAATTTCTATCATAGGTTTGTGGCCCCTAATTTAAATTTTCTGAACCCAATTTCTATTATTTCTAATAAATATCCTCTAATACCATCTAATATGCCCCGACCCCGTAAACTTGGAACCTCTGTACTAATTTTTAAAATTGGAATGATTACAGGGAATAAAATCTTAAAGTACTGATCATTTTAGTATTATTTAAGATACTAGATACATACATGGAACCCATTTTACATTGGGTGAAGAAAAAAACATATAACACATAAAAAAGATAATTATTTGTATCCTTGAAAACTAAATAAATGATCCCTTCTTCAAAGCATGGGGATGGAAAACAAAAAAGAGGGTTGAGATAAAATAATCATTAAGGGTTGTATATATATAAGAATTTTTAATCATTTATAATTCAATCTTAATCAATTAGACATAAATAGAATGGCATGGTGATTGATTGAAAACACACACCATCAATAAACTAAGAAGGAAAATACATCCAATGATTTTATCAATGTTAAAACCTCATGTAAATTAATAACAAAATATTGAATAAAGAGAATTATTATGGTTTTTATTTCATTTATCTAGAACATGAACCATCATATAGTTGATAAGGATTAACTCTGTGAGTAGAATCCCATTTGATTAAGTTTTGGAAACAAACTCAGAGGGTCTTTCGTCAACCATTTTGTCTCATGTGACTTGTCGATGCATCTAGAAGATATAGTGTCCATCTCCTGTCACTGTAAGTCCAAATATTTTTTATTAAAATATTTATTCTACAACTATAGGATTTATCAATTTCTATATTGAGTAGAGGTTGTGTATTCATCAATATTTCCATAGTTAAAACAATACTCAACATAAACACTGTACGTAAAAGGATATACGGATAAGAAAATAATAATATCCATTATAAAATAATATTTATATTTAATATGAATATAATTTAAAATGAAAAATTATCTCAATGGTGTAGTATATACAGAATATAAAAATGTTTAGGTGTAGAATAGCAATTAAGTCTCAACAAAAATGAAATTGAGATGACGTGGCTAACCACATTGTAATCAATCGAATCATAAGAAAAAATATTAATAATCATAAAATTTATCCATGAATACCATTAATATAAAGATAATTATGATATTATATATAAAATGTCATAATACATACAACACGTAGAATAAATAGGTGTTGATCAATGGAAATCTCACAAAAATAAAAGTGAGATGAGAGACCCCTTACCTTATGCCCGATTATGTTCTTTACTCGATCTTAATATCCTAAATATTAATATTTAATCCATTAATAAGATAATTCAAAACATTATCTATATGTATTTTATCTATTATAATTTTATTGTGTTTATTTATGTCCTTTTTAGAGGATTTATAAGACATGAGTTTATCGCTCGAGTGGGTTTGTTTCCTTGGTTTTCATGAACGGAATACTTGTGTATGAGTATAGAAGTCCTTGTGGAATGGATATAATTATCTTAAACTGAATTTATATATTATTAATGAACATAAAAAGTTTAAATTTTTAAAAATATCATTTGGTTACATCGTATGAGGATAAATTATTTGATAATTCATTTCGTGATAATTGTTTAGATTATTATGGTGGTTATTGATCATAAAAAACTCATCTTGTTTTGTCTTTTAGTATTTTGTAAATAAGTTACTTAAAAAACAAAAAAGGGGTTATATTATACATCTTAAAATATATCTCAACCATTAAAATGGTTTTATGAATGTCTATTAAGAATAATTTTATGAAGAAAAATTCATCGTCCACAAACGTTGTAAATTGGCATCTCTGAGATAATGATTTACACTATTAAATAAAAGGTGGAGAGTAAGGATATTAACCATGGTTATTATGTTCACATGATATAATTATTGTATATATATGATACTATAGTTATAATGATATATTGGACAGAGGAGGTGAGAAGATATTACAAATAGATAATAAATTAAAAAAAAATTAAATGAAAAAGGAGAGGATTTACCTCTTCAAATAACCTCATTGAGAACCCCTTTAAGGGAAATGGTTTTTTTTGTTGGAAAATACCAAGGTATCTTAGATATGGTAGGGACAAGGGATGAGTATTTTAAAAGAACATTGATATGAATTGAGGTTTAGAGGAGTAACGAGAAGAGGGAGTGAATGTGCTTTTTATAGTGTAGGAGGGGAGGGTTTTCCCATTATTTTAGTAATTTTATTATTATTTTGAATCAATAATATCAATATAATTGATTATTAGCACTACAATTACTATTAATTGAATATATGTTTTAAAAATGTCTATTTACATCATCCATGACTCAATTATGATGCATAAATTCTATTATTATCATATTTTAAGAATTATCAAATTTCACTATTCACCAAAAAATAAATTATTTCTGAAAAAATAACCAAAATTTACCAGAACCATTTGTTGAAATGTAGAAATAAAAAATGGACACCATTTTATTAACATATTTTTCTAAATATGAAAATTTTAAATTTTTATTAAAATCATTTTTTAGTGAAAAAACACATATTTTAAAATTATAACTGATTTTAAAACACCATGAAAATTTATCTAAGGTCCAATTAAATAATAATAAAATCTCAGGAAACCAATCTATTGATTTAGGAATATATTTAATGAATAATAATTTTCTTTTAAATATATATATTAATTATATAAATTTAATTAAATATTTGTTTCTTAGAAAAATACCAAAACTTAATTATTAATTTTTAAAATATTAAAATTCATTAATAAGGTTAATAAATTTTATTTTTACTTTAATGGGAAAGTTTACTCTTCATAAGTGTCATATTACTGTTCCTGTGGATAAGTTACTATTCATAAAAAATTATTATATCCTATCAGACTCTAAATATCTTAATGAATACAACCTTGTACGCCTGTTTTTTGAAATTAAAATCATAAAGGTGGAAAAAATAATTTTAACAGTTATGTTATACATATCCTCTATTATAATTTTTTTTCAGGACATAATGTTACATGCATAAGAGGTTACCTAAAGAAATAAAAATATCTAAGAAGAAAAATACAATAAAATCTTGTGGTTTTTTTGTTGGTATGCTTCTTCAAGACTAAAATAATGCATTAAAGATCCTAATTATGTTTACATATTTTTATAATTATGCAAAATCCATTTTCCACATATTTTATATTATCAAGGAAAAAATAATTTCTCTTGTGAACATACAAGTATTCATATCAATGATCTGGTGTAATTGGTTTTTAATCACCATTTTACATGGATGGTTATAAATATGGATGTAATGAATCTATATTGTATTGATGAAATAATTATGGTCTTAACATATAAGATATTTATAATCATTATATATATATATATATATAATTTTTACTCAATTCAAAGAACATCACATCCATTTTATACCTTGTTCTTGAGTTATTTCGGAAATATTTGTTTGATATTTTTGATAAAGTTAAAAATTGGGAGATACTAAAAAATTATAAAATTTTGGATTATTTATATTATAATAACCAATTAAATGTGTAGATTCATCAAGACTAGATAGATTTAAGAAAATCGACAATAATTTCAAGACATAAAATTCCTTGAAAAAAGCGAATGTAACACCATAAGATTGTCTCTTACCTAGAAAAAACATTGGGGATGACATACCCTATGAATTCTTTACAAATCATAAATAAATGTCATATAAATAAAAAAATAACTTGAGGAAATAATTTATGGTATAAATGGAATATGTAGAGTGAAAAATAATATAGAAGGAAGAAAATAAAGAAAGATTATGGAGAAAAAGGCCCTTATTCCATAAGGTTGTGTGGCCTATTTATTTTCCAGGGACTAGTTGTTTTATAAAGATTATGTATTTTCATTTTTCATAGATAATTTGGATTGTTTTTTTAATTTCAATTAATTTAGGCTACTATTATGGTTACATTTATTGATGTTCTCAATTCTTATTTCTCTTTGAATTTTATCTGTGTTCTTCCTCAACTTTCATTTGTTCTATTGATCTATCGCTATAAAAATAAAATTTTCACTTTATTATACATTCATGGTATCCATTATTTTTTTCATTTAAATATTCATTAATTTTATTATTAAATTATTTCACTTTCATGATGTATATTTACTATTTTTAGATATCTTCATATTCAATGTATCTTTTTTCATGTGGGGATATACTGCTTAGTTATAGTTTTATTTGTTTTTGACATTTGTAGTTTAACCTAATGCATCTAGATTTGAAAATAAAATCTACACAATAGAGTGTTTTCTTATCTGGTTAGACCCAATATTCTAGTCCTAGGGTAAATTGGTAAATTTTCATCAATTACACTATCAAATAAAATAGCACTAATATAGTAATATTTAAGTTTATCCTACATGTAGATTCCCTAAAATTGATCTTAAACAATTTATTTCCTTAATTTTAGTTTTATTAATCTTCACATTTAATGGCCTAAAAAAATAATCATGTTAGGAATCTATTCATATCTTCTTATTTTTAGTTCATTGGATGTTCCCATCTATTTTTTTCTCGATCGACCCCAAACTTACACTATTTTATATTCATTATTAGTAGGAAACATTCGGTGATATAAATTTTTAATCATATAAATATAGAACATAATTAATTATGTAGAATGGATCTATCAAATTGTGGCACTATTTCCAATTATTATAGCTTTTTTTGGAGTATTGGCCTTTAGTATGAACATGGGATTCCATCACACTTTTCCTTTCCCCGTTTATTTTTACATCATTCACACATGGGTTAGTTTCATCATTCATTACATTCTTCTAGTGTATGATATATGATTGAAAGAATTTTTAAATGATCCTAGAATATCAGGAACCACATTATATTTATACTTAAATCATGATTTAACTTTCAAAATTAAATCATGAAATCAGAACATAGCATGATAATCTTATTCCACTTAATCTATATGACTCTCAATATGTGCCACCTGAACAGGATGGAGCGTAACCTCTATTGGCTGAGCACAAAAATTTGGAATATGAAATTTCATCCATCAGTGTGTTATTATAAAAATTTGACAACCTATACCTCATGAACATACAATTGAGATCACACATGGAGATTCACATGATCTATAACATTGTCCATTTCAATGGACATTAGAGTAAAGATCCACACAAACATATCTAAATTTTTTTGAATGTATTTGACACATTTTTGAATCAAGGACTCTATTTTGATATCATTCATCTTTATATATTTACCTTATACTTTCATGGAAATTACAATAACTGGTTTAAGAGTTAATCTTTTAAATTCATCACATCATGGGATGAATTATTAAAAAAATATTAGATAAATATTTCGATCACATAAGCATATGGAATCTATAGAAGGTAATGGAAAACATCACTTAGGAGGACTTAATATTTTTATACCTAAAGTTGGAAGAGCACTGATGGTTTAGTTCATAAAACATTATAGTGTATAGTAGTGTGTTGGAGGAACATTTCAATGCATAATTCCATAAGTATAATTGAAAACCTTCATTTAAATACGTTTTAAATCCCTTAAATAAAATTACAAAAATTTATATCTGTATTCTCCACCACTACCACCACCATCCCATGTTAAAGAGGTTCAAGATTGTGATATGTGCGGGGGACTGAATCTATATCAATATATCCAAACATGAATGGACAATCGAAAACATCAATATAAAAATTAGGTAAAATGAAATCAACATGCATAACAATTTAAATTTCCTTTTTACTAATATAGACTAGTGCAATAATAAATATAAAATAAAGGTTATTATTAAAATAAAACAGGTAGAGCTCCTACTTATAATCAAGAAGCACATTTGTACACACCATATAATCAATCTCTACTACCACAAAAACCCTTCACATGACATCCCCACTCATTTATTGCTCAAAACATCTCTCCTCCACATCAACAAAAATATCATCGAGCTCCACCAAGACAACTATATTCCCTACTAAATAAAAAATAATTACAATCTTCTCACCAAATTTTTTCATAAATAATATTATCTCAGGAATTTGCAAGAAAAATATATTTTGAATCCAAGTACCACTCTCAAGAACCTTAATCACTATGTAGGGAAGATCTTTAAGACCTTATTGAACTAATAGTTAGGTACACTACCCATAAATAAGGAGATCCACCTAAGGTAAGAATATAAGGACATATTTCATTATAGTGGATAAGAGATTAACTCTTATTATAAATGAGATTATATAGAAAATATGATAAAAAAGTGTAAATCATGTGATACATTCATTAATTATGATAGCAATGAGAGAACGTACAAAGTGTAATGTGGTAGTTCATCAGAAAACTCCACCAAATATTAGAGACCCTAGACGATTCTTGATCCCATGCACCATCATCTCACTAAATTTAGAAAAATGTGACATGTGGTCTCAGAGAATGTATAAATATCATGTTGATGATTTTCTTCTAAAAATAAGGGATGAGATACATACAGCTAATGAGAGTGGGCCATCAGCTAGCTAACAGATAAGTCGTGTATCCTCATTGATATTTCAAGGATGCATTAAAAAATTTGGAAAACATATATTCCCTACTTATTCTCTTACATTATATATGAAATAAGAATATTATCTCCCTATAATTATTGGATTACCATTTATTTCTAGAGAAAATTCATTAATAAATGTTGACCAAGGTGGAATAATTTTCAACGATGATAAAGAATTGATAGTGTATGATCTGGTGAAACCTTCCATGAAAAGATACACTATTTGTTATTATTAAGGCATATTTATGACTAATGAAAAAAATAATTTCATAGCTATTATGAATGAGAAAAATACCATGACATTATAAAATGATTATAGTATAGGATATATAGAGGTAAATTATATTAATCCTCTCACTAGTGAAACCTTTTTTTGTGTAATTCTATAGTTATTATGCTGCCAAATTTTGAATTAAATACTCCATCCAGAAAACTAAAATAAATACTCCAAGATACCAAGATTAAACCAAAAATATTCACATGTTCAGAACTAAACTAATACCAATAAAGGAAATTGACATATTTACTCAAGGGGTATAAAAATTATATAGATTTGAGTGTGGTCAATTTTGGGGAGATCAACCCCATTATCGAAACCCGTAAATTTATATTAAAAAAATTTGTAAACAAGAAATCCCATCCCCAAATGTGAATCAACCCACTAATGATAAATGTATTCAAAATTAAATTTATATTTCTTCTCAACAATAGTATCGATTTTTTCATCACAGATAGTATGTGGTTGATACCTCTACAAGTAATTCCAAATAAGGGAGGATTTACTGTGATTTGAAATAATTAAACTTAATTAATCCAAACATTATCCATTATGGGATACTGGGGTGTTTAGACTTCAATAATCTCAGTGTAGTAACCCAAAAAAAACCACTCTCTTCTCTAATTCATGGATCATAAAATTAATATATTCTATTGGAAATAATTCTATTATTTATTGTATATATTTCTTGGATATAATCAAATCAATGTCGACATAAATGATTATTAAAAGACAAATTCAATATTTCATTCTATAATCTTCACCTTTTGAGGATGTTAATTATAATTTGTAATGTACTAGAAATGTTCCCAACATAGTATGAAACATATATTTTATGATATGGTAAAGGATTTTCTTGAAATATTTATGGATGATTTTTCAATATATGGACGATCAATAGAAGTATTTTTAATAAATTTGGAACTTCTGTCATAACACTAGGAAGAGAACTATCTTGTGAATAATTGAGTGAAATTTCATTTCATGGTTCAAGTTGGAATCATCCTTTAGCATAAAATTTAAAATCATTATAGGTAAATAAACCAAGATAAAAAAATTTAATTTTGGATTTACCTAAAACCAAAACTATGAAAGGTATAAATAGTTATTTTCCAACCAATGATTATATTATCACATTGATAAGTAATATTTAAAATTACTCAAACTATTGGCACACTTATATTCTAAGGATGTACATTTCCAGTTCAGTGAAGAATGGAGGTGGAAATTTAATACTCTAAATATATCTTGTTGGAATTTTATATAATCATATCACTAGGAAAAGATAATTATTTTGAACTATTTTGTGATGTTAGTGACACCATTGCGGGTACTATTTTAGGAAATAATGCTAGAAATATCATTTCTTAAATTTATTATACCAACCATGTGCAAAATGAAGATAAAGTTAGTAATACAACAATAGATATAGAACTTGTAGAATTCTTTTTTAATTTAAATAATATGTATCATACCTTATTCTCCATATTTTCATAATTTAAATTGATTATGTAGAATTATATTACACAATGAATAAAAAGTATACTAAACTGGGGATGATTTGTTTGATCCTACTACTCTAATAATTTTACATCATCCTAAAAGAGATTTAACGGATTAAAAATATCATTACTAGATATCTCTTTGGAAATAAATTCACCAATATCGATAATAATGAAGATATTATTATTGGTGATGACATTCTGTAACTTCTCGAGTTTTAAGAAATAAAAAATTCATTTAATATCGGGCATTATACGCTACATCGATCTTGAACGAAATCCTAAATATTTTAATTTAAATGTTGCCTTTATAACCTATCCATTGGAATGGTGGGATAGAACAATATTAACATAATTATGAAAAAAAATTAAACATGTTTATATAATGATTCATTGGTTACAAAATTTATTATTAATGGAAATTAAAATTAATTCAATATAAAGGTTTTGTTTTTATGGTAACCCATTTCAATGAGAATAATTGTGTTTATAAAATCATAAACTCATTTATTAATTATATTAATGAAAAATAAACAAAATTTGTTATTTAAAAATTCATATTATATATTTTCTAGACATGATATAAGAACAAAATAAATTTTAGGCATATAATAAATATTTTTAGAAATAGGCATTTTTCCACCTTTTGATGGAGAAACTTTTTTAAAAATAGTTTTTAATAATTATATATGAAATATTTGACAAAATAAACTACTTATTAGGAATAGTTAAATCAAAATTTACATTTATTAATTTTTTTATTATTTTTCTAATGAAATTTATTTTTTAATGAATACTGAAAAATAAAGCATTTTAATTAAAAACTGCATTTTTTGTTTAATTTTTTATATGATCATATTATTATTTTAATTGATTTTAATGTTTAATTAGATAATGTTTTTAAAATTTAATCCAATTTTTTTCAATGTATGTAATTGTATATTGAAATTTGATAAAATAACCTGATAGTTTTTGGATTGTTTTTACTTTTAAAAAATTCATTTTCTTATTTTGACAACATAAATTTATTTAAAATTGGTTACTGAAAATTATATTTTTGGTTTTGGAAAAATGGATTCCATATTTGTAATCTTATGTTCCAAAGTATTTAAAGTGGTCCCTTTCCTTTTAAAACATTATGAATAGTAACTTTAGTAATTATTTTTATTTTCCACTATTAAAGTGTAAATCATGTAAATAAGTGTAAAAATAATATTATAATAATATAAATCAACAATAACAGTTGTCCTAATACTATTGGATGAGATATTTCCTAACAATACAATGATTATGATTAAAATTAGTCCTTTGGATTATATATGGGTACGATTATGACGCATATCCCTTTTAATTAAATAGAAAGGAAAATATGTTATAAAAATATATCTTTTTACTAAAATAGTATTAATATTGGTTTATATAACTTCTAATTTCTAATATAAATATTAATTATAAACATAAAAATATTTAATACATAATGGAATTTTATTAATAATATTTAGACATTAAATAACTGAATTTAATTACGACACAATTATAATGCAGTGATTTCATTATTAATGAATGAATGAAATAAATGATATTATAATTATTTAAATAAATATTATTTGACTTAATTTATGTTATAAAATATTTTTATAAGTGAGATTATATGATATAATAATATTCAATGGTTTGTTTCTAATTTATCTCTCTATTTATATTTTATTTAAATAAAATAAAATAAATAGTTTAAAAATTGAATTTGTAACGCCCCGACCCTAGTTACCCAGAGTCGGTTCATTATTACATAACATTGGCATGATCACAAGAAAGATCAAATCTCGAAAGACCGATTGGTTTAGTAGCCTGGGTAACACTAGATATATTCATAAGTTTTACATTAAATCATAAAATGAAAAACTACTACAACAACATATTGTCTCCATAAACCACACTCATATCCCCACATAATATCCCTGCAGGTCATTCATAATTTACATCTTCACTTCCTGGGAAAAATAAAACATAGAAAAGGGGTGATCTCAAATGCCCAGTAAGGATAACAATATACTGGAAACATTAATAAATAAGAATAAACATTTAAGGCTATGAATAACTAAAACAAAAGCCTTTAAAACTTGAACTTCAACATAGTATGGAAAAAGTAAAATGAAATAATGCCATTTACTTGTTCACATGGATATTCTGCTAATCTAATAATCACATGCAATATCAATAACCACTTTCATAATGTTGGAATGCATAATGCCAGACTATCATAACCACATAGCCAAGGCCACGTGCCAAGAATACAAATAAGATTTTTCCATGGCCTTGTGCCAAGACACTAGTTTGTCTCATGAGACCTACCGATGCAATTTTTTTAGAAGATACTTATGTTTAAAATTACTCAAATATACTCCATTGTTTTTATGAAAAAATTATGCAAGCTTATGAAAACAAAATAACTAGTTCTGAGACTGCTCGACTAATTACAGGCCATGATGGGTCCACTCTCAATCCCTTCCTGTCTAGCACACTCGAGAGTCGGTTTTTCTAAAAACATTTTGGAGCTTGCGTTAAATACGTATACATTTGCACTGGATTTTCATATACTTGATAGAAATATATATTTTTTTTAAATCATTTAAAAGTCACATAATTATAAAATAAAACATTTAATTTGAAAATATTCTTATAAGCTTGGAAAGGAACCTTTGAAGATTTTATAACGGTGAAAAATAGCCGCACCCTCCGTATAAGTTAAAAAACATTCTTACCTTAATTCTGTCGAAAAGGTTAAAAAGGACCTTGTTTTGAAAACGACGGAAAGATTCCTCTTATAAAAAGTCAAACAAGGGTATAAATGACTTTAACCCATATTCTTGTAAATAATAAAAATGTTTTGAAATACATTTTGAAGAAACATGGATGTGGATGATAAAGAGATCCCAGTAGATTATTACATATAAACAACCTCGGATAATGAAGAGATTGTGAAATAACCCTTACCAATTTGGTAAATTATGAATCATAAAACCCATGAAAGAGGTATCACACAATGAATATGTAAATACACATAAATTAGATTGTATTACACAACGAATATAATTATGGGCAGTACATACACCACACAAAAGGTGATGGTGGCAATATGGCATGAATATCACGGGAATAAGGAGTGAGATGAAACCCCCTTACCTTGACCTTTTCCTTGGTTGGGGTAGTTTAACCTCCTGTATAATGGTGAAATACATTTTATTAAATTATTCAAGAATCATATATATTAATATGATATCATATATGATCTTTTAATATTGATTTGATAATAATATCTTAGTATTATCATTGTTTCGGGTGTTAACTTACTTGTTTTCTTTTATATGTTTTGTTACGTAAGACATGTTTGTAAAGGATAGGTTGTATATTATTCATATACAGAATTATATCAAGTCCTTAAACATCATTTTTTAAATCATCAAATGATAATTATACTTGAATGGATACGATGGAGAATGAATCTCATCGCGTTCGTGGAGACGGTAGTCCGTACGTACGCACGAGCGACAATATCATTCTTTTGATATTAAAATAATATATAAATGGATGGTATATCATATATAATGAATCATTAAAATGTTATATTTATTATTTACATGAGTTACACATCATTATTATACCCATCCAAATAATATTATATTGAATAACAATTACACCACGACGTGGAGACGGTAAGCCGTACGTACGCACGTATGGTGATATGTTATTCAAAGGGTGGATAGAATACTGAATATGGTTGTACCATATTTATAATAAAATAACAGTATATATATATGATACTGGATTTATTATTTTAGAATGGTAACAACAAAGGAAGAAGAAGTGGAAGAAGAAATGAACTTGGAAAAAGGGTGGTGAAATCATTACCTCATCTTCGGGTTCTTCCTTTTGATTTGATCAAAAGGGCTCCTTAGGATGGCTTTCTGATCAAACTAAGGCATCTAGGTTGTATTGAGGGATGTTGTGAGAGTAATTTTGCAGAGTTTGGCCGAACCAAAAGGCTTTGAAGGTGTGAAGAAATGAGAAGGAGGAGTGCCCTTTTATAAGAGGGGTGAGGGGCACCTTTGGATAAGCTAGAGATATTAGTTTATAATAAATTCATATTCGGTTTCCAATGGCTCCAAAGTTGACTATTCAAAGGTTAAGGTGGGGATGGGTTGAAAACAACTCAACCAATAGAATTTAGACAGGTTTGGGTACTTATATTAACCATATCTTTAAGTATTAACTCTAAGTTAATTAGTTTCACTTTTACAATGTCTCTTTGTATTTTTATATATATGGTTAATAAACGTACTATATACATCCAAGCGACCCCCAAGTGGTCCATTAATGAAGAACATATCATGATATCACTCTCTTGGCCGAACCTTATATTTTAAGGAATTTAATATCAATTAATAATATAATATTTGTTTTAAGAACTCTTTTATGTCAATTTTGACACAATTCAATAGTTGATTTTTTTGAAACTCATAACAGATTGATTACTTCGAAAAAAGTACATTAAATCAATCCTAATATATCATATTATCCTAGAAAATTAGTTTAACTCATTAAAAGTTTAATATTATATTTATTTGGGTATTTATAATATCAATTAATTTAATTTTTCACCATTTTTGTAATTACTGCATCATCATTGTGTCATAAATAAAATAAATTATTTAATGTATAAAAATTATAAATAAACTATAATTATGTATGAAATCTTTTTATCTTTCTAATGAATATTTATAATCTAAAATCCAACATATATAACCCTATGTAATAATTGTTTTTCTAAAAGATATATGCTTGTGTCATTTTTGTATTCATTTTAACTTAATTAAAATAAAGTGTCTCTGTCACCTACAAGTGGCACCATGGGGTCCCCAAATCGACCCAAAGATGACTATTGTCGAACCTGTATCAACCAATAATGCTAGGACACGTTTTAGGGTAATTTAGTATTATTATAATATTATTTGTTTAACCCTTATTTACCAGATTTACCCTTAACCATGGTAAATAAAATATTTACCACAATAATTATTCAAAATGTCTAAAAATAAAAGTTACCTATTTACACAATTTGGACATCCTGATTCCAAATATGGAATCCATTTTTCTAAATTCAAAACACAGAAGTGGCAGAAATTAATTTAAAATTAATTCCCGCTGTCAAAACAAAAAGCGTGTTTTTAAGAGATAATAACTATCAAAAGATTGACACTTGTTTATGTTCCGTTTAATTATAAAATTATGTCCAATGACCAACATTATATTAAATTATAAAAATATATTCTAAATATACTTTAAAACCACTCAAATTAATAATATATCATTATTAATTATTTTGATTAAAAAAGTTGTTTTTAATTAAAATTTAGTAATTTTCACTATTCATCAAAATATGAAAGTTATCCGAAAAGTACCAAAATTTCACCTTAGGCTAAATTAGATATTAGGAATCCAAAAATGAAGTCCATTTTGAAATATAAAATATATATAATTTCAAAAATTAGGTATTACAATTCATAACGGCTAGTTTGATTGGTTGTGGTGTGTGTTAAAACTCAAGGTTGCGTACAACACACGCTACTTTATTATTCAAAGAAAGCGTACCGTGGAAGCTTGGGATGTTTCATTTTAAATTTTTGATGTCCCCATTTAGTCAAAAAGTTTAAAATATTGTATTTAAAATGGGTTCACTATTAAAAGTTGATAAAAGTGCAATACTGAAAATGAATTTGTTCTAGCATTATGTCTAAGATACTCATAATATGGAAAAATTATAAGGATTATATAAAGTCTAAAATTTAGCTAATACTATTCATAACCTCTTTTGAATGGATTTTTGGAAAGTCATGGTGAAATTGAACTCGATGTTGCGTGTAGTTCAAGTTATTGAATTATTTTGAAGAAATAACACATTATAAATTCTTGGGGTGTTACATTCTCCCCTCCGTCAATAAATTGCGTCCTCGCAATTTGAAATTGTTCTTCGAAAATAAAAGGTTGAAAGTAGAAAATATATTTGTGGGAAAACCCACATCAGAAATTGGGTTACTAAAATTTAGTCTTAATATGAGGAAAAGGGAAATCAAAGGGTCACCACCAAATTACGATCTCGATTAGGAGAACATTGGTGGCAATTAGAGACATATAATTAGAGGAAAAATGTAAATATTTATTGGTAGTGATTGAAGTCATCAATCACAAACAAGGGTAAAATTGAGGTCCTTAAATTCATCAATCTATGATGATTTGAAATACCATCGGTTCAACAAAACATAGGGTATTAGGATAACACATTTTTGACATTTCAAAATATCTTAGTTGAAATCCCACATAGAAAAATGAATTAATGAGGCCTCTATTTAAAATAAAGAGTCGAAAGTATGAAGATTACCGAAAATAACACATACTAGGGTTCCATGTAAGAAAATATGGATATGGAAGAAAAATCTAACCATCAATTATCTGATGGAGAGTGGTAGAGAACATGGCTATGAAAAGGCCAACAATCCCAAAGCCATAAATTAGTGATGATTTAAGGTTCCATCTAGGAAAACATTTTTGTTCTAAGTTTATTTTCTTAATATTGAGGAATTTATTTATGAGATTGGCTAAGATTATAAGGAGATATACTTAATTTATAATTATAGTTTTATCCATTAATAAATTTCTACCACAAACTCATCTTTCACTCTAAAAGATAATAGAATGTAATTTTTTTTCTATTTATACTATTCGTACAGGGTTCCAAAATAAATGAATTTATAATTCATCTACCAGATCTTTTAAAAAAAACTACATTATTTAATCCGGGACATATCGTGGGCCAGTGGTAGGTGATACACCCTTGTCGCCCTTCGGTTGCGGGTTCAAGTCTCGCAGCCTTGCCGGACGCGACGGGTTGCCGCCCGACCTTCGGGTTGTCCTTTTATGGAAATCCAAAATAATCCAAACTAGAAATATCTAAAATACTTCTGTCCAAACTCACAGTCCAACATTTATAAGGAAGTTAAACATAATGTAGATCCTTTTTACCCCATAATAGCATATGAATACCTTCATCATGTATTCTTTTAATACACTGAAACATCCTAAAGTACCATATTCCTTATTGATTACATTCATTCTCCCTTATTCCATATAGAATGCGGGATATACTTCATCAATCCAAAAATGTTTTAAACCCCAACAATGATGGAATATACAAATCATTAATCAGTTCCAAGGTAGTCAAGAATATCCAATATAATTTTTCCAAAATAATCATGTATTATTCAAAAATCACTACCTCGGTATCAGAACTATATTATGGTTTATCATTATCTCAACCATATATTTTCCAAAAATTTATCCTGCTATTGAGTCACTTTTCTTCGTTCCACACAATCTCAAGTCCTTAATGAAATAGTACTGCAGTACAATCCTTATATACTCCATAATTATTATAACAAGTACATTGTTGATACTACACTCAATTGACCTAATCAACATAAGAACTCTAATCATTCCTCTTCATATGTGGTAGTATCATAACTTGATTATTATCCAATAACATCATTTGCGGCATAGTCTGATGACTGGGACATAGGTTCGCGTAGTGTCCAAACTCCTTGCAAATGAAGCATTGTACATTTGAAACCATTTTCTTACCCTTGCAGTCACTTATTTTGTTCCCTTTTTCTCCACACTTATAACAAACCCCCATTCCTTTCAGGAAAGTTCCAGGGTGTTTCATCCCACAGTTACCACATATGGGAAAATTCTTCTTTTCCCTCTTCCCTTTATCCATCTTTCTCTCTTCTATCCTTTTCTTCTCTTGCTTCCCTTCAAAGCCATAGGACTCAGTAAACTCTTTACTTATCTTATCAACACATGATATTATTTCATCATATGATGATAACACATGAGAGACTATTTCTCTTGTAAATTCTGTCTTAAGACCATAAAATATATGATCCTTCTTTCTCTTTGTATCATGTGCATTGCTAGAGTTCTCATTCCTTCTACTGGGCGCCATTTCTAAACAATGGCATACACTAGATCAGTTTATGAATCAAAATACATAATCCCATAATTATAAAACACTTAACATAAATTGAACTATTTATGGATATAATCCATAATCATAAAAATGTCTCCTTTGAGGATGTATATACTCATAAACCCTTCATAATGGTTTGTAAAGAAAATGAGAATTATCCTAAGCATATCCCCCGAGAGTGTCATAAACAAGAGTGCAGCAAGGCTCGTTGTCGTGCACTAGTTCCCCTTCGAGTCTAGCTCAAAGCGGTGTTTTCGGGTTTTACCCCTAGGTACATCTGTGCCAGAGCCGCCTCCACCTGCTCGTATCCAGACAGGGATGTATTGCTCGGAAAACTCACAAAATCTCTACAATACCAAAATTCTAGGAAGTTCTTCTATACTAATCCTCAAATTTCATCTTAGGGCTACGTGCTCTAATCAGAGTTTATCTAAATCTAGTTTCCAAGGTTTGTACTAAACTTCCTCTGATACCAACTGTAACGCCCCGACCCTAGTTACCTAGAGTCGGTGCATTATTACATAACATTGGCATTATCACAAGGAAGATCAAATCTCGAAAGACCGATTGGTTTAGTAGCCTTGGAAACACTAGATATATTCATAAGTTTTACATTACATCATAAAATGAAAAACTACTACAACAACATATTGTTTCCATAAACCACACTCATTTCCCCACATAATATCCCTGCAGGTCAGTCATAATTTACTTCTTCACTTCCTGGGAAAAATAAAACATAGAAAAGGGGTGAGATCAAATGCCCAGTAAGGATAACAATATACCGGAAACTTTCATAAATAAGAATAAACATTTAAGGCTATGAATAACTAAAACAAAAGCCTTTTAAACTTGAACTTCAACATAGTATGGAAAATGTAAAATGAAATAATGCCATTTACTTGTTCACATGGATATTCTGCTAATCGAATAATCACATGCAATATCAATAACCACATTCATAATGTTGGAATGCATAATGCCAGAATATCATAACCCCATAGCCAAGGCCTCGTGCCAAGACTACAAATATGATTTTTCCAAGGCCTTGTGCCAAGACACTAGTTTGTCTCATGATACCTACCGATGCAATTTTTTTAGAAGATACATACGTTTAAAAATACTCAAATATACTCCAGTGTTTTTATGAAAAAATTATGCAAGCTTATGAAAACAAAATAACTAGTTCTGAGACTGCTCGACTAATTACAAGCCATGATGGGTCCACTCCAAATCCCTTCCTGTCTAGCACACTCGAGAGTCGGGTTTTCTAAAAACATTTTGGAGCTTGCATTAAATACGTATACAGTTGCACTGGATTTTCATATACTTGATAGAAATATAACTTTTTTTTAAATCATTTAAAAGTCAAATAATTATAAAATAAAACATTTAATTTGAAAATATTCGTATAAGATTGTAAAGGAAGCTTTGATGATTTTATAATGGCGGAAAATAGCTGCACCTGCCGTATAAGTTAAAAAAACATTCTTACCTTAATTCTGTCGAAATGGTTAAAAAGGACCTTGTTTTGAAAACGACGGAAAGATTCCTCTTATAAAAAGTCAAACAAGGGTATAAATGACATTAACCCATATTCTTGTAAATAATAAAAATGTTTTGAAATACATTTTGAAGAAACATGGATGTGGATGATAAAGAGATCCCAGTAGATTATTACATATAAACAACCTCGGATAATGAAGAGATTGTGAAATAACCCTTACCAATTTGGTAACTTATGAAACATACAACCCATGAAAGAGGTATCATACAATGAATATGTAAATACACATAAATTAGAGTGTATTACACAACGAATATAATTATGGGCAGTACATACCCCACACAAAAGGTGATGGTGGCAATATGGCATGAATCTCACGGGAATAAGGAGTGAGATGAAACCCCCTTACATTGTACTTTTCCCTGGTTGGGGTAGTTTAACCTCCTGTATAATGGTGAAATACATGTTATTAAATTATTCAAGAATCATATATATTAATTTGATATCATATATGATCTTTTAATATTGATTTGATAATAATATCTTAGTATTATCATTGTTTCGGGTGTTAACTTACTTGTTTTCTTTTATATGTTTTGTTACATAAGACATGTTTGTAAAGGATAGGTTGTATATTATTCATATCCATAATTATATCAAGTCCTTAAACATCATTTTTTAAATCATCAAATGATAATTAAACTTTAATGGATACGATGGATAATGAATCTCATCCCGTTCGTGGAGACTGTAGTCCGTACATACGCACGAGCAACAATATCATTCTTTTGATATTAAAATAATATATAAATGGATGGTATATCGTATATACTGAATCATTAACATGTTATATTTATTATTTACATGAGTTACACATCATTATTATAACCATCCAAATAATATTATATTGAATAACAATTACACCACGATGTGGAGACGGTAAGCCGTACATACGCACGTATGGTGACATGTTATTCAAAGGGTGGATAGAATACTGAATATGGTTATACTATATTCATAATAACATCACATTATATATATATGATACTGGAGTTATTATTTTATAATGTTAACAACAAAGGAAGAAGAAGTGGAAGAAGAAATGAACTTGGAAAAATGGTGGTTAAATCATTACCTCTTCTTCGGGTTCTTCCTTTTGATTTGATCAAAAGGGCTCCTTAGGCTGGATTTCTGATCAAACTAAGGCCTCTAGGTTGTATTGAGGGAAGTTGGGAGAGTATTTGGGCAGAGTTTGGCCGAACCAAAAGGCTTTGAAGGTGTGAAGAAATGAGAAGGTGGAGTGCCCTTTTATAAGAGGGGTGAGGGGCACCTTTGGAAAAGCTAGAGATATTAGTTTATAATAAATTCATATTCGGTTTCCAATGGCTCCAAAGTTGACTATTCAAAGTTTAAGGTGGGGATGGGTCGAAAAGAACTCAAACAATAGAATTTAGACAGGTTTGGGTACTTATATTAATGTAATCTTTAAGTATTAACTCTAAGTTAATTAGTTTCACTTTTACAATGTCTCTCTGTATTTTTATAAAATATGGTCAATAAACTTAATATATACAAACAAGAGACCCCCAAGTGGTCCATTAATGAAGAACCTATCATGATATAAGTCTCTTGGCCGAACCATAGATTTTTATGAATTTAATATCAATTAATAATATAATATTTGTTTTAAGAACTCTTTTATGTCAATTTTGACACTATTCAATAGTTGATTTTTTTGAAACTCATAACAGATTTATTACTTAGAAAAAAGTACATTAAATCAACCATAATATATCATATTATTCTAGAAAATTAGTTTAATTCATTAAAAGTTTCATATTATATTTATTTGGGTATTTATAATATCAATTAATTTAATTTTTCACTATTTTAGTAATTTCTTCATCATCATTGTGTCATAAATAAAATATATTATTTAATGTCTAAAAATTATAAATAAAATATTATTATGTATCAAATATTTATATCTTTCTAATGAATATTTATAATCTAAAATCCAACATATATAACAATATTTAATAATTGTGTTTCTAAAAGATATATGCTTGTGTCATTTTTGTATTCATTTTAACTTAATTAAAATAAAGTGTCCATATCACCTAAAAGTGGCACCATGGGGTCCCCAAATCGACCCAAAGATGCCTATGGTCGAACTTGTATCAACCAATATGGCTAGGACACGTTTTAGGGTAATTTAGTATTATTATAATATTATTTTGTTAACCCTTATTTACCAGATTTACCCTTAACCATGGTAAATAAAATATTTACCAAAGTAATTATTCAAAATGTCTAAAAATAAAAGTTACCTATTTACACAATTTAGAAATCCTGATTCAAAATATGGAATCCATTTTTCTAAATTCAAAACACAGAAGTGGCAGAAATTAATTTAAAATTAATTCCCGCTGTCAAAACAAAAAGCGTGTTTTTAAGAGATAATAACTATCAAAAGATTGACACTTGTTTATGTTCGGTTTAATTTTAAAATTATGTCCAATGAACAACATTATATTAAATTGTAAAAATATATTCTAAATATACTTTAAAACCACTCAAATTGATAATTTATCACTATTATTTATTTTGATTAAAAAAGTTGTTTTTAATTAAAATTTAGTAATTTTCACTATTCATCAAAATATGAAAGTTATCTGAAAAGTACCAAAATTTCACCTTAGGATAAATTAGATATTCCGAATCCAAAAATGAAGTCTATTTTTAAATATAAAATATATATAATTTCAAAAATTAGGTATTACTATTCATAACGGCTAGTTTGATTGGTTGTGGTGTGTGTTAAAACTCAAGGTTGCGTACAACACACGCTACTGTATTATTCAAAGAAAGCGTGCCGTGGAAGCTTGGGATGTTTCATTTTAAATTTTTGATGTCCCCATTTAGTCAAAAAGTTTAAAATATTGTATTTAAAAAGGGTTCACTATTAAAAGTTGATAAAAGTGCAATACTGAAAATGAATTTGTTCTTTCATTATGTCTAAGATACTCATAATATGGAAAAATTATAAGGATTATATAAAGTTTAAAATTTAGTTAATACTATTCATAACCTCTTTTGAATGGATTTTTGGTCAGTCATGGTGCAATTGAACTCGGTGTTGCGTGTAGTGCAAGTTATTGAATTATTTTGAAGAAATAACACATTATGAATTCTTGGGGTGTTACAGAAATAATTGATGTTTTATATAAATAGTTATTTATTAAATTATTTAAAAATCCAAAAAAAATGTTTAAAATTAAATTAATAATTATAAGGTCTAAAATATCATTAATTGACCCATTATTGGAAATTAACCCCATATACATAAAACTAATATCCCCCTAATATTTACAATATTTATACCATAATTAATTTTTAAAAGAGAATCGTTAAGGGTAAACCAAAAAAATAAGGTTTGAAATAAAATCACTACATGTCTAAAAATTATTTAACTATATGATTGAGAACTAACATCATATTATCTTAAAAAATTTATTTTTTGAAGCATTTATTTTGGAAAAAAATAATTTATATTAACTTAATATTTTAAGAAATCCCAATTTTGCTCCTCGACTCTCCTATATAGTGGTACCTTATCTTATCTAATACTCAAACTTCCAATGAATTTTGGTTCAATAACTATCTACTCAAAACAAATCCTATAATCCCTAATCAAATTCTTGAGGTCTTATTTTATAAGGAACACCATTATTAGAGGAGTTAATGTGTTCTTCAAAGTTGATCAAACGAAAAATTTGATTCATTTTATAAGAGTTTTTATTTTATTTCTTCTTCAACATACTTTAATTATTCTTCTTCCAATATGAAATAATAAATATAGTGTCCTCAATATTTTTGGATTTTATTATATTAATATCATCTCATAAACCCATCTCAAATTCCTTTAAATCAGAAAATAATTAATCATTTGTGCAAATGTGTGAATTATCACCTCTACTAACAGATTTAGTTTGTTTTCCTTTACCGCCTATCAATATGGATTATAATTTTTTAATTAATATTCATATGTGATATTTATGACTTATTTATCATTTTAATATAATAACATTTCAATTATTTCCTTACCTTCCATGCATATAAATATTAATAATGTCATTTGTGTGTATGTGTGAACTATCACCTCCACGAAGCAGTGTAAATCATTTTATTCACCATATCACTTGCATGGTATATAAAATTATATTTACAATATTAATATTATGTTAGTAATATTATTATCATAATGTTATGATATAATATAATTAACCTTATTTTAATAAATATTTTATAAAAATCAAAATGTTACTCATGCGTACGTACGGCCTACCGTCTCCCAGAATATAACGTTCTTCATTTTTCATTAACATAACTAATGTTTTGAGTTAAAAATTATGATTAATGTATATAAGATATTATTATGACGTGAATAAAATTATTTATATGATGTACTTATGACCGCATAGACTTGTGACATCAAAACCATGTTCATATTGGACTCAAGCACCAAATATCGACAAAACGTCCAATATGAACTTAAATAATTATATAATTTTTAAAAAAAATGAAATATGTGATATAAAAAATAATAAACATGAAAAAAGTTATAAATAAATTATAAATTAACCTTTTTTTATTATTCTAGAATATAACTATTGTACGTGACGAGTCCGACTCAATATAAGGGACATCGTAACTCAATCTCCATTCATTGAGATAAATGTCCATGTCATGGGTTATTTCCTAGAATATATGTGAATGTATTATGATTGTTTCACACATAATAACCACACATATTTGGAGTATTTATATTTTACACACATAATTACATCATTGATTCATCCTTAATCTAATGATATGATCTTTGTAAGGTACTTGGTGTCAATATACATTTTCTGAGACATATATTGATATTGAGTATCATTATTATCCTTTAAGTTGTATGAATGACACTTTTTACATGTAATATCATAAATTAATACATTATAATGATATTTAAGGTTTTTTAAATTTTATTCTTTATGGATTTTTATTCAGTTTTTTATAAATTGGTTAGGGACTCTTTAACTGGAACACTATTTTAAATGTTTTGAATATTTATTCATCTATATAATTATAATTAATATAAATAGATTAATAATGATCTTATGGATTTATTTATATGTATATAATTTTTTTTAAATATTAATTTTGTAATTTAAATTAATTTACTGAAACTGGTATTGGAAACCTTGATTCAAAATCACTTTTATAAATTCTTTAAATTGGTTATTGAAAATATATTTTTTAATATATGATGAAATAGTGATTTCACCACCGCCAAATCCATTATTTGATTTTTGGATTAATTTACTATATATATGGTTTTTAAAAGAAAAATAAATATAATATAACCTTTTTATGTAAATTAGTATTGAAAATCATTTTGATAAATCAATGATTATGTCAATATCTTGAAATGATCTCTTGTGATTACAATGTTGAAATGATATTTTTTAAATTATGCTTTTTTTATTTGTTAAAATTATGTTATTTTTATTGTTCATTGTTTAGGCATAAGGGTGGTTCCCTGAAAAAATGTGGGATGTTGAGCCTGTGATATCTCTCTACAGCATTAGGTAACGAGATAGGGTAAAATAATAAGGTTTCTTCTTAGCGATCTAGGGAATATAAAATGATGTGTATTCTAAATGTAACAATGAAGGTTTATCCATATATAGCTCTTAAAGATAAAATGTAAGTATGATATGGATGAAAAAATTCACCTTTATGATTTATGATTTATATTATGTTTTTCAATATGGTTATCATTTCATGGGTTTATAAATATTCATGGACTAACATTTTATTTCCTTATTTTATAACCCTTAATAATATTTTTATGTTCATCCCGTGTTTTATAAATTTTTTCAACATTCTATAAAGATGGGTAAGAGGAAGGAATAAATCAAGATGAATGTTATGAATATTTTATCAAGAAAAAGAATTGATGTTTTATTTTAAAATACTTTAGATTTTTAAAAAATGGATAGCATGTAAACTGCACCACACTATAATATTTGAGACATTATGTAATAGTTGTGGCCTAATTCTGTAAACCTATAAATTTGAAAAGATCCCCAATGTGAATTTTATATTAAAGTTAATATTATGCAATGTTTATAACTAGGGATTTATCGTTGGTATCAAATGACGGTTTAGACAAATTTGGATATTTGTATGTTTTCTTACGACTTAGGGATATCATCATGGGATTATAATTTCATAGTTTATCATAAGTTCAATGTCTTATAAAAACCTTTTTAGTATTTATGACATGAATTATTAGGGTGACTAATGGTATTTTTAGAGACATTCACATTTCAGAAAACTATGCTTTACTTGTTTTTGGGATGAAAAATGTGAGTTATGAAATAACCAATGAGGTTTGAAACATATTATGGTTATTCTTGATATCTTCATAATATTTTTGTAATATTATATGAATAATATTGTTTTATATAAAGTATAACCCACATTATGGGGGACAACCTATCACATCCGACAAGGCTGCAAGGATCAAACCCACAACTGAAGGGTGATAAGGGTGTATCGCCTACCAATGTCCTAAGTGAAGTCCTTTGTTATTATGAATTTTTCATTTTAGTTAAACTATAATATGGAATAAGATGATATTGATATTTGGAATTTATGTTCTATTAAATTCATATCCTTGGTAATGGAAATGATTTTGTGATTGAGTGATAAATTTTATATAATAAGATGTTCACTATTTAGAGAACCCAATATTACCAAGGAAATTAGAATACAATGTGATTTTATTTAATGATAAAGTGTGGGATTTTATTTTGGAATAATCTTTGTTTTTATAGAGGACTTATTGTGATTCATGATATTTATGGAAGTGATTACTCTATCCCGGAGAAAATGTAACTAGGGTAATTACATTTTCATATGGGGAATTGAGTGTGTTTTATGATATTTGGAGATAAATATTAAAATTTATCTTGCAGGACTATGTTATCAAACACTCTTATTTTTTGTGTTTTAATATTAGTTTGGATTATTTTATGGAATTTTAAGGACAATTATTTATCAAATGATCTTTATTTAACTTTGGAGATTAAAATTAGTTTTTATTTACACAATAGTTTTTTCTTTTAGAGGAATTACCTTATATTATTTTAACTTTTTGTTTTTGATAATATTTCATGATATAATAAATATATAGTTAATATTTTGTGGATAATGTGATTTCCTAGAAGTTTATTCTAGTGCCTCAAGTGTGACCAAGTAATCTTGAATACTCATAATTCAGAGGAAGAAGATTTTGTGGTAAAAAAATTTTAAATAGGGGAACTATAGAAGAAATTTAATTATGATTCTTTATATTCATAGTCAAGCTCATAAATAAATTTATAAAATTTTTAAAAATGATATTAAAAAAAATGTTATCAATTTATTGTTCCTAATGTAAAATCGATGACCATTTAACCCATATCATGTTCTTGGTTTTCTGATTATTAACATTCTCTTGATCTTTATTTTTATCACTCACCATCATAACTTGACAATTATTTTTTCTTCCATATCCATGTTTTCCTATGTGGAATCCAAGTATGTGGTATCCCGGGTGACCATTGAACTTCTCTTTAATTCTTTTAATGTGTTATTTTTATTAACCATTATTCTGATGTGGGTTTGCAATAAACGTATTTTGAAAAGTCATACCCTAGTTATTGAAACCAAATTCATATTTAGAGTATGTAATTTATTAAAGGGGGTACAATGTAACATCTTGTGTCTTAAGAAAAAAACGTTTTTCAATAGTGTACATGAAATACTAAATTGATCTTAAAAAACAACTAAATGTTATTATTTAAATGATACCATTATAAATTTCCCATTGGAATGGCTGGAATGAATAATATTAACAGAATTATAAAAATATAGTTTACACATTCTTATATAGAGATTCATTTGTTACCAAATATATTATAAATGGAAATCAAAACTAATTGAATATAACTGTTTTGTTTATATGAAAACCAATTTAAATGAGAATAATTGTGTTAATTAAACATATAACTCTTTTTGGAATATAATCATGAAATATATGCTCAATTATATGTTTCAGAATTCATATTATATTTTTCAAGACAATATTTTAGAACCAAATCAATTTGAAGCATAAAAGTACTATTTTTCAAAAAAAGCCATTTGTACTACCTTTGGATGGAGAACCCTTTTTAAATATATTTTTTGACAATATTATATGTTTTGATTGAAAAAATAAACTTCTCTTTTTGATGTGGGAAATCAAAATTTATATTGTTCGGATTTTGGTATGTTTCTGTTATTATTAATTTGTTTAATGAATAATTAAAAATACATCATTTTAATTCAAAACTAATGTTTGGTCTATTTATTTATATATTTAGATTGTATTTTAAATTGGTTTTAAATTTTAATTGGATTTTTTTATCATTTAATCAAATTTTATTCTTAGAAGAATTTTCAATTTGAAATTTCATATAAATACATGTCCATCATTTGATGGTTTTTTACTTATAGAAAAAAAAATTCTCACTTAGAAAATGGAATTAATTTTAAAATAATTACTGAAAATGTTTTGTTTTGAATTTGAAAAAATGGATTCAATATTTGGAATCAGAATGTCCAAATAATGCAAATATTTTTCTTTTTGGAGAGTATGAATAGTAACACCGGTAATTATTTTTAATTAACACGATTAAAGGGTAAACCAGGTAAATAAGGGAAACGTAATATAAAATTAATATAAAACAACCATAAAACATTTTCCAAGTTCTATTGGAAGAAATATTTCAGGAAAAGAAAACCCTTGGAATGAAAATATGACCTTTTTAAGCCACTTGGGAGTGATTATGACACATATAAATTTTAATTTAAAGTAATGGAAAATATGTGATAAACATGTAACTTCATACTAAAACATTTTTAATATGTGTTTATATTAGTGAAAGTTTAGACTATAAATAGTTATTAGAAATTTAAAAATATTTCCAACATCATGGTATTTTATTTATAATTTTTAGATTTAAAATAATTAAATTTATTTACGGCACAATGATGACGTAGTGATTGATTTATTAATGAAAAGAATCAAATAAAATATATTATAAATATTAAAATAAATATTATTTGACCAAATTTATGTAATCTAAAATTTTTATAGGAGCATAAGAAATTTTATAATACTATTAAATGACTTGGATCAAATTTATACCTCTATTTATTTTTTATTTAAATTCAATGATATGAATAGTTTAAAAATTGACATAAATGATGTTTTATAAAAATTGTAATTTATCAAATTATTTTAAAATCCTATCAACATATTAAAATTACAAAGTGAAAATTATTAGGTCTATATGATCCTTAGTTTTCATATTATTGTAAATTTACTCCACATAAGTAAAATTAATATCCTCTTAATAATTAAAATGTTCTTACGACAATTAAAATTAAAAACGAATACTTTAAGGTAAAACATAAATATAACACTTAAAATAAAATCAATACAAGTCTAAAAATAATGTTATGAAAGGATTTAGAACTATTATCATCTTATCTTATACATATTTAAATTTGGAATCATTTTAATTAAAATTAAAATTTATATTAATTTTATATTTTAATATTTTGTAAGGGTTCCCCTCCGCTCTTTTATAAAAATGATCCATTTAATCTCCAAAACAAATAGTTCCAAAGCCATTATGTTCTGACAATATCTTCTCAAAAATCCTTCTATAATCTCTCCCCATATTCTTGAAGACTTATTTTAAGAAGAACACTCTTCTTTGAGGTGTTAAGGTGTTCTTCAAAGGTGATCAAGTAAAGAAGATGTATCATTTTTTCAAAATTTTCTATTTTATTTATTTCTCCACATACTTTAAAATTTCTTCCTCCAAGATGAAAAAATAACTCAAGTATCCTAAATATACAGATATTGTTTTCTATTAATATCATCCCCTAAATCTGTATCTACATCTATAAAATGGTAAATGAATTAATCATTTGTGTGTACGGGTGAATTATCACCCCCACGAACAAATTTAGTTCTTCATCCATTACTATCTATCAAGATTTGTTATAATAATGGAATTAATATTCATATGTGATATTCATTGAATATTTATCATTTTATAATAATAATAATTCATTTATGATCTTACCTACCATGAACATAAATACAACAATGCTATTTGTGTGTACGAGTGAACTATAACCTCCATGAAGCGATGTGTGTCGTTTTTATTCACCACATCACATGTGTGGTATCTATAATTATATTTAAGTGATAATTATGATTTTAATAACATTATTATCATTATTTAAAATCAAAATTGTAATGAACTTATTTCCATATCAATGAAAAATGAAAACACTACTCATGCGTAAGTATGGTCTACCATCTCCATTAATTTAAGGTTGTTCTTTTTTCATAACCATAATTAATGGTTTGATTTCAAAAGTATGATTAATTTATAAAATTTATTATTATAGCATTCATACTATTCTTTAGATTATGTACTTATGGCCACAAGGTCTAGGTACATCAAAACCTTGTTCATTTTCGACCCAAGTATCGAATATCGATAAAACGTCTAATATGTCCAAAAACAATTATGTAATTTTTTTAAAACCTAGTAATAAGTGATATAAAAGTAATAATAAACATGAAAAATGTAATAAATTAATTATAAAATAATATAATTTTATTATACTCTAATATAAATATTATATGTGATGAGTCGGACTCAAAGTAAGGGAAATCCTAACACAATCACCATTAATTTAGTTAAATATACATGTCATGGGTTTTGTTATTACAAAAATATGTGTGAATGGCCTATTATTGTTTTAATCAATATATCTTATTATATTGGCTGTATTTATAATTTTCACACATAATCGTGTCACTGAATTTTATTTAATTTAATAATAAAATATTTTTAAGGGCTTTGTCTTAATCTCCATTAAATGTGACATATCATTATATTGTTCACCGGTTTTATGCATTAAGGGGTATATATGACCCTGATAACAAGTTATATCAAGAATTAATATATTATCATCATATTTAAGGTTTTTTTTATTTTATTTTCTAAATATTTATATTCAACTATTTGTCATGTGGTAAAGGTTTGTTTAACTGAAACATCATTTTAGGTGTTTTGAATATTTATTATTCAAAATCATTATTATTAATTTCCATGTTTTGAAATTAGTTTTATGTATTTATTTATATGAAACTAAATTTTTGAAAATAAAATTTTATTATTTCTTTTAAATGTTGGGAATTTATATGGGACACATTGATTCAAAAATCTATTTTATGAATTCTTTAAATTGGTTTTTAAAAATGGATTGTTTTTTATGTATGTGGAAACAATGACTTAACTACCACCAAAACCATTGCTTAATTTTTGGATTCCTATACAATCCATAATTTTTATTAAAAGAAAATTAAATATCATATAAAATTTTCATTTTTGTTGGTATTGAAAATGGTTTTTATAAATGAATGATTATATCATTATCTTGAAATGGTCTCTTGTGATTATAATGTTGAAATGTCATTTTTACATTATTCATTTTTTAAGTGTTGTGATTATTTAATGTTTCTTGGAATTTGTTCATGTATATGTGTGGTTTTGTGATAAACCAAGTACAGGTGAGCCTATGATAGCTTTTTAATGCGTTGGGAAAAGAGACATAGTTAAACAATAAGGTTTCTCATAATAGATTTAGGGACTATACTGTGATGGGAATTCTAAATGTAACCATGAAGTTTACTCCCTAGGTATATATAAAAGTTACAATGTAAGTATGATATAAATAACACAAGTTACCTTTATGATTTATGATTTATATGAATTTTTCTTGGATTCTTATAATATCATGGGTTTATAAATATTCTGGGACTGACATTTTATTTCCTTATTTTGTATCCCTTACTGAGCATTTGGTGATCACCTCATGTTTTATAAATGATTTTCATGTGGTATAAAGATGGGTAATTATAATAAAGAGATCATGATAAAGGTTATTAATATGTTCTCAATAGAAATAATTATTATTTTTTAAATGTTATATATTATGAAAAAATGGATAGCATGTAGACTCTTCTACTTTTTAATATTTGGAGTGTTATGTAATAGTTATGGCCTAATTCTCTATAACTCTATACATAAAAAGATCCTTAATTTAAATTCTTTATTAATACTCAAAATTATTTAATATTTATGCTAGGGGACTTATACATTCCTAATGAAATGAACTTTAATGTGGTTGTGAAAACATGATCATGGTTCATTTCTATTGAAAAATACCTTTCCACTGAAAACATCTACCCCTGTTTCTCCTATCAACATAAGAAGAAGTTACTTGTTAATGTTTCATACTATTATTGGGATGAACCAATATTATTTATCTGTTATACTGATGGACTAATGTTATGATGTATTAAACAAGAGAAAACATAAATTTTTGTAAGATTTCTTTCATAAATCACAATATTTAAGACATCATGGGTTTGATTATACCATGGCTAAAATCCTTCAGAATGTATTTTTGTACACACACTCCATTGGGGTGGAAGATGTTTTTTCAAAATCTATGATCAGTGCCATTAAAAATTCATCATAAAGAAACATAACAAAATTTCCTAGAACCTAATCTAAGAATATGAAATCTCTAAGGTCTAGTGAATTTATTTCAAGGGCCAATTTCTACATTCCAATGGAAATATTAACGTTTTGGTCGTCTAGGATGATTCATAAAAGTTTCTAGAAGCATAAGTTAGAATATTGGAAAAAATGATGGTGTATATTAATTTTGTGATGAAAAATATATTTTTCTAATTTGGATTTAACTAATTACTCAATACTACTCTAGTAATGAATTTCATTAATACTATAGTAAAAGGGATTCTTGGAATGTATGAGATTCGACGTAATAATGAAACTCCTTACACATGAAAACCAGTAACTAGTTGAAAACATCAAATAAATAATTTTTTAAAAAAACTAGAAAATTAATTAAATATAAATAATAAGTATTAGAGTATCAAGCTTGATGATGCATTGTTGGTGTACTGTACGACATATAAAACAACCATTCAAAGAACACCATTATAACATGTCTATGAAAAACTATTTCATCTTCTAGTGAAATTAAAACATAACTCATGTTGAGAAATTAAATTTTTAGACTGAGATGCCCAAAAATATAGGAAACACAAACTGTAATAATTGGATGAGATGGAAGAAATTATAAAATATACTAATGATAATGAAAAATTTTTGAATTAGAAAAAATTTGAAATTATAAGGTTAAAGAACCATACCATGGGTTTTCACACATGGGGGATGTTTTGATGTTCAGTTAATATATCAAATTATTCCCCAAAAAAATTTAGTCTTGATGGTCGAGTATGTTTGAAATTGTTAAATTCTTCTAATAGGGAACTATTAAAATTCCAAAAGAAAATATACCACCCTTCAATTCTAATGGACATTAGATAAAAACATAATTCCATTTAAAAAAATCTATCCTATATTTCATATTCACTTGACTCATGGAAGAATATATCAATTTGTAAATCAAGTGATAACTTTGTGTTTGTCTAGGTTTCTTCACATTAGATAAATTAGGACCATTAAATCCTTAGGGACTAATTCTATGTTTCCCTTTTATGAATAAAAATTAGAAATTATAGAGTAATAAATTCTGATTCTGATATATAATTTTATCGATTTAGAAAACACTTCTAGTGGATTTTTTTCATAGAAATACATTTATGTCTTAAAATACATATTATTGATACTTAAACAATAACACTATGGGTTATGGTTTCAAAACCTCTACACCAAACCTCCACATCTCATTAAAACATCCTATAAATATGATTGTGGACATTATTCCTCTTCCATTAGTTCCATATATAACTTTTTTGGATACTCCCCCTAATAAACCCAACAAAATAAAATCCCTCTCCTTCCAACTTGGTCCAAACCAATGGTGGATCTCCCCTCCTCCTAATTGCTTGCATGAATGTTCATGGCCTCCTCTATCTATGATTCAGGCATGTACTCTAACTCCACCATCACCTTCTCCACCACAAATGGAGAATAACATTCAATCATGTTTTGATTAACATTATGACTCCCCTCTCCCACTCACTTGGTTCAACTACACTATCCCCAGTATTTCCCATTCTATGCTTCACAAACCCAAAATAGTCTCTATGATTGTAAAATTTGTATTCCAAGTTAATAATAACCACTAAAACGTTCTACATAGCTATTTTTAAAAAGAAATGTGTCACTAGGAGGTCATGGAGTTGTTGTGGTAGATGAACCTCTCACACATTCTCAAGGAGTGTGAGGATAAATTTTTGGATCTCTTTATTTACTTGATAACAACTTTTGGGAAGGATATTGTCTATGTCACCTTCGGATTAAGAGGACAATATTTCAAGCTAATTTTGGGAAGGTTCAGATTCAACCATCGGTTGTATTCTTCCAACATCACTGACTATCCAACCTATAGTTTATATCATCTTAATATAATTAAGAATGATAAACCATAGTGTTATGTGTTTATCACCCACAATGTCGATAATATTCATGATCCCCAAACTCAAAAAAGAATCATTCTAAAGGGTGATACTCTTAGGATTATCCACTATTATTTATCCCCCTCCTAACTTTCATGTGTTGAAAACCATGTGTCTATCACTCATACAAATGTTTCTATCCTCACCACCACCATGGGATCCATTATGTTTAATATGTCCACCCCATTCTCTCTATAATGAGAGATTCAAGATTGGATTCTCTAACATATGCCTATGGGGGAAAATTCATTACTCATATGGACCAGAATATAGGGGTCCTTGATGGTTCCCAACCCCTCCCATAACTAGCACTGATTTAGTAAAGTGGGTACATCGTTATCCATAATATGGGAGTACATAGAAAGGCTACATATCAGAATGATTAGGCACCTGAATACATTAAATCCACTAATGGGGCCCCTTTTCTAGAGGAATCATTACTACCTTCCATTACTACTAATTAACTAGTGTATTCTAGACCTAAGGAGTAAATATCTTATTATCCTCCCTCTATATGTTCTATTATTTATCAAGAGGCATGTATCCATGATTGGCTTCTCAAGTGAATTCTAGGAAAAAAATGTGAATCTTCCACCATTTCAGCATAATATTCCCTAATACTTCATCTTCTTCACCCCAATCTATTACATCAACCCACCCTCATCCTATAGCTGATCACACTATCAGCTCCATTCAAGTTACATCCACACCATTCTCATCAGTTCCCTCACTTTATATCCCTCTAGTGAATATAGAAATTGATTGTTAGAATTATTATTTTGAAGAACATGCATGATAGGTAATGGTCTCTACATAAAAATATTCCCCTGAGTCACATTTCATAATTCCTATTACCAAATATATCTCTTCATATTGAATCATTTTCTCCCTTCCATAATTGACTATTGATCCCAATTCTATCACTATGGATACTATTATGGTAGTCGAGTCACATATCCTTACCATCACCACTGCTATTGACCTAGTGGGGTGGATCTGGACTTCTATCATTTGGAATAATACAACTAATTCTTTTATCATTGATTATTTACACTCTTCTTAGTTATTCCCTAGATCCCCTCTCTTATTTTTTTTGTGCATTTATATCTTCATATAATTCAGTCATCCTAGGTTATATCATTTTAATTATCTAATATAATGGATATTAGATTTTTCACTACAAATTAATCTATTACATTGTACATATTAATATTTTCCTTTTGGTTACTATATATAGGTAATATTTTTCTTTTATCACTTATTATGGAACTGATAGGCTACCAATTTACCTTCCCTATATGATATTTCATTGTGTAGAAAATTCATAGGGACCACCCCATGAGATCTATCCATGAATTTCTTTAAACCTGTAGTTAACACACAAGGTGTATGAATATCCCGTGTCTACGGTGGCTTGCGCCACTGTGTAAAGATTAGAGCTCAAGGAAATTAACTATACATACATAAATATGATGAGGATATATTTGTTAATAGATTACTATGATTAATCATTATCTATCTATCTTGATAAGGAATGTTTTGTTATCTATTTGTTATAGGCAACTAGTACTTTGATATTTTGAGTCTAGACTGGTTATATCCCTACCTTTTGTTTTATTTTATATAATTTTTCTACCTTTTAATATTAGATACTTCATTATATCACATATTTCATATCATACTCCATAATGGTATATCTGAGATGATACAAAAACATATTTCCTATTTTCTACTACCGATTTTTCTACATACATAATTAATATAACTTATGAAATGGTCATTTCTTAAGTGCTGGTATATTTTGTTTCTAAAATTATTCAAGGGGGATAATTTCACATCAACATCTAACATTCACTATCTTGGAATGAAATTTATTATAGTGATCTCGTTATTCCTGATATTGATTTCATTTTTTCTATTAAAATTACTATTTTTACATTCATTAGTATCTCTGCCACATCAATTACCAAAACATTTAACAAACTCTATAATTTTATGTGTGTGGGGTCATTTATGATCTATATTTCATATACACCTATATTGCTTCTTGTTCTAATTAGTATAGGAGAAATATTTTATTTAATGAAATATTTAACTTGAAATCTCATAGAACCCATATAAATAGAATTAATTTTTTTTTATGGAAATGAGGATATATATTATTTATTCCTACTTATATTTATAGCATTTATTATTGTGTAGAGTAATTTACTATTGATTCCAAATTTCAATGGTTTTTTATTGAAATATAATTAGTTACTTTACCCTATCTTATTTCTCTATTAATATGTATTCCCAGTCCCAAAAAATTTATTGATTTTTATTCCATTATTTTCATATTATATTTATTTTGAAAAAACATGGGTCAATTAACCCTATTAGAACATGCATTTGAATATTACTGAGGATATAAAAAAATAACTATAATTTTCAAATTATTGTGTAATTTTTGATTGATTGAGGGAATTTTCATTTACACCAAACTATATATTTTACTTCTTATAACCACAAAATCCATGAATTATTTTGTAAGCATTCATCTATATTTTGAGATTATTTTACACTATATTATTCTAATATTTGATATGAGTAAATATTTTCAATTGTATAAGTGTTGGGAAATGGTCATTACTATTGGACACGTGATACTCGTTATTAAGAAGAGGTGTGGTGATATTTTCATCTCATTTATTTGATGTGTTTCATTGTTACTTCTTATGTACCTTCATTATTATTCTATATTATAATAATATATTGTGTTTTTTAAAAGGAATGTTAAAAAAAACCAATACTAGACATGTCATTCTCATGATTGATCAAATTTTATTAAGTGGGGGACGTGATAATTGTCTTAAACATGAAATATGAAAAGAAAATACATAAATGGAAGAAATATGATACCATCATGAAACATTTATAAAACATCCATGGACTAGACTATAGATTTTGGGTGTGTAAATATGCAACTTCCTATATGTATTTCTTCATAAAATTATTCTAGATTAGCAGGCATTGTACTTTAAAGTTTAACATCGATTTGAGATTTATTTTTTTGCCTCTACCCATATACCCTCTGGAACGCCCCGACCCCGGTTACCTAGAGTCGGTGAATTATTACATAACATTGGCATGATACAAGGAAATCATGTCCCGAAAGACTAATCATTTTAGTATCCTTGGAAATACTAGATAGATTAATAAGGTCAATATTACAACTTAAAAAGAAAAAGATAGTAAATTACTCCATTAGAAACATCCAAGATTCCAAGATTATGCCTGAAAGTAACTCAGAACTAACATATTCGCATACTGGAAAAAATAAAACATTGAAAGGGGTGAGCTCAAATGCCCAGAAAGGATAAAGATATAGCAGAAAATTTCATAAATGAGCATTAACATATAATGAAATGCATAACTAAAGCAAAAGCCTTTTAAACATGAACTTCAGAATAATATTTAAAAAAATAAAATAATTCCATTTACTTATTCACATGGATATTCTACTAGTCCAATAATTACATGCAATATTAATAACCACTTTCATAATGATGGAATGCATAATTCCAGACTGTCATAACCACGTAGCCATGGCCTCGTTCCAAGACTAAAAATAAGATTTTTTTCAAGGCCTCATGCCAAGACACTATTTTTTATCATGAGACCTACCGATGCATTGAGGAGCTATAGAGGGATCCACCCATCACTTACTAAGTCCAATGCATTTCTCATATGAAAATTTTGAAACATAACATAAATATTTTTATTTAAACTATCATACAAAATGTCAAAACTTTAACAACAACCATGAATGGTATAAAAATAGCAAATCCACAGTCAATCATAACTCATTCAATACAATATTGAAGATTGTATTGTATCAGATTAACCATAATGAATAATAATGAAGGATATTGACATAGATTAAAATAATCATCAACCTATTGATATAAATATCCACCTTCTTCTTCAAAACATTTAAAAGTCACGCTATTTTCCAAGAATCCATTTAAAATAGATTTTTGAGTCAAAGTGTTCCATACCAATTTGAAACTTTTAAACGGAATTTTTATTTGAAAACATTAATGTCCATATAAATAAATCTATAAAACCATTTTTAAAACATGGGCATTAATGAGAAATATTTAGAATAATAAATCTTTAAAACATTTTAAAATGATATTTTAGTTAGAGTTCCTAACCAAACGATAGACACTTGAATACAAATAATTGAGGTAATAAAAACATTGTAATATCCTGATAATAAATGGATTCATGTTATACTATGTCAAAGTAGATTATATACACCATATAAAAGTGATTTGGTGTATAACAACAAAGGAGTCTCAATGGAATGTAGATTGAGATGAAATATCTCATAAAGGCTGCATCCTTAGGTCCAGGATAAATCCACGACATAATTATGTGTGACAAATATAAATACACTCAATCTGATTGAATATTCAGTGTAAAACAATCAAAGGACATTCACACATATTCTTGTAAAAACCACACTAATGAATTGGATGTTTAACTCAACAAATCGAGATTGAGTAAAAATTAATCTTATCAAGTTTGTACCGATGACTTGAGAATTTATCAATGGGGTGATTATGTATATCAAAATTATATCCACAGAAATGGGAGTGGAAATTATGACATAATCAAATGAATTATTATTCCAAACATAATCTGGGAGTAAAATAATCAATGAAGTATGTGTAAAGTCGAACGAGTGGAAATTGAAATTTCAAATTCCCTTATTGATTTGGTAACTTAAGAAACATACACCCATGAAAGAAGTATCATACAATGATGATGTAAATATACATGAATTAAATTATATTACATAATGAATAAAAACATGGGCAGTTACACACCACATGGAATAAATAAGCGGTGAACAATTGAAATCTCACAGAATTAAAAGTGAGATAAGAAACCCCTTACTTTGTACTTTTTCCTTCATAGAGGGTAGGATAACCTTATGTATAATGGTGAAATAATTTTTATTGAATTATAAAAGAATAATAAACATTAGTATGATATCATATATGATCTTTTAACATTGATTTGTTAATAATATCTTAGTATTATCTTCGTTTCGGGTGTTAATGGATTCGTTTTCCATTATATTATATATTATGTGAGACATATTTGTTATGGATGGGATGTATCTTATTCATATACAGAATTATATCATCTCTATAATCATTATTTTTAATCATCAAATGAAATTCTGTCTTGAATGGATATGATGGGGAATGAATCTCATCACGTTCGTGGAGACGGTAATCCGTACGTACGCACGAGCGACAGTATCATTATTTTGATATTAAAATAATATATAATTGGATGGAATATCATATATACAGAATAATTATCATGTTATATTTATTATTTAAATTTATTACACATCATTATTATACCCATCCAAATAATAATGTTTTGAATAATAATTACACCACGACGTGGAGACGGTAAGCCATACGTACGCACGTATGGTGACATGTCAATCAAAGGATGGATATGATACTGAATATTGTTGTACCATATTTATAATAAAATCACAGTATATATAAGATAATATAGTAATTATTTTATAATGTAAATAACAAATAAATAAGAAGTTGAATAAGAAAGGAACTTGAAAGAGGGTGGTGAAAACATTACCTCTTCTTCGGGTTATTCATTTTGATTTGATCAAAAGGGCTCCTTAGGTTGGCTTTCTGATCAAACTAAGGACTCTAGGATGAATTGAGGTAAGTTGATAGAGTATTTGGTTAGGGTTTGGCTGATCCAAAAGACTTTTAATGTGTGAATTAGTGAGAAGGGGGAGTTCCCTTTTATAAGATGGGTGAGGGGCACCTTTGGAAAAGCTAGAAATATTATTTTATAATAAATTAAAATTAGGTTTCTAATGGATAAAAATGGGATTGATAAAATTATAATATGGGGATGGGTAGAAATATTTTCAACCAATAGAATTTATATGGGTTCGGGTCATTATATTAACCACGTCTTTCAGTTTTAACAATTAGTTAATTAGTTGGACATTTACCATGTAACTTTATATTTAAATATTATATAGTTAATAAACATACTATATACATCCAAGATAACCCTAAGTGGTCCATCAATGATACTAATATGATGATATAATTCTTTTTTCCGAACAAAATATTTTTAGGAATATAATATCAATTAATTATATAATATTAGTTTTAAAAACTCATTTACCTCAATTTTGACACTATTCAATAATTTATTTTTGTTAAAGTCTTAACAGATTTATTAATTCAAAACAAATAAATTTAAGCAATTATATAATGTCATATTATCCAAATAAATTTATTTATTTCATAAAAACTTTCAAATTATATTTATTTTTACATTTATAATACCAATTATTAGATTCTTTCATTAATAAAGAAAATACTGCATCATTATTGTGTCATAAATAATATTAATTATTAAATGTCTAAAAATAATAAATAAAATACCATTATGTAGGAAAATATTTTTAGATTTATAATGAAGACTTATAGTCGAAAATCCAACATATATAACCCTATAAAAAATTTTCATTGCTAAAAAATATATGCATATGTCATTTTTGTATTTATTTTATCTTAATTAATATAAAGTGTCTTTATCACTTACAAGTGGATCCATGGGGTCCCAGAATCTACCCAAAGATTCTCATGGTCATGCATGTACCAACCAATAAGGTTAGTACACGTTTTAGGGTAAGTTATTATTATTATAATATTATTTATTTACCCATATTTACTAGATTCACCCTTTAACCATGGTAAATAAAATATTTACCGAAGTAATTATTCAAAATGTCTATAAAGAAAATTTACCTATTTACACAATTTGTAAATACATATTCTAAATATGGAATCCATTTTTTTAAATTCAAAACAAGGAAGAGCCAGAAATTAATTTAAAATTAATTCTCATTGTTAAAACTAAAAGCGTGTTTTTAAGAGATAATAACTATTAAAAGATTGACACTTGTTTATGTCCGGTTTAATTGTGAAATTTTTTCCAATGAACAAAATTGTATTAAATGTTAAAAATATATTCTAAATATACTTTAAAATAACTCAAATTTATAATTTTCACTATTAATTATATCGATTAAAAAAGTTATTTTAAATAAAATTTAGTAACTTTCACTATTAATCAAAATTTAAAAGTTATCCGCAAAGTACCAAAATTTCACCTAGGCTAATTTCGATATTCCAAATCCAAAAATGAAGTCCATTTTGAGAGATAAAATTTATAAAATTTCAAAAATTGGGTATTACTATTCATAACAGCTACTTTGATTAGTTGAAGTGTGTTAGAATCTCGAAGTCGTGTACAATGCAAGTTATTGCATTATTCAATGGGAAACGTACTGTGGAAGCTTGGGGTGTTACATTCTCCCCTCATTAAATAAATTACCTCCTTGTAATTTTTAAAATTGGTCTTTGGAATATAATGGAATGTCCCACATCAGAAAAAGAGTCAATAAAACAATCACTTTAAAAGAAATAAAGTGAAGTACAAAGGTCACCCGAGATAACCTATACTAGGATTCCATGTAGAAAAACATGGATATGGATTATAAGCTAAGTGTCAAGTTTTTATGAAGAGGGATAGATAACATGATCGGGAGAAAGTTAACAGCAAGAATACCACAAACTAGTGATGGGACAAACAGTCATTACTTTCCCAGTAGGAAAAGTAAATGGACAACATTTTTATTTCTTATTTTTAACTTACATTAAATAAAGATAAGGAATTAATTTCTGAGATTGACTATGAAAATGAATAGATATACTTATTTTTTAATTAAAGTTTCATTATTTAATAAATTTATACTAATAGCTCATTTTTAAACGATGAGTATTCCAGAATACGTGGTCACACTAGAAGAGCTAGAATAAACATCTTATAGGATCACATGATCCACAAAGAATAAACTATATATTTACCATGACTTTAGGGATTAATAAAAACCAAAATGGTTAGTATAAAGTCTCATGATCCCCCAAAATGTTACTCGATTAGAGAAAGAAACACTAGTCTTAAATTCTAAAATTAAACCAACAATACCCCAATGTTAAATAAATAGCATTCAATAAACAATTTTCCTTAAAATCCTTCAATAAAATCCAAAATAATATTGAAACCCAAAACATATAAGGATTTGGTTATGTAGTCTTCCACATTAAATGGTATCTCCAAATGACATCAACTACTCTTAAAGTCACATACTTAAAAGTAATTAACCTAATGACATATTTTCTATTATAGTTTAATCATTTCTATAAATAACCCAAATCACTATAAATCCACAATAAAAACATAGATAAGAATCCACCATTACTCCTCAAAATAATTCCCATAATGTACTATTTCCCTTGGGAATATAGTGTTCCCAAAAAAGTGAACATCTTTTAAAATAACATTTATCCCTTAATCACCAAATCATTTTCCTATACTAAGGTTATTCATTTGATAAGACATAATATCCCAAATAAACTTATTAATTATCAATAATGTAATTTAACTAAAAATAATAGTCACACTTACCAGGGACTTCATGTAGTCCAGTAGTAGGCGATAAATCCCAATCGTTCTTTGGTTGTGGGTTTGATTCCCACAGCTTTGTTTGACACAATGGGTTGTCACACAGTCTGTGTGTTGCCCTTTTTCAAAAACTATATTTTATAACATTACCAAAAGGAGATAAATTCCTCAAAATAACTATAACATAATTTAACCACAAACTTTACCTCATGTCTTGCATTTTCATTCCAAAATATAATAACCTGTAATTGCCTCAAACCCAAAGATCATATAAAACCAAATATTTATTTATAACTATATCCACAAGAAAAAATATATGTCTTCCTCAAATATCATTCTCACATGGAAAACTGCAGTGTTACAAATAAAAGAGAAAATGATTCCAAATTAATCCAATCAATAAGAAGCACTAATACTTCTCCAGCCATTTATTCTCACAGAGCTTCTTCTTTGACCAAGAAAATATCCTATAGAATAGGGCATTCACTCGAGTAATGGCCAGGTCCCCTACATTTACGGAAAATTACTGTAAATGGATTCTTGGGACAATTTTTATTTTCATCCATAGTAATCTTCAATTTTACTCTGCAATTCATCACTTTGTGACCTTCTTTCCTGCACTTAAAGCATTTCTTTGTTCCATTGAGACACTTTCTTGGGTGTCTCCTTCCACATTTCCTATATAATGGAAATTGATGATTCTTTTCTCCATTGTCTCCACTACAGGAGCTCTTATCATTCATCACCTTTCCCTTCTTTTTTGAGTCCTGGAGTTGGTTAATATTTATATTGTTGATCATATTTTTGGAAAATTTATTTGGAATGAAGATGATATCTTTTACGCATATCAACATTCCATTATGCTGCTCATTTCCACCACCGTTCCCACTTTGTACATCATTCTCAATGTCACTATGACTTCCTTGGAATTTAGCCATTGACTAAAACCAGAAAGAATTGTGTGACTAACAGTAGTCATAAAATCATTAAGATAAAATAATGAGACTATATTTTCAATTTCGAAACACCTTAGGATTAACCTAGGTCATTTATTCTCATCTTATATTAAAATCCTTCAAATCAGTTTGTAATGAAAATGTAAATTATCCTAAGCATATCCCCCAGGAGTGTCGTAACCAGGAGTGCAACAAGGCCTGTTGTTGTGCACCAATTCCCGTTCGATTCTAGCTCAAAGAGGTGTTTTTGGGTTTTAAACCTAGGTACATCTGTTCTAGAGATGCCTCTACCTGCTACTGTCCAAACAGGGATGTATTGCTCAGAAAACTCAAAAAATTCCTACAATACCAAAATTATAGGAAGTTCTTTTATACTAATCCTCAAATTCCATCTTAGATCTATGTGCCCTAATTAGATTTTATCTAAATCTATCTTCCAAGGATTGTACTAAACTTCCTCTGATACCCACTATAATGACCTGAACCCAGTTACCCAGAGTCAGTGAATTATTACATAACATTGGCATGATACGAAATCATGTCCCGAAAGACTGATCAGTTTAGTAGCCTTAGAAATACTAGATAGATTCATAAGGTCAAAATTTCTTGAAAAGAAACCAATACTAAATTATTCCATTGGAAACATCCATGCTTCCTAGATTATGACTGCAAGTAACTCATAACTATCTTCTTCACATCCTGGGAAAAATAAAACATAGAAAGGGGTGAGTATAAATGCCCAGTAAGGATAACAATATAGCGGAAAGTTTCATAAATGAGCATAAACATATAAGGCAATGTATAACTAAAACAAAAGCATTTTAAACTTGAAAATCATCATAATATGGAAAAAAATAAAATAATGCCATTTACTTATTCACATTGATATTCTACTAGTAGAATGATAACATTCAATATCAATAACCACTTTCATAATGATGGAATGCATAATGCTAGACTATCATAACCACGTAGCCAATGCCTCATGCCAAGACTACAAAAAAGATATTTGTTAAGGCCTCATGCCAAGTCACTAGTCTGTCCCATGAGACCTACTGCTGTATCAAGGAGCTATAGCGGGCTTCACCCGTCACATACTATGTCTAATGCATTCATCATATGAATAGTTTGAAACATAACAAAAACATTCGTATTAAAACTATCATACAAAATGTCAATACTTTAACCAAAAACCATGAATGCTGTAAAAAAAGCACATCTACTGTCAAACATAACTCATTAGATACAATATGGAAGATTGTATTGTATCAGATTAACCTAAATCGAGAATAATGAAGGATATCGACTTAGATTAAAATAATCATCAAACTATTGAGAGAAATATACCCCTTTTCTTGGAAACATTTAAAAGTCACGTTATTTGTCAGGAATCCATTTAAAATATATTTTTGAATCAAAGTGTCCCATACCACTTTGAAACTTTTAAATGAAATTTTTATTTGAAAACATAAATGTACATATAAATAAATCCTTTATATCATTTTTAAAACATGGGCATTAATGAGAAATATTTAGAATAATAAATCATTAAAACATTTTAAAATGATATTTTAATTAGATTTCTTAACCAAAAGAGAGAAACGTGAATACAAGTATTTGAAGTAATAAAAACATTTTTAATATCATGAGAATAAAGGGATTAATGATACACTAAGTCAAAGTACATTATATACACCATATAAAAGTGATTTGGTGTATAACAACAAACGAGTCTCAATGGAATGTAGATTGAGATGAAATATCTCATAAAGGCCACATCCATAGGTTAAGGGTAAATCAACGACACAATTATGTGTAACAAATATAAATACACTAAATATGATTGGATATTAGGTGTAAAACAATCAAAAGACATTCACACATATTCTTGTAAAAACCACACCAATGAATTGGATGTTAAAATCAACAAATCGAGATTGATTAAAAATTAATCTTATCAAGTTTGTACCGATGGATTGAGAATTTATCAATGAGATGATTATGTGTGTTAAAATTATATCCATAGAAAGGGGAGTTGAAATTATGACATAATCAAATGAATATTGATTCTACACATAATCTTGGACTAAAATAATCAATGAAGTCTGCGTAAAGACGAATGAGTAGAAATTGAAATTTCAAATTTCCCTGTTGATTTGGTAACTTATGAAACATAAACCCATGAAAGATGTATCATTCAATGATGATGTAAATATACATGAATTAAATTATATTACATAATGAATACAAACATGGGCAGTACACACACCACATGCAATAAATAAGTGGTGAACAATGGAAATCTCACGGAATTAAAAGTGAGATAAGAAACACCTTACCTTGTAATTTTTCATTTGTCAAGGGTAGGTTAACCTCAGGTATAATGTTGAAATAATTGTTATTGAATTATACAAGAATCATATGCATTAATATGATATCATATATGATCTTTTAACATTGATTTGTTAATAATATCTTAGTATTATCTTCGTTTCGGGTGTTAACGGATTCGTTTTCATTTATATTATTTGTTATGTGAGCCATATTTGTTATGAATGGGATGTATCTTATTCATATCCATAACGATATCATTTATATAATCATTATTTTTAATCATCAAATGAAATTCAGTCTTGAATGGATATGATGGGGAATGGATCTCATCGCGTTCGTAGAGACGGTAATTCGTACATATGCACGAGCGACACTATCATTATTTTAATATTAAAATAATTTATAATTGGACGTTATATCATATATACAGAATCATTATCATGTTATATTTATTATTTAAATGGATTACACATCATTATTATACCCATCCAAATAATAATGTTTTGAATAACAATTACACCACGACGTGGAGACGGTAAGTCATACGTACACACGTATGGTGACATGTCTTTAAAAGGATGGCTAGAATACTGAATATGGTTGCTCAATATTTATAATAACATCATAGTATATAGAAGATACTGGAGTTATTATTTTAGATAGGAAATAACAAAGAAATAAGAAGTTGAAGAAGAAAGGAACTTGAAAAAGGGTGGTGAAAACATTACTTCTACTTCGGGTTCTTCCTTTTGATTTGATCAAAAGGGATCCTTAGGTTGGATTTAAGATAAAACTAAGGCCTCTAGGTTGAAGTGAGGTAAGTTGGGAGAGTATTTGGGTAGGGTTTGTCTGATCCAAAAAGCTTTGAATGTGTGAATTAGTGAGAAGGGGGAGTTCCCTTTTATAAGAGGGGTGAGAGCACCTTTGGAAAAGATAGAAATATTATTTTATAATAAATTCATATTCGGTTTATAATGGCTCCAAAGTGGATTATTAAAATTATAAGGTGGGGATGGGTCTGAATACTTTCATCCAATAGAATTTATACAGGTTTGGGTCATCATATTAAACTTATCTTTTAGTTTTAACTCTTAGTTAATTAGTTTGACATTTAGCATGTCACTTTATATTTTTATATTATATAGTTAATAAACTTACTATATACATCCAAGAGACCCCCAATTTGTCCCTTAAGGATACACCTATCATGATATAAGTCCTTTGGCTGAACCATAGATTTTTAGGAAAATAATATCAATTAATAATATAATATTTGTTTTAAAAACTCATTTATGTCAATTTTGACACTATTCAATAATTGATTTTTTTAAGTCTTACCAACATTATTAATTCGATCCAAATTCTTTTAAGCAATCCTATATATCATATTAACCAATAAAATTCATGTATGTTATAAAAAAATTCAAAATTATATTTATTTTAACATTTATAATACCAATTATTTTATTTTTTCATTAATAAGGAAAATACTGCATCATCATTGTGTCACAAATTATATTAATTATTAAATGTTTAAAAATTATAAATAAATTAAAATTATGTAGGAAATATTTTTATCTTTATAATTAATATTTATAGTCAAAAATCCAACATATATAATACTATGTAAAAAAAATTCTAAAAGATATCTGCTTATGTCATTTTTGTATTTATTTTAACTTAATTAATATAAAGTGTCCTTATCACTTACAAGTGGATCCATGGGGTCCCAAAATCAACCCAATGATGGCCATGGTCGTAAATGTATCAACCAATAAGTTTAGGACACGTTTTAGGATAATTTATTATTATTATAATATTATTTTTTACCCTTATTTACTTGATTTACCCTTTAACCATGGTAAATAAAATATTTACCGAAGTAATTATTCAAAATGTCTAAAAATAAAATTTTACTATTTACACAATTTGGACATCATGATTCCAAATATAGAATCCATGTTTACAAATTCAAAACACAGAAGTGCCAGAAATTAATTTAAAATTAATTCCCGTTGTTAAAACAAACAGCGTTTTTTAAGTGATAATAACAATCAAAAGATTGACACTTGTCTATGTACGGTTTAATTGTGAAATTATGTCCAATGTCCAAAATTGTATTAAATGATAAAAAAAATATTCTAAATATAATTTAAAACCACTCAAATTCCTAATTTATCACTATTAATTATTTCTATTTAAAAAGTTGTTTTTAATGAAAATTTAGTAATTTTCACTATTCATCAAAATATAAAAGTTATCTGAAAAGTACCAAAATTTCACCCTAGGATAATTTTGATATTCCAAATCCAAAAATGAAGTCCATTTTGAGTGATAAAATTTATGAAATTTCAAAAATTGTGTATTACTATTCATAACAGCTACTTTGATTGGACGAAGCGTGTTAGAATCTCGAAGTCACGTACAATGCAAGCTATTTCATTATTCAAAGGAAAATATACCATGAAAGCTTGGGCTATTACACCCTCATTCTAAAATATTCCTTCACCATATTGGAAATTTTTTCCATATTAATTGTGTTATATTTCATTCTGTAGTATAGAGGTCATAGCTGATGCCATTATATGGTTAGTAACAGTTGGAAAATAGTGATTAAAGGAAAAATGATTTTTATTAAATACCATGATTATGATTCCGGGAAAAATTTCTCTATAAGTATGAATCGGGAGGGCATTCATTTTCCACTAAAACATTGTTTCATTATATTTTTTTCATATATCTTTCATGTCATATTTTTTTCACATTGGAATCCTTATTGAGACTCTTTTTTCTATTAGAAAATCAATTATTCAACTATGTGGAAATTTAATAAGATTAATATATATATATATATATATTGGATTCAATAAATAGAACAACACACATGTTTTGATCCTTATTCTGCTTTTACTTGGTAGAAATATATAGAATATTAGAGAAGAATTTGAATACATGACAATGAAAATGTTAATAAATTCAGTATATTAATTCCATAAAAACTAGTTTACTATATAAATATCTCGGGACAAACAAGTCATAGAGAATCCATAAAAATAATGAAACCGATAAATGTTCCATAATAAAGAAAAATCTACAACGTATGATTTTCACTTATTCCATTAATCCGTTTATGCTCAACCAACTTATGAATTTCATTCAATTTATAGATCATATAGATATAAAATCATCAAATACATCAAGGATTCCATTTAACATGTAAATTAAATTATTATAGTGTGAAAATACCGGGAATACATAATTTAAAGAAGAATTATTATCTAAAAACCATTTACATTAGATATTGGTGTGGCCTATTTTTATTACACTTTTGGATGCTTTAAGTTGCTTCTTCATTATCATTTTTTTGGTTTTCTTTATTTCTATACAGTCAATAAATTGTTTCCTTTTAAAGTGGTTCTCAATTATTTGTTTGTTTTTAAAGTGATCTATGTTCTTCTAGTACTGTGTTTTTATCTTCAAACTTCTCATTCATGGTTTGATTTCTCCCTTTATTTTACTGCTATGTTTTTTCCTTTTTTTCATTTAAATTAAATAAAATTTAATTCATTGATTGTTAAAAATCTATGATGAATTTTTCCTCTACATTAATTATTTTCATATTCAATCATACATTTTACATGTGAGGATAAACCTATTGGGGTTAGGGATTGAAAGTATGGGTATCAAGGATTTAATAAATTTTTAAATATTGACATTACTCAATTATTGTATAAGTAATTATATTGTTTATAAAATCATATTGTATTCTGTTGTATACGATAAACCTAGAAATTTCCTGGGAAGGACCCCATCGCAATTTAAATGATCCAAAAAAGGACCAATAGTTCGATTTGGATTTTGCTATTGCAGTTTCACATAATGAATTTGGATTAGAATTCTAAAATGGGAAAATTAGTGTTTTCAAATCTTTGTAAATTTAATTTTCTTGACCAAGGCTAAACTTTTTCCGTTTCAACAATAATGCAGCCTAAGGTAATATAACATTATTTAGTAAATTTTGGGTTATACTCTTAAAATTTATCTATTACACATAATTTCATTTAAGGATGTTTTATAAATATTCCTTATCTTGGGAATAACTCACCAAATATTATGAGGACTCCACTTCTTGGATCTAATTGATACGTCTTCATCCATTCCCTAGTCTTCCTTATTGGTTTGAAGAAGGGATTCCACTATTATATATACACTCATAGTGGTTATAGTATATTTATATAAATTTATAATCAAATAACATTCATTTATAAAAAAAGTATTCATGATCTATTCAGATATCATTTACCTTTTTACCCTTACATTCGTTATGGAATTTATTACATCGCTCATGCGTAGTGCAGACTACTGTCTCCACGAATCGATGGGATCAATTTTTCATGTCCAATATTCATGGATTATTATATATATATATTTAATATTTATTAAATTTATATAATTATTAACATTCTTCAGATGACGGAACCATGAGAAGAATGCATGAATCGAAACTACTTAACATAAACTTACATGAAAAACAAAATAGTTAACAACCTGAAATGTTGATTTTAATAAGTAAATAATAATATAAAAGTGTTGAAATATATTAATGAAATCATATATGATTATATATGTTTGTATATGGTTCTTTTGTAGAACTATGTTAAATTTAAATATATTATAAATGAGGCTAAAATTACTTGTTAATACTGTTAGACCCGATGTAAGGATTTCTCATCTTACATTTTTTCTGTGAGACATAAGCCATATTAAACACATGTTACATTCATGTAATATATATTACTATTCCATGATATTATATATCATGCATAAAATTATATTCATGGTATTATATGTCTCATTTTATATTATTTATTTCATGGTGATTATAATTCAAAAAACTAAAAGTTGTTAGGGATTTCATTTATAATATCATTTCATTTCAGGATTTTTTGTGTTTAGTTTTCCATTGAGAAAATTATATGATATTAACATCAAACACCCCATATATTTTATTCTTCTTATGTTATTTTTGGTTGTCACATGTTTATTTTCCAATTTTACCCTTTTTGGATCATGAATTTGAATGTATATTATATGGAGGGAACATTATTTTAAAAATATTTTTTTGATGATTTATTTCTTACCATATTTATTCCATTATAATATTTTAGTTAAAATGTCCTAAATATTTTTTATATATTCCCTAATGAATTATTAAATTCATTTTAAATCCATGACATACTTTCTATAAATAAACTAAAAGAAATATTCTTATTATTTTCCTAATGAGGTTCTGTTGACTAAATGTATGAACATAATTAATTTTTTTACATACACTAAATAAATTGATTTTTGGACCATCTTTACTAATCTATTTTTTGTAGAATCCATAATAGTTTCCAGGGTTATTATCAATGATTTTTTTGTGATTATTTACTATTACAATGTTTGATACTTTTTCCACGAAAATTTTGAATCATGTATTTTGTTGGTTCTTCAAGTCTATTAAAATGATCATTCATTCATTATTTAACACAGTATATCTGTAATAATGTAATAAATTAGACACTAGATCTAGGTTACTTGATTGTGGGATTTATAAATGTCTTTTGGATAAATCACTTATTTGAAGAGGAAACATGGGAGCCTGAAGGCGCTATAAGAAAGTAGATTCCAAATTTGTTCAAAAATTTTTATATTTAACAATGTAATGGATAAAATAATTTAGTTTGAATAATATGACACCCAAGACTCTACAGTAGCTAGTAAACACCATATCAAAATTTAACACCCAATACACCCTTCAAATATCGTTTCTTCATGAATTTATTTCATTGTTTAATTTAATAATTTTATGTTGGCCTATATAACTTCATTTTTCAATTCTACATAATAAAATTATATTAGTATACGTTTTTTAAAGAGTGTTATTTTATTAAAAAAATTTAGTTTTCTAGAAACATGTAATTTGTATGAATTTATCATCATATAACAATGAAAAAAAGAAAAAAAAACTATTTTCCAATAGAATAATAATTTAAATAATATAAAATTAAAATTTAAACAATACATTGAATGTATAAATACAATTTATAATGTTATATAATTAAATAAAATGTCACTTTAATAAAAAAACTACTTTTAATCATTTGTTTATATGATGTATTTTTATGGGAGATTTATTTTTGTCATAACTAGAGATACTCTTATGGTATATTTTTATAATAAATAAATTTATTTCATTGAATTCAAAATACAAATATACTTTAATATTATATATAATTAAATTTTTAAAATTTTATTTCCCAAAAAAAAATTATTAAGTATTTTTATTTTAAAGCTAAATTTTCACACCATTATAAATAATTTTTTAAAAAATGAATTAAAATTTCAAAATTTTAATTACCAAATTAGGTAAAAATTCAATACTTATTTTCTTATAATTAAAATTAGTTACTGAGGTAAAAAATTATTTGACATGATAATTGATAATGATGGAAAAAGAAAAAAAACAATTTTAATAAATAATAATAAAACACTATAAAAAATTAAAAAAAAATAGTGTGTGAGGTTAATTTTTTATGAAATTTGCCTCCACCCCTATTTTTTTATTTTTCATAAATTTTAACTTTAATAATACCATTACATTTTATAAGATCTAATGGTTTCTCACAAATGAACCAAACCCTGCACTTATAAAAGTGTAACAACATCACCACCTCAGGAATCACCTATAATTCAAAATTCTCTTTAAAAATATAAAAGTTTTCTATGCCAATAACCCTCTCAATAGAATAAAAAAATTAAACCATTAATGATCATATTTCCATTTTTTACAAGGATATTTCAAAATAAAATTCAAGACCTCAACAATAGTATTATCAAATACATAGATTTCTTCTTAATTATCTTCATTATAATTAATTCTATACACACTAATATAATTATATAAATATAATTTATATAATGATGTTTTAATATATTAAGATTGTAATCCACTTAAATTCATACACCCCATTCATTTATAAAAACAATATCGATGATCGTGTGTTGTATGGACTACCACTTACACAACACAATGTGTTTTATTTTCCTTCATTGCTTCGCCAGGATATAAATAAGGGTTGTATAAAATTATTAATATTTTTTTATCATTAAAATTTTATCGTAAACTATAAAAACAATTAATTAAATTATCAAAAAATAGATCATCATTACTTTAAACATTTAAAATATTTGTTCTAAGAACATGATATTTTATTCAAATCATATAATATTTTCCAATATAATAAAAATTATTCAACATTTTAGATCACAATATATTCTCTTTATGATAAAAATTACATGTGGGTTTGAATATAGTTTAAATATTTGGTTCAAAATAATTAAACTGAACAAAATCAATGTCTCTTAACATAACATTATCAGATCTGATTCTACCCCCAGTCTGATTGACAAAGTCACATAATCATAATTAGGATCAATACAATTAAATCAGAGTGTAAAAATATTCTAATCATTTTGTATCTAATTAATTAAAATTATTTTTATGAAAATCAAAACAGTATCGATAATAAAATAGAATCAAAATATGAATCAAATGCTTCACTTTCTAATAAATGTGAATTTGAATATGAAACATTTAAGTAACAAGTAATAAAATAACTAAAAAATGTTATAATGACTCACAAGTTGTTAAAAAGTTATTTTTTTTAACAATATGTGTAAGGTAGTCAAGAAACATAACTATATGTATCTTCTATTTTATACATATAATATAGTTCATCTTTAGTTAACATAGAATGAACTCGATATGAAAATTGAAATGTCTATATCTTTTTACCCTTGTAATACCTTGATATTATGATTAGATTTTCTATGTCTACATAACCCATGTATGCCTAGATCTGATGGATCAGATTCTCTTTCTTCCTGTCACCTTGTCATGACCCCCTCCCCACAAAGTGTACCCCTCCTGGGCCGACAATGTGAAAAGGGAGATAATGACCCCCGAGTCCCGCCTCCAGTAGGCCCCGGGTTGGCGACTAGCACCGAGGGTATAATAACGTACAAATGGGAGGCATTACCCTCTAAGAGAACACAAGCAGAAGAGAGAGATAGAATAGACTCCAATCAACTCCAACTCAGAACTGAAATATAAAAAGGAAACCAAGTACATATATGAAATGTCATGCAAAAGTACTACAACTGAAAGGGAAAACTAAAAGTACCCAAAGAAAGAAAAACGGCAGCGACCACAAGCCCGAACAGCTCCTCCTCCAACTACAAGCTAGTATTAACCAGCTTGATCTCCAACCTGCTCCAAGTGACCTGAAAAACAGTTTATATGTACATAGGGTGAGTATAACAGTATACTCAGTAGGATCCTCCCCAAGACTCTCGTGCAAAAGTAAAGAAAGCATGCTAAAGCCCAGTGAACAACAAGTGAAACTAACTCGTTATCTAAACAGGTATACTATGTTCCCAACCTCACCATGGATACTCTCACCAAGTAACGCATACAAGAATATAGCATATAGTAAATAATATCAAGGGTACCCCGCTACTACTTCCCCACTGGTTTGCCGCTTTGCCCCAACAACATACATCCTGTGCATCTCTCTCCAAAGGCTTTCCCGCAAACACCTGGGCTAAGCTCCACAATCTGCACCTCGTGCACCACAAAGGATTGCCCGCAGACACCTGAGCGAAGCACCACACCGTCCTCACAACCAAAGTAACCAGGTAGTTTCTGGGAGCCACCATAGCTCGTATAATGTGTATCATACGTCGAGTATTATTCCTCAAGCCATCACAGCCCATACGTCGAGTAAGGATCCTCAAGCCATCACAGCCTATACACGTTACACCTATAGTATTCCATAGGATACTATATCCAGAGTATATGTGTGTGAAATAACCACAATCCATTACATCCCTCTACACACATATATGGGTAAAACTAACCACTGTGCCTACCAGCACAAGGATCTACCAAGAGAAGAGGGCGGGGCCAAAGGGGGTAGTCAGCCATTCAACCTCCCATCAGAATGTTGGGGAAAACACCCCCCCAGGGCTCAGAATCCTCTGGGTGTCAGTTTCCCTTACCGACAGGGTGGAGTTGCGTGTAGAAACACAAAAAGTACAGAATATATATAACTCACAACCACACTCTGGGCATTACCTAGTCATAGGCACAACTGCAGCTAACGTCTCTCAGACTCCAGGCTGCTACTTCTAAGACTAGGTATCGTATAAGCACACAACCATTTGAAGAGCTTTATTTGATTACTCCATTCTCATTTTATCAATTCCACTGTACGTTAATTAATTCTTTAAACATTAATTAACCATGAACAATTTACCACATTAAACTAAATTGGCATCACATTCAAAAATTGCTCCTTTTTAGGATTCACATCACTATTAAATTCCAGTTTCTCTATCCCCGTGGATTATCACCATTTAAACAAACTTTCATTATGGAATTACCATCCCCATATTCCCAGGCATTCTAGAAAATCATCCTATGCTACTAAACACAAAGGGCTCAACACGGTGAGTAGATATACTACTCATCGAGTCTTTGCCGCCTATAGCAAGAGCATAGACCCATCCTCCATCGAGAGGCTAAACACGGAAAGCACGTGGCATACCCCGCGTGTCTTCGCCTCCTTCGGAAAGAGGGTAAGCAAAACCAGCTGCCTTGAGCAGTGGGGAAAAGTAAAGCAGATAAACAATCAAACCACCAACGTCAAACCATCACATTCATCTCATACCATCATCCTTGGTGTCCTCCCTGACACCCACATGTATAAACCGATGCATCTCACCACATTAGGCGTCATCCGCTGCCACAACCACAAGTCCCCATGCCTTCACATATCACAACAGCTATCCAGGATCACATCAAATCACAAGCAGCAGGAAATCAAAGATCACAAAATGGGCTCTCAGCCCTTTAACAAGGCATTCAGCCTTCAAGCAAGCGGGTAACTCAGAACCCTTTTGAAAATATTGAACTAATAGTTCTTTATTCCATCTTGAATTAACAGATTCAGTAACATGCCTCTTTATCTTTAGCCAATTATTTAACAAATAATTCCGGCTTTACGTTCTTTATCAATTTCCATCATGAACGAGCAACAAATTAAAGAAAATCATAGATATCACTCTATCTAGGAAAACATGAGGCAAACCGTTCTCACGGTACAAAGTAACAACATGCGATCAACCAATTCCTTTAGTCCGGTTCAAGTATATAATTAGGTCAATTTCATTGTGATCCAAAGGACTAAATCATGCTAATTCTACGATTGAACATACACAATTAGAGAAGCCATGAATCCCCTACCTCGAAGAGTTCATGACGTCCTTTATCCACACAACGGGTCACAGTCCTCTTCTCCTCACGATAGCTGCATCCACCGGAGGATGCCACGGTACGACAGTACCAACCAACCCCAAGAAAACCCATTAGAACCATGGAGATTACATGCTAATATTGAAGGAAGAACAAGAGAAGGTGATCCCCGAAGGAACGATGATAAAACATACCTTATATCGAAGAACGATCGACACAACTTGGTTGCATCAACAGAGCGGAACTGATCTGAGTAACGTTTGATTGTGAAACTCCTACGAGAATGATTGCAAGGTTCTAGCGTCTCGTAGATGAGAACCAGGAGGAAGAACAACGAAGAATGATATCTCGTTCCTTTTAAAAAAAATTAGAGAGGCGACAGTTTAAGATCCGGTTTATTCTCCATTAAAAACGGATCGCATTAACCCACGCGGTTTGACCAAGTAAAAAAAAACATCCCGGCCTTAGGAATAATTAATATAGGATTTATGGACTTTGAATCGGCCTTAAAGTCCTTAAAATAAGGTTTTAAAAGTATTTTACGTCAAAGAAAACGTCAAATTTGCGAAGCTGGAAACACTATTCACATACTCAAAATTTGGCAAAGTGTGGAATCGGTAGCTCTTATGGAGTCTGGAAAAATTGTTCATTCGTGAAATTTGGCAAAGTATGGAATCGGTAGCTCTTATGAAGTCTGGAAACACTGTTCATTCGTGAAAATTGGCAAAGTATGGAATCGGTAGCTCTTATGAAGTCTGGAATCACTGTTCACAGAACTAAAAAAATTGGCAAAGGAAAGAAAAGCTCACCGATAGAGCCTTACCGATAGAAACACAAGTCTACTGAACCTCACCGATAGAAGTCCACCGATAGAACCACACCGATAGAAACACTGTTCACAGAACTAAAAATTTGGCAGTGTTAGCCGAGCTACTGCTGGACTACGGCTACCAGTATACAGAGCTATCATTATGCCGTGGCTACCGATAAACCCAGCTACCGGTAGGATGCGGCTACCGGTAGACCGAGCTACCGGTAATCAGTAGCTACCGGTAGACCGAGCTACCGGTAATCAGCAGCTACCGGTAGACCGAGCTACCGGTAATCAGCAGCTACCGGTAGACAGAGATACCGGTAGGCAGCAGCTACCGGTAGACCGAGCTACCGGTAATCACCAGCTACCGGTAGACCGAGCTACCGGTAATCAGCAGCTACCGGTAGACCGAGCTACCGGTAATCAGCAGCTACCGGTACACCGAGCTACCGGTAATCAGCAGCTACCGGTAGACCGAGCTACCGGTAGGCAGCAGCTACCGGTAGACCGAGCTACAGGTAATCAGCAGCTACCGGTAGACCGAGCTACCGGTAATCAGCAGCTACCGATAGACCGAGCTACCGGTAGGCAGCAGTTGGGGGATAAGTCACCATGTCCTCCCAGAACACCTCCAACACCTCATTTTCTCAAAGTAATGGACCAGGGAGGTTCGGGCCATTACATTAGATACCTCTCAAAACATTCTCGTCCTCGAGAATTAAAAACCAACCCAGAAGAAAAGAGGGGTCCGAACAACCACCCCATAAGATACCTCTCAGGGGAAAACCACCATGAGTTGTTCGAAAGCTGGAACAAAACTCTGACATCCGGGAACAAACAATCCATACCCAAACAATTCAAACATAACATCACATCAAAGGTACATAAATAAAACATGAAAGGTCTAACCATAAAGGAAACGTCATTACATGGAAAGAGTTAAACATTAAACAACTCTGGGTACTGAGCACGTATCTGTGACTCACGCTCCCAGGTACTCTCCTCCATGCCACCGTGTCGCCACAGGACACGAACTAAGGGGATAGAACGCCCACGCATCACCTTCTCCTTGTGGTCTTGGATCTCCACAGGTCGCTCCTTGAAGGTTGCATCATCGTCAATATCGATCTCTCCCCAATCGATAACATGAGATTCATCATGAAGATAACGACGGAGCTGCGATACATGGAAAACATCATGTATCCGACTCATCTGAGGGGGAAGTGCTACTCGATACGCCACAGATCCAACACGAGCTAACACCTCGAAAGGCCCAACAAACCGGGGAGAAGGCTTACTTCCATGACCAAACCTTCGTTGCCCACGACGGGGAGTCACCTTTAGGAACACATGATCTCCAACATTAAACTCTAACGGTCTCCTTCTTTGATCAGCATATGATTTCTGATGATCCTGTGCTGTCTTCATCCTCTCACGAATCACCTGAACCATCTCTGTTTTATTCTGCACTAGTTATGGTCCGAGAATTGCCGACTCACTGACCCCAGTCCAGCACAACGGAGAACGGCATGGCCGGCCATACAAGGCTTCAAACGGCGCCATACCGATGGTAGAGTGAAAACTATTATTGTAAGAGAACTCTACCAAGGGTAAGTGATTCACTCATGAACCTCCAAAATCAAGAACACAAGAGCGCAACATGTCTTCAAGAGTCTGGATGGTTCGCTCTGTCTGACCATCCGTTTGAGGATGAAAAGCAGTGCTAATGCATAGTTGAGATCCAAAAGCATGTTGGAGACCTCTCCACACCCTAGAGGTAAAACAAGGTTCTCGATCAGAAATGATCGTCCTAGGTACTCCGTGAAGCCTCACCACCTCCTCCAGATATTGCCTCGACAAAACCTCCACTGAGCTCGACTCCTTGATTGCTATGAAGTGGGATGATTTTGTTAAACGATCCAATACCACCCATATAGCATCATGTCCTCCCGGAGCTCGAGGTAAACCTGTAACAAAGTCCATTGAGATGTCCTCCCACTTCCACTGAGGAATCTCTAAGTGCTGGAGAAGACCACCAGGAACACGGTGTTTGGCCTTCACCTTCTGGCAGACTAAACATCGAGACACACACTCTGCAACCATACGCTTCAGCCCAGGCCACCAAAACTGACTCCTCAAGGATCGGTACATCTTCGTCACACCAGGATGTACCTCTAGGGGTGAACTATGGAACTCTCGGAGAACCGTCTCGCGCATCGCCAAGGGAACAAAAAGTCTGCCATGATACAACACTCGTTGTTGTTCATCCTCCGACCAACCATCAGGGGCCTCCCCACAAACAACTCTGTCTCTCCAAACTTCCACCTCTAAATCACCCAACTGAGACTCTTCCACCTTCTGCATCAGGGATGACTGCACTGTCATCTGGAAAAGACAACCTCTTCCCCCAACTTCTCCCATATCAAGATGCAAAGATGATAGCTCTTCCGTCACTCTCCAGGAATCACCAGATTCACGCACAACATCATTACGTGACTTTCGGCTCAGTGCATCAGCAACAACATTTCCCTTCCTAGGTTTATACGATATTTCGAAGTCGTATTCCTGTAAGAACTCCATCCACCGACGCTGCCTCAAGTTCAAGTCCCGCTGAGAGAAAACATACCTCAAACTCTTATGATCGGTGAAAACCACAAAGCGCTCGCCAATGAGGTAATGTATCCACAACTTTAGAGCAAACACCACAGCTGCCAACTCAAGATCATGGGTGGCATAGTGGCGTTCATGGGGACGCAACTGCCGAGACCCATAAGAAACAACGGACCTCTGCTGCATAAGAACACAGCCTAGCCCCAGATGTGAAGCATCATAGAAAACATCAAACTGGACTCCCTCCGTTGGAAGACAAAGGACTGGAGCACTTACCAACTTCTCCTTTAGATACTCGAAAGTTGTCTGACACTGATCAGTCCATATGAACGCTTGATCCTTCCTGGTCAAAGTTGTCAGAGGAGTCGCAACTTGGGAGAAATTAGCCACAAACCTCCTATAATAGCCTGCGAGACAAAGGAAACTTCGCACCTCTGACACGGTCTTGGGGGCTGGCCAAGACACCACTGCTTCTATCTTCGAAGGATCCACAGCTACTCCCTGTTGGGACACAACATGTCCCAAGAAATGAACTTCTCGAGCCCAGAACTCACACTTGGACAACTTCCCAAACAACCGATGTTGGCGAAGAACTCCCAAAACGGCTCGTAGATGCTCTGCATGCTCCTATTCAGATGTGGAGTATACAAGGATGTCGTCGATGAAAACCACAACAAACTTGTCCAGGAATTCACAGAACACAGCATTCATCAACCCCATGAAAACAGCTGGTGCATTTGTCACGCCGAATGGCATTACAACATACTCATAATGCCCATGACGACAGCGGAAAGCAGTCTTCGGGATATCCTCATCCTTTACACGCATCCGATGATATCCTGGCCGCAAGTCGATCTTTGAAAACCAACTTGCACCCTTCAGTTGATCGAATAGGTCATCAATCCGCGGGAGAGGATAGCAGTTCTTTATTGTCACTTTGTTTAAGCGACGATAATCGACACACAACCGCAAACTGCCATCAGCCTTTTTCACAAACAAAACTGGTGCACCCCACGGTGACACACTTGGCCGAACAAAACCACACTGCAACAGACCGTCGAGCTGAATACGTAGCTCTCGTAACTCAGAAGGGGCCATCCTGTACGGAGACATAGAGATAGGAGATGCTCCTGGCTGTAGCTCGATCCCAAACTCGATCTCTCGTCGAGGGGGTAAGGATACAACCTCTTCTGGAAAGACATCAGGGTACTCCTCTACGACCCTAGGAAACGCCAACTGTTGAACCTCTGAAGAACTCAGCATCATCCCAGCCATCATGGATGATAAGGATGAAACTCATCTATGACTCATCCGAGGATCTCTCTCACCAACAAACACTACTTCCTCTCCTTCTTCATCAACGAAAACGACCTTCTTCCTGTAGCAATCCACAATAGCCTGCACCGAATACAACAAATCCATGCCAAGGATGACATCATATGGTTGTATTCGTAAACATAGGAAATCTCCCCAAGAGCGGTGTTGCCCCAACACTAGCTCACAGTCTCTACATACTTCAAACAAGTCATCTCGACCTCCAACTGGCATAGTCAACGCCAAGGGCACTGGAAGTCTCTCTACCTCAAGTCCCAAAGCATGGACAAGGGTAGGTGATATGAAGGAGTGTTTTGCTCCTGAATCAAACAAGGAATACACCAAGGTAGAAAACAAGAAAAGGGTACCTCGAACGACATCTGGCTCGCCTGGGGCTGGTAACGCTAGAGCATGAAGCTGACCACGACCACCTCAACGGCCTCTCTGACCCTGATTACGACCACCACCACGGCCGCACTGTGCTCTCTGAGGACGGGGAGCGTCATGGGGCTGTCCTCTGCCTGCTCCATCTACCCTCTGGTGATCTAAAGTTGGTGGAACCTACTGCTGCTGCCTCGGCTGGAACTGCCTCAACGGAGGAACCTGGAGTGGAGTGCCTGGTGCACGATGACTGCTCTGAAAATTCGGGCACTCCCGCTGCTGATGACCACGACCACCACAAGAAAAACAAGCGCCTGATCCCTTGGCATAGGTCTGAGAGTTTCTGCCTCCGGAGAAACGAGATGGGAAGGGCTGGGACCTACCCCCAGGTGAACGGAAACTCTTCTGTCCTGAAAACCGGGAACCCCGGACCACAGCTCTGCTTCGTGAGGAATCATGATGATTCCCCTCTCGTGATGATCTGGTCCTAGCCAAAGTCCTCTCAACTACCTCTGCCCTCGCCAGCACCTCAAGATATGTCTTCAGCATAAATGGGGTGACCTGGCACTGGATCTCTGGACGCAAAGCCTCCTCGAAATGCCTCGCCCTGGCCTCATCATCTGGTAACAGGTCTGAAGCATATCGTAGAAGGTTCCTGAAACGGATTCCAAACTCTCGAACACTGGAGCTCCCCTGTCGAAGGGTGAGTAGCTCCTGGCGGCTGGACGCCTTCGCAGTCGATGAAAGAAACTCGACTCTAAACCTGTCTCGAAACTCCTCCCATGAGATCTCTGACTCCTCACGATCCCCGAGGAACAAGAACCACCACTGTCTCGCTGCTCCACGCAACATCGTCACAACCAAGGACACCCAGTGTTCCTTCCGAGAACGAATTGAACTAAAGCCTATCTCGACCTCCTCCAACCAGTCTTCTATGACTGCATCTGAAACGGAGCCCTCATACTTCTTTAGACTCTAACACTGAAACTCTCGGAGTGTCTTCCTCCAAGTGTCATCTTCGTCAACCTCTACCCGACGGCGATCAGCTGGAACAGCCTGCTGGGCACCTTCTGCGCAAACCTGAAGAGGACGTCGACCTGGAGCCATACCTGTAAAATAACAACCGTTAGAGATCCTAAGCCTGGAATATGGAAGACTCAACATTAATTAATTAATTATTTTGTTTTATTAATTTTACGTTACCTATCCCAAGGTCTACCCATTCAAACACAGGCGCAAAGAATAATGATGCATGATCCTTTCCTAGGTCTCTACCCTGCAACCAGTATCACTTTGTTTAGTAGCCATTGTAAACTTAAAGGTCCGTCCAACAGATCATAGGGGGCCCTGAACGCCTATGTCTCTGCCGGTCTCCAGTGTTTACCCCACTTGCTAAACATGAATGACACAGTTGCCCTGCCATCCCATGCATCCTCACCTGTGCCTAACTCCAAACTCCATCCTATCCCTCAACCAGACCTCTGATACCACTCTGTCACGACCCCCTCCCCACAAAGTGTACCCCTCCTGGGCCGGCAATGTGAAAAGGGAGATAATGACCCCCGAGTCCCGCCTCCAGTAGGCCCCGGGTTGGCGAATAGCACCGAGGGTATAATAACGTACAAATGGGAGGCATTACCCTCTAAGAGAACACAAGCAGAAGAGAGAGATAAAATAGACTCCAATCAACTCCAACTCAGAACTGAAATATAAAAAGGAAACCAAGTACATATATGAAATGTCATGAAAAAGTACTACAACTGAAAGGGAAAACTAAATGTACCCAAAAGAAAGAAAAACGGCAGCGACCACAAGCCCGAACAGCTCCTCCTCCAACCGCAAGCTATTAGTAACAAGCTTGATCTCCAACCTGCTCCAAGTGACCTGAAAAACAGTTTATATGTACATAGGGTGAGTATAACAGTATACTCAGTAGGATCCTCCCCAAGACTCTCGTGTAAAAGTAATGAAAGCATGCTAAAGCCCAGTGAACAACAAGTGAAACTAACTCGTTATCTAAACAGATATACTATGTTCCCAACCTCACCATGGCTACTCTCACCAAGTAACGCATACAAGAATATAGCATATAGTAAATAATATCAAGGGTACCCCGCTACTACTTCCCCACTGGTTTGCCGCTTTTCCCCAACGACATACGTCCTGTGCATCTCTCTTCAAAGGCTTGCCCGCAAACACCTGGGCTAAGCTCCACAATATGCACCTCGTGCACCACAAAGGATTGCCCACAGACACCTGGGCGAAGCACCACACCGTCCTCACAACCAAAGTAACCAGGTAGTTTCCGGGAGCCACCATAGCTCGTATAACGTGTATCATATGTCGAGTATTATTCCTCAAGCCATCACAGCCCATATGCCGAGTAAGGATCCTCAAGCCATCACATCCTATACACGTTACACCTATAGTATTCCATAGGATACTATATCCAGAGTATATGTGTGTGAAATAACCACAAGCCATTACAGCCCTCTACACACATATATGGGTAAAACTATCCACTGTGCCTACCAGCACAAGGATCTACCAAGAGAAGAGAGCGGTGCCAAAGGGGGTAGTCAGCCATTCAACCTCCCATCAGAATGTTGGGGAAAACACCCCCAGGGCTCAGAATCCCCGGGGTGACAGTTTCCCTTACCGACAGGGTGGAGTAGCGTATAGAAACACAAAAATTACAGAATATATATAACTCACAACCACACTATGGGCATTACCTAGTCATAGGCACAACTGCAGCTAACGTCTCTCAGATTCCAGGCTGCTACTTCTAAGACTAGGTATCCTATAAGCACACAACCATTTGAAGAGCTTTATTAGATTACTCTATTCTCATTTTATCAATTCAACTGTACGTTAATTAATTCTTTAAACATTAATTAACCATGAACAATTTACCACATTAAACTAAATTGGCATCACATTCAAAAACTGCTCCTTTTTAGGATTCACATCACTATTAAATTCCAGTTTCTCTATCCCCGTGGATTATCACCATTTAAACAAACTTTCATTATGGAATTACCTTCCCCATATTCCCAGGCATTCTAGAAAAGCATCCTATGATACTAAACACAAAGGGCTCAACACGGTGAGTAGATATACTACCCATCAAGTCTTTGCCGCCTATAGCAAGAGCATAGACCCATCCTCCATCGAGAGGCTAAACACGGAAAGCACGTGGCATACCCCGCATGTCTTTGCCTCCTTCGGAAAGAGGGTAAGCAAAACCAGCTGCCTTTAGCAGTGGGGAAAAGTAAAGCAGATAAACAATCAAACCACCAACATCAAACCATCAAATTCATCTCATACCATCATTCTTGGTGTCCTCCCCGACACCCACATGCATAAACCGATGCATCTCACCACATTAGGCGTCATCCGCTGCCACAACCACAAGTCCCCATGCCTTCACATATCACAACATCCATCCATGCTCACATCAAATCACAAGCAGCAGGAAATCAAAGATCACAAAATGGGCTCTCGGCCCTTTAACAAGGCATTCAGCCTTCAAGCAAGCGAGTAACTCAGAACCCTTTTGAAAATATTGAACTCATAGTTCTTTCATCCATCTTGAATTAACAGATTCATTAACATGCCTCTTTATCTTTAGCCAATTATTTAACAAATAATTCCGGCTTTACATTCATTATCAATTTCCATCATGAACGAGCAACAAATTAAAGAAAAAGCATAGATATCACTCTATCTAGGAAAACATGAGGCAAACCGTTCTCATGGTACAAAGTAACAACATGCGATCAACCAATTCCTTTAATCCGGTTCAAGTATTTAATTAGGTCAATTTCATTATGATCCAAAGGACTAAATCATGCTAATTCTACGATTGCACATACACAATTAGAGAAGCCATGAATCCCCTACCTCGAAGAGTTCTTGACGTCCTTTATCCACACAACAGGTCACAGTCCTCTTCTCCTCACGATAGCTGCATCCACCAGAGGATGCCACGGTACGACAGTACCAACCAAACCCAAGAAAACCCATTAGAACCATGGAGATTACATGCTAATATGGAAGGAAGAACAAGAGAAGGTGATCCCTGAAGGAACGATGATAAAACATACCTTATATCGAAGAACGATCGACACAACTTGGTTGCATCAACAGAGCGGAACTGATCTGAGTAACGTTTGATTGTGAAACTCCTACGAGAATGATTTCAAGGTTCTAGCATCTCGTAGATGAGAACCAGGAGGAAGAACAACGAAGAATGATATCTCGTTTCTTTTAAAAAATTAGAGAGGCGACAGTTTAAGATCCGGTTTATTCTCCATTAAAAACGGATCGCATTAACCCACGCGGTTTGACCAAGTAAAAAAAAACATCCCGACCTTAGGAATATTTAATATAGGATTTATGGCCTTTGAATCGGCCTTAAAGTCCTTAAAATAAGGTTTTAAAAGTATTTTACGTCAAAGAAAACGTCAAATTTTCGAAGCTGGAAACACTGTTCACATACTCAAAATTTGGCAAAGTATGGAATCGGTAGCTCTTATGGAGTCTGGAAACACTGTTCATTCGTGAAATTTGGCAAAGTATGGAATCGGTAGCTCTTATGAAGTCTGGAAACACTGTTCATTCGTGAAAATTGGCAAAGTATGGAATCGGTAGCTCTTATGAAGTCTGGAATCACTGTTCACAGAACTAAAAAAATTGGCAAAGGAATGAAAAGCTCACCGATAGAGCCTTACCGATAGAAACACAAGTCTACTGAACCTCACCGATAGAAGTCCACCGATAGAACCTCACCGATAGAAACATTGTTCACAGAACTAGAAATTTGGCAGTGTTAGCCGAGCTACTGCTGGACTGCGGCTACCAGTATACCGAGCTATCATTATGCCGTGGCTACCGGTAAACCCAGCTACCGGTAGGATGCGGCTACCGGTAGACCGAGCTACCGGTAATCAGCAGCTACCGATAGACCGAGCTACCGGTAATCAGCAGCTACCGGTAGACCGAGCTACCGGTAGGCAGCAGCTACCGGTAGACCGAGCTACCGGTAATCAGCAGCTACGGGTAGACCGAGCTACCGGTAATCAGCAGCTACCAGTAGACCGAGCTACCGGTAATCAGCAGCTACCGGTAGACCGAGCTACCGGTAGGCAGCAGCTACCGGTATACCGAGCTACCGGTAATCAGCAGCTACCGGTAGACTGAGCTACCGGTAATCAGCAGCTACCGGTAGACCGAGCTACCGGTAGGCAGCAGCTAGGGGATAAGTCACCATGTCCTCCCGGAACACCTCCAACACCACATTTTCACAAAGTAATGGACCCGGGAGGTCCGGGCCATTACACACCTAAATCCATTGATGAACACAATGATAAGACATATATTATAATGAAACTTTTTATTAGTAGAAAACCATAAAAGGTTTCCATATAACTAAAAAAATCTAAATAATTACAAAGACTAAGGTGAATATATTCATGAAATGAAATCATTAGAGCTCTTTGAAAATGAGAAATTGAAAATTGAATCAATCAGTATCCCCAAACTCTTCAAACAGCCTCTTATTTATTGGAATCTTCCAATTGGTCAAATTTCTCTACTAACATTCATATTTCTCTATGTTTTTTGGAACGACTTAGACACATGGAACGTGAAATCTCACAAAAATATGGTGTGAATAAATGTCTGATGATGTATTGGTTTACATGATTACAACGTAAAAATAATTCATTAACATAGAATTTTTTTCCATATTATGATAATAGAAATATTTTTGTCCAATGGAATTCTTGAAAAATGTCAATACGATAATATTTATGAGAATCAGCACCATTTTCATCAGTACTAGAATCATTTTGATTGGAAAGACTTTTTTAATATGAATGACAAGGGTAATGGGTGACTTCAGGTATGATAAAAGTGAGACCAATTTTATAAGACACGTACTCTTTATGATAATCTTGATTAGGAAAGTGAACACTATTTTCATAATACATTTTAACTTTTTCTAAATATGATAGAATGTAATTCGCCATACAAAATCATGTTAAAACTCTTTGGACATAAAATGTGAGTAATTTTTTTTTCAAATATTTTTTGATTTAAAATTCTAATGGAATGAGAAATTCAGAAGTATAACTTCTGAATCAATAATCTCCCCCTTTCAGGATTTCATAAACCGAAGCCATAAATGAAAAAATAACCTTGAAAACATATAGCATGTTTCATATACGAACAACGTATTAAGAGTTAATCCTTAAACAGAAAATCCACTTGGGATTAGAAATCATCTGAATATGATGGAGACTATTATATTGAATATAGTTTGATACACCATCAGAAAATATCCCCCCCCCTATGTTTTATATTTTCTCATTAATATAAAAATATCACCATTGTTGAATTTTATCCCACTTTTTTACTAATTATCCCTTTAATAAAACATTATCTTTAATTAAAAAAGTTCCCTTTTATAATAATTTCTACCTTTATATTAATTCACCCCCACTGTGATTTAAGAAATTTATTAGAAATAAGACTGTAGTTACTTGAAATGTTAGTGAGAAAAATAAAACAATATAATAAAATTCATAATCATAAAAAAAATGAAAGATCATTCATCTAATCAAAATTGGAAAACATTAATACAAATCATAATGGGGTGAAAAATATATTCATTCATATATTTATTTTAATTTAATTGTTTTTTAAAAAAGAGGATACAACATGACTTCAAAAGAAAAGGTAATTAATCTCTCATTATTAGGGTCTTAACAAAGGCATTGATCTTCTTGAATTCGTGAATTTCATTATATAACTGGTCAACCTTATCATCTTGAATCCAAACATTATATAAAAATTATTTATTTTGATTACTCAATATGTTAGATTACTCTTCATAAGATTTGATTATTGTCAAATACAACGGAATATATTCGTTCATTCCATTCATTGTATATAGTTCCTTAGTACGATTATATGTTGTATCCTAGATGTCTAAAAAATTATGACTCTATCTTTCATGATTTTTATAAAATAATTGAATGGTTTAGAAAATTCCTTAATTATATTTTTTATATCTGTGAAATTTCCATCATGTTATTTGATATTGGAATTAACATGTTATGGTCATTTCACTATCTTATTACATACATTTTTCACATTATGATAACATACATGAACAACATTCAATGAAACTTCAAGTTGAATAACATTACCTATTAGAAAATTTATTGATTTTGATTTTTCATTAAGTGTATCTTAAAAAATCTTGCATCAAGATTATAATTTCCTTAATTAAGGAATAGTTCAATAAATACTTTTTTTATAACTAAAAATATAATCAAATACTTTCCCAAATATTGTTTCTACTAAATCAGATTGATATATTTTTACCATATATGTTTTAATTCAGCATAGTCTATCTTATACTTACGTTCAATTATTTTTTACAACCATTTAACCAATTTTTTTCGCCTACATAAAACATTTCTTATCACCAAATTCCTTATCATCATAAATTTCGATGATATCTATATCAATGGTGTTAGTTTTATCATCAAATATAGTATATGAATTCAGATCTTGTTCATCTTTTTTTGATGATGACTATTTCCCTTCTTATAATTAGGTTTCTAACTCCTTAGAACATGTAAATATATCATTGTGATGGGTATATGTTAGAATGTATTATATGGATCTCGATGATGATGTTGATTAAGACTTATAGAATTGATTTTCATCTTTATCTAAATTTCCATTTTCTTCTTCTTGATCATCATATTCTTCACCTTCATCAACATCATATACCTCAACTTGTTTTTATGATTTCTTCATCTTCACTTCTTTCTTATTATTCATCTCATTTTTCTTCTCCTTATATTACTTTACCATCTTTTTCATCAATATTTTTTTCTTTATGTTCCCTTCCAAGCTCCTCTATAAGTTATTTTTCTAACATCCATTCATTTCTCAAATCTCTCGTTCTATAAATTTGTTGTTCTTATTATTTTTCATGAACATTTGGAAATTATTATTTTTCTTCAATAGATGGAACATATTCTTAATTAATAAAATTATTTTTCCATTGCATGTGGCAGAAGGGATTTTGGTATGGAGTATTAATGATTCTAGAAAATATAATCTAGAACCCGAATTAACTTGATTAGTCTGAGAAAAGGGCAAAAAAACTTTCCTAGATGCTATCTCAAAACCTTTTAACAAAAATTTACAAATTTGTGCATATTTTAATTGTTTCATTTGATTCTTTTTCATCAGTTATTTTTATAATTTTTTGGTAGCAATTATTCTAAGTTCCTTGGCCTCATAAGGTTCAATTCTAATTATTAGATCCCCAAACTTCTTATCAACCTTTATTTTCATCGATTCAATAGTGACTTCATTAGGAACTTTTTTTTTCATTATTTTCGTTTTTTCTTCTCTGTGGAGGTATTAACCTTCCGTTTATTCTTATTATTATAATATTTTATCTTTCAGGGTAGATCTTTCTCTATTTTCACTCCTTCATGTTTTTAAAAAAAATTATTTTTCTTCTTAGTAATGAAAAATATCATATGGTTTATCATATCCTCACTAAGTGATGTTATCTTCTCCATCATTGGATAATATTTATTCAAAATATTGAAAAAATTTCATTCACTCAAAAATAAATTTGATGCTGATTTTAGGAAATTTTTTTTATTTGATTTAATAAAACCCATTGTTTATGTTGTTGATAGTAATAAAGATAAATATGGATAGATCTTTCTTCTTCATGTCGATACTAAAATCCAAAAAAACCATAACAATCTTTGAATGTATCACTATATCCATTTATTTGTATAAGAAACCCAGGAATCCAAAGGGATATTACATGATTTTCCAGTGCTATATGGGATACATTCCTTGTTTTCAATACTTTTAAAACAATGCTTCATCGAATTTGTTTCTTTTAAAAGATCCAAGACTATTAGGAACCATGTTATATAAAAATTATTCTTCTCCATCTAAAAGATTTCACATAAAATATGCCACATATTTTTTGTATATCTTGTAATTATATATTTAAATTAAAAATGATATATTATTTTCCCCTTTTTATTTTAAAAACATAAGGGATGAAGAAAAATTTATGGACAACATTAGTTGAATACAAATCAAAATCATTATCATATTTCTATTCACAAATAGAGTCTGAACCGTAAAAAGAAATAATTTTATAAAGGGTTTAGTAATAATTTCTATATAAATCCCATTCAATTAATCTTTCCCTTTATTCATACCATTTCATATAATATTTATCAACTTATTTATGATTATGACTTAATCTAGTGAATCGTTCTAAATTGAATGTTTTCAAACTGAACAAAATAAAGGAAACAATAACTCAGGAGAAAAACACTCAAATAAATGAAGTGGGACAAGGAGGGGACCCTCTTTATATATTCATTAGTTGTGATAGTTCAACTTCCACATCAAATACAACCATTGATATTTAACCCATTTTGATCTAACATGATGATATTTATATGATGTAAAATTTATGAAAATTTTAAACTATCGATATTTAAAAACATTTATGAGATTGTGGTTGAATTTTATTAGGATGTTATGAAGTTTGATGATAAAATCATTTAAAAAAAGGTATTATAGAAAAAATCATAGGAAAATGGTGATGAAATAAAAAGTAATAGATGAGTACCGTTCGGAGTGGAATGATTATTCATTATGATTACCTTTTTCTTCATTATTTTTATAAATTAATTTGTAATAATAGTCTTAAAAATTATAAATATTATTTTCATGTTCAATAAACTAATTATTATAGTTCTTAATAGAATTATAATTGCTGTTGTTTTATATTTAAAACTAAATAAAATAGTTCAAAAATAAAATCTCATTACAAAAACCTATTGAATCCAAAAGTATTTTTCAATGTAATATTGTGTCTAAAAAAATGTATATCATTTTCAGAGTCTAAATATCGTTTCAATACATCAAAATATGAATATTTTATATCAAAATTTGAGTTCTAAAAACACACTATGATAAAAATTTCATGAAAGAAATTTTAAAAACAAATTTTTTTAAGAAAACCCAAAATATTTAGGGAAAAAATAATGTATATGATCTCCCCTATGAAAAGGATTAACCTAATTTATGTAGATGTGTAAAAAATGTATATATGAATGAATACATTATACTGGTCATTATTAGCTATTTTATATTGCATTCAAATCTATCAGAAAGAATATGTTTTGTAAAAATTTCAGCAAGTTTATCGGGTGTTCTAATGACTAGTAAAATGATATATCTCTAATATGTATGATACTGAAAAATTACGATCTTTTATCTTTGTTCATAGAGCATGAGTCATTCTCTTAGTTTTTACTAAAGGAATTGGCACTATGATATGAAAACATATATGAGTTTTAGTAAAACTCAATCTATAGTCAGTGAGTGTGAGTTATATCCACAACAGTGGAAAATTGCAATTTCTAGATTCCACATATTTTTCATTAGTAGTGAAATGTAATAAAGGGTTTTTTCTCATACAAGACCATGAATGTAAAGACTATCTAAATAAAGGACTAGTTCGGGATTTGATTTTTCTACCACTCTATAACCACCAACATCAGCATCAGAAAAAACATTTTAATTAAAAAACATTTCCATAATAACATAAAAGTCTTCAATCTAATGTCCCATTATGATAACAAAAAATTCATTTTAATTCTTTTAAAAGATATTTGTTTTTATTTTATTGATAACTTTCTCATAATCATAGGTAAAATATTAAATATTGATTACTATAAGTAAAATAATGTAAACATCCTATTATAACTCTAAAATACTTTTGATCAACAATTTACCGAGCCTCATCATGATCTAAGGTATTTGAGGAATCAATGGGAGTACTAATACTTTGAGTATTATCATATCAATGTTTCTAAATAATAAATTTTATATTCTTATTATAAGATATAAACATTATTACTTGTTTTTGTTAAATTAGAAAACAAACAAAATATGTTAACTCAACCATCATACTCATTTCAAACATATATTTCATAATATCAACAAAAAATCAATAAAAGATTTTTGAGTGGATCCGAATATAATGTCATCAATATAAATTTGAACAATCATTATTTTTTTTAAACTTATTTTATGAAATTTTTTGGATCCATATTTCCCCTAACGAAATTATTTTGTAGCAAAAATCATGTTTTCCTACCACGCTAAGTTATACGGGCTTGTATAAGTCTCCAAAATGATTTGGTATGTTAATAAATTAAATAAGGATGTTTTTTATTTTCAAAGATAAGGGATTTCCTTGTAAAAATCCTCAGGAATATATAAGTTTCAAACATCACATGTCACAACAATTTGATGTAGTTTGAAATTTACGAATGTTTTAAAGACTATAAGTATTCGAATAGATTCAATTCTAGTAACTCATGAATATGTTTCTTCACATTCTATTCCAACATGTTGATTATAAACCTTAGTAATAAATCTAGTTTTATATATAAAAATCATTCTATTTTCATCATATTTGTTTCTAAAAACCCATTTAACTATTGTTATAGCAGTTTCTTTAGGTAGTTTATTTAAAGTCCATACATTATTCCTCTTGAATTCATTGATCTCATCTTTTATTTCAATAATCCAATCCTTATTGTAACACCCCAGGTAAATAAAGAATATGACATTTTCACAATTATCCATATTTGAGAATAAAATATTAATATTACTTTAAAGGGGACGCTATGCTCGATGGTGTACCCAATACGCAATAACAAGTTTTTTGGGAATCTTACGTTGCACTCTAATAATAAAATAATATTATTTTAAATGGTAGTTAATGCCTAGCTGTTGTAATGGAGGGAATTAAAAGAACTAACTACAAAATGATTATATATGTTTGTCAAATATTTTTACTTTTTACAATAAATGTTAAATGATTAAAAATGTGAATGAATTCAATTTTAAGCGTAAACATTATAATATTCTTTAAAGGGTCGATTAACCGCCTTTTGATGCTGAACCACTTTTAAAACCACTTTTTGAAAATTTTATGTGTTTTATTTGAAAAAATAAAATTCTTCTTCAGAATCGGGACATCAAAATTTACTTTGTGTAAATTTTTGGTATTTCTCCGATAAAGTTCATTTTTTAATGAATAGTGAAAAATGTTGTATTTTAATTCAATACATATTTTTAATATAATTTATTTATATGATTATATTATCTTTTGAATTGGTTTTAAAGTGAAATTATAATATATTTATACCATTTAATCCAATAGTGGTCATTATAATTAATTTCATCTTGAAATTGGACTTAAACTAGTGTCAATCTTTTGATACTTATTGTTTCATAAAAACACGCTATTTGCTCTAACAACAGGAATTAATTATTAAATTAATTAATGTAACTTATATGTTTTGAATTTTGAAAAATAGACAACATTTTTGAATTTGGAATATCAAATATAGCTTATGGGGAATGTTTGGTATTTTTCTGGAAAACATCAATTTTTGATGAATAGTGAAACCACTAAGTGGTACTTAAAAAACTGATTTTTTGTTTTAATGAAATTTTACCACCTCTGTGTTTTGAATTTCAAAAAATCTAACATACATCATTCTCATTAATAAGTAAAATGTGTTCCAATGGGATTAAAATAATTTTTTGTGAATAGTAACTTTTAAGTTTTAATCGCGATTAGAGGTAATTAGGGTAGCTTAAGGTAAAAATAATGTTTTAATAATATGAAATGACCTAGACACATGTTTTAACCTCATTTGATGAGTCATGTCCGACCAAGAAAATCCATGGGTCAACTTTGGGACCCCATGGAGCCACATTGGTTGGAAAATGCCATAAATTCCTTTTTATTTAAAGTTAAAATTTAAATGTCACAAACATGAGTTGTTTTACTAAAATAATTTTTAAATGGGGTTATACAAGTCATATTTTTGACTATAAATATTCATTAGAAAGATAAAAATATTTCTTACATTATTATATTTTTTTCATAATTTTTATACATTAAATAAATTAAATTATTTATGACATCAAGATGATGCAGTGATTACCTAATTAATAAGGGATTTAAATAAAATGAAAAGATAATGGTAAAACTATAACATAAACTTGTCACAAACCCATTGTATGGGTGGATTTCAAAACATTATCACCTTATCTTAGAAATATATCCTTTTGGTACCTTTTAAATCTGTAAATCATTTTATAATAAAGTAATATTTTATAACTTTCCAAGTGTGCCCCTACTCTCCTATTATAAAAGGCTCCCAACTCTACCACCTTACAAACACCTCTAAAGCCTTTGGCTTGGCCAAACCCTACCCATTTAATCTCTTCACATCCCTCTATTCATCATTGAAGCCTCACTTTGGGCAGAATCCTTTCCAAAAAAGCCTTTGAGCTCAAATCAAAGGGAGTTACTTTATTTAAAGGTAATGTCTTCCGTTGTGTTCTTTTGTTTTATTTTTCTTCTCCAAACCCCTGAACACTTTTTATTACTTATTTTTGTGAAAACACCAGTATCTTAAATATACTAGGATGTTGTTATAATAAGTATTAGAGCTACACATTCACACACATCTATCTAATGGTTAAAAAACATAATGTTTCTGTGGATGGTGAATTACTGCCTCACGAAACGATGATTGTTCAATATTATTTTAACACCTTAAAAGGTGGCCATTAAGATTTCACTATATTTATATATGATATATAATATTTTTATGTTTTCCTTTATCTTATGTATTTTTCCTTTATGGAATACCTTTATGGTTTCCATTATGGATAAACGTGATATCTTCATTTTAGGAAGTGCGGACTACCGCCCCCTCAAAGTGATTTGATTCGTTAATGCCATCTGTGGGACGTATAAAGGATGGAATTAATGGTATTATATATGATATCCTACTGGAATTATAATATATATTTATATCATTATTATTTAATTCCATTTAATACAAAATAAAAAGAAATGAAAGTAGCGTTCATGCATACGTACGGCTTACCGTCCCCATGAACGGTACATTTCATTTCTTATCTCCAAATGTTATTTACTATTATAAGTACATATATATAATGGATATATATGTAATATATTAAATCTAAATTATAAATATCATTCTGGAATTATAATATATATCTATCATTTTGTTTTAATTCAATTAATATGACAAAAAAATGAAAGTAGGGTTCATGCGTACGTACGGCCTACCGTCTCCTTGAACAGTGCTTTTAATTTTTTTTCTCCAAATTATATGGAATAGTATAAAATTAATATATACTGGATATATATGTTATTTAATACATCAATACTATTCTGGATATGATGTACTTATAACTACATGGAAAATTCTATTCCAACAAGTTCGATTTTTACTCATGTACCGAACATTGACAAAAACGTCTGATATGAACACACATTATTAACCAATTATTATAACCTTATAATATGTGATATTAACTGAATAATAATCTTTAAGGTAGGTCCTTAATAAATTATAAATTGACCAAATTTTATTATTCCGGAGATTAAAGAATGATCGAGTCATGTCGGACACGAGGTAAGGGATCCTACCCCTCTCTTTCTTTTTAAGTACATTGTTTTATGTCATTCCTTTTAAGAACATCTTTAATATTATTGGGACGTTATTTTATATTACTCCTACTGTAATATTTATTTTCATATGATGAGAGACACTATTTTCTCTCATCAATCCATTTTGGAAGTTTTGAGTGGTGCTGTTAGGCTGCCGAATTTTTGTAAGAGATCTAACCTCTCTCTTTCTTTTTAAGTACTCTCCTCTATGTCACTTCTTTTAATCTTCTCTTTGTTATAGTGGGAGATGTTCTTTTATTTTCCTCTTGATATAAATTTTATTGTAATATGATTAGAGACCCTATTTGATCTCATCAATCCATTTTTGGAAGTTTTAAGTGGCGCCGTTAGGCTGCCGAGTTCCCGTAAGGGATTTTTCATCTCACTTTTAGTCCCATGAGATTTATGCTAGATTTTCCACCATTTCCTTTGAGTGGTGTGCGTAATTCCCATTATTTTACACTTTGTGTAATATAATTTCATTTATGGGTATTTACATTTTCATTGTATGACCCTTCTTCAATGGGGTGTACGTTTCGAAAGTTACCCAAGTCGGTAAGGGAACCTTTCACCCTCCTCTTTTTAAAAGACTTCTTTTGTTATGTATTTTAATTCACATACTATTATATTGGGATATGTTCTTATATATCCTTATTGATGTAAATTTTATGTCCAAGTGATCAGATACCCTTTTTATCTCTCATCAACTCTTTTTCGGAATTTTGAAGTGACGTCGTTAGGCTGTTGAATTTTTGCAAGGGATCTTCTTAATCGAATTTTGATTCTTTGGGATAAACTTGTAATCCTTTAATATGTCTTTCTATGAATATGTGTGAATGTACTCTTATTTTTTTACACTTAATATCTACTTATATTTGGTGTATTCATTTGTCACACATAATTATGTAATTGATTTATCCTTAATCCAAGGATACCATCTTTATAAGGGACATTGTCTCAATCTCCTTTCATTGAGGCATATTTTGTTTTATACACAAATTTCTTTTATATGGTGTATAAACCCCTTTGACCTTTTGTTTATTCAAAATGAATATTTTTATACGAAGCGTTTTACTAAACGACAAAAAGGAATGTTTTTCTTGTCGTACGTATGCAGAGACAATGACTTCTCTACCGTTGTGACCATTATTTGAGTTTCAGCTTCGTCTACAAGCCATAACTTTTTTTGAATGAAAAAATAAATACCATGTTTTACTTTTCTTTTATTTTGGTATTGAAAATGGTTTTCATAATGTTTTTATATCAATGTGTTTTATTGATATCTTGTGATTGAAAAATGGAAATGATATGTTTCCTTTATACATGTTTTATGTGATACGATTATGTTATGGTTCTTGGGAATTGTTATGAAGATGGTTAGTTTCGTGATAAACTAAGGGTGCGTGAGCCCAATATAGCTCTCAATTTCATTGGGTAATGCGATGGAGTTAAACTTTAAGGTTTCTCCGAAGAGATTTAGAGAATATACTGTGATGGGTATTCCAAACGTAACCAAGAGGGTTACTCCCTACGTAAGAATGTTATGAATGCCTCAAGTTACCTTTATGCCTTATGATTTCTATGATTTATTCATGATTTGATGAGGTATGTTAAAAGGATTATGTTTTATGAGTAAAGTATGATTTCATACATGGACTAATGTTTTCTTTTCATACCTTTATAACCCTTACTGAGATTTTTATGCTCATCCCATGTCTTTGAAATGTTTTTCACAGGTCAAGGGAATGGTACATGATATGATGATAGTGTAAAGGAAGTGTCAATAAAGAATCCATGTTTTATTTTAAATATGTTTCTATTGATGGGAAAAATGAATACTATCTTTTATGTAACCACTTTGTTTAAATGTGGAATGTAATGCAAGTTTTATGATCTAATTCTCTAAAACTCTAAACCTGAAAATATCCTCAATGTGTAATCTTGTAATAACTCCAGATTAAGTAAGGTTTAAGGCTGGGGCCTTATACATATATCCTAAATCCTCATCAGGATTATTAGGCTCAATTTCAGATCAGAAATGTAGATGTTAAATTTCTTTTCATACAGAACTTCTAGTCCTAATCAGTTGATCGACATCTTCATTGATAATATCAACAAGATGATTTAAATTGAAAAATATACTTATTGGGTTTTGAAAATTCAGATCTTTAAAATAATGAAAAAAACTTCCATGGAAAAAATTTAAAAACAATTTCATTAATTGTTTCTCTATAAACGAAATTTCTTAAAAATGTTGAAATCAGTATAGGAAATAATATCTAAGGATGTATATTGTAGTTGATTGGAAACAAAAGGATAATTTTTTAAAACATAACATGTAATGTTTCCTTAATAGTATAATTTTTTGAAAAACTATATGAGACATAGAATTAGTGTAACAACCAAAATTAATTTCTTCCTCTTATTGGGGTGAATATTTATATAGGTAATCTTTCATATACATAATGAATACTTTGAAACCAAAAGCAATAAAGTAATAATAATCTACTTTTTTACCTATCCACAAGTCGTGAGGAGTTTTATTAAGAAACTGTCTATTCAAAACATGCTTTATATTATAGTAGGTAGTACTAAACCATTCACCACAAAAATTTTGATCTACTAAGAGTTAACTTATCATATTTAGAGTTATTTCCTAAAGAATTATTTTTCTTATTCCTAATAAACAATTTTACATGAGGGTTGAAGAAGGTGAGAAGTTATTTTCAATATCATTCATAATATAAAATGATTCAAAATCATAATTTATAAATTATTCACCATGATCACTATAAATTCGTATCAAGGTAATGTTTTTCTCATTTTTAAAATTAGCTAAATATTTCATTAAATAAAAATATGTTCCAGTTTTATTTTTGGGAATATAAAACCTTGAATATCTAATATAATTCTTAAAAAATGAGATATAAATTTTTATTTTCGGACAATACTCTCTATTTTTGTAGGACCAAATAATTCCATGTGAACTAACAGTAAATCATCATAAGTTGCGAATTCACTAGTATTTTTAGAACATGACTCTGTTTCTTCTTATATTTAAGGGTCATAAACATTTATAAAATCAAACATATGTTCTAGTAGATCCATAAAATTTATTTTCTAAGTCAACCTGGATTATTTTATATGATTATAGAGACAAAATATATTGTACTATAACCAAGATTGATCTTCTATTCCACTTAGGAAAGTTAAGTCTTGGCACTTATAGTTTTCTATTTTATGTAGATAAACATTCCCATGAAGATAGGTAGAGAAAATGATTTCATCCACGGAATAATATACTAATCATTTATTATTCCTAATTTTACTATGGTATCCTTTATTATATAACAAACTAATTCATACAGGGTTGTTCTTAATACTATTTACATACCAAAAAATGAAATTAAGGATTTACCAAGATGAAAAATGTTACCTATTCTAGTAATCTATCCTTGAGGATTATCTCTGAATGAAACATTTCCACCTTCAACAAAATAATAGTTTTTAAAAAAATCATTTCTAGTCATAAACCTGGAAAACACACTATTCATTTACCATGTATTCTTATTTTTGGTAATTTTCTTTCCAAAAAAATATTATTTCATCACCCAATCCTTATTGGGGCCAGTTATATCGGAAAAAATTATTTGGAATCCAAATTTGTTTTAAAAAAATAGGATTTTATAAAACATAATAATTGGGAGTTATTTAAATAAAAAATATTTTTCCAATGCACAAAAATTAGGAATATTTCAAAAAAGGTGAACATTTTGGAATAATGAACTCATTACTAAAAATTTTCCATTTATAACAAATCCCCACTCTAGAACTAGTACATGGGGGATGAATCTATTTGTACACTTTATCATAGTTTTCCTTAACAGTGGTAATGTTTGAAAAAAGATTCATTATAAGAGAAATTTAAAATTTTATTTTTACAACTAAATTCTCATCCTCAATAACTTTAGTCTTATAATTAAGTTTTGTTTCTAAAATATATATCTCAGAAAAAAATTTAAAAATATTTTGTATTTGATAATTTTTTATAAATAATCTTTTCATGATATTTTGAAAGATAAGATATATTATTTTTCCAAAAAAATATTTTTGAGTTTGATTTATCAAGTTTATCAATATAATTTCAAAGATTTCATAAATTTTAAATGTTTTATTTTTTGAGAGTTTAGAAAAGAGTGAAACTTCTTAATAAGAAGTTAATCAATTATCTTCACTATATGAGTAAGATTATTTATCCAATTTTTTAAAATTCTTCTCATCATGATTTTCCCCATTTAAATATATATTAATGTGGTTCTCATAAGTTTGATCCTTTTTTATTAAATGTTTATTAACCATGGGTATAAATTAAAAAATAATTAGGTTCCTCTATCAGGAATTATAATTAGAAAATTAATTTTATAAAGGATCACTTTCACTTGAAATCCAGGTAATAGAGGCTTTTATCATCTTACTTCATTTATTGTTAAAATATTTTCTATAATTACATTCTAAATGGTTTCCTTTTTTTATTTTCTCTTTAGATTTAGATAATAGGTTACAATGTTCCTAGATTTCATGCATTCATAAAAATTAAATACACCTTTCATATCACTTATATCATTAAGATTATTTTCATAATGTTATTATAAATCCTTCATTCCAGTAATCATTATCATCCTTCAGGATGTGTTAACTAATTCACTTTATGAATTTGTAGTAGTACATGAAACTGATTAAATAAACACATTATTATTACTTGATGATCTTACAACTTTTTTAGGTGTTTTAGCATTAGAATGTATGGTTGATTTTGCGGCAAGGAAACACATCCATTTGTTTGAATTTTTCAATATCTCTTTTCACTCTTCCCTTATATTTCATAATGGTTCTAAAAGGATCATCCAAGGTAAGATTATTAATAATTCTATTCACATCAATATATGTCCCCTTAGACTCACATTCATTTGTAATAATATAAATTATCCTCTTAATATTAATTTCATCATTAAATCATTTTTATCTAATAGATTATAAACTATTAATGATATTCATGAATATCTAATTAATATTAGTAATTGTTTTATCGGTAAAAGAGTTTAATACATGATAATATGATATTAACACATCCCTCATAATTTAGAAAACATTTTAAGTACCGAAATGTGTGACATAATGTTTTTTACGTATACTCTTAGTAGCTCCAGAATATGAAATTTGATTATAAATACATATTTCCATTAATCATAAGATAGTTTTTATAACTCTATAGTTTAATTTATATTCTTGATTTTTATGATGAGTAATTTTTGTAACTGCATTATCAATAATTTTATAATATCCAAAAAGAAATTAAATGTTATTAACCTTAGTGTCGATAAAAAAATTTCATCCAATCTCTCTCGTACTCATATATTTGACCATCAAAGATAGGTTGTCTATTTGGATTCAAGTTTTCAAAAGAACCAACATTTAAATCTTCCATCATAAAAACCTAGATATTATATTCCAAAAGTATATATTAGTGTAGAAAATTGTCTAAAACTAATATAAAAAACATAAAGGAATATTCAACAAGTAAAGGAATTAAAAACTCATCAGTTAATCAAATTGATGGATATTAGAATTAAATAACCCTTGGACTACTCTGATACCATCTTTTTTATGAGATTATATTTTTTATGATAATATATAATGAAGGATTGAATTTTTGTTTAAAAAAATAGTTAAAAATTATTTCACTAGACAAACCTAGAGCCTCTGAATGTAAAATTATCGGGCTAGACTCAGCCCTCTGTCTGATGGAAAAAGTCATGAAATTATAATCAGGATCAATATGGTTAAATAAACATTTAAAAATATATAAATCACTATGGATCTGATTGATTTGAATTTTTTAGTCATAATAAATGTACTATAGATAAAATAAATAGAATATAAATATAATTATAATGTTTCAATTTGTATTAAAATTGTAGAATAATATAAAACATTTAAGTAACAACTAGAATAATAGAATACAGATGTAATAATGAATTATTATATAATAAAAAAGGTAAATAGATAAACATAATAGTATAGTAGTCAAAAACCATGACTAAAGGGTTCCCTTGTTTTATAATTATAGTAATGTTTTCCTTTCCATACAAAGAAATTACCTCGATACAAAGGTCACCCTGGATCTGTCTTTCTATCAGTAGATGTCCTCGAAACGATGATAAAATTTATTCTATCTAATAATCCATGGTATTCCTCATTCCACAAGACAATATTCTTTGTCTTCCCATCTATAAAAGCCATCAATCAATATGATGATCATATATATACAACAATGAAAATCATCATAATGATATAACCAGACAATGTTTCCTTATAACCAAAAATCTATAAAAATTTATAAATACTAAGAACAAGAATTCCCTTTTATGAAATATTTAGAGCCATCAGAAAAATAAAAAATGACAATAAAATCAATCGGCAACCCCAAAAACTTCTAAAGACCTATATTTATTGGCATCTTCCCAATGGACATATTTATTTTCCAAGGATCATATTTCTCATATTTTGTCACAATTAATTGGGATGTGGCACTGGACAACTCATTACAATCTAGTGTATCTGAATTTATGGCATCATATTAGATTTTTCCATTACAAAGTAAAAAACTATTACTTATATTAGAAACAAGTTTTCAATATTATAATTAGTAACATATGCTAGTTTGAGGTTATTCCAATCAATTTTTATTATGATAACTGTTTCAAGTATCAACTTGATTTTATTAGTATAAATATCCATATCATTGTCAATATTTTTTTCAGTATGAAATACATGGATAAAGTATTAGTTCTGGTCTGGTAATGATTAATATAGTTTTATCAAATGCATTTACATTTTGACAATTGTAATTTCATAATGTTTATTTTCACAATACGTTATAAAAATTTCTAAATATGGAAAAATGTTATTTTTCATCAAGAAAACATTTTAAATGACTTAATACATAATATTTAAGTGAATATGTTTTATGAAATTATTTGTGATTTCCAAAACTAAAGGAATGAAAAAGTAAGAAGTATAACTTCTAACTCAATAGTACATCATTTGAGTTATATTGACTTTCACTAATAAACACAATAAAATGTCATTATTATTTTGGTGTAATAAAATGTCATTATGATTTTTGGGTAATAAAATTATAATAGAATCACCTCATAATCATCAATTAAATATAGGTTCGTTCAATATTTGTACAGTTCAATCACATATATGAGTGATACAATAAATTAATACTATAAAAAATATATTAACCAAATTACTTGAATAATATGATATAAATATGTAATTAATTTTTTTTCTTAAATGTTTATTATATAAATATAAAATTCAACAATTAATGTGAAACCCTTCATTCAACAAAAATTAAAAAAATAGATATATTATCAACATCAAATTCAATAATATGGTCTAACACACTCCCGAAAGAAATTTAAAACATCATAAATTGTTATAAATCATCCATAATTTTAACTTTAATGTTCATGTAAAAATTGAAATTATAAAAATAATGAATATTAACACTACTATTATAAAACTATTAAATGTGATCAAAACTATAAACCCCAATGATGAAATTTAGAATAAGTCATATAAAAAACTGTGAATTATAATGTATTAGAATAAAATTATGAATTAATTGATTATTATTTATTTTTTTATAAGATATTGGGTTAATGTATTTTTTTATGTCCTGACAATAGACAAGGGTATTCCTTGTCAAATTTCTCTATTTGAGAAACGTTTTGTATTAGGTACCTAATATTGTTTATGTGGGTCATATATTACACATTTTAGATGTTAACATACCGAATTATAAGTACCCGTAAAATTATATTTCATTGGAAAGAATACATCATGCTATTTTTTGACACCCTACATCTTCCGTATTGAATAATGGATGTTCATCTAGGAATATACAATATTCTATTTAATGGAGAAGAATTTTATTTCTATATTTTATAATTATTCTAATATATAAGAGTTTATTAATAAAAGGTTCATTAAGGAATAACATCAAAGGTCTTGATGACTATTAAGGTGAATACATGGGAATTAATCAGGTGATGGGTGGGGACTATGACTATATATCCCCTTAACTCATCAACATGTCCTGTTTGACAAAAAAGTTTATGTTTTTCTATATACCTCTTCCCATGATACGATTTTGTTTTTTCATAATTCCATGATAGAATTTTTTAAATATCTAGGTATATATATTAAATCTTTATTAGATCGATTAATATTTTTATCCATATTATCATTTATTGTGATGGATATAGAATAATCTCAGCCTTAATTGATTGTAGATTCATTTTGTTAATTTATTCTTGATTTATATATTATTCCATGTTTATTTTATATAAGATTTTGATGTATGCAACTCCTTATTGAACATTTGATCCCACTCTTATTTTTTTTTCTATCATGAGAAAACCTAGAGATGGAATATGAGTAATTTATATGGATATGATATAAGGGGTAATCATGAACTCGAAATATTTTTATGTTGTATTTTAATGTATCTTTAGCCCACTAAAATGGGAATAAAATAGATGATTTTGTGGGAAATTGATTATAAGATTTAATTTTAAAATGGAAATGAATTATATTCTATTTTTGGATAAACAATGATATAAAACATGTAATATGAGAGTAATCATAAAAATATTTTAGATTGACTTATTTGTTTAATCATAGAAAATTTTAAGGAAATCATATAGAGATAGACCATGATGTTATAAAGGATCTTTCATAAGGATTAAAATATCAATGGTGATGGTGTTTCCAATATATGTTTGTATTGCATCAAATTTGAAAGGTTCTATAATTTTACACAATGTAGAGTATTACACTACATATATTAGAAATGTCAAAAAAATACCTCATCAAGTATAAATTTTTATGAATATTATAGAAAAATTAGTTTCTTTTAAACTTATGTGGACCTAGTTGTGTAGTGTAAAATTAAATATCATTATTTGGAGTATAAATTTTATAATTACTAAAATATACAACTTTATATAGTTTATAGAATTGGTTTTAATAATAAAATATCATTTCATAGTATTCATATTTTTTTATTGAAAATTATAAAATCTTAATAAATATTTAATTAAAAACAAAATGTCATCTAAAATACATTTTTTTAGAAATATGATACAATCATAATTTGTATGTCTGTCTCATAGATAAGGTTTTCATATTTAGAATATGTGTACTGAATGATAGTGTAATTTCATCTATTTTAGTTGAAGTAACATATTGTAACTTTTAATAAGAAAAAGTTAAATATAATATCGATGAATAAAAATCCTAGAGAGATAAACTAATGTCGTTTTTAGTTTCCATTTTTTTGAAGAAAAAAACAATTACCCCAAAAATGATGTGATGAGTGATGAGAAAATCACCAAATGAGAATTTATATTATAGTCATTTAAATACACTTAAGTAATAAAGGTGGAAGAAATATTCTATTTTTGAGAGGTAACGAATAAATTTTTTTGGAAGAAATACATTAAAACCAATAATAATTTTTTTAAGGATATGATTTTAATATCATTAATTTTTTTTGTTCCCCAATGTAATCAAGTTATGGTATAAATTATGAAATCCATCTTTAATATATTATATTTATTAAGAATATAAGGAAATTTTTAATAGATAATTGAAAATATATTTAAATTATATTTTATGAAAAAGATGAAAAATATATGGGAAAAATAATTGTCAATCATAAATACTAACTTATCATTGAATATCAATATTATCCATTCATTCACATTTATATTGATTACAAGAATAATATATTTTTGTGGAAAAAATTTGATCAATATAATAATTTTATTTATTTATTTTTGTATGCGAGGAATGCATAATTTTAAAAAAATATTTTTAATTTTTAGAAATAGCCATTTTATAGTAGAGAAAAAATAATATAATATATAATTAAACTATAATTAATGTGATTGTTTGTATTTAATTTCTGAAATAGTAATGTGATTTATAAGATATGAAGTATAAACATTGCAAATAAAATATAGGAACATGTATATAATTGCACATGAATTGATGTTTTAGTGATTAATTATTATTTGTTATAGTCATATAGACTAATATTTTATTCCTTTTGTAATGAAATTTATGTAAATTTCTTGTTAGATATTTTTAATAGTACTTAATAATAAACAAATCACATATCATTAAATGACTCGAAAATGTGACAGTGATTCATATATACCAGGATATATATATATATTCTCATTTAAAAAGATTCAATATTTTATTTAAATATTATAAATTCTTTTTTATTCATGTCTATCCTCTGTGTATGTCAGTTACTAAAACAATTAGCTAAAAATAAAATAAATAGATTATCTAACTATTTTAGGAAAAATTTCCCTGAAAATTAAATTTAGAATTATTAGGAGAATTTAATTTTTAATTACTTCTCAGAAAATAATTTTTCCCTGATGAAAGCCTCTCCTAATCATTGGGTCTAAAATTTCATAATAAGAAACTATTAGAAATTTTAATTTTCATAAAAAACCTTCTTTAAAAATATATTTAATCTACCACCAGTTTAAAAATATAAGAAAATTATTTTTTATATTAATATATCTCAATAAAAATATATAAATTAAAAATAAAATATAATAAAAAAATATTTTAAATGAATAGAAAGAGAAAAAAATAATACATTGGCTTATAGTACCGAAAAAATTGATTATCATATGAAGTCCCACTGAAAATAAGTTTATAATTTATATTATATACATTTTCTGAAGTTAAAACCATTATATGAATATAAAATAATAGGAAACCTAATTTATGAGTTGATATTTGAGAAATTATGGGGATATATGTTGTTATAATGGTTATTAAATGACCCTTATAAGGGAATGGTGATGAGGTCATGAAATAGTTATTTGTCCATTATAAATAAGAATCCTATGGTCATTAGAAAAATCAATTACCCATTTTATATAACAAATATTTAATTTTAAAATATTAATGATAAATATATATTAATTATTAACATTTTAGTTGAATTATAAAATATAAATATTTCACCTATAATAAATATATTCATATAATTGTTTTCTTCTAAAAAATTATTCTAAATTTAATATTTAAATAACTTTTAATTTCTACTTTCTACTCAAGGCCCTTGTTATATAGTCTAGGGGGATAGGGTGTCCCAAAAAGTAATATTGAATAAGAGGGCCTTTGGTATCAAATCTAGGGGGATATGGTGTCCTTTATTATTTGTAGTTTCAATGTGTGATCTATAGCCCCACTAGTCACACTAGGGGGGTGAGGTGTTATCGAGTGGGTCCACTGGTTACCAGATAATTGTGGGGTAGGTAATTAATGTCCCTAGGTGTGTTTTTTATAATAAGTCCTAAAAATTAACTATTACTCTATTTTAAATTCCTTGTCATCTTCCCATGATCTTCACTTGATCTATACCCATTTTTTGATCCTCCCTTTCTATTTCTACGTCCCCTTTCCTCTCCAACATCCTGATATATGTAAGGTTTTCCATCATGTTCTTCTTTTATTATGTCTATCCGTATTCTTATCCTAGACACATAATTCATCTAGTATTCATATTTTCTCTTGGGTAAATCCCTTATTCTATATTTATAGGAATAATTTTATGGATTCATTTTGTAGGTATTGAATCGGATGGAGTGGCTTACTAAATGCGATCCTTTACATTTTGGTTAGGTATTACATCCCATTTTATGGTGATTAAAAGATTTACATGGACTTCCATTCATGTGGTTATTTTATTCAACTAGTTAATTTTTTTACTTTTGGTATCAAAGATTCTTTGTGGTTCTGAATTGATATAATTGATAACATAAAGGGTGGTCATGGGTAAATTTTATTATTATGGTGAAACATCATTGTGGTCTATTGTTTTATGTAGGGTAGTTTTCATAGTTATGTTAGACCTTGAGTTAGTTGGTTGAGCTTCATCAAGGATAAGGTGATCGAGGGGTTTATCATATGCGATTGGGTGATGAAATCTCTCAACATTGAATGTGTTGGATAAATTAAAATGATTAATATGAGTGTAATAGATTTTTTAGTTTGGAAACAAATATGATAAATCATTTTGGAATACTTTTTCATAGGATTTTATATTGGATAGTGGAAGAATATAGAAAATTTAATGATTATTTGATGTTTATGTTTTTGTTATGATATATATTATGGCCCATTGTGACATCCATAGAAAATTTATATAGTAATTAATTATATACTAATTTTTATATAAATTAAAACAAATTAAATAATTATTTAATAAATAAAATATAATTCATATACAATGTTTTTCAAGGTAATTGTTTAAAAAATATTTACTTGAGTAAATTTTTTAATAATAAACATATTTAATTAATTATTTTTTATATAAAATCAATATGTTATAAAATTACTATAAAAATTTATTTTATAACATCTAAGAAAAATATATTCTATAATTATAAAATAAGTAGTATACCATTAATAAATAATTTTATAAAAAAATCATACTAAATAAAATATATTTTATGAAGTTATAAATTTACAAAATTATGATTATAAAGATATAATTAAATATTTAAAAAATGTATGTATGTACTGATATTAATATTTTTAAGACATGAAAATTATTTTTATTATATATATATTAAATATAATATATTTAGTTACTATAAAATTAAGAAAATTCATGTATTAAAAAATTAATCAAACAAAATTTGAAAATGAAATATAACTATAATATTGTATGTGTATTAAAAATTAGATTTTCATTTTACAATAACTTGGTTATATGAACATTATATACGTTTAGTTTATATATATATATATATGATGAAATGGTTCAAAAAATGAAAATGAAAATATAAAAAAATGAAAAGGAAGGGAAAGGGTTATCAACCCTATTTTTGGATAATTGCGAAGTTAGGAGAGTTCAACCATAGGGAATTTGGGAACTCAGAGAGGCTTTGTATTCATAAGACAAAGCCATGTTGAGTGAGCTGAAGTGCATGATGAAGATTCAACTTCATGATGAAACTCGAATCGATTCTGAATCCTTTGTGAGAAAAATGGAGGCCTCCAACTAACATAAGGTTTACGATTTGAGACACGTGGGTTTCCCAAACAAGATTTGGGATCTGTATTTATAACATATATTATGATCTGCAAGTAGGTGGATTTTGTATCTTATATTGATGTCTTAATCATCCTAAAATTAACCCAATAATGACATACTTATTCAATTTTCACTTTTTTCCATCCATTGATGGTTGATGTCCCCTATCAGTTTTTAATATAATCATTTGTGATAGTAGTGTTTGTCATGATATATTATTTTTCTTCAAGCAGTTCTCTATGTATTTAAATTTCATATGATGAATATATAAATATCCTTTATTTATGTCATTTATTTATCAACTTGTGGATAATTTTCTTGATGATGTAATGAATGATTCGTTTTGAAATATGGATTATGTTTTCGGAAAATCTAAGTTTGAATTAAAATTTTTAATCTTATTAGATACACAAAATTTTCTCTTCTTATATTGTTTTCACATTTGAAACATGTCATATCCACTAATAATTTACACAAATCCATCTACAGTCAAGTGGAAGTAAAATATGTATTTATGAAATAGTAACATTGACTATAAATAAGGATATTTTCCTTTTTCTACAGTTCTTATCATGTTTCTTTTTTTATGTTTAGTAGTACTCTGGGTTTCATAGTGTTTGAGTGTTTTTTGTGATAAATAATACTTGATGAGAAGTGGAAATATATTTTAATAAATGGATAGGGGTTAAATTTTTAAATTCAAGAAATATTTTATTTTGATATCATAGCTTGTACATTGGTTTTTTTAAGATTATTTTTCTAATTGGTAATGGATAATTATTTCTACTGAAGTTTGTTTATTGGTTTCATTAAATTGAAATCAATATTTTTTGAAGTTTTAAAATTTTGATAAATTTTAGTAAGTTAAATGATTTTTTTAATCTATTTTTAATTTTATGATTTTCAATTCAAAAATTAAAACAAAATCAATTATTTTATAATTTAAAATAATTGTTTAATGCAAATGTGTAATTTATTTAACATATTTATGGTACATATTAATTTCTTGTGTTAAGTGTTTAGTTTTTTCATAAAACCAATTATGAATATATGTGATTCAATGACATATGTATGTGTGTGTGGGTATTATTTACAATCTCGATGAATTTTTACTTGAAAATTTTTAAAAAATTGCAACATTTTGACTTCATAGTTTTTACTTGTACGGAATCCAAGTTGATATTTTTAATTAATTAATTGAATATGTTTGTTTTTTTTAATGATTATGTTATGTCATATATGTGTGTGTGTGTGTGTTGATGAATTTTTTTCACACTATGAATAAAATGTGTAAGTACCCTACATGGGTGTATGATACATGGGTACATATTAATCAAACACCAAATGATTTATTCAACACTTGAGAAAGTTAACATATAATTTCTAGTTCTATGACTACTTGTGTGTGTGTGTGTGTACTTATTAAATTTATGCTCTTTAAAAATTGTGTGTATATATATACCTCTATATAAGGATGAATGTATAATAAATGCTACTTTAAAATTTTCATGTTGGACACATAAAATTCAAATGGATATTATTGCTATTTCATTATATATTTATTTCATTATTTCGTGAATAAATGTAATAAAACAAATATTGAATTGAATTTTTTTTGAAGATTGAGTTTTTTTAATGGATAATTTTATAAAAAAAATGTAAACATGTAATTAATTAATGTTTGGGTACATAAATATTTATGAAATAACTGTATGGCTTGAGAATTGGTTGGAACCATACTCGCATGTGATATGCAATGGAAATTCATATATTTATGTGAATAAATACAATTTTATAAAAATATAAATATTTATTTGTTTTTTAATGCATTGTCATGTTTTCAAAATCAAAAACTCCATTGAACGAATATATAAATAATGAATGCTAAAAATGTTTTCAGAAAAGCTAGCACATTAATTTTTTAAATATAGTAGGAAATTGGGGAGTGAACCCAATCCCTCAATAAGTATGTAGGACTAATATAGCCTTCATTATTATAGGTTTCCCCAGTAATTGTTTCTTTAGAAATCATGTATAGAGTTTATCAGAAATATCACTGGATTAGTTTTAATGCAATTTGAGCATATGTATTTTCAAAATATTTATGTAGTTTCAATATATAAATAATTTTAATATTATTTTTCAAATATTATTTCAAAATGTAATTTTATATTATTATGTAAAGATTTTCCAAAATTATTTTTTAAAGGTATTTTTAATGAAATATTTTCTAAAATATACATCAACAATTTCAAAACCACATACTGGGCAACTGAATGCCAAAACATTATTTTAAAATGATTTTTTATATGTATATTACAAGCTCAAATTCACATGCCATCACATTTAGAGTTATCCTGTTTGGAAGCTTAGTAGGTATCAATTTTATTTTGGTCTAACTATGATAAATGTAATGGGTTGTATAATCCTCAATAACCTAGACTGATAAAACGTCCTTGTTTGTATAAGCACTGTGTATCTTTTAGTTATATTTTATAAAAAAGTTTCAAAGTATGTTTTTGGAACTGAATCTAGAAGAGTGGTCTCATCCTATTATAATTGGTATCAAATGAACATTTCTGACAACTTTGGAGATTATATGTTGTCCTTAATAGAAATAAAATCAATGTGTTGTAATTTTTTTTATAGTTAAGTTCTCTTAGGAATTCATTAATTCAGAAGATGGAAATTCTGAATTTTCTCAAGCCCAAAAAATGAATTGTGATAGAGTAATTCATTTAGGGGGAGAATGTGGCATCCAAAGAAAATTTTAATTGTAATTAACTATATAATAATTTTATTACAAATTTAAACTAATAAACAAATTATTTATAAAACAATAATGATTCATATACATTATTTTTCAAGGTAATTATTTAAATATAAAATGTAAATGAGTATTATTTTTAAAAATCAATAGATTTAACTTATTATTTTATATGAATAATAAATATACTAAAAAATTATTATAAAATAATTATTTCATAATATTTAAGCATAATATATGTAATAATAATAATATAGGTATTATACCATTAACAAATTATTTTAGAAAAAAACCACTAAATACTACAGAAAATAAATTTTATGGCATTATAAATTAACAAAATAATTATTTAAAGACATCATTAAATTATTATAAAAATGAATATAAAATTATTAATATTTTGAAAACATGAAAATTATATTGATCATATAAATGTTAAATACAATATTTTAATTTATTATAAAATTATAACCATTCATGTTTAAAAAAAATTGAATAAAAATTTATTAAATAAAATATGAGTATAATATTATATGTGTATTTAAAATCTGATTTAATTTTAAAAGTAATATTATTCTTCTGAACTTTATATAAGTTTAGTTTACCTATATATATAAATATATATAAATGATGAAATTGAATAAAAAATTAAAATTAAAATATAAAAAAAAATATGAAATAAATTAGAAAAGAAATTGGTTTTGACCTCATTTGCAGAGAATCGTGGGGTCAAGAGTGTTTGGACACAGAGGTGTTTTTAGATTTAGGAGTCTTCATCTTCACCAACTGAATCTGAGTTGAGCATGGCTAATCGCAAGTTTATTCTTCAACCACTAGGTGAAGCTCGAATCGAGTCTGAAGCCTTCCAAAGTAAAATAGAGGCCTTTGACTAACATTTAAGGTTATACTTGAGACAAGTGGATTTTGAAAAATATTTTGTGTTTAAATTTGGAATATAAGTTCTGATATGCAGGAAAGTGTGTTTTTTATTTGATTTTGGTGTACAAATACTCAAGAAATTAGCAATATAATGACCGAATTTTTTGATGTTTCTCTTTTTCTCCATATGTATATGTATAATGTCCCATGATAGTGTTTTAATTTCTTCATTTTTAATTCTAGTGTTTGTCATTATATTGTATTTTTCTTCAATTCGTTCTCTTAGGATCTAATTTTCTTATGCTGAATATATCAAATATTTCTTTTGTTTGTCATTTATTTACCAACTTGTCGCCAATTTTCTGCATGAAGTTATGTTAGAGTGGTTTTCAAAATCAAATACAATTTTGAGAAAATATGGGTTTTAATTTATGATATTAATCATATTCAATAAACTAAATTCTCTCTTTTTATTTTATTTTCACCTCTAAGACATGGAATATCTATTTCCACTACACGCCAATCCATCTAATGGAGAGTGGAACTAAAATATGCAAATATATGAAATATTAACACTAACTATAAATAATTTTCATTACCTTTTTCTACATTGCATATCACGTTTTGTATCTTTTATGTTTTATAGTATTATGTATTTCATAGAATCTAAGTGTGTTCTGTGAGATATAATCCTTTCTCAAAAGTGGAATTTCCTGTAAATAAATTGGTAAAGGAAAAAATTTTAATTTCATGTAATTTGTTTTTTTTAAATGTTTTTTTAATTGGTTATTTTTTATGATTATTATTTTGGTTATGGGTAAGGGAAAATTATTTCTACCAAAGATTGATTATTGGTTTCATTAAATCAAAATCAATATGTATTTTAGTTCTGAAATTTTGATACATTCTAGTAAGTGATATGTTTTTTCTTTAATCTATTTTCAATATTATTATTAACATTTCAAAAATCAGTACATGATCAATTCTTTTCAAAATTAAATTAATTGATTTATGCTTATATGTAAGGGATTTCATTGAATTAACTAACGTGTTAATTTTTGGTCTTAAGTATTTAGATTTTCATTTATACTATTATGAATATATGTGTTTCAATTACATATATCTATATATATTTGTGGGTATTATTTAGAAACTCCAAAAAAAATTGATAAGGATTTCGAAATATTTTAATATTTTAATTATATAGTTTTTACTTGTATAGAATCCAAGTCCATATTTATAATTCATTAATTAAATATGTGGGTTTTTTTACTTTTATATATATATATATACATGTATGTGTGTATTGATGAATTATTTTTCCCAATTTGAATAAATTTTGTCAGTACCTTACATGGGTGTAAGATACATGTCAACATATTAATCAAACCCAAAATGATTTATTCAACATTCAAGAACACTGAGTTATAATTTTGGTTCTATGATTACATATATATAAATACATATATGTACTTCTAAATTTAATTTTCTTAAAAACTTATATACAAACACACACACACACATATATATATATATCCATGAAAGGATCTTTGTATATGAAATGCTACAATGATAATTTCATGTGTGACACATAAATTTCTTATGATTATTATAGATATTAATTTATATATTCATATCATTATATCATGTATTCAAGAAATTAAAAAAATATTTCATTGAAATTTTTATTCAATAATGTGTTTTTTAAATGGTATAAGTTATAAAAAAATGTAAACATGTAATTCATGAATGTTTGGGTGCATGGATGTTTATGCAATGACTATGTGGTAAGAGTTTTGGTTGGAACAAAAATCGCAAGTGATATGCAATGTAAATTCATATATTTATGTGTATACATACTTTTATATATAAATAAAAGTGGGAATTTTTTTTAATGTTTTTTTAGGTTTAAAAAATCAAAAACTTCATTGAACGAATATACATATAAAGATATCATAAAATGTTTTCAGAAAATCTGGAAGTTGAATTTATTAAATATGGTATGAAATAGGGGAGTGAACCCAATCCTTCAATAAATAGGTAGGCCCAATATTTCCTTCAATGTTACAGGTTTCACCAGTAATTCTGTTTTCATAAATATTGCATATAGTTTTTTAGAATCATCGCTAGAATATTTTTATATCAATTTGAGCGTCTGTATTTCCAAAATATTGAAGTAATTTCAATATGTGAATAATTTCAATATTATTTATGAAAGGTAAATTTGAAATGTTTTTAAATGTCATTATTTAAAAAAAAAAATAAAGCATTTCTCAAATATATTTTCAAAAATGATTTTCTAGAAAGTAATTCACAGATTTAGAAACCCCTCACTGGGAAATTGAACACTCAACATTTATTTTAAAATAATATTTCTTAGGTATCATAGAAGATAAATTTCATATGTCATCACTCATTAAGTTAGTGCATGTGGAAAAATATTTGGAATGTGTTTTATTGTTGTTATGTTGTGGTAAATGTAAGGTATTGTCTATTCCTCACAAACCTAGACAGTAAAAGGTATTTGTTTGTACAAGCATTGTGTATTTTTAGGTTGTATTTTCTAATAAAATACCCACCCTTTATAAGGAAAGAATCCAGAATAGAGGGTTCAGGAAATTATAATAATAGTTGTGTGACCACATCCTGATTTAGGGGATGGAGGATTGTTATGTGATGGAATTGGATCATAGTTATTGAGTCTTACTTGAGTGAGAGATTAGGGAATTGATATGTTGATGTGTGGCCTCCCCTAATTGAGAGGATGTGGCCTGGGATTTGGAATGTGACATGTTGTGTAAAATTCACATATTATGAGGGAATAATCTAGTAAATTATATTGGATTATATAGGGGGACTCGGTGTGGGGTTATAAGGCCCCAGCCGTAAACCTTACTTAATCTTGATTTAATAAAAGATTACACATTGAGGATCTTTTCAGGTTTAGAGTTTTATAGAATTATATCATAAACTTGCATTACATTCCACATTTAAACAAAGTGGTTACATAAAGATAGTATTCTTTTTTCCCATCAATGGAAACATATTTAAAATAAAACTTGGATTCTCTCTTGACACTTCCTTAACACTATCATCATATCATGTACCTTTCCTTGACCTGTGAAAAACATTTCCAAAAAACTTGGGATGATAATAAAAATCTCAGTAAGGGATATAAAAATATGGAAAGGAAACATGAGTACATGTACACATAAGAATCAATGAAATCATACTTTACTCATAAAACATAAGCACTTTAACATACCTCATCAAATCATGAATAAATCATAGAAATTATAAGGCATAAAGGTAACTTAAGGCATTCATAAAATTCTTACGTAGGGAGTAACCCTCTTGGTTACGTTTGGAATACCCACCACAGTATATTCCATAAATCTCTTAGGAGAAACCTTAACGTTTCACTCCTTCATGTTACCCAATGCATTAGAGAGCTATATCGGGCTCACCCGCCCTTTGTTTATCATATAACCACCTGTCTTCATAACAATGCCCAAGAACCATAGCATAATCGTATAACATAAAACATGCATAAAGGAAACATAACATTTCCACCTTTCAATCACAAGATATCAATACAACACATTGATATAAAAACATTATGAAAACCATTTTCAATACCAAAATAAATGAAATATAAAACATAGTATTTATTTTTCTTTTAAAAAGACGGTATGGATTGTAGAGGAAGCCGAAACTCAAATAATGGTCACAACGACGAAGAAGTCTTTGTCGTCGCATACGTATGACAAAAAAATTCCCTTTTGTCATTTAGTAAACACTTCATATAAAAAAGATTCCTTTTGAATAAACGTAAAAGTCAAAGGGGTTTATACACCGTATAAAAGAAGGTTGTGTATAAAACAAAATAATCCTCAATGAAAGGAGATTGAGACGAAGTCCCATACAAAGACGGTATCCTTGGATTAAGAATAAATCAATTACATAATTATGTGTGACAAATGAATACATAAAATATAAGTGGATATTAAGTGTAAAACAATCAGTGGTTATTCAAACATATTCATAGAACGGCATATTCAAGGAGTACAAGTTTATCCCAAAGAATCAAATTTGGGTTAAGAAGTTCCCTTGCAAAAATTTGACAGCCTAACAACGTCACTACATATTTCAGAAAATGAGTTAATGAGAGATAAAAAGGGTATCTCATCACATGGACATAAAATTTAAATAAATAAGGATATATAAGAACATATCCCCCCATAATAGTATGTGAATTAAAAGACATAACAAAAGAAGTCTTTTAAAAAGAGGAGGGTGAAAGGTTCCCTTACCGACATCGGTATCTTTCATGACATGCACCCCGTGAAAGAAGGACAATACAACATTGATGTAAATACTAATAAATGAAAGTATATTACACAATGAGTAAATTAATGGTCAGTACATACACCACTCAAAGGAAGTTGTGGAAAATGTAGCATAAATCTCATGGTAATAAAAGTGAGATGAAAAATCCCTTACGAAAACTCGGCAGGCTAACGGTGCCACTTAAAACTTACAAAATGGATTGATGAGATCAAATAGAGTCTCTCATCATATTAAAATAAAGTTTAAAGAAATTGGAATATAAAATAACATCCCCCAGCATAACAAAGATGAGCTTAAAAGAAGTGACATAAAGGAGAGTACTTTAAAAGAAAGAGAGAGGATAGATCTCTTACGAAAATTCGGCAACCTAACGACGCCACTCAAAACTTCCAAAATGGATTGATGAGAGAGAATAGGGTCTCTCATCATATGAACATAAAAATTAAAGTAATATTAATATAAAATAATATCCCAATAACAAGAAATATGAGCTTTAAAATGAATGACATAAAAGAGTGTACTTAAAAAGAAAGAGGGGAGTAGGATCCCTTACCTCAAGTCCGACTTGTCTTGTTCGTTTCTTTATATTCCTGAATAATAAACTTTGATCAATTTATAATTCCATAAGGACCTCATTTAGAGATTATTATTCAGTTCATATCACATATTATAATGTTATAATAATAGTTTAATAATGTTAGTTTATATCAGATGTTTTTGCCGATGTTTGGTACATGAGTCAAAAATGAACTTGTTTGAAAAATGATTGCCCATGTAGTTATAAGTAAATAATTTCCATAATATTATTAATGATTAAAATATCATATATATTCAGTACATATTCATTTTATACTATTCCATATCATTTGGAGATAAAAAACGAAAATCACCGTTCATGGAGACGGTAGGCCGTACGTACGCATGAACGCTACTTTCATTTTTTTTTCATATTAATGGAATTAAAAAAATGAGGGATATATATATGGGTTGTAATTCCATAATGATATCCATAATTTAGATGTAATATATTACATATATATCCATTATATATAAGTACTTATAATAGTACATAACATTTTGAGATAAGAAATGAAATGTACCGTTCATGGTGACGGTAAGCCGTACGTACGCATTAACACTACTTCCATTTATATTTCATATTTAATGGAATTAAACCATAATGATACATAATAGTATTTTAATTCCAGTATTTTATTATATATAATATCATTAAATATATCCTTTATACTTAACACATATGGTATTAATGAATCAAATCACTTTGAGGGGGTGGTAGTCCGCACTTCCTAAAATGAAGATATCGTGTATACCCATAATGGATTCCATAAAGTTATGCCATAAATGAAAAATACAGAATCTTAAGTAAATCATAAACATATTATATATCATATATAAATATAGTGACCTCTTAATGGCCACCTTTGAAGTTGTTAAAAGAATGTTGAACAATCATCGTTTCGTGAGGCAGAAATTCGCCATCCATAGAACCATTATGATCTTTAAGCATTAGATGTAGGTGTGTGTAAGTGTAGCTAGAATTCTTCTTATAACAACATCCTAGTATATTTATGATACTGGATTTGTTACAAAATAAATAAATAAAATGATTTTAGGGGTTGGAGAAGAAAAATAAAACAAAAGGACACAAGTGAAGACATTACCTTAAAATCGGGTAACTCCCTTTGGTTTGAGCTCAAAGGCTTCCTTGGGAAGACTTCTGCCCAAAGTGAGGCTTCAAGGAGTTAGATAGGGATGTGGAGAGAAAAAATGGGCAGGGTTTGGCCGATCCAAAGGCTTTTGAAGTGTGGGTAATGAGGTAGAGGTGGGGGCCTTTTATAAGATGAGGGGAGGGGCACTCTTGGAAAGTAAGGTAATGTTACTTTATTTTAGAATGATATTCATATTTTAATGGTCCCACATTGATGTGTTTCAAGGATAAGGTGATAAGGGTTTTAAATCCACCCATCCAATAGGTTTTGGACATGTTTAGGTCTTAAATTGTACTTTATCTTTCCATTTTATTTAAATCGTTAAATAATGAGTTCATCGCTGCATCATCATGATTTCATAAATAATTTTAGTTAAACAACTCATGTTTGTGTCATTCTAATTTTAACATTCAATAAAATGGTATTTATGTCATTTTCCAACCAAAGTGTCTCCATGGGGTTCCCAAGTTGTCCCATGGATTTTCTTGGTCGGCCATGACACATCCAATGAGGGTAGGACATGTGTCAATCTCATCTCATATTATTAAAACATTATTTTTACCTTATACTAAACTAATTACCTATAATCGCGATTAAAAACTTAATAAGTTACTATTCACCAAAAAATTATTTTAATCCCATTGAACCACATTTTTCTTCTTAATGACAACCATGTATGTTGGATTTTTGAAATTCAAAATACAAAGGTGGAAAATTTTCACTTAAACGGAAAATCAGTTTTTATAAGTACCACTTAGTGGTTTCACTATTCATCAAAAATTTAAGTTTTTTAGAAAATTATCAAAAATTCACCCTAAGCTATATTTGATATTCTGAATTCAAAAATGATGTCTATTTTACATAATTCAAATCTTATAAGTTACATTAATTAATTTAATAATTAATTCCCACTGCCATGACAAATAGCGTGTTTTTATGAAACAATATATATCAAAAGATTGACACTAGTTTAAGTCCAATTTTAAAGTTAAATTAATTCCAATGACCACTATTGGATTAAATGGTAAAAATATATTCTAATTTCACTTTATAACAAATTCAAAATATAATCTAATCATATAAATAAATTAAATTAAAAAAGTGGTTTTTTATTAAAATACAACATTTTTTACTATTTATTAAAAATTGAACTTTTTCGGAAAAATACCAAAAATTTACACAAAGTAAATTTTGATGTCCCTATTCTAAAGAAGAATTTTATTTTGTCAAATATAACACATAAAATTGTCAAAAAGTGGATTTAAAAGAGGTTCGCCACCAAAAGGCGGTTAATCGACCTTTTAAAGAATATTGGAATGTTTACACTTAAAATTGGATTTATTCGCATTTTTAATCCTATAACATTTATTGTAAAGATTAAAAATATTTGACAAATATATATAATAATTTTTTAGTTAGTTCGGTTCATTCCCTCCATTACCACGGCTAGGCGTTAACTACCATTTACAATAATATTATTTTATTATTAGAGTGTAACGTAAGATTCCCAAGAAACTCGTTGTTGTGCATTGGGTACGCCATTGTGCATAGCGTCCCCTTTAAAGTATTATTAATATTTTTTTCACAAATATGGATAAATATGAAAATGTCATATTCTTTATTTACCTAGGGTGTTACAGGGGTTGTACCACGGGTGAGAAGGTTTAAATCATATTTTTTATGTTTGGGGTCTGAGATAAATATTTGTAATGGATTTGTAAAGATTCAAGTATAGTTAGGGATCATTGAATCCAATTTATAGTATGAAGACTACAGAGGGATATATGGTGCCATATTATTATTTTATTTTGTGAATACGTTCTAAAATATCTATTTCAATTTTACAAAGGACTCATTTTTTATATACAAATATATTTCACTACTCACACCTATCATGGCAACCCTAGTTTGTATAAAAATTCTATTTTCAAGTATCCAACTCAGGGAAAGGTTCCTATGAATGGTTGTTTAGAATGTGTAGGTGTTTGGGGATCTGATTTGGTAATAGGAAAAACAATAATATATTTTATCTTTAAGCATCAAATATTATCTTACTCTTATTTATTATCTCATTTATTAGACTAAATCTTATGGATAACATTTGGGAGTGGATATATTAATAGTTATATCTTATTTTGATTGATCATAAGATTGTATTTATCAAATTTTATCGAATTTTATTCTTTTATTATGATTTTTTTTATTATCGAGGTTCATTGATATCATTGGAATATTTTCCATGAAGAAAAACTAAGACTCTAGATAAAATTCAGAATCCTGTTACTTAGAGGGAGGCATGAATGAGTCATTATCCCACTCTAGATAATTCTCGATGACTTGTGATGAAATGTAAAAAAATAATATCATTCCCCATGAAATTTAATTTTTCATTTGGTTTTTAGATGAATGTAGATAATATGGTCTCTAATAATTTGAGATGTTATACTTGTGTTTGTACAACACCAATATAGTAGAAATTCGTGCTTCCAAGGTAGTGGGATTACATTTATGAGTTCCTATGATATTTATTTATGATGTTTATCATATTCTATTATAATGTTATGGTATATTTTGGGTTATTTCTTTCTTATATTATTAACAACATAAGGGTTCATGAATCAAAAATCAACACATTTGTTTAGTAAATTAATTTTGTTTTTAAAAAATTATTTTTCATTCAAAAATTATTTTTCATAATATTATGAGGAAATATTAATATTAATTTAAATAAATTTAGAAAATTTATTTTATAAAATTAAATTATTTTTTGAAATAACTATATCAAAATATACAATGTTCGATATTTTGAGATTTTTTGGAAAATAATGATTTTTCAATGAATTGTTAAAAATACAGATCTTTGTAAAAATGTCATTTCATTTGAATAAAATAAGTAATTTAAATGCCACATTATATTTTTAATATCATTTAAATTAAATTAAGAATAATTTATTAATATTTACTCCACTTAATTAAATTTTAATATTCTTTATATTGGATTTCAGTATATGTTTATATTTCTGTTTAAAAATGTACTTTTATCAAAAATATATTTGAGTGTATAACTTTTCCCTATTATAAATAACTAAAATTACCCCTAATAAAGAATTTTTTAAATGAAATTTATAGATTATATAATAATAAATATTAATTTAAATTCATTTATTTATTATTATTAGACCTATAGTTATTATAAAATCATCCTTTTCGTGAAAAATACACTTCTATGAAATCCAATTTTTTCTCATGTATGGGGTTTATTTAAACCTAAACTCTGCCAATTAAGAGAATATTTTTATATTTGTTTCCATATTTTGAATAATTATAATTTATATTATCTAATGTGTTCAACTTTATTTTTGGTCATAATGAATAGTAAAAATAGTAAAAACAATTAATGCGGTTAAAGTGAAAATGGGCTTACTGGGGGGTTAAACTAACAAATAAATGTTACATTGACATTAAAAATTGTATACATTCTATATTATGTGAATATTTATACCCCAATATCCAATAATTATTTATAATGTTCTATTTTTCATCATTTTTTATATTATAAAAATATGGGTACAACATTCATTTTCAAAAATTCCATCTCTGTTCTCTCCTCCATATAAAAATGGCCACCTCCCCTCCTCTCCACTTCGAACATTCAAATCCCATTGTCTCAACATATACCTACCAAAAATAACTTCTGAAATTCCCTACCCATAACTTGTTCCTCATTGTTTTATCATAAATTCATCCTAATAAGGATTTTTATTCTAATGTAAGGAGGTTATCTAAAGTAGGGGTATCATGCCTAACCAATGACTTTTAATTTATTTCATATTAAAACTCATTAAAATATTTTTCAATTATAATTATATAAAAATAAAGATATCTCTAATATAATAATGTGTCATTTTTTTAAATTTAATAACCTAACTCTATCTAATCATCCATGAAATAGGAAAGAAATCGCGATTCATGTATACTGAGGACTACCTCCTAGCAACCTGATGTAATTCATTTTTCATCATCACCTCAGATAGACTATTATAATGATGGATTTAAAGTATATATATGTTATATTCAAAACATTGTTATACTTATATAATTATGATATCTCATATATTACCTTAATTCACATTCCATGGGGGATACGATAATTTCGCCTTTGGGTACTGTGGATTTCCACCTCATGACGCGATGTGATTCGTTTGTTCTATAATTCTTTTCTTTGAAGCTATTATAGTTAATGTTAATAAATATTGGTTACATACATTCCATAATTATTATATAAAAGAAATAATTACTATTCTAAAAATATAATATTTCATTTTGTTTCTTATAATGAAAATTGATAACATTGTACATGTGTACAAGTGGACTACCACCCCATGATGCGATTTGACTATATTTTTTAAACACCACATAAAATGGATCTCATATAAAAATATATTTAAATAAATAAAAAAAAATTATTATGTTATTATCATTATATAAATATAATATATTATACACTTTATTTGTATAATGACCACTACAAAATGGAAAATTAACTTAATCATACATACGACCTACCATCTCCATGATAATAACTTAGTTCTTTTATTCAAAATACAATAAAAGGATTTTTAAAAGTATAATTGAATATATAAATATTATTATTGTATCATTATTATTATTATATAATTGTTTAAATAAGTAACACATTGACCATTGCCAACCTACAAAAGCCATTTTGTACATATAAGATGAATATCATCAAAATAATAAATATTAACTAAATTGATTAAGTTATTGATTACAAACAAATTATAAGTGAATTAAAAGGAATAATTAACATGAAAATTTTATTAATAAAATTACTAATAAACATAACTTTAGTATTTAGTGTTAAAAAGAACCATTGTGATGAGTCAGACATGTGGTAGGGGATGTATTGATTAAAAATCCTTGTTTTTGAATGTTTTATAGTTTTATTTTCTAAATACTATATTCAAAGTACATATTATTAAAATAATTTTATGTATGAATATATAATGATATTAATTGATTTTAATTGAAATTTTAATATTATTTTGTCTTTATTTTAATGTTTTTAAAAAACAAATCATTTTACAGAATGTTTGACTTTCATTAGAAAGGACAACATGAATTTTCGGTTGTAATGTATATGGATAAAATGACATTTACCACCATCCAAATTGTTATTTTATTTTTTGATACATTATAATATTAAATTTTTTCGTAATAGAAAATAAATACTTCCCTTTTCTTGTTATTTTGGAATTAATTTTTTTAAATTGAAATGTTATTTTAATATCCATGAATTGTTTTCAAATCAGTTCAACTGTGTTTTTCAGGGGTTTTATGAGGGAAATGTGAAAGTGTAAAACTTTTCAGTCATTATATAGTAGTTGGAAATTTTATAAGTTAAATAGGTGTTCAATATATATCATATATGGTAGGTGGCTCGCCATTATAACTCATGGGTGAGCCCAATATTTCATATATGAAGGGTTGAGCCCCATTATTTCTCGTGAAAAATAAAGAAGGATGATATTTCTTATTCAAATGGATATCCTCATTACATATCTCCAATGAATTGATTAAGTATTACGTTCTCCATATAATTATATTGTAATTTAGTGAAATATTTATTCCAATTTCAAGGGTTTTAATGGGTTTTATGAATATTATTCTACATATTTTAAAAATGGATTATATAAGCATGAATAGGTTTAAAATGATTTCATTGAGATTTTTTTTGTTTTTCATGAGAAAATATGTTATTTCATATTCTCAAAAATCACTGAAGATAACGTTAAACATTTCATTTTCTTTCATGTTGTTCATGGGACTAACAGATTTTATCTCTTTTTTGTCCCTTACAGAGATTTTTGTTGTCAGAAAACATTTTAAAATGATTTTCATAGGTTTTAATGATTGATAATGGAAAGTAATAAGTCATGATGGAATATGGGAATATTTTTCATGAAAAAAAAGTTTCATTTTAAAATTATTTTATTTTTGACGATAATGGATATTGATCAGAAGTTCCCACATTGTGTATATATTTATATGGGTATTTTATGCCATATTTTTAACCTAACTATTTAAAAATATTAACCTAAAATATATTAGGGAATGTACTAAAATAATTCTTGTTTGATGTCACTATAATATGTAGTGATTATAGATGTTTCCTTATAAATAAATTTTAATATAATTGCACAAAACAAGATGAAACCCTATTTTTAGAAATGCACATTCTTAATCATAAAACAATATTAATTCATACCCAATACCTAGAAAAAGAATTTGATGAAATTTAAAACATTTTATTGAATATATAATTTAAAATTTTCATTAAAATCAATTATTAATAGTATTCCATTCAATTTATGTAGATTAAAAAATATTCCATCCCTAAAACATTTTAGAAAAACATCTCTTTTTCTTTATAATTATTTTTATATTATTTTATAATTAATATATAACCAATGAATTTATTTTATACATGTGTAAACCAGAAATTTTAATAATTTCATTAATCTTCTTCATACTATATATTTTAGTGGATGGAGCATAATAGTACTCTATATTATGGTTAATTTGGACTTGGAGTTGCATGTAACACAAGATATCCAAAAACATTTAGGTAAATATAAATACATTTATTAAAATATTATCGTGTCACATGTTTTTATCAAATTGAATCTTATTTCTCAGTTTTTTTGTATTTATGGTCTCTATTTTGTTGTTTCATTATTTTTTGAGAATTAATGGGTTTTCATTGACAAATTTTGGATTAAAATTGGAATAGTGGAAGGTATCTAGGGTTATAAAATCACAATAAAGTTTCTGGAACACCATATATATTATGTTGAAAAATCCAAAAACCCTCCTTTGATTATCACATGGTTGGCAGATAGTTATCTTTACTGTGAAGATAAACCTTGTATAATTGTTATTTCTTTTGAAAATTTTCATTTCATACATTATCATTTATGTAATGCCCCGAACCCAGTTACCCAGAGTCGGTGAATTATTATATAACATTTGAATGATACAAGGAAATCATGTCCTGAAATACCGATCAGTTTAGTAGCCTTGTAAATACTAGATAGATTCATAAGGTCAAAATTACAACTTGAAATGAAAATGACAGAAAATTATTCCATTGGAAACATCCAAGATTCCTAGATTATGCCTGTAAGTAACTCATAACAAACTTCTTCACATCCTAAGAAAAATAAAACATAGAAAGGGGTGAGACCAAATGCCCAGTAAGGATAACAATATAGCTAAAAATTTCATAAATCAGCATTAGCATATAAGGAAATGCATAACTAAAACAAAACACTTTTATACATGAACATCAGCATAATATGGAAAAAAATGAGATAATTCCATTTACTTATTCACATGGATATTTTACTAGTCGAATAATCATATGCAATATCAATAACCACTTTCATAATGATGGAATGCATAATGCCAGACTATCATAACCATATAGCCAAGGCGTCGTGCCAAAACTACAAATAAGATTTTTGTCAAGGCCTCGTGCCAAGAGAATATTTTGTCTCATGAGACATACCGATGCATCGAAGAGCTATAGTGGGATCCACCCATCACTTACTATGTCTAATGAATTCATCATATGAAAAGTTTGAAACATAACATAAACATTCGTATTAAAACTATCATATGAAATGTCAATAATTTAACCACAAACCATGAATGGTATAAAAATAGCACATCCACAATCAAACATAACTCATTCGATATAATATAGAATATTTTATTGTATAAGATTAACCTCAATCGAGAATAATGAAGGATATTGACATAGATTAAAATAATCATCAAACTATTGAGAGAAATATCCCCCTTTTTATTAAAAACATTTAAAAATCATGCTATTTGTCTAGAATACATTTAAAATATATTTTTTAATAAAAGTTTCCCATACCACTTTTAAACTTTTAAATGGAATTTTTATTTTAAGACATTAACTTCCATATAAATAAATCATTAAAACGATTTTTAAAACATGTACATTAATGAGACAGATTTAGAAAAAAAAAATCATTAAATCATTCTAAAATGATATTTTAGATAGAGTTCCTAACCAAAAGAGAGAAACTTGAATAAAAATAATTGAAGTAATAAAAACTTTTTAATATTATGAGAATAAAGGGATTCATGATATACTATGTCAAAGTACATTATATACACCATATAAAAGTGATTTGGTGTGTAAAAACAAAGGAGTCTTAATGTAATGTATATTGAGATGAAATCTTTCATAAAGGATGTATCCTTAGGTTAACGATAAATCAATGACATAATTATGTGTGACAAATGTAAATAAACTCAAAATTATTGGATATTAAATGTAAAACAATCAAAGTACATTCACACATATTCTTGTAAAAACCACACCAATGAATTGGATGTTTAACTCAATAAATCGAGATTCAGTAAAAATTACTCTTATAAAGATTATACCGATGACATGAGAATTTATCAATGGAGTGATTATGGGTATAAAAATTATATCCACATAAATTGGAGTGGAAATTATGACAAAATAAAATGAATAGTGATTCCACACATAATCTTGGAGTAAAATAATCAATGAAGTATGCGTAAAGCTGAATGAGTGGAAATTGAAATTTCAAATTATCTTATTGATTTGGTAACTTAAGAAACATACAACCAGGAAAGAATTATCATACAATAATGATGTAGATATGCATGAATTAAATTATATTACATGATGAATATAAACATGGGCAGTACACAGACCACATGCAAAATATAAGTGGCGAACAATGCAAATCTCACAGAATTAAAAGTGAGATTAGAAACCCATTACTTTGTACTTTTTACTTGGTCGAGGGTAGGTTAACCTACTGTATAATGGCGATATAATTTTTATTTAATTATAAAAGATTCATATACATTAATTTGAAATCATATATGATCTTTTAAGATTTATTTGTTAATAATATCATAGTATTATCGTCGTTTAGGGTGTTAATAGATTCGTTTTCCTTTATATTATTTGTTATGTGACCCATATTTGTTATGGATGGGATGTATCTTATTCGTATCCAGAATATTATATCATGTCTATAATAATTATTTATAATCATAAAATGAAATTCAGTCTTGAATGGATATGATGGGGAATGAATTTCATCGCGTTTGTGGAGATGGTAATCCGTTCGTAAGCACAAGCAACAATATCATTATTTTGATATTAAAATAATACATAATTGGATGTTATATCATATATAAAGAATCATTATCATGTTATATTTATTATTTACATGTATTACACATCATTATTATACCCATCCAAATAATAATGTTTTGAATAACAATTACACCACGACGTGGAGATGGTAAGCCGTACGTACGCACATATAGTGACATGTCATTCAAAGGATGGATATAATACTGAATATGGTTTTACCATATTTATAATAACATCTTAGTATATAGAAGATACTGGATTTATTATTTTAGGATGGAAATATCTAAGAAATAAGAAGATGAAGAAGAAATAAACTTGAAAAAGGTTGGTGAAAACATTACCTCTTCTCCGGGTTCTTCCTTTTGATTTGATCAAAATGGTTCATTAGGGTGGAATTATGATAAAACTAAGGCCTCTATGTTAAATTGATGTATGTTGATAGAGTATTTGGGCAGGTTTTGGCCGGGAAAAAAGGATTTGAATGTGTGAATTAGTGAGATGGGGGAGTGCCCTTTTATAAGAGGGGTGAGGGGCACCTTTGGAAATGCTAGAAAAATTATTTTATAATAAAGTCATGTTCAATTTATAATGGATCCGAAGTGGATTATTAAAAGTATAAAGTTGGTATGGGTTGCAATAATTTCAAACAATAGAATTTAGTCAAGTTTGGGTCATTATATTAACCTTATATTTCAGTTTTAACTCTTAGTTAATTAGATTGACATTTACCATGTCACTTTATATTACTATATTATATTGTTAATAAACTCACTATATACATACAAGAGGCCCCCATGTGGTCCATTAATGATACAAATATCATGATATAAGTTCTTTGGAAGAACCATTGATGTTTAGGAATAGAATATCAATTAAAAATATAATATTTGTTTTAAAAATTTATTTTTGTCAATTTTGACACTATTCAATAATTGATTTTTGTTAAAGTCTTAACAACTTTATTAATTCGAACCAAATTAATTAAATAAATCCTATAATATAATATTAACCAAAAAAATTCATGGATGTCATCAAAACTTTCAAATTATATTTATTTTAACATTTATAATACCAATTATTTGATTCTTTCATTAATAAGGAAAATATTGCATCATTATTGTGTCAAAAATAATATTAATTATTAAATGTATAAAAATTATAAATAAAGTAACATTATGTAGGAAATATTTTTGTCTTTCTAATAAATATTTATAGTCTAAAATTTAACATATATAACCCTATGTAAATATTCTTTTCTAAAAGATATATGCTTATGTCAATTTTTTATTTTTTTTAACTTAATTAATATAAAGTGTCCTTATAACTTACAAGTGGATCCATGGGGTCCCAAAATCGACCCAAAGATTCCCATTGTTGTAAATTTATCAACAAATAAGGTTAGTACATGTTTTAGGGTAATTTATTATTATTATAATATTATTTCTTTACCCTTATTTACCAGATTTACCCTTTAACCATGGTAAATAAAATATTTTCCAAAGTAATTATTCAAAATGTCTATAAATAAAATTTACCTATTTACAGAATTTTTAAAACCTGATTCCAAATTTGGAATCCATTTTTTCAAATTCAAAACGCAGAAGTGGCAGAAATTAATTTAAAATTAATTCACGTTGTTAAAACAAAAAACGTGTTTTTAAGAGATAATATCTATCAAAAGATTGACGCTTGTTTATGTCCGATTTAATTGTGAAATTATGTACAACGACCAAAATTGTATTAAATGGTAAAAATATATTCTAAATATACATTAAAACTACTCAAATTAATAATTTATCACTATTAATTATTTCGATTAAAAAAGTTGTTTTTAATTAAAATTTAGTAATTTTCACTATTTATCAAAATATAAAAGTTATCAGAAAAGTACCAAAATTTTACCGTAGGCTAATTTCAATATTAAAAATCCAAAAATGAAGTCCATTTTGAGAGATAAAATTTAAAATATTTTGAAAAGTGGGTATTACTATTCATAATGGCTACTTTGATTGGTCGAAGTGTGTTAGAATCTCGAAGTTGCGTACAATGCAAGCTATTGCATTATTCAAAGGGAAACGTACCATGGAAGCTTGGGGTTTTACATTCTCCCCTCCTTCAATAAATTTCAACCTCACAATTTTTAAAATTGGTCTTTGGAATATAATGGAATATCCCACATCGGAAAAAGAGTCAATAAAACCATCACTTTAAAAGAATGAAAGAGAAGTACAAAGGTCACCCGAGATAACCTACACTAATATTCCATGTAGAAAAACATGGATATGGATGATAAACTAAGTGTCAAGTTCAGATTTGGTGGTATAGAAAACATGATCAGGAGAATGTTAACAACAAGAAAACCACAAACTTTTGATGGGACAAACGGTCATTATTTTCCCAAGAGGAAAAATAAACGGACAACATTTTTATTTTTTATTTTTAAGTTACATTACATAAAGATGAGGAATTAATTTCTGATATTGACTATGAACATAATGAGATATACTTAATGTTTATGTAAAAATTCATTCTTTAATAAATTTCTACTACTAAATCATTTTTAAACAATGAGTATTCCAAAATACTTGGTCACACTAGAAGAGCTAGAATAAACATCTTATAGAATCACATGATCCATGGAGAATAAACTATATATATACCTTGTATTTAGGGATTAATAAAAACCAAAATGGTTAGTATAAGATCTGATGATCCCTCAAAAGGTTATTCAATTAGAGAAAGAAACGCTAATCTTATTTTCTATAATTAAACCAATAATACCCCAAAGTTAAATAAATAGCATTCAATAAACAATTGTCCTTAAAATCCTTCAATAAAATCCAAAATAATATTGAAACCCAAAACTTATTAGGATTTGGTTATGTAGTCTTCCACGTTAAATGGTATCTCCAAATGACATCAACTACTCTTAAAGTCACATACTTAAAAGTAATTTATCTAATCACATATTCTCTATTATAGATTAATGATTGCCATAAATAACCCAAATCGCTATAAATCCACAATAAAAACATAGATAAAAATCCATCATTACTCCTCAAATGAATTCCCATAGTATTCTATTTTCCATGGGCATATAGTGCTCCCAACAAAGCGAACATCTTCCAATATAACATTTATCACTTAATCACAAAATAATTTTCCTATACTAAGGGTATTCATTTGATAAGACATAAGATCCCAAATCAACTTATTATTGATCAATAAAATCATTTAACTAAATATAGTAGTCACACTATCCAGGGACTTCACGTAGTCTAGTGGTAGGTGATAAATCACAATCTCACTTTGGTTGTGGGTTCGATTCCCACAGCTTTGTCTGACGCGATGGGTTGTCACATGGTCTATGTGTTGCCCTTTTTCAAAAAGAATATTTTATAACATTACCAAAATGAGATAAATTACTCAAAATTACCATAACATAATTTAACCACAAATTTTATCTCATACCTTGCATTTTCATCCCAAAATATAATAACTTGTAATTTCCTCCAACCCAAAGATCATATAAAACCAAATGGTTATTTATAACTATATCTACAAGAAGTCATCCTCAAATATCATTCTCACATGGAAAACTGCAGGTTTAAAAATACAAGAGAAAATTATTCCAAAGGAATCCCATCAACAAGGAGAACTAATACTTTTAAACATTTTTCCAAACATTTATTCTCTAATAGCTTCTTCTATAACCAAGAAATTATCTTATAGAATAGGGAATTCACTTGGGTAATGGTCAGGTCCCCTACGTTTACGGAAAATGACGGTAGATGGATTCTTGGGACCATTTTTATTTTCTTCCATAGTACTCTTCAATTTTACATTACAATTCTTCACTTTGTGTCCTTATTTCCCACACATAAAGCATTTCTTTATTCCATTGAGACACTTTCTTGGGTGTCTCCATCCACATTTACTTCTTGATGGAAATTGAGGATTCTTTTCTCCATGGCCTCCTCTATTGGAGCTCTTATCATTCATCACCTTTCTCTTATTTGTTAAGTCTAGAAATTGGTTAATATATATATTTTTGATCATTTTTTTAGAAAATTGATTTGGAATGAATATGATATCTTTTACGCCTATCAACATTCCATTTTTCTGCTCATTTCCACCACTATTCCCACCTTGTACATCATTCTCAAAGTCACTATGACTTCCTTGGAATCCAGCTATTGATTAAACCCAGAAAGCATTGTGGGAGTAATAGTAGTCATAAAATCATTAAGAGAATATCATGAGACTATATTTTCAATTTTGAAACACCTTAGGATTAACCAAGGTCATTTATTCACATATTATATTAAAATCCTTCAAATCAGTTTGTAAAGAAAATGTAAATTATCCTAATCATATCCCCAAGGAGTGTCGTAACCAATAGTTCAGCAAATCCCATTGTTGGGCACCAGTTCCCATTCGAGTCTAGCTCAAAGCTGTGTTTTCGGGTTTTACCCCTAGGTACATCTATGCCAGAGCCGCCTCTACCTGCACTTATCCAGATAGGGATGTATTGCTCAGAAAACTCACAAAATTTCTACACTACCAAAATTCTAGGAGGTTCTTCTATACTAATCCTCAAATTCCATCTTAGATATATGTGCTCTAATCAGAGTTTATCTAAATCTAGATTCCAAGGTTTGTACTAAACTTCCTCTGATACCCACTATAACGCCCCGACCCTAGTTGCCCAAAGTCGGTGCATTATTACAAAACATTGGCATGATACAAGGAAATCATGTCCCGAAAGACCGATTAGTTTAGTAGCCTTAGAAATACTAGATAGATTTATAAGGTCAAAATTATAACATGAAAAGAAAACGACACTAAATTATTCCATTGTAAACATCCATGCTTCCTAGATTATTCCTGCAAGTAACTCTTAACTAACTTCTTCACATCCTTGGAAAAATAAAACATAAAATGGGGTGAGCTCAAATTCCCATTAAGGATAACAATATAGCGGAAACTATCATAAATGATCAAAAACATATAAGGCAATGTATAACTAAAACAAAAGACTTTTAAACTTGAACTTCAGCGTAATATGGAAAAAAATGAAATAATGCCATTTAATTATTCACAGTGATATTCTACTAGTCGAATAATCACATGAAATATCAATAAGCACTTTCATAATGATGGAATGCATAATGCTAGACTATCATAAGCACGTATCCAAGGCCTCGTGCCAAGACAACAAATAATATTTTTGTAAAGGCCTCATGCCAAGACACTAGTTTGTCTCATGAGACATACCGATTCATCAAGGAGCTATAGCGGGCTCCACCCATCACTTACTAAGTCCAATGCATTCCTTATATGAAAAGTGTGAAACATAACATAAACATTCGTATTAAAACTATCATACGAAATGTCAATAATTTAACCACAAACCATGAATGGTATAAAAATAGCACATCCACAATCAAGCATAACTCACTCGATACAATATGGAAGATTGTATTGTATCAGATTAACCTCAATCGAGAATAATGAAGGATATTTACATAGATTAAAATAATCATCAAACTATTGAGAGAAATATCCCCCTTTTTCATGAAAACATTTAAAAGTCACGCTATTTGTCAAGAGTTTATTTAAAATAGATTTCTTAAACAAAGTTTCCCATACCACTTTGGAACTTTTAAAAATAATTTTTATTTGAAAACTTTAATTTCCATATAAATAAATCCATAAAACCATTTTTAAAACATTGACATTAATGAGAATGATTTAGAATAATAAATCTTTAAAACATTTTAAAATGATATTTTAGTTAGAGTTCCTAACCAACAGAAAGACACTTGAATAAAAATAATTAAGGTAATAAAAACATTGTAATATAATGAGAATAAAGGGATTCATGATATACTATGTCAAAGTACATTATATACACCATATAAAAGTTATTTGGTGTATAACAACAAAGGAGTCTCGATGGAATGTAGATTCAGATGAAATCTCTCATAAAGGCTTTATCCTTAGGTTAAGGGTAAATCAACGACATAATTATGTGTAAAAAATATAAATACAATCAATATTATTGGATATTCAGTGTAAAACAATCAAAGGTCATTCCACATATTCTTCTTAAAAATCACACCAATGAATTGGATGTTTAACACAACAAATCGAGATTGAGTAAAAATTACTCTTATCAGGTTTGTACTGATGACTTGATAATTTATCAATGGTTTTTGTATAAAAATTATATCCATAGAAAGGGGAGTGGAAATTATGACATAATAAAATAAATAGGGATTCCACACATAATCTTGGAGTAAAATAATCAATGAAGTATGCGTAAAGCCGAATAAGTGGAAATTGTAATTTCAAATTCCCTTATTGATATGGTAACTTATGAAACATACACCCATGAAAGAAGTATAATACAATGATGATGTAAATATACATGAATTAAATTATATTACATAATGAATACAAACATGGGAAGTACAAACACCACATGCAATAAATAAGTGGTGAACAATGGAAATCTCACAGAATTAAAAGTGAGATAAGAAATCCCTTACTTTGTAGTTTTTATTTTGTAGAGGGTAGGTTAACCTCCTATATAATGGTGAAATAATTATTTTTTATTTATAAAGGAATCATATACATTAATATGATATCATATATGATCTTTTAACATTGATTTGTTAATAATATCTTTGTATTATCGTCGTTTCGGGTGTTAACAGATTTGTTTTCCTTTATATTATTTGTTATGTGAGCCATATTTGTTATGGATGGGATGTATATTTTTAATATCCACAATTATACCATGTATATAATAATTATTTTTAATCATCAAATGAAATTCAGTCTTGAATGGATATGATGGGGAATGAATCTCATCGCGTTTGTGGAGACGGTAATCTGTACGTACACACGAGCGATAATATCATTCTTTCGATATTAAAATAATATATAATTTGACGGTAAATAATATATACAGAATCATTATCATGTTATATTTAATATTTTCATGTATTACACATCATTATTATACCCATCCAAAAAATAATGTTTTGAATAACAATTACACCACGACGTGGAGACGGTAAGCCATACGTACGCACGTATGGTGATATGTCATTCAAAGGATGGATAGAATAATGAATATGGTTGTACCATATTTATAATAACATCACAGTATATAGAAGATACTGGAGTTATTATTTTATAAAGTAAATAACAAGGAAAGAATAAGTTGAAGAAGAAAGGAACTTCAAAAAGGGTGGTGAAAACATTACCTCTTCTTTGGGTTCTTCCTTTTGATTTGATCAAAAGGGATCCTTAAGATGCATTTCTGATCAAACTAAGGCCTATAGGTTGAAGTGAGGTAAGTTTAGAGAGTATTTGGTAAGGATTTGGTGGAGATAAAAGGCTTTGAATGTTTGAATTAGTGAGAAGGGTAGTGCCCTTTTTTAAGAGGGGTGATGGCACCTTTGGAAAAGGTATAAATATTATTTTATAATAAATTCATATTCGGTTTCTAGTGGCTCCAAAGTAGATTATTATGAGTATGATGTGGGTATGGGTCGAAATAATTTCAAAAAATAGAATTTAGACGGGTTTGGGTCATTATATTAACATTATCTTTTTGTTTTAATTCTTAGTTAATTAGTTTGACATTTACCATTTAAATTTATATTTTTATATTATATAGTTAATAAACATACTATATACATCCACGAGACCCCAAAGTGGTTCATTAGTGATACAACTATCATGATATAGGTCCTTTGGATGAACCATAGTTTTTTAGGAATAGAATATCAATTAATAATATAATATTTGTTTTAAAAACTCATTTATGTCAATTTTGACACTATTCAATAATTGATTTTTTTTAAAGAATTGAAAACATTATTAATTATAACCAAATTCATTTAATCAATACTATAATGTCATATTAACCAATAATGTTCATTTATGTCATCAAAACGTTCAATGTATATTAATTTTAACATTTATAATACCAATTATTCGATTCTTTCATTAATAAGAAAAATATTGCATCATTATTGTGTCATAAATAATATTACATATTAAATGTCTAAAAATTATAAATAAAATACCATTATTTAGGAAATTTTTTTATCTTTCTAATGAATATTTTTAGTCTAATATCCAACATATATAACCCAACGTAAAAATTGTTTTTCTAAAAGATATATGCTTTTGTCATTTTTGTATTTATTTTATCTTAATTAATATAAAGTGTCCTTATCACTTACAAGTGTGTCCATGGGGTCCCAAAATCGAATCAAAGATACCCATAGTCATAAATGTATCAAAAAATATGTTTAGGACACGTTTTAGTGTAATTTATTATTATTATAATATTATTTTTTTATCCTTATTTACAGGATTTACCCTCTAACCGTGGTAAATAAAATTTTTACCGAAGTAATTATTCAAAATGTCTAAAAATACAATTTACCTATTTAAACAATTTTTAAATCCTTATTCAAAATATGGAATCCATTTTTCCAAATAAAAAACATAGAAGTGGCAGAAATTAATTTAAAATTAATTCTCGTTGTTAAAACAAAAAGAGTGTTTTAAAAGATAATAACTATCAAAAGATTGACACTTGTTTATGTATGTTTTAATTGTGAAATTATGTCCAATTACCAACATTTTATTAAATGGAAAAATTATATTCTATATATACATTAAAACCAATCATATTCATAATTTATCAGTATTAATTATTTGGATTAAATAATTTGTTTTTAATTAAAATTTAGTAATTTTCACTATTCATCAAAATATAAAAGTTGTCCGAAAAGTACCAAAATTTCACCCTTGGATAATTTCGATATTCAAAATTCAAAAATGAAGTCCATTTTGAGATATTAAATTTATAAAATTTCAAAAAGTAGATATTACTATTTTTAATGATAGTTTGATTGGTCAAAGTGTGTTAGAATCTTGAAGTCGCGTACAATGCAAGCTATTGCAATATTCAAAGGAAAATGTACCATTGAAGCTTGGGGTGTTACAATTTAAATTTGTTATTTATTATTTTATTTTTTATTTAGGATGAGTTATGGAGTTTATTATGAGTTAATAATGGTATTAGTGTTTATATTATTTTTATTTTGTTAATCATAAACAATTTCGTGATTTTCCAAGATATTTAGATGGAATTTATTAAAAAAATAGAACATTAATAATCAATTTGATAAAAAAAATATGTTCCATCAATAAATTCATATTATAAAATGGAAGGGTTGTTGAAAATAATGAATGGTATCTATATGGTGTTTTTTATGAGATTTTTCCTGATGTTTTGAAAAGTTGGTAAAATATAAAACAATTTATATAAAATATGTCCAATTTATAATTTAGTCTTTGTATGTATTATATATTGTATTTTAAGGGGTGATTTAAAAATAAAAATGATTTTTTGATGATTTTTTTAAAAAAAAAATTTTAAAAAAATTTATTCTCTTTTTGAAATTTTTCAATTTCTCAATTGATATATATTTAAATTTATTAGATTGTGAATTGATATTTTTTATCATATACATTTATATGTTAATTTTAGATAAATCCCATACCAAGTCATGATAGAAACACTAAATGTAGCTATAGGTGGTTCAATGTTTGTAGTTTTTCTAACTAATTGACTTTTTTATGAGTTTATCATTCCAAATTCTCAAATTATGGTGTATATTTATTCTATTATTCAAGTTCAATTTATGGATTTAAGTCAAGTGTTTCAAAACCTTAACCCCTCTTATTTCCATGGTAAACAAGACTATATTTGAGTGGAATAATTTTAATGTATGATTTTAGAGATTCCTCTATAGCTTGAGCATCTTCAGTCTGTCCATATTTAACTCATTAAAATTATGTTCGAAGGTCTGAGTCAAAAATGTTAGAATTCAATTATTTGGAACAAACAGTAGAACTCCATATATTATAAAGGTGTCAAGGAAAAAATAATTAATAATTATTCCCCAAATTCTCTGAAAATATATATGAACATAGATTTATTGGTCCTTCTATATGTTAGTTTGATAGTATTGTAGTATGCTTGATCTTTCAGTAATATTGTTTTATATTTTCTGACCTAAATATATATGGTTCAATGAATTCATTATTACAGAGAAGAGTGATTTGATCAGGTACTTTTTCAGTACAATCCTTTCATATACTCAAAACATAAAAATTATTTTGTAAATCTTGTCTTCAGAATAGAGTAAACTTTTTATAGTTTAATAAAAGAGATATATTTGTCCTCAATTCATGGGGTTAGTGGAGGAAGCTCCAACATGTAAAATAATTAGTGTTTCAAGTTCGACCATGTAGGTGGTTGTATAAAAAGAAATATTTCTTTTATTTCTCTTATTCTAATAATGTTATTTTTTATGTGTCCAACCAGTGAGAGGATTCAGGGTATAAGAATCCTTCATGTCCCAAAAATCTCATGAAATGTCAAATATATTCTTGATTGGGATACATATAATGGTTTTCTAGAAGGTTTTCCCATGAGGGAAGTGGATCCAAATCATCTCATTCAGAGTACATATAGGTTCAAATATTTGTACACGATGTTTATGTGATAACAATCTTATATATTCATATTAATTTTATAACATTATTTATTTATATTTTTAGTTTTGTGTTATTTTTTGTGAAATAAGATATGGGTTTTTAGGAATAAATTCATTGTGTAAATCTATTATAGTTAATTATGAATCTTGAGGATGGTGTGTAATGTATTTTAGTGTTGTGCCACTTTTTTTTTAGTCCTCTAGTCTCATTGTTTCCCTGAAATTAACTTTAATTTTTATGTTTGAGTGTTCTTTGGAGTTCTTAGTAAAATGGGAAGACCATAATATATGAGGACCTCATAATTAGATGGTTTTACTAATGGGAATTAATTTATGTGATCTAGTAAGTTCTAGTTACTGACTTTTCATCATAACCCTTTTGTATTCCCCAATTTTTCTTAATACAGAATAGATTTTATATTGCCTAACCCAACCTCATCTTAAGGAATTCCATTGAATTTTTATTATGGGTTATGTTCTAGATGTTTTTAAGAATTCTCAGTAATCCGTAGAAGATTTATCCTATCATTTCTCAGCTATGGATGGAGTTACCCTTGGTTTTTGGGAGTCATATTTCATAAATTAATCCTTTCCCATTCAATTCATTTATATTTTCATCTACCTTTTATTAGTTGGATTCCCCTTATTAGTTTTTTTTATTTTCATTAACAATGATGATGTTAAATACCTTTTTCTTTGTTAATAAACAATTTCATTTTGGAAATTTTGATGGAAGAATTGTTGTGGTGAGGACAATTGGCACAAGCTACACAAAATTTGTTATATGACTATATTTAATTTTTTGTTTTAATTTTGGTTTTTTTTCTTTTCGTAGATGTTATTAGTATTTGGGTGTTCTACGGTGAACTAAAGGGTCTATAGGGCTCCATGGAATAGAACATGGGTGATATGTCATGGTGGTAAGGGGCTGCAATGGCCCGCAATACAATAATATCATTACAACCCATACCAAAACTCTTAGATATAAATCCATAAATACATAAATTGTATTCATTATTTTAAACCATCAATAATATCTTTGATTTAAACATAAATAATTATAAAAACAATAATTATTTATTGAATCTCATACATCTCAATGGAATTTTCTGGTTTTTCACTTTATAGAATTAGGGCACATTATAATGTAATGATGCCTATATTGTTTATATAATGGGGACAATTTTTTACTATATATAAAAGTAATTAATCTATAATTATTCTTCAACATATCACCTAAATTAATCAACAAAATTTTTCCTTGTAATCATGTAAACTGTACTACTTATCTATATAACCTATGGATATATAAACATAATAAGGGGTGAAATAAAATTCATAGTAATTTAAGACATGCAATTGAATCTATCATGGCATAAACGTAGCATAAATATTACAGTAGGAATGGATAAAAAAAATGTATACATAATTATCCTGAAACTAATTGAATGATATATTCATGAGAATATTTTAAAACCATGATATTAATAATAATGATTTCATACTTATATAATACATCATGTATAGAATTAAAAATCCATTTTTAATAACATCATCCAATACATTGTCCTATTATGTTATAATTATTACGAAATAACCCATAAACATTTGTCTCATTATATATACTGAGGAATCAAGAGTCTATAGAATTTTGGACCCCAGACATCAATTGATTATGTCCGATTCAATATCAATATGAGTCAACATTACTTCTTATTACATTTCTCCAAGGAACCACTTAATGATGAAAAACAAGGCTATATATATATAATAAAAGATACAATATTTCAATACATAGTAAACCTATATTACAACTAAATAATTATAATGCACTAAAATATATTTTGTCAATATAATAAAACGGATAACATGATCAAAACCTATCTAGATAAATAAGGTGGATAGTTTACCAATATGTATCCAAATTTGCAACAAATATATGTATTTTAATAACAATATACTCAATGTCAATACTTTATGAAATTAAATTAAAAATTATAATACTGTCATAACCCATCTAGAGTAAAAAATATGGATGTTTAATCTATAAAGGCCCTATCCATTTTCCAATAATATTACATGACTTTAATCATAACACAAACCAATGATTGAATATTATAGTTTCTTTAGACGGCTAGGTACATAATTATAAATAATGAAGAAAAAATTAAGAACATATTTTATTAAATCCTCATAATAGTATCTTAAATCCCTTTGAGATCTAATATCATTATAGGAAAACATTGGGAAAACATAGAAAAAATGAGTGAGCTAAAATTCCCAATAAGGGGATAAACAAGGGAATGAACCATTGGACATGAGTTTAAAAGGCATCACATTATAGGACAAAATGAATGGGTCTAGTATAAAAATATGGAATAATGTAATATAGAATATGTAATCTTTTGATATTGGAAATATTGTAATTTAGTAGTGACATACAACATCTAATAATCATAGGTCAAGGCTAACTACCAAAACAATATCACATGGGGGACAAAGTCCAAAAATGGATTAGGTTTTCTTCCTAATCACAAACATGATGTCACATGAGACTATGTATTACCAAATTCATTATATCTCTATCTAGGAACACCCATTATAACATGTTCATGTATATGTGTTCCACATAAATAATCCAAAAAAATGAATAATCATAAGGGTTTCCCTTGGAAATAAAATGGTATCATAATCATGTCATAAGGTATAGGAAAAGGGTGTATAGAATTGGTATCCTTGAAATAAAGGATTTAAATCATTCTTCAACATCAATACAGAAATATAAGAGTATATATTGAATAATTAGGTAAAATTAAAGTGAAAATATTAAAAATAGTTATTAGGTAACTTTAGAAATGTACCACTTAAGTGCTGATTTAACGAAAATAATAACGATTCATTAAAGAGTATAATTGAATAATTATTTTAATAAAATAAGAAAAGGACTAAAGGAATATTTAATGAAAAATTAAGTGATTTAATAAAAATATTAGAGGCATAAAATAGTTGATGTATAGTACTTGAAAATGTGTTGGAAAAAAAAATTCCCTTTAACCGGATTTTCTTATTTAGATGAATTCATAAGTGAACCTTATAATACAAGAATTTACCAAAAAAATAAATTAAAATTGATATATATAAATATTATTGAAACATATGACCATAATTTCAGAGAATTATATGAAATATAATGAATTGATAAATTTAGAGAGAGAAATTTTAGCCTGAAGGAAAATATGGAGGTTCAAAGTGATCCATTGTCACTAACCAAATATGGTCACTATCAAACTAATGCCTGACCCAGTCCAGTATAACGCACGAAGGGCATTCCCAATCCCCATGGGATAGCACAAGTGCTTGGGTATCAGAAATATAACTTGGGAACCATTTACCGGAATAGATAAATTTTAAAAATCCGCAAGATGAATAAATTAAAACTAAATTCAGACGATCTAATATGATCTTAAAAAAAGTTTAGATTTAATGTTTACAACATAAAATAAAAATCCAAAAGAGACTACAATAGAGGAAAACCGAAACTCCAACTCAAACCTTCGTGTGACATGAGGAGTCCCATCCCCATGCCACCACCAACAACATGTATGAGAAACCAACTACAACTCTAACCATCAACGCTAAACCAGATGCCTCGACCTAGAATAAAAAATAAATTGGATCTACAAACACCCAAAGGTGTATGTAGGTTCATATAAAAGAGAATATTAGAATTCCACTAAGAAAAAACTTTCACACATAATTAATAAATGAAAAAATCATTTTCAATTTGACAGAAAAAAAATAAACAAATGCTCACAATTTTTTAATGAAAAATGATTTAAGGATAACTACTTTAAGGGAAAAACATAAATTAAAACACACACTAACTCTAGTTTCTAGGGTAACACCAAAGTTACACCATTTTCCGATGGTGAGAGAAAAGTAAAGGAGGAGAAAAATACATGGGATATGCCCTAAAGGCACTAGTGAGAAATGAGACCCTAGAACATCGCATCTCGGTGAACAATGGTATGGGAACAAAACAATATATGTTATCGTGTACGAGCCACTAGTGGGGTAACACATCCATAACCTAGTGGTCCCCAAACATCATCCAAATGTGTAGTTAGTGTTGTAGTCGTCAATCCAGCTAAGTAAAACTGGGCCGATGTAAATTTTATGTCACTAGCACACTAGTCATAGTCCGCCCACCTAGTACCCAAGCTTCCCATTTGAGCTCATGTGGTCCAGAGGTCATGTCACATGTAAAACATAAATAAACAAAACAAATAGGGTACTACATATACCCAAAAATATAATGGAGCACATAAAAACCATTTAAAACTAATAACACTCACACTAAAAATCTCTCAAATAAATTTGTATCACTTACTAAATTAATGGAAGGATGTGCACAGTTTAAACAACCATTTTCATAGTTGAACAAACACCAAAAAACTTTAATAACAAGTTTCAAATATGACACCTTAATTTAAGCATCGAAAAAATATTTTATATCTAAATTCACCTTGAAAACACATCCAAAACACCAATGCAGCCCATACACATTTTATTAAATTAACAAAACAGTTTATAAAATAGTAAACAAATCGACTTGGGTTTTTCAATGAAAAATCTAACACATGTGGAATAAACATTACACAAGATAAAAAAGGAAAAAAATGAATATTTTGGAATGATTTTCACCCCAATACAGTTTTCAAACCCAATTCACAACTTCTACTTCATTTAATAACCCATTATAAAATTCTATAAAAAATTTCCAAGTGATGCAACATAATTTTTCAAAGGCAAAAATCACATGAAAACTCATGTTATTACAATATTGACATCATCGCCACATTATAACCCAATTAAAAATTATTTATAAATTAAATAATCTATTCGCACAACATATTTAACACAATCAAATGACTTAATAATCGTTTTCATAAAAACACATTTCGCAGTATACTAACATGCTACAACGTAAATCAATGCATGTTAAATTATTTTTAATAACTAAGATCACACCCATGTATTTAATGGATGACCTTGCTAAATTAATTTAATAAGAAAATTAGTCTGTTAAATAATAGTTATATATGTAAGCACCTACCTCGGTGTAGAGGAACACAAGATTTTAGTGTGAAACTACCACCATATGCCAAACCCACCATGAACGGCACAATTAGAACCTAAAAACAAAACATCAAACTATATACCCCATAAAAGAACCAATTTCAACACCAAACCCAAATGAAATAAACTACCAAAGTGGATGAATGATCAACTGGAGTAAAAAAGACTCTACTGCAATGGTGTAGATGGAAAATAGGAAAGGGAAAGATAGATGGAGGTGCATCGCATAGGAAAACTAGTCAGAAAAGAGGGAGGAATGGGTCAAGTGGTGTGAGGCATCAAGGATGGTACAAGTTCAGCATTTTGTGGATGAGGAAGCATGGGTCAGTAGAGGTGAACTAAAAGGGGTGTGGGGAGGGTCGCTAGTTGGTGCATCTAGAAGAAAGAAGGGAGGGAGGACTTGTGATAAATGAGGAGGGAGGGAGAAGTCTGGCCGGGGAGGGTTGCAGGCAGTAAGGTATGTGTGGCACGTGGCGACCCATAAGGGAAGAGGCACTAGGATGAACCTTTCTAGAATATGGTGTGTCCATGGAGCTGACGGAAGGGGAGGGAATTGGCTTAAGGGGGGTGTAGAAATGGGAGGTGGCGCACTAGGGTTGCAGAGGGAAAAGGTTTCCACATGGGGAGAGAGGGGAGAGAAAGAGGGAGTGAAAAGAAAATATAAAATATAAAAATATAAAATGAAATTGAAAAAATAAAAAAATTGAAACATAAAAAACATAAACTAAACTATACATAATCATAAAAATAACATTAATCTAAATAGAACGATAATAATTTATTAATTGCAACATTAATTTAATATTAATAAACAAATCAAAATATTAATTGAAAAATAATAATTATAATCATAACCTAATTAAATTATTAACTTAAGTAATATTAATAATAATAATAAATATAAAATAATAAAACCAAAAAAAATAATAATATAGTTATTAACTGAGGTTGGAAACCATGCACGATCGTCTATGTGGTCCACACCCAATCGCACGCCTCTATAATAAATAACATAATAATAAAATATTATCTTGTTAATGTTGGGAAATAAACATGGTCTCACGTATAGTCATGCACCTATATAAGGTCCCAATTTCTTTAAAAATAAAACTAATTCAGACTACATCGCAAAAGTGAGACCCAAATTAATTAAATTAAAATAAATCTTCGGTTAGGGTGTGAAAATTTTTCCCTACCATGAAAATTTTACCCCCACAAAGTCCTAAAATAATTGGTCAACCCTAGAGACCAAGAAATAATGCGAATATACATAAATACCAACTCCAATAACCCTATGACTGAGTATTGAAAACAACTATAATCATAAAATTCATAGATCTCCAAACCAAAATAACCATGAGAAATAACCAACAGCAATGAATTCACCACTAAACACAACTACAACATGGAACACCCCAACCCCTAACTTAGGAACCACTAGGGTTGCACGAGACCTACATGATCACTCATCAAGTGACCCACTACATGAGCTAACAAATTACCATAGTCATGTTCTAGTAGTGGGTCACATGACGAGTGTTCTCAGAGGTCTCATGGAACCATGGGGATCCCGAAGTTAGGGTTTAGGGCGTTCCATGTTGTATTTTTGTTTTGAGGTGAATTCCTAGGTGTTGGTTATTTTTCTTATTTATTTTGGTTTTGATATCTATGGATTTTTATATTATGGTTTTCTTGAATGATCAGACATAGGATGGTTGAGGTTTGGTTTTAAGTATCTGCATGTTCTTTCATAGACTCTTGGGTTGACTAAGTCTATTGGGACATTCTGGGGGAAGAAAGTGCCATGGTGGGGAGAATTACCACACCCTGACCGAATATTCATTTTAATTTAATTATTATGGGTCTCAATTTTGAGTTACAGTTTGGACCTATTTTATTTTGGATGAAATTGGGATCTTATATGGGTTTGTGATCGTAAGCGCAACCATGTGTAGTAGCCAACTTTAATAAGAGAAAATTTTATTATTAAATTTATTATTACATGGGAGAAGGACTGGGTGTGCAAATGCACATGCGGCCACACACGTGATTGTGCACGATGTCCAACCTATGTTAATAATGATATAATTTTTTGGTTGGTTTTATTATTTTAGTTTTATTGTTAGTATTATTATTACTTATGTTAAAATTTGAAATAGTTTATGATTATAATTATTATTTTTCAGTTAGTATTTCAATTGGGTTGTTAATATTAAATTAATGATACAATTACCAAGTTATTAATGTACTATTTTTATTAATGTTATCTTTATGATAATGTATAATTAATTTTAATTTTTTTAAGTTTCATTTTATTTTTATTTTCCCCATTTCTTTTCCTATCATTTCTATTTTTTCCCATCTTTGTACTCTCTCTATCTCTCCCCTCCCTCCCAATGTGTAACACTTTTCCCCCTGCAACCATATCACATCGCCTCCCATTTCCCATTGTCCCACCAGCCAGTGCCCTCTCATCTTCTCCTTTCCTTGATCAAGCCCTCTTCTAGAAAGTCTCCTATGAGTGCATCTTACCTTCCGGCTCTCTGTGAGCTGCACAGCCCTCTCCACCCACAACCCTCCCCATTCGGACTTTTACCTCCCCCCTCATTTCTAACTGGACTGCCCTCCATTCTTCCCTGGGGATGTACTAACCAGCGACACCCCTCCACACCCCTTCTAGTTCACCTCGCGCTGACCTATGTTTCTTCATCTACAATGTACCGAACATGCACCATCCCTACTACCTCACCATACCAAACCTGCACTGCCCTCTTTTCCATATAGTTTTCCAGTGCGGCATACCTTTGGAAGTCTTCTGCTTGCCCATTTTTTCATCTACATCATTTCCACAGGTTTATTTTTCTCTTTTTTTCCATTCTTACACATTGGTAGGTTACTGGATTAGGGTTTGGTTGTTTCAATTGTTTCTTTTATGGTTTAAATGGTCTGATGTTTTTTTTGTTTTAATTATTCCGTTCATGGTGTGTTTGGTGTGAGGTGGTAGTTTCACAATGATATTTTGTGGTTCTCAACAATTTGGTAGGTAGTTCCATGTATAACTATTGTTTGATGGATTAATTTTCTTGTTCGATCAATTTATCATGGCTTTATATTAATTATTTGGGTGTGAACATAGTTTTTAAAATGAATTTTACATGCATTAATTTATTTTGTAGCATGTTAGTATAGTGCAAAATGTGTTTTTTTAAACCCTTATTGACTCATTTGATTGTGTTATATACGTTGTGAAATTATTTTATTTAATTTATAAAGATTTTTGAATGGGTTTATGAAGTGGTGATGATGTTCATTTTGTAATAAAATAAGTTTTCTTGTGAGTTTTATGTGGGAAAAATAATGTGACGTCACATAGAATTATTTTATAGATTATCATAAGGGTTTATTAAATGATATTGAAGTTGTTAATTTGTTTCAAAAACTTTCTTGGGGTGCACATAATTTAGAAATGTACATTTTTCTTTTTATTAATTATTATCATTTTTATGTCATTTGAGATTTATTTTTTATGAAAAACCCATGTCGAGTTGTTTACTTTTTTATAAACTATGTTATTACATTAACAAAATGTGTAAGGGTCGTAGTGGTGTTTTTGGTGTGTTTTCAAGTCACATTTAGATGTAAAATAATTTTTTGATGCCTAAATTCATGCGGAATATTTGAAAATGGTTAATAAATTTTTCTGGTGTTTTTTCAACTGTGAAAATTGTCATTTAAATTATTAAAATGGTTTCTTCGACTGTGTATGTGATGTAGATTAAGTTGAGAGATTTTTAGTGTGCATGTTATTATTTTTTAAATGGTTTTTTTGTTTATTTTTTGGTTTTCGTTAGAGTTAGAACCCAATTTTTTGTTTATTTATGTTATACATTTGATATGATCTCTAGACCACTTGAGCACAAATGGGAAGCTAGAGTACAAGGCTGGCGAACAAGGACTAGTGCACTAGTGACACAGAAGTGGCATCATCCTAGTTTCACTTAGATGGATTGAAGACAACAACACTAATAAAAAAATTGATGATTTTTAGAGACAACTAGGTTATGGATGCATTACCCTACTACTGGTTCATTCACAAGAACATATATTGTTGTGTTCCTATTCCATTGTTCACCAAGACACGATGTTCTAGGGTCACACTTCTCTCTAGTACCATTAGGGCCCCTCCCATGTATTGTGCTCGTCCATTATCTTTTTCTCACTATTGGAACACTGTGTGACTTTGAGGTTACCATGGAAACTAGAGTATGTGTGTGTTTTAATTTAAGTTGTTTTATTTAAAGTATTTATCCTTAAAACTGTTTTCATTAAAATTGTTTGAGAATTTTTTTATTTTTCATCTGTTAAATTGCAAATGTATTTTTCATTTAATAATTATTTGTAGAACCATTTTCTTGACCGCATCCTACTGGGCTCTTAGCTCACACCCTACATACATCATTAGGTGTATATATATCTAATTTCTTTTTTATTTCAGGTTGAGCCATCGGGCTTAGTGATGATGGTTTGAGTTGTATTGGTTTTATCATACAGGTTAGTGGTGGTGGCTTGGGGATGTAATTCCTCATGTCGCATAGAGGTTTGAGTTAGAGTTTTGGTTTTCCTCTATTTTAGTCTCTTTTGGGTTTTTAGTTAATGTTGTAAACATTAAATCTAATCTTAGTTTAATGGCCTATTTTGTTGTCTGAATAAAGTTTTAATTTATTCATCCTTCTAATTTTTATATTTTTTAATTCGGGTAAATCATTCCCAAGTTATATTTCTAATACTCGGTCACTTGTGTCAGTCCATGGGGATCGGGAATTCCCTTTGGTCCTTGTCATGTACTTATTAATGCATCAGTTTGATGGCGACCAGATTTGGTTCGTGACATACATCACCTTATGTATGAATGAATTCTAAAATACTATATAATTTCCAAGAAAATACAATTGGATATACTAATTATTTAATTCAGAACCTCATATATATGTATATCATTTAATATCATTCCATTAATTTCATTTAAGTCCATTCATATTAGTTTTAAAATCCATTCTCGTCCTTGTGTGAGCATTCGTTATAATGGTATATTGGTTGTTTCACTAGTGTATAATTTGGGATGTTCATTTAAAATGCGAATAATTGTCCAAAATAAAAATCAAGTGGTATTAATGACCTTCTAGAATAAAACATTTTACCATATATCATTTTATTTTCTTTTATGTGAATGATTTATTTGATAAAAATTCAATAATATACGTTTAGTTTATTTTTTTCTATTTTTCAAAACAACATGACCAAGTTTGATTTTATTTTATATTATTTATATATTTTATATAAAAACTTAATGATAAATAATATATATTAAGATCATACTTAATAATAATAATGATTTTATTAACATCATTGAAGGCAGTAATGGAAAACAAAAACTCTTTATCCCTGGATATGGTAAACCGCCACAATTTTGGAAATAGTTTTGTTTCATTTAGATAGAGTACATGATAAACGTGGGGGAAATAATATATTACATTAAAAATATAACCTTATATAATTTTCATGAAACTATAGTTGTTATACTTTTATAGATTAAGGGGGTGATGATATTGTAGAAGAAGAAACAAAATATAAAGAGTTGTTTTGAGAAAGTCTACTCTTGAATATCACCTACATAAAAGAACCCTTGAGGTACATAAATTTTAACATTTTAAAAACTAGAGGCTCTTTTATTTGGGAAAAGGGTTGGTATGGTTTAAAATTATCTATTTTAATTATAGTAACATCTTTTTCATTATAAAGAGGTTATAAATTTTACATATATGGTTTTATTGGACCATAAAAATAATATTTATGATATTTCAGGTCATATCATAATTAGTTTGTAATTTTTAAATATTTTTATGATTTCATAATAATTTTATAAAATATCAATCCAATAAAATATCTTTTCTGTCATATTTTAAAGTATCTATTACTATAACACCAAAATAATCAAGAAACTAAGTAAAATTAGACCCAAAAATTTTATTATCTCTTAAACCAATCACCAAAATTTTGGGAATTCGTAAATCATCATAAAGTTCTCAAATTAGTTTTATTTTAATTTTTCTAATATCTTTTTTTTATTTTTCAATTAATTTATTAATTATAGAATCATTATTGTGTAAACATTTTAGGTAATTATTTATTCACTAAGAATTTCAAATAAATCACAAAGATATATATAATTATTTTTTATTTTTAAATACTTTTTATGATATAAGATATATCATGGTTAACTCTATATTAAAAATATTTACCCTATAAAAAATAAGTTTGTGACATTTTGTCATATTATTTTGATTTTAATAATATCTATATAAATTCCATTGATAGGTGTGCATTAAATTTTTTAATATTGAACAATATGACATAAGGTTAGATTTTTATTCTTCTAATAACATTGGGGAAATTATAGGTTAATTATGTAGTTCTTATCATGTTATTTTTACCACTAATTTCCCGATTTATCCTTAACCATGGAGTCAAAATATCAATAAGGTTATTAATCAAATAGACCAATAATAAAAGGGGTTTATTTACTAAAACAAATTCCCCTAATACCAAAAATAGAATTCATTATTTCCAAATTCAAGAAACAAAAATGAATTATTTAATTTAAATTTAAAATGAAAAAATTCTGCAAAAAAAATTTCCATGATAAAAAAATACTTTTATGTATAAACAATTTTTTTACTAAACGCAGGTAACAAATTATTTTTAATGAAAAAAATAAGACAATTTATAATGAAATGGAAGAAATTAAATTTTAAAACTAATATGAAATATAATTTTTCTATTTCAATTCCCTATATGAAAATTTTAATTTTAAATATAAATTAGTATTTTTCACAATTCATTAAAACTGAATACTTCTTTGAAAAATTATCAAAAATTCAACCAAAGATAATTTTTGCATCTTGATTTCAAAAAATAATTTTATTTTCCTAAATAAATTTTCTAGAAGGGATAGAATAAAATATATTTATTTTCTAATAAAAATCAATAAAATCATTTTTGGAGAAAACCCATTTTTGAAGAATAAAATTCCTTTCGTAAATATAATGTGTTTATTTCTTATTAATAAGGATATTTTATAATAACTGTTTTCCAATTCTAACCATCCAATTCATTATTTTCATCATAAGATTTTTTTCAATATTTTAATATTATTTTTCTATTTGTTAAAAATCTGTGTTGAGTGAAAGATAAGATACCCAATAAATTAAATCAGTAAAAGATAAATATTTCATAAAATTTAATTGGGGTTTTACATTATTCACCCTTATGTAAATTAATCCTTGAAGCTTGTTTTTACTTAATAAGCTGAAAATAGTTTTGGGTACTTGAACCTTATTTTGTTTTTCATTTTTTATGTCTCCTCTTCATATTTGTGGTTCCACTATTGTAACATAACTAGAAAAATTGTCTTATTACAAAGAACCTTATCTCTAATATCCAATATATTCACTAAAAGATCCTTATAAGAGAGGTCATTTTCCAATTATACTACCTATAAATTCAGTACATGTGAGTAATCATGTATGTAATTCCTTTAGATGTATATGTGAAATACATCATGCACTTGAGTCATGACTAGTTTTAGTGCTAGTTGATATGCCAAACCTCTAATGTGATCAAGAACCTCAAACAAACTGAAGTAACTACCACATATCATTCCCTTATTCATAAATATCAAAACTATATTCCAAAGTGATATCTGGATGAATACAGAGTCTCTAACATCAAACTCTGTGTCTCATCGATGATTGTTGGTGTAATTGTTTGATCAACATTTTGCATCTTGGATATGCTTCTGGGTGGTCTTCACCTTTTCAACCATTTATTAATCCATTTTTGCACCCAAATTCATTCATTCTCCAACATCAACTTAGTATTTAGGTTTTCTATGTCTTTACCCATAAATGGATTCATATGGGTCATTTTGGATTCATGATTGGAAAAAATTATCATAAGAGAACTCGACAACAAACGATGTTTATCCCATCCTCTGTTGAATTTTATCGATCATGCACTCAGCATGTCTTCCCATGTCTAAATGATCTATTCATACTGGCCATCAGTTTGAAGATGGAAGGCCTTACTAAATTTTAGCATTGTGTTTAGATAATGTTGCAGAATTCTCCAAAACATTGAGGTAAATCTCATATCTCAAATAGATACAAACAATAATGGTACTCCATATAGCCTCACCACTTCTCTAATATATATATTCAAGTTGATTTAGTGATAAGTCCTCTAGAATTTGAATAAAATTATATGTGATGATCCTTAAGAACCCATAGAGTATTATGTCCTTTAGATTTCGTGGATATTTAGTGACAAGTTTTATAGTGATGTTTTCTCTATTCTATATATGTATGGGTAATATTTTTTTATCCCTTTAGAATTATACCATTCAACCTTCCCTTTTTGATGTATCAGGGACTTTGATTCATATTCAACGATCTCCTAATTCATATGTTCTCAGTAATAGTTCTCTCGAATATCATTATGAATCTTGTTTCTCACTAGGTGTATAGAGAAGTTTGAACAATGTTGATCATTCAAAATATGTTTCTTTATCTTAGGATTACATGGTACACATAATCATGACCCAAATCACACAAAGCCTTCCTCATAAATTTTTAATCATGAGGATTTATCATTTTTTTATAGCTTATAACTTCTTATGAATTTTCACATCTTCTCTTTAAAAACTCAATATCTTATTTATAATGGATATTTCAGAAACCATTGAAAAATGAATAATTTTGTACTTTCCCTTATGATTCCCATGTCTATACTTTATAGGTCTAATAAAATTATATCCTTCTCATTAAAAATCATTGAAACTATTTCAAGTGCCTTTCAATATAGGGCTTCTTCAACATTATTTTATTTATCCAGAAATTATTGGATTGAGAAGTCATAATCTCTGATGAAATATTTGAATATTTTTGGTGAATATTATGCTCTGTTTATTTGAATATATATTTATGGATCTTATGATCAGTATTTATCTCAAACTTTTCTATATAGATAAAAAATTTATATCTTATCAATGATAAGATCACAATCTCCAACTCTAGATCATGTGTTGGATACATTGTATCATGAAACTTCATCTTATTTGAGGTGTGAAGGCTATCACTTTTTCATTTTTCCACAATACACAATCTAAACCCTTCACTGATGCAATGATATAAACCATAATTTCTCCTTTTCTTATTGTTAGTGGGGTACTAGTATAGTGATATGCCTCATTATCGACTCTTTAAAGCTATCTCAAAATTCACTAGTCTAGAAAAATATTACTTCCTTCTAAATAAACCCGGTTAGTGGGTTTGAAAATTATGAGAAGTTCCTTAAAATAGTCTATAATACCATTCTTGATCAGGGACTCTACATATTTCCATTACGTAATTTGGTCTAGGTCACTCCAAAATTTTCATTTTCTTAGAAGGTTAAAGATATATTCCATTACTGGTTACAACAGTCCTATAAATGATACTTCCACCTTCCAGAACTCAAATTTACTATATAATTCATATATTTTCTCCCTTCTCAATTAAATTTGTATAGTATTCAAATTATCCTCATGTTCTCACATTCTCATAGAGTATATCTGAATAGCATATAAAAATACTACAACAAATGTATTTAGGTAATCTTTAAATACTGTATTAATTAATTTGAATAAATTTTTTGGGGGAATTAGTAGGTCTAAATGGAATTACCATAATTTCATAGTGACGACATAATATTCCAAATTCATTATTTGGAATATCTTCCTCCCTCACCCTTATTTGGTGATATCTCATCCAAGGGTCTACATTATTGAAGTATATGGACACACATCGCGGATTGAATAATTTATCTATCTATGGAAGGGGATTCTTATTCTCTATTGTGATTTTTTTATGTTCTTGATAATCATTGATAAGGCTCATTAATCAATCAATATTATTTCGGAAGAGGATTAGTGAACCCCATGGTGAAGATCATGTCTAGAGAAAACCCCTATCCATATTCTCTTGTAATGGATTCATTGGTACATGCAACTCAATAGTGGCCATACTACAATGAGTTTTTGATATATGAATTGTAATGGCCTGGGGTTTTGGGGTCCATCCCTTGGTGAAAATCTTATGTTTGGGCAGTTCTGGGTGGTCTGGAAGGCCATCACAGCTTCTTGGTGAAGCTTAAGACTCCTAATTGTGGCCTCGACCGACCGGTAGCTCGGCCTACCGGTAGCTCAGCCTACCAGTAGCTCGACCTACTGGACGCTCAGCCTACCAGTGGCCTTGGCCTATCGATAGCCTTGTCCTACCATTATCACCGGCCTACTGGTAGCCTCATCCAACAGGTAGCTTGGTCCACCTTTAGACCTAGCCTACTGGTGACCTCTCCACAGTTTTCGAGTGGCGCCTCAGAAATTGGGTTTTAAACCATTTTTTGACCCCTTTAAGCCTGTTTTAAAACCCATTAATGTTTTCTAAATTAAATAATTTGATAGGTACCCTCCTTAAATGAAAAACCATGTGTTTAATTTACAGAAACTCCTCTTTCTTATCAAGGTGTGTGTCAGTTTTAACATCCCTGAAGGGCAGAGACCTTTTAAGTTGGATATGTGGGGTGGCCCAGCCGTGTGGTCAACCCACGATACCGGTTCTTCCACAGTTTCGAGTTTTTATCTATATCATAATCGTCCCAGGATGTTGTATCTCAGTCTTTATAACCTATAGGCTTCTCTTATCCCTGAGTTTCCTTTTCTCTATCACCTTGCACTTGGAGTACCCTTCATCTTGGAAAGTTTTACCCCTTTTGTGAAGTTTTCCTTGATCACGTTTGGTGGAGATCCTCCTACTCTTGTTTTCCGGTTTCCACACTAGGACTTAACATCGATCCTTGATCAATCAAGTTGAAATTTTCTCCATCTTCTCTCCTTTATGTGAATCATTCAGGGTGGATATTCTTTTGTCTCTGTGGAAATTGATGAAACCAAACTTAATGAATATAATGAATAGACCTCTAAAGAAGGAAAGCAGGGGTGTGATCGATGTTCTGCTATACACTATTATGTTGATATGTGTTGTGTATTATACGGGCCTATGCTCACTGAAAATCATGTTCGTTGTTGGTCCTTTTATATGAACTAATGAACCTAGGTTTTCTTGGATTTTTAAATAAACGTAAGATGGAATTGGTTAATTACGTATACTCGGTTAAATAAATTGAAAGCACTAGGATCAACCCTTTTCTATGATAAATATGGTTAAAGCCCAGTGGAATTGAAACCATGGTGTGTATTAAATCATTTAAATCTGAAAATACCTGCAAGGGCCTGCTTTGTGTTGGTGGTAGTGGTTTGGTTGTTTTCTTTCACAGGCTTAGATTGCTGGGGTGATATGGGTGGGTATGGGATCCCCTATTGTTATACTTTCGCTGGTTGTGAATCTGAGGTTGTGTGGTTGATCTTCTATGACACGGATTCGGGTGGGATCCTCTATTGTTGGGAAACCGTTGTATCTTAGATTTGGGAGACATGGGGCTATGTCTCGGGGTTTTTTTGTTTCCAATACGTTAAGGGATCTCGATTGATCCCATGTTTTTGTGACATTACAAGAGAACCGGGTGTGAATGCTTTAATTACCTGATGGTTTTCCATCCTGCTTTATTTTTATTTTATCTGTGAATGTGCCTATTAGTTTCCCAGTAGTTAAGGTATAAATTCATAACAAACTGTTATGAAATGAAAACATGAAGAGGGAAACTGGGAACTCTTTATTGTGTGCCTGTTTTCTAAGGCAATGCTTGGGCACCTAGTTGTATCTGTTTGAGGAGCCATAGGTTGGGTTCTGTATTGGTATATATATGTGTATTACTACATTTTTTTGTGTTTAGTCCCACCCCACCCACGTTGGGCACTTATTTTCAGACACCCAATTTCACGGGGAATATTGTTTCCCCCTAGTTACTCTCCTTTGTGCTCCCTCTTCCCTTGGTTGTGATGGATGGAGGTGACCATACACCAAAGATTATTCAGTTAGGATTCGATTGGTGTGTTGTTAGCCCAGGACTCTTCAGTCTGGTTTTTTTCTCCCGGTGTCTTCGGGATGAGGCCTAGGTCTGTGCGGATAGGGATGGATGTTTGTAAGGCCCAGGTGTGTGTGGGTAGGTATGTGTGGTTGTTAGGCCCAGGTGTGTGCGGGTAGGGATATGGATGGTTGTGAGGCCCAGGTGTGTGTGGGTAGAAAGAGCGTGGTAGCGTCAGGACATTTTCCGTTAGGGATGAGCAGCTAGCTTGTGGGGGAAATTGTGGTGTGGGGTACCCAAATGATGTTTGTTCTTTACTATTATTATTTTTACTACTTTTGTTATTTGGTGAGTATGGCCAGTGAGGTGGGATGGATAGATTTCTTGATCGATGATGTTTCTTCTGCTTCTCACGGGACTTTAGGACATCCCTTCACTTGTCTATGAGTGCTTTTGGTTTACCTACTGAGTATACTTTGTATGCTCACCCAACGATTACTTTCAGGTTTCCAGGAGGACTTCGAAGGCCATGTGAGACCTTACTAGTCTGGATGTTAGAGTTACTATTGGTTGTTGTTGGATTCTACTTAGCCTTTTTCCTTTCTTGTTGGGTATTTAACTTTAGAGTCCTTGCGCTTTGTTCAATTGTATTATTAAAACATGCATGTGGTTTGGTATTTACTTTCAGTTTTATATACTTGGTGGTGTTTGGTGTTGACTCATTCCTTCTCCCAATCTTGGTTAACTAAAAAGGGTAATGCCTCCCATATTGTGAAAATGTTACACCCTTGGTCCTAGTCGCCACTCCGGGGCATACTGGAGGCGGGACTCGGGGGTCATTATTTCTCCTTCAACTTAATGAAGGAAGGGCTTGGCTATCCTCTGACCCTTCCCTCTTTTTGGTGTAGGCAGATCGTGATAGAATGTTATCAGAGGCAGGTTGAGGGATAGAATGGAGTTTGGAGTTAGGCACATTGAGGATTGCATGGGATGGTAGGGAAACAATGTTAGGTGGTCTTGGTTCGTGAAATAGACCAGGGAGGACCGGCTAAGACATGATATTTTAGGGCCCCCTAGATCTGATGCAAGGACTCTGAGCCTATCAAATGACAAAGTTAGACTTCAGTTATTTTAGGGTAGATACCCTAGGGAAGGTACACGCATCATACTGATTGTGTTGTTAATTTATTTGGGGCACCATAGGGGGAAAATTATTAATAATAATAATAATTCCCTTGCTACTCGGGCATAGGCATTATTTGTTTACCATGCAGCTATGGAACCTAGACGTTATCCACGAGTGTCTCGGGTGGTTGATGCCCAGCGGATCGAGGCAGTTGACCAGCATAGGGTTGACAGAGATGAAGAGGACGACTTGTGGCAGAGGACTCTATGCTCCTTCCTGCGTCAAACCCTCAAGAAGTACAAGGGCATCATTTCTAAATTTGTAATGGAGGGATGGCTCGAGGAGCTAGTAATCACCTTCTATTTGATCCTTGGTCCGAGGGAGTACTGGGTTTCAATGGCCGTCAGTCAGTTGAGAGAAGCAGTGCGTCAGTGGTGGATGTTTTTCGTTGGAGAGAAGACAGAGGCCGAGGTTTTTTTGTCTAGTTTCGAGAAGGACTTTCATTAGGAGTTCCTCTCCACTATGGCGAAGGCTGAGAAGAGACAGGAGTTGCTCTCCCTTCAATAGGGAAGCATTTCAGTGAGGGATCTGTGGATCAAGTTCAAATTTCACTTGCGCTTTGGCCCAGATCTCTTTTCAGATGAGGAGTCTCGGGCAAGACAGTTAGAGGAGGCACTCCTTCCTTCTATTCAGTATGTTGTCACTCTCTTCACACATACAACATACCAAGAAGTATAGAAGAAGGCTGAGATGGTAGATAAGATGCACTTGAAGGGAGGCACACCATGAGAAGAGAACCAACTGAGTTCATCAAAGGGGAAGGCGGTCAGCAGTAGGTCTCCAACAATAGGGCCTTCTAGGTTTCTAATAGTAGGTATTAGGCCTCATCAGTTCTAGTTCTGAGCTTCTGGCCCTCGCCCCTTTTTCCACAGGTCCAGGACCGAAGTGTTTCTCTTGCGGAGTTTTTGGGCATGTCTAGAGCAAGTGTCCAACTAGAGCTCCACATGGTGGAGGTGGGCAGTTTCAGCACCCACCTCAGCAGCATCTGTTTTCAGCGAGGCCTTTCCAGCAGAATTAGACCTCTAGCCCTCCGAGGGATGATCTTTTGGGAGGAGACCGACACAAGAGTGCTCCTCAGGGACCTCGACTAGGGCGTGGTCAGGGAGTTGGTCTACAGCAGGGAGGCAGAGGTGTTGGGCATGGATAGTTACACGACGCAGAGTTAGTAGCTCTGGCGGGATAAGAGGTTGTTCGTGGTACGATCAGTTTGTTCATCACTCTTGTTTCTTGCTTATTTGATTCGAAAGCTTCGTACTCCTTTGTTACACCTGAATTAGACCATACTCTGGGTCTGGATGCTGAGAGACTTTTTGTGCCCCCTAGTGTTGAGAACACAAGTTGGGGTTCAGACCAGTGTATCATACTTTTTCCAGGGATGTAGACTAATGTTTGAACTGCATCTTTATAGTGGAGACCTTCTTTCATTGCAGATGCAGTAATACGACGTCATTCTAGGAATCAGCTGGTTATTCTCCGTACATGTCGTCATCGAATGCTATCGGAGAAGGATCAAATTCTCTAAGGAGGATGGATGGCGTGTGGCTTTTGTTGGGGATCATAGTTACTAGGTGGGGAGTTGACACAGGGAGCCACTCCTTTTTATGCTGGACAGGGTGTTAGTGGAGTCAGTGGACGTAGGAATGATGGACATTCTAGAGGTTGTAAGAGAATTTCCAGATGTCTTTCCCGATGAGGTTGCGACTCTACCCCCTTAATTTGACGTTGAGTTTGGGATAGAATTACAACTTGTTGTCTGCCCAATCTTGATGGATCCTTATCAGATGAAACCTTCTGGGTTGCAGGAGTTGCGGATTCAGATTGATGATATGATGGTGAAGGTCTTTGTTTGACCCAACGTGTCGCCATGGGGTGCTCCAGTTTTGTTCGTAAACAAGGCAGATGGTAGTCTACGACTGTGCATAGACTACCGGAGGTTGAATCAGGTGACAGTCAAGAATCTTTACCCCCTCCTGAGGATAGATGATCTTTTTGACCAGCTAAGGGGAGCAGGTTGGTTCTCTAAGATTGATCTATGGTCTGGATACCACTAGTTGAGAGTGAAGGAAGGTGATATCTCAAAGAAGGATTTCAGGTGCAGATATGGCCACTTTGAGTTCATGGTCATGCCTTTTTCCTTTACGAATGAAATAGCTATGTTCATGAACCTCATGAACTCTGTCTTCTGAGAGTTTCTGGACCTGTTTGATGTGGTGTTCATCAACAACATCCTTATCTACTCAAGATCATAAGAAGAGAACGTTGATCGTCTTAGGCAGTTTTGTGAGTCCTTCGACACCACCCCCTTTATGGGAAATTTTATAAGTGCAAGATCTTAATGCGAGAAGTACATTTCCATGGACACGTAGTGTCTCAAAAGGGAATATAAGTATACCCGTCGAAGGACAAGGTAGTTGTTTAATGGGAAGCACCCAAGAATGTGGCAGAAGTTCGTAGTTTACTAGGTTTGGTAGGCTATTACCAGAGGTTTGTGCCAGACTTCTCTCGAGTTTCCGCTTCGTTGATAGCTTTGACTAGGAAGGACCAGGCCTTCATGTGGAGCGATTAGTGCCGAGAAACTTTTGGCTACCTAAAGAGAAGCTGGTTAGTGCTCCAGTACTTGGATTACCAGAGGGAGGGGTGTTTCTTGAAGTGTTATGTGATGCTTCTGGCCTTAGGTTGGGATGTGTGCTGATGCATCAGCGTGGATTGATCTCGTATGGGTCTAGGTAGTTGAATCCTCATGAACGTAACTATGCCACCCTTGATCTTGAGCTTGAAACCGTTGTATTCGCATTGAAGTTGTGGTAGCATTATCTCAACGGAGAGTGCTTTGTGGTCTTCTCAGATCACAAGATCCTGCGTTATGTCTTTTCCCAGTGGGATCTGAACTTGCGGTAGCGGAGATGGGTTGAGTTCCTCCAAGAATACGACTTTGAGATCTCTTATACTGAGGGAAAGGGTAATGTTGTGGCTGATTCCCTGAGCATGAAATCGCAGAAGGAAGTAGTTCGGGAATCTTCAAATGCTTGGAGAGCGATGGAAGAGTTAGCGGCCTTGCATTTGGATGCAAGGGTGGAAGGTGGAAGAGGATATCTGTTTTAGATGACTGTAGTTTCCTCTTTAGTGGTGTTGGTGGAAGAGTCTCAGTGGGGGGACTCAGAGGTGTAAGTGATACAAGATTGTGTTTATTAGGGAAATGCTCCTGAGGGATGGTCGGAGGATGGTCAGCATCAGATGCCTTTCCAGGGAAGGATTTTTGTTCTGGAGATGATGAGTAAAGGTGTTCTCCATGAGTTCCATGGCTTGGCTTTAGCAGTACATCTTGGGGTCTGAAAGATGTACTAAGGCCTAAAGGGATAATTTTGGTGGCCTGGGGTAAAGCGGGTGGTGGAAGAGTTTGTGGCTAAGTGACGAGTATGTAAGTAAGTGAAGGGTGAACACCATTTTCTGGGAGGGATATTATAGCCTTTAGATGTTCCTAAGTGGAAGTGGGATGACATATCGATGGAATTTTTCACAGGGCTACCCAGGGCTTAGGGAGGCTATGATTCCATCTGGGTAGTGGTGGATCAGTTGACAAAGTCAGCACACTTCTTGGAGATTAAGGAGTCGACCCTGGTGTGCACCTTAGCCCATAGGTATGTCGATGACGTGGTGCGGTTGCACGGGATTCCGAGATCTATTGTCTCCAATCAAGACACATGGTTTACCTCATGAGTTTGGAGGGGATTACAGCATTCCTTTGGCACCCAGCTATGCCTTAGCACTACTTTCCACCCTCAGAAAGATGGGGAAACATAACAAATGATCCAGATGTTTGAAGACATGTTGTGGGCAAGTGTTTTGGATTTTGGGGGATCATGGGTATGACACTTTCCACTGGTGTAGTTTTCTTATAACAATAGCTTCCACTACATTATTGGCATGACACCGTTTGAGGCCTTGTATGGAAGGTCGTTTCGTTCACCCATTTGCTGGACAAAGATTGTGGAAGCAGTTGTTCTTGGGCCAGAAGTGGTGCATGACACCACTGAGAATGTTCAGCTCCTTCGTGAGAGGTTAAAGGCAGCCCAGGACCGGCAGAAGTCTTATGCTGATAATTGGAGGATTCCCTTGGAGTTCGAGGTTGGAAATATTGTGTAGTTGAAGGTTTCCCCTCGAGATGGGCTGCGAAGGTTTGGGAAGGGGAGTAAGATCTCCCCTAGGTTCATTGGACCTTTAGAGGTGTTAGGACGAGTTAGTGAGGTGTTGTATTAGCTGGCATTTCCACCTTAGTTGGAGAATGTTCACAAAGTCTTTCACGTCTCCCAGCTTCATCGATATCTACACAACAACTCCCACATCATCATTTGGGGAGAGTTAGATGTTGAAAACGATTCAAACTTCATAGGACGACTGATCAAGATCGAGGATCGTCAATAGAATGTGCTTCATGGATGAATCATCCCCATGGTTAATGTGTTATGGAGGTATGGTGGCCTAGAGGAGAGCACCTGGGAGCGGGAGGCCAGTAACGCGTTCAGTACCCAGAGCTATTTTAACTTCCTTGTTGTTTTTGTTATGAGCTTTGTTGAGATGTTTTACCTTATTCTTTAATATATGAAGTGCTTGTTTTTATTATCTATGAGATGATCTGTTCCCTGTTCTCTGTGTGTGTGTGTCCAAATGTGTGATGATGGAAAAACATTACTGCTAATCAGGACACATTAATGCAGATGCGATTAAACCCGTTCAGGCGAGTCAGTGCTGCCCAAAGAGGAAAATATCCTAACACGTAGGAGGGGACCCCCAAACTCTTGTGTTGGACAGTGTGATCCTTGTTCTTGTTGTGGATGCTTGGGGTTGATAACTCTTGGGGAGTATTCCTGGATGTATGGGGGTTCTGTTCCAGTTTTCGAACAAACTCAGAGGTTTTCCCCTGAGAATTATTTTTAGTGGCTGTTGTTTGGACCCCCTTTTCTACTTTCTGGTTTGTTCTTATAGTCTCTGGGACGAGAATAGTTTGAGAGGTATCTGATGTAATGGCTCGTGGTTTTAGGGTCCATTACTTGGTGAAAATCTAATGTTTAGGGTGTTTTGGGTTGTCGGGAAGGCCATCCCAGCTTCTCTATGAAGCTTAAGACTCCTAATGGTGGCCTCGGCCTATCGGTAGCTCAGCCTACCGGTAGCTCGGCCTACCAGTGGCCTCGGCCTACCGGTATCTCAGCCTACGGGTAGCTCCGCCTACTGGTAGCTCGGCCTACTGGTGGCCTCAGCCTACCGTTCACCTCGGCCAACTGGTGGCCTCAGCCTATCGTTCTCCTCGGCCTACCAGTAGCCCCGGCCTACCGATAGCCTCAGCCAACTGGTAGCTAGGTCTACCGGTGCACATCGCCTACCGGTGACCTCTCCATGGTTTTCGAGTGGCGCCTCACGAATTTGTTTTTAAACCATTTTTGACCCCTTTAAGCCTGTTTTAAAGCCCATTAATTTCCTTTAAATTTAATAATTGGTGAGGTACCCTCCTTAAATAAAAAACCATGCGTTTTGTTTAAAGAAACTCCTCTATCACATTAAGGTGTGCATTGATTTAAACCACCCCGAAGGGCGGGGACCTTATAATTTGGACGTGTGTGGTGGCCCAGCCACGTTGTCAACCCATGATACCAGTTCATCCACAGTTACGAGATTTTCTCCATATCGTAACTGTCCTGGGATGTTGTATCTTAGTCTTTATAACCTATAGGCTTCTCTTCTCCCTGAGTTTCTTTTTCTCTCTCACCCAGCACTTGGAGTACCCTTCCTCCTGATGAGTCGTACCCCTGTTGCAATGTTTTCCTTGATCTCGTTCAGTGGATCTTCTGCTACTGCTATTTTCTGGTTTCCACACTAGGACTTAACATCGATCCTTGATTAATCGGGTATAGATTTTCTCCTTCATCTCTCTTTTCTGTGCATCATGTGGGGTGGATATGCTTTTTTATCTTTGAAAATTGATGAAACCAAACCTAATTAAGATAATTAATGGACCACTAAAGAAGGAAAGGGGGGTGTGATCATTGTTCTCTTATACTCTCTTATGTTGATATGTGTTTTTTATTATACAGGCCTATGCTCACTGAAAGTCATGGTCATTGGTGGTCTTTCATTGTGCACTAATGAACTTAGGTTCTCCTGGATGTTTAACTAAACGTAACATGGAATTGTTTAATTACATATACTTGGTTAAATAAATTAAAAGAACTAGGATCAACCCTTTTATTTGATAGCTCCGGTTAAATCCCAGTGGAATTGAAACCATGGAGTGTGTAAAACATTTTAAATCTGAAAATACCTACAAGGGAATGCTTTGTGTTTGTAGTAGTGGTTTGGTTTTTTTCTTTCATGGTCTTAGATTTCTGGGGTGATATGGGTGGGGATGGGATCCCCTATTTTTATACTTTCACTGGTTGTGAATATGAGGTTGTGTGGTTGATCATCTATGACACGAATTCGGGTGGGATCCCCTATTGTTGGGAAACCGTTGGCTCCTGGATTTTGGGTACATGGGGTTGTGTGTCGGGGTTTGTTTTGTTTCTAGTACTTTGAGGGATCTCTCTTTATCCCTAGTTTTTGTGACATTACAAGAGAACCGGGTGTGAATGCTTAAATTAATTGATGGTTTTCCTTCTTTCTTTATTGTTGTTTCATCTATGAATGTGCCTGTTAGTTTCCAAGTAGTGAAGGGATTAACTCATACTGAACTCTTATGAAATTATAACTTGAAGAGGGAAATTTGGAACAGTTTATTGAGGTCATGTTTTCTAAGGCAGTGCTTGGGCACCTGCTTGTATCTGTTCGAGGATCTGTATGTTGGGCTGTGTGTTGGAACATATATATGTATTACTGTATTTTTTGTGTTTAGTCTCACCCCACCCACATTGGGCACTTAGTGTTGGACACCCCATTTCATGGGGAAGCGTGTTTTCCCCTAGTTACTCTCCTTCCTGCTCCCTCTTCCCTCAGCTGTGATGGCTGGAGGTGACCTTACACCAAAGATTATTCAGGTAGGTTTCAATTGGTGTGTTGTTATCCCCTGACTCTTTGGTAAAGTTTGTTTTCCCATGTGTCTTAAGGATGATGTAACGCCCCGACCCTAGTTGCCTAGAGTCGGTGCATTATTACATAACATTGGCATGATCACAAGAAAGATCAAATCTCGAAAGACCGATTGGTTTAGTAGCCTTGGAAACACTAGATATATTCATAAGTTTTACATTACATCATAAAATCAAAAACTACTACAACAACATAATGTTTCCACAGTCCACACTACAATCCCCTCATAATATCCCTGCAGGTCATTCATAACTTACATCTTCACTTCCTGGGAAAAATAAAACATAGAAAAGGGGTGAGCTCAAATGCCCAGTAAGGATAACAATATAGCGGAAACTTTCATCAATAAGAATAAACATTTAAGGCAATGTATAACTAAAACAAAAGCCTTTTAAACATGAACTTTCAACATGGTATGGCATAAATAAAATGAAATAATGCCATTTACTTATTCACATGGATATTCCACTAATCGAATAATCACATGCAAAAATAAATAACCACTTTCATAATGTTGGAATGCATAATGCCAGACTATCATAACCACATAGCCAAGGCCTCGTGCCAAGACTACAAATAAGATTTTGTCAAGGCCTTGTTCCAAGACACTAGTTTGTCTCATGAGACCTACCGATGCATCGAGGAGCTATAGCGGGCTCCACCCGTCACTTATTAAGTCCAATGCATTCCCATATGAAAAGGTTTAAACATAACATAAACATTCGTATTAAAACTAGCATACGAAATGTCAATACTTTCACAATAAACTATGAATGGTATAAAAATAGCACATCCACAGTCAAACATATCACAAAACCTTCAATACAATATAGAAGTTTTGTATCATAATAAATCAACTTCAAATAATCTTAAAATCCATCAAAGGATGTTGACATAGATGAAATCAAAATTCTTTTTAAAGAAATATCTCCTTTTATTTTGAAATCATTTAAGATCCATATAAAATAAAACATTTTCTTTGAAAATATTCTTATAAGCTTGTAAGGAAAGCTTTGAAGATTTTATAACGGCGTAAAATAACCACACCCGCCGTATAAGTTAAAAAAAAACATTCTTACCTCAATTCTGTCGAAAAGGTTAAAAAGGACCTTGTTTTGAAAACGATGGAATGATTCCTTTATAAACCTCTTATAAAAAGTCAAAAAAAGGTATAAATGACTTTAACCCATATTCTTGTAAATAGTAAAAATGTTTTGAAATACATTTTTAAGAAACATGGATGTGTATGATAAAGAGATCCCAGTAGATTATTACATATAAACAACCTCGGATAATGAAGAGATTGTGAAATAACCCTTACCTTGTACTTTTCCTTGGTTGGGGTAGGTTAACCTCCTGTATAATGGTGAAATAGTTGTTATTAAATTATACAAGAATCATATATATTAATATGATATCATATATGATCTTTTAACATTGATTTGTTAATAATATCTTAGAATTATCGTCGTTTCGGGAGTTAACTTACTCATTTTCTTTTATATGTTTTGTTACATAAGCCATGGTTGTTGTATCTTATTCATATCCAGAATGCTATACAGTCCTTAAACATCATTTTTAAATCATCAAATGATAATTATACTTGAATGGATACGATGGAGAATGAATCTCATCGCGTTCGTGGAGACGGTAGTCCGTACGTACGCACGAGCGACAATATCATTCTTTTGATATTAAAATAATATATAAATGGATGGTATATCATATATACAGAATCATTAACATGTTATATTTATTATTTACATGAGTTACACATCATTATTATACCCATCCAAATAATATTATATTGAATAACAATTACACCACGACGTGGAGACGGTAAGCCGTACGTACGCACGTATGGTGACATGTTATTCAAAGGGTGGATAGAATACTGAATATGATTGTACCATATTTATAATAACATCACAGTATATGTGAGATACTGGAGTTATTATTTCAGAATGGTAAGAACAAAGGAAGAAGAAGTGGAAGAAGAAATGAACTTAGAAAAGGGTGGTGAAATCATTACCTCTTCTTCGGGTTCTTCCTTTTGATTTGATCAAAAGGGCTCCTTAGTTTGGCTTTCTGATCAAACTAAGGCCTCTAGGTTGTATTGAGGGATGTTGGGAGAGTATTGGGGCAGAGTTTGGCCGAACCAAAAGTCTTTGAAGGTGTGAAGAAATGAGAAGGAGGAGTGCCCTTTTATAAGAGGGGTGAGGGGCACCTTTGGAAAAGTTAGAAATATTAATTTATAATAAATTCATATTCGGTTTCTAATGGCTCCAAAGCTTATTATTCAAAGGTTAAGGTGGGGATAAGTCTAAAACCACTCATCCAATAGAATTTAGACAGGTTTGGGTACTTATATTAACCTTATCTTTAAGTATTAACTCTAAGTTAATTAGTTTCACTTTTACAATGTCTCTTTGTATTTTTATATAATATGGTTAATAAACTTACTATATACATCCAAGCGACCCCCAAGTGGTCCATTAATGATTAAACTATCATAATATAAGTCTCTTGGCCGAACCTTAGTTTTTTAGAAATTTAATATCAATTAATAATATAATATTTGTTTTAAGAACTCTTTTATGTCAATTTTTACACTATTCAATAGTTGATTTTTGTGAAACTCATAACAGATTGATTACTTCAAAAAAAGTCCATTAAATCAATCCTAATATATCATATTAGCCTAGAAAATTAGTTTAATTCATTAAAAGTTTCATATTATATTTATTTGGGTATTTATAATATCAATTATTTTAATTTTTCACTATTATATTAATTACTGCATCATCATTGTGTCATAAATAAAATAACTTATTTAATGTCTAAAAATTATAAATAAAATATCATTATGTAGGAAATCTTTTTATCTTTCTAATGAATATTTATAATCGAAAATCCAACATGTATAACCCTATGTAAAAATTGTTGTTCTAAAAGATATATGCTTGTGTCATTTTTGTATTCATTTTGACTTAATTAAAATAAAGTGTCATTATCACTTACAAGTGGATCCATGGGGTCCCAAAATAGACCCAAAGATGCCCATGGTCGACCATGTATCAACCAATAGGGTTAAGACACGTTTTAGGATAATTTAGTATTATTATAATATTATTTTTTTTAACCCTTATTTACCGGATTTACCCTTTACCCATGGTAAATAAAATATTTACCGCAGTAATTATTCAAAATGTGTAAAAATAAAAGTTACCTATTTACACAATTTTAACATCCTGATTCCAAATATGGAATCCATTTTCCTAAATTCAAAACACAGAAGTGGCAGAAATTAATTTAAAATTAATTCCCGCTGTCAAAACAAAAAGCGTGTTTTTAAGAGATAATAACTATCAAAAGATTGACACTTGTTTATGTTCGGTTTAATTGTAAAATTATGTCCAATGATAAACATTAAATTGAATGGTAAAAATATATTCTAAATATACTTTAAAACCACTCAAATTCATAATTTATCACTATTAATTATTTTGATTAAAAAAGTTGTTTTTAATTAAAATTTAGAAATTTTCACTATTCATCAAAATATGAAAGTTATCCGAAATGTACCAAAATTTCACCCTAGGCTAATTTTGATATTCCGAATCCAAAAATGAAGTCCATTTTGAAATATAGAATATATATGATTTCAAAAAGTAGGTATTACTATTCACAACGGCTAGTTTAATTAGTTGTGGTGTGTGTTAGAACTCGAGGTTGCGTACAACACACGCTATCGCATTATTCGAAGGGAAACGTACCGTAGAAGCTTGGGGTGTTACATTCTCCCCTCCTTCAAATAATTGCGTCCTCGCAATTTCTAGGGTATTACTGCATAAAAAAGACTCGGGTGGTTCTTCATCATAAGTTCCTCGGGTTCCCACGTTGCCTCTTCCATCTTATGATTTCTCCACAAAACTTTTACCAGACGCGTCGTCCGGTTTCTCAGTACTTGTTCTCTTGTATCAAGAATCCTGACGGGCTCTTCGCAATAAGACAGATCGGGTTCCAGTTCTAATTCCTCATAGGTGAGTACATGCGTTGGGTCAGGCATGTATTTTCTCAACAGAGATACGTGGAACACATCGTGAACTTTGGAGAGACTTGGCGGCATTGCCAATCGGTAAGCTACAGCCCCAATTCGTTCTAGAATTTCGAAAGGTCCGATGTACCTGGGACTCAATTTACCTTTCTTACCAAAACGTATGACTCCCTTCCACGGAGATACCTTTAGGAAAACATGATCACCGACTTGAAATTCCAAATCCTTCCTTCGATTATCGGCATAGCTCTTCTGCCTACTTTGAGCTGCTTTGATGTGATTTTGGATTACCTTTACCTTTTCCATCATTTCCTCCACCAGTTCTAGACCTACAAGTTTTCTTTCACCGACGTCATCCCAACAGGTTGGTGTACGACATCTCTTTCCGTATAACGCTTCATATGGTGCCATCTGAATACTCGAATGGAAGCTATTGTTATAGGAAAATTCTACCAGAGGTAAATATTGATCCCACATACCCTGAAAGTCAAGTGAGCAAGATCTCAACATGTCTTCTAAGGTTTGAATAGTCCGTTCTGATTGTCCGTCTGTCTGAGGGTGGTAAGCAGTGCTCAAATGAAGTTCAGTATCTAGGGATTTCTGAAGACTTTTCCAAAACCTTGAAGTAAAACGGGGATCACGATCCGAAACAATTGATAGGGGTACTCCATGAAGTCTCACAACTTCATTAATGTATAGTCTTGCTAGACGTTCCAGGGGTAGATCTTCTCTTATAGCAAGAAAATGTGCTGACTTGGTAAGACGATCAACAATAACCCATATTGCATCGTTCCTTCTAGGAGTCTTTGGTAGCCCCATGACAAAGTCCATTGTAATATTGTCCCATTTCCACTCCGGTATGGGAAGCGGTTGCATGACTCCTCCAGGCTGTTGCCTTCCAGCTTTCACTTGTTGACAAACCATACATCTTGACACAAAATCAGCAATCTCCCTCTTCATGTTGTCCCACCAAAAATGTTCCTTCAAATCTCTATACATTTTGGTGCTCCCAGGGTGTATAGAGAAATTGGAACTATGAGCATCATCCAGCAATTCCCTTTTTAGATCAGGTATATTGGGAACACAAAGTCTCTTCCCGAATTTCAAAATTCCATCTTCATACACAAAGTCTCTCAATCTCCCATCATTCACAGCTTTAATCTTCTTTTGGAATTCGTCATCATCGGTCTGAGAACTCTTAATCCTTTCTAGTAAAGATGGTTTGGCAACCATTTGAAAAAGCATTGATGTTTCACCTTCCCTGGTTATTCCCATGTCCATTTTCACTAGATCCGTGAAAATTGGATCCCTTTCAATTCTCATATTGTTCAAAACTCCATGGTCTTTTCTACTCAAAGCATCTGCCACCTTGTTTGCCTTCCCCGGGTGGTAGTGTATCGTACAATCATAATCCTTGAGTAATTCAAGCCATCTCCTTTGCCTCATGTTGAGTTCTTTTTGTGAGAAAATATACTTCAAACTCTTGTGATCAGTATAAATCTCACATTTTTCACCATAGAGGTAGTGCCTCCATATCTTCAAAGCAAAGATCACAGCTGCTAACTCAAGATCATGAGTAGGATAGTTTTGTTCATGAATTTTCAACTGTCGTGATGCATAGGCAATAACTCTATCATTCTGCATAAGGACACAGCCAAGTCCTTTCTTTGATGCATCACTATAAATAACGAACCCATCATTCCCCGATGGTAGAGTCAATATAGGAGCATTGACTAATCTTCTCTTCAGTTCTTCGAAACATTCTTCACACTCTTTTGTCCAAACAAATTTAACCCCTTTACGTGTGAGCTTCGTTAATGGGTTAGCCAATCGGGCAAAATTCTGGACGAAACGTCGATAATAACCTGCCAAACCAATAAAACTACGTACCTCAGTTATACTCGTAGGTGCTGGCCATTCTTGGATTGCCTTGGTCTTAGAAGGATCAACAGAGATTCCATCTTTAGAGACAATATGGCCAAGAAAAGAAATCTCCTGAAGCCAGAATTCACACTTGCTAAACTTCCCATATAATTCATGCCTCCTCAGAGTCTTCAAGATAATGCGCAAGTGATTTTCATGATCTTTGTAGGTTTTGGAGTATACCAAGATATCATCAATAAATACCACCACAAATTCATCGAGATACTCCTTGAAAACTCTATTCATCAGATCCATGAATACAGAGGGTGCATTAGTCAATCCAAACGGCATTACAGTAAACTCGTAATGCCCGTACCTGGTTCGAAATGCTGTTTTCGGAATGTCTTCCTTCTTTACACACAACTGATGGTATCCAGATCGAAGGTCAATCTTTGAAAAGTATTTAGCTCCATGCAGTTGGTCAAATAAATCATCAATACGAGGTAGGGGATACTTGTTCTTTATCGTTATAGCATTGATCTCCCTGTAGTCGATACATAACCTCATAGATCCATCATTCTTTTTAACAAAAAGAACAGGGGCTCCCCATGGAGAAACACTAGGGTGAATAAATCCCTTATTACTCAATTCCTCTAGTTGTTTCTTTAGTTCGACTAACTCTACAGTGGCCATTCTATAAGGGGTCTTCGATATAGGCCTTGATCCAGGAATCAAATCAATGGAAAACTCAACTTCTCATTCTGGAGGATGTCCAGGTAAATCTTCCGGAAATACATCTACAAATTCTTTCACAACAGGTACACCCTCTATTTGAACATTCCTTTCCTCACCGATAGTTACTTCATTCTCTTCCTCCCCAATAATTGAATTAAGTTGAGCTACTGGGGGTGGGTCTAAATAAGAATTAGGTGGTGACGATTCTGCTCTAAAAATAAGGTGTTCCTTATCATTATCATCAAGAATCGTAACCTCTTTCTTCTTACAATAAATCTTCGCATCATAGTCCGAAAGCCAGTCCATACCGAGGATTATATCAAACTCAATCATAGGTATGACGATGAAATCAGCAGATAAAGAAAATTTATGTGCTCTAATGGGGACTGATTCACAAAACTTTGTTGCAACGATACTTCCCTTAGGAGTTTTAACTGACAACTCCCTTATTAAATCAAATTGGAAATATCTAATTTTCTTAGCAAACTGGGAAGATATGAAACAATGCGATGATCCAGAATCAAATAATGCATTTGCTAAACTTGAGGAAACCATTAAATTACCTGCCACCACGTCTTTCGGAGTTTCTACCTCAGCAGTAGTGATAGAATAAGCCTGGCCTTGATCCCTTGGCCTTTTCTGAGGTAAGTTCTCCTGACGCTTAGGACATGCATTTGCATAATGCCCCATCTCCCTGCAATTGTAGCACTGAACGTTGGTAGCTTCCTTCTTCCCCTTGCAATCATGAGCTTGGTGGCCTTTTTCACCACACTTGTAACAGACTCCCATTCCCTTCAGGAAAGCACCGGGGTGTTTCTTCCCGCACTTACCACAAGATGGATATTCAACCTTTCCCTTCTTCCCCTTATTTCCATTCCCAGATTGATCAGCAGGTCTCTTCTTCTCTTGCTTTGCTTTAAAGTCATAAGACTTAGAGAATTCCTTTTCGGTCTTGATAGCACATGAGACAATGTCTTCGTACGATGAAAAGGATTGTGAGACTAATGCTCGACGGAGAAATGGTTTTAACCCATCAAAGAAACGATCAATCTTACTTCTTGGGTTGCGAATATAATCTCCAGCATACCTCGCTAACCTTGTAAAGTTAGCCTCATACTTTGTGACATTCTCATCCTCCTTTTGTCTCAGACTCAGAAATTGCCTTTCCATATCTGCTCGATGGTCACGAGGAAAGTATTTTTCTAAAAACAGATCTTTGAACTCCCTCCATTCCATGTTTGATACTTCATCATCTTCCTTCATGTTTTGAATCAATGACCACCATTGATCAGCATCTCCAGTGAGGCGGTAAACTGCCATGGTAACTTTTTCCCTTTCACTACTCCCCAAAGCCTGAAATATTTTCTCTAGGGAAAATATCCATTGCTCAGCTACTAAGGGATTTGTACTTCCATTGAACGTTGGTGGTTGTTGTCTCATGAATCGATCTAACATTGATCCTCCACGCTGCGGATCAGGGTGCTCCATACGGGTAAGGTTATTATTCATAACCTGAGTAAGTTGTCCCAGTACGGTGATTAGCTGATCAGCACCAGTTGCATCACCAGCCCCACTATAATTATCTTGAGCAGGAGGGCAATCCCTACATGGAGTGCGTGCATTGATACGGTTTCCATTTCTTCCACTAGGCGCCATTTCTAAACAATGGCATAAACTAGATCAGTTTATGAATCAAAATACATAATCCCATACTTATAAAACACTTAACATAAATTGAACTATCTATGGATATAATCCATAATCATAAATATGTTTTCTTTGAGGAAGTATATACTCATAGACCCTTCATAATGATTTGTAAAGAAAGTGAGAGTTATCCTAAGCATATCCCCCGGGAGTGTCGTAACCAAGAGTGCAGCAAGGCCCGTTGTCGTGCACCAGTTCCCGTTCGAGTCTAGCTCAAAGCGGTGTTTTCGGGTTTTACCCCTAGGTACATCTGTGCCAGAGCCGCCTCAACCTGCTCGTATCCAGACAGGGATGTATTGCTCGGAAAACTCACAAAGTCTCTACAATACCAAAATTCTAGGAAGTTCTTCTATACTAATCCTCAAAGTTCATCTTAGGTCTATGTGATCTAATCAGAGTTTATCTAAATCTAGCTTCCAAGGTTTGTACTAAACTTCCTCTGATACCAACTGTAACGCCCCGACCCTAGTTGCCTAGAGTCGGTGCATTATTACATAACATTGGCATGATCACAAGAAAGATCAAATCTCGAAAGACCGATTGGTTTAGTAGCCTTGGAAACACTAGATATATTCATAAGTTTTACATTACATCATAAAATCAAAAACTACTACAACAACATAATGTTTCCACAGTCCACACTACAATCCCCTCATAATATCCCTGCAGGTCATTCATAACTTACATCTTCACTTCCTGGGAAAAATAAAACATAGAAAAGGGGTGAGCTCAAATGCCCAGTAAGGATAACAATATAGCGGAAACTTTCATCAATAAGAATAAACATTTAAGGCAATGTATAACTAAAACAAAAGCCTTTTAAACATGAACTTTCAACATGGTATGGCATAAATAAAATGAAATAATGCCATTTACTTATTCACATGGATATTCCACTAATCGAATAATCACATGCAAAAATAAATAACCACTTTCATAATGTTGGAATGCATAATGCCAGACTATCATAACCACATAGCCAAGGCCTCGTGCCAAGACTACAAATAAGATTTTGTCAAGGCCTTGTGCCAAGACACTAGTTTGTCTCATGAGACCTACCGATGCATCGAGGAGCTATAGCGGGCTCCACCCGTCACTTATTAAGTCCAATGCATTCCCATATGAAAAGGTTTAAACATAACATAAACATTCGTATTAAAACTAGCATACGAAATGTCAATACTTTCACAATAAACTATGAATGGTATAAAAATAGCACATCCACAGTCAAACATATCACAAAACCTTCAATACAATATAGAAGTTTTGTATCATAATAAATCAACTTCAAATAATCTTAAAATCCATCAAAGGATGTTGACATAGATGAAATCAAAATTCTTTTTAAAGAAATATCTCCTTTTATTTTGAAATCATTTAAGATCCATATAAAATAAAACATTTTCTTTGAAAATATTCTTATAAGCTTGTAAGGAAAGCTTTGAAGATTTTATAACGGCGTAAAATAACCGCACCCGCCGTATAAGTTAAAAAAAAACATTCTTACATCAATTCTGTCGAAAAGGTTAAAAAGGACCTTGTTTTGAAAACGACGGAATGATTCCTTTATAAACCTCTTATAAAAAGTCAAAAAAAGGTATAAATGACTTTAACCCATATTCTTGTAAATAGTAAAAATGTTTTGAAATACATTTTTAAGAAACATGGATGTGGATGATAAAGAGATCCCAGTAGATTATTACATATAAACAACCTCGGATAATGAAGAGATTGTGAAATAACCCTTACCTTGTACTTTTCCTTGGTTGGGGTAGGTTAACCTCCTGTATAATGGTGAAATAGTTGTTATTAAATTATACAAGAATCATATATATTAATATGATATCATATATGATCTTTTAACATTGATTTGTTAATAATATCTTAGAATTATCGTCATTTCGGGAGTTAACTTACTCATTTTCTTTTATATGTTTTGTTACATAAGCCGTGGTTGTTGTATCTTATTCATATCCAGAATGATATACAGTCCTTAAACATCATTTTTAAATCATCAAATGATAATTATACTTGAATGGATACGATGGAGAATGAATCTCATCGCGTTCGTGGAGACGGTAGTCCGTACGTACGCACGAGCGACAATATCATTCTTTTGATATTAAAATAATATATAAATGGATGGTATATAATATATACAGAATCATTAACATGTTATATTTATTATTTACATGAGTTACACATCATTATTATACCCATCCAAATAATATTATATTGAATAACAATTACACCACGACGTGGAGACGGTAAGCCGTACGTACGCACGTATGGTGACATGTTATTCAAAGGGTGGATAGAATACTGAATATGATTGTACCATATTTATAATAACATCACAGTATATGTGAGATACTGGAGTTATTATTTCAGAATGGTAAGAACAAAGGAAGAAGAAGTGGAAGAAGAAATGAACTTAGAAAAGGGTGGTGAAATCATTACCTCTTCTTCGGGTTCTTCCTTTTGATTTGATCAAAAGGGCTCCATAGGTTGGCTTTCTGATCAAACTAAGGCCTATAGGTTGTATTGAGGGATGTTGGGAGAGTATTTGGGCAGAGTTTGGCCGAACCAAAAGGCTTTGAAGGTGTGAAGAAATGAGAAGGAGGAGTGCCCTTTTATAAGAGGGGTGAGGGGCACCTTTGGAAAAGTTAGAAATATTAATTTATAATAAATTCATATTCGGTTTCAAATGGCTCCAAAGATTATTATTCAAAGGTTAAGGTGGGGATAAGTCGAAAACCACTCAACCAATAGAATTTAGACAGGTTTGGGTACTTATATTAACCTTATCTTTAAGTATTAACTCTAAGTTAATTAGTTTCACTTTTACAATGTCTCTTTGTATTTTTATATAATATGGTTAATAAACTTACTATATACATCCAAGCGACCCCCAAGTGGTCCATTAATGATTAACCTATCATAATATAAGTCTCTTGGCCGAACCTTAGATTTTTAGGAATTTAATATCAATTAATAATATAATATTTGTTTTAAGAACTCTTTTATGTCAATTTTGACACTATTCAATAGTTGATTTTTGTGAAACTCATAACAGATTGATTACTTCGAAAAAAGTCCATTAAATCAATCCTAATATATCATATTAGCCTAGAAAATTAGTTTAATTCATTAAAAGTTTCATATTATATTTATTTGGGTATTTATAATATCAATTATTTTAATTTTTCACTATTATATTAATTATTGCATCATCATTGTGTCATAAATAAAATAACTTATTTAATGTCTAAAAATTATAAATAAAATATCATTATGTAGGAAATCTTTTTATCTTTCTAATGAATATTTATAATCGAAAATCCAACATGTATAACCCTATGTAAAAATTGTTGTTCTAAAAGATATATGCTTGTGTCATTTTTGTATTCATTTTGACTTAATTAAAATAAAGTGTCATTATCACTTACAAGTGGATCCATGGGGTCCCAAAATAGACCCAAAGATGCCCATGGTCGACCATGTATCAACCAATAGGGTTAAGACACGTTTTAGGGTAATTTAGTATTATTATAATATTATTTTTTTTAACCCTTATTTACCGGATTTACCCTTTAACCATGGTAAATAAAATATTTACCGCAGTAATTATTCAAAATGTGTAAAAATAAAAGTTACCTATTTACACAATTTGAACATCCTGATTCCAAATATGGAATCCATTTTCCTAAATTCAAAACACAGAAGTGGCAGAAATTAATTTAAAATTAATTCCCGCTGTCAAAACAAAAAGCGTGTTTTTAAGAGATAATAACTATCAAAAGATTGACACTTGTTTATGTTCGGTTTAATTGTAAAATTATGTCCAATGATAAACATTAAATTTAATGGTAAAAATATATTCTAAATATACTTTAAAACCACTCAAATTCCTAATTTATCACTATTAATTATTTTGATTAAAAAAGTTGTTTTTAATTAAAATTTAGAAATTTTCACTATTCATCAAAATATGAAAGTTATCCGAAATGTACCAAAATTTCACCCTAGGCTAATTTTGATATTCCGAATCCAAAAATGAAGTCCATTTTGAAATATAGAATATATATGATTTCAAAAAGTAGGTATTACTATTCACAACGGCTAGTTTAATTAGTTGTGGTGTGTGTTAGAACTCGAGGTTGCGTACAACACACGCTATCGCATTATTCGAAGGGAAACGTACCGTAGAAGCTTGGGGTGTTACAGATGAGGCCTAGGTGTGTGCGGGCAGGGATGGATGGTTCTGAGGCCCAGGTGTGTGCAGGTAGGGATGTCTGGTTGTGAGGCCTAGGTGTGTGCGGGTAGGGATGTAGATGGTTGTGAGGCCCAAGTGTGTATGAGAAGGAAGAGCATGGTAGCGTCGGGATGTTTCCTATTATGGATGAGTATATAGCTAGTGGGGGAAATGGTGGTGCAGGGTACCAAAATCATTTTTGTTCTTTACTATTATTATTTTTTACTTCTTGTGTTATTTGGTGAGCTTCGCATGTGAGGTGGTATGGATAGATTTTTTGATAGATGATGTTTCTTCTACTTCTCATGGGAATTTAGGACGTCTACCCACTTGTGCACGAGAGCTTTAGGTTTTCCTATAGATTATAATTTGTATTCTCACCCTAAATTTACTTTCAGGTTTCCAGGAGGGCTTCAGAGGCTGTGCAGGACCTTACTAGTTTAGACGTTGGAGTTTCTGTTGGTTGCTATTGGATTCTACTTAGCCTGTTTCCTTTCGTGTCGGGTATTATACAATGGTGTCCTTGTGATTTGTTCAGTTTTATTATTAAAACATGCATGTGGTTTGGTTTTTACCTTAAGTTTTCAATACTTGGTGGTGTTTGGTGCTGACTCATTCCTTCTCCCAATCTTGGTTAACTAAAAAGGGTAATTCCTCCCGTATTGTGAAAATGTTATACCCTTAGTGCTAGTCACCACTCCGGGGCCTACTAGATGCGAGACTCGGGGGTCATTATCTCTCGTTTAACTGAAAGAAGGAAGGGCTTGGCAATCTACTGACCCTTACCTCCTTTTGGTGAAGGTGGGTCGTGACATGAATAGATTGGGGTATAGTATCAATTGATAACTCTACCACTGAGTGGGGAGGAAGGCCATCCAATTATTTTTGGAACACATTTGTGTACTCCCTCAAAATTTCCATTCCCTTAAGAAATATCATATCTTATGACTCAATCATTTGACCTATATATTCAATCTAATAGGTAAATAATATCCACAATTTAGATTATGATTATGAAGGATATGTATTCACCTCATTGAACATGTAGAGAATTGGTGGATTTATAGGGATGTGAATAATGGTCCCCATTTCTTAATAGTTTACTTTGGATTTGTATAGATATAGACAATATATTCCAAATATTTAACAAATTTACACCAAAGGAAGGAAAATAATATTTTATAGGGGTTTTAGTCCCTAGAAATTGATGAGGGGGAGTTATATACTTTACATGCAACAATTTACCAAATATTTTTTCTCATTAGTAACTCATCATCCATATTTTGAGGTGGTGTTAAAATAGTTATACTAAAAATAAAATATATAAAATAATTAATAGAAAGGGAAGAAAGTTTGTTTTCAATTCATGAATGAATAATCATTGTACTGGTCACCACATCCTATTTTGGGATCCACCTCATCAGTAGTGATAACATATGTCCTTCCTTACAACCTTGGAGATTTTTTCATCGATTTTCTCTGATAACTAATGGCTTAAGGAATTGTATAGCATTGTGTGCTTGTTTTTTATAGTTAAATCACTACTAGAAATACATAATTTTCAACAGTTCCTTCTTTTCCACTTCCCCGTTACTATATTAAATCATACAATTCTTGTCTCTAGGCCCCTAAGACCGGTGATAATCATCAATTTTTATCTCAAAATAATGTATATAATGAAAAATCTCCTTAGAATGATTAATATCTTGAATATAAAATAATTCTTTTAGACTCATTTTTATTCCAAAAATTTCTTATTAAACCTTAATATTACTGGTGATGGAAGATCTGGAACCTTACCATATAATCCTTGTGAATTTTTCCTAAAACTCTCTAATAGAATCATTTTAATTATTCTTTAGACTAAGGATCTACCTCTATATCATAAGACGGGGAGTTTGGGGACAATATTTTTTGAAATTTTTTTCTAAATTTCTTCCCATTCCATGGAATATATATTCTTATTATAGACTTTGTTTTTTTGATCTGTTCCCACAACTGATCATCTTTCCTATCAAAAGTACAAAAATCTAGCACAAATTTCACTTATTATAAGCATTGAAAGACTTTAAATATACTCTCAATGGACATAATCCATTATTCTTCATTAAGGGGATTAAAATATAAACTAATGATATGATGAGTTTATCACATAAAAATTTCTAATAAACACAATCTCTTTTATGAGAAGGATGTAATTTTACATAATTGATGTTAGTAATCAAATCATGGTCTAGTTGACCTAGTGTTGCCATTAATTTATAAAATCCTATACCCAGAAGGTTTGGCATCCTATTAGGGAAATCCTCCCATTTACTATCACTTTTTTTATTACCATGGGTTCTCATATTTCAATCCATTACCTAACAAAATAAAAATAAAAATAGGGGGATTTAATACATAGCTGATATGAATATAAATTAAAATCTATAAACAATAAAGGATAAAATTATAAAAAAAATAATATCCAAAATTTGGATTCACTATTTTTAAATTTATGTGATCACTGGTGATAAAATTATCCATAGGTTTGTCACTAAATATTTATTTTCCTAATCCCCCAAAACAACTAGACCATGCTCTGATACTAAACATAGAAACCAAAAACATTTTCATAAAATATTATATGATTTTTTTATAATACAAATACTTGATCTAATAATCTAGTGTATTTAGAGTGATAGGTACAAAATTAGAAAATGTGAATCGAAAATTAAGACAATATTTTTTTAACCTTCATAATAGGATTCATACTACCTTTGAGAACATATATATATATATTTAAGATATCCAAGGGAATACATAGACAGAAGTTATGAGCGAAAAATCTGGATAATGAAATAAATATGGCAATAATGCATAGAACATGTATTAGAAAGACATAACATGATAACATAAAAGGAATTGATCATGTATAATCATATAGAAGAATGAAATATAGATCATGGTATCATATTTCAATTGAAATATTGTAATTTGGTAGCAACATTAAATCTAATAGAAACATTATTCAAGGCTAACTACCAAGACTATGTCATAGAGTAGACAATATCCCAAAATCGAGTTGGTTTACTCCCTAATCAAATGAATAATGTATCCTAATACTAAAAAATACCCAATTCATTGGAGATCTATTAGGGTAAACCCATCATAAAATGTTCTTTCATATGTGTGGTTCATAAATATTCAATCATAAGAAATAGGCATAAGGGTTACATGTGGAATTAAATGGGTATCATAATCATGTAATTAAGTATAACTAAAGGGGGTATAACAATGTTATCCCTAAATGAAAGGATTTAGATAATTTTTGGATGATTTTAAGAAAATATAAGAATAGATCATGATAAATGAAGTCCAACTAAAGTGAAAATGTCAAAAAGATTTTTTGGGTAACATTTTAAATTTTCTACTTAAGCACGATTTAAATGAATAGAATAATGTGTATTTAAATGGGATAAAGTAATACTTATTTAACATAAACAATAAATGAACTAAATTTAACTATATCAATAAATTAAATTACTTTATAAGAATATTGGAGTCATTAATTATTTTTTAGACTATACATGAAAATAGGTAGTAAAAAGAGAAGCTCCCTTTAATCGGGTTTATTATCGAGAGGAAATGATAAGGGGACATCATAAAACATATATTTCACTATTATTTAAATATTAATTGAGATATATTAATATGTTTTGTGTATTAAAATAGAAAAATTGAGAATAATATAAAAATTATGATGTGATAAATTGAGAGATAGATATCACAATCCAAGGGAAAATTTCGGAGTTATAGGAGATCTCTTACCTTATGTCCAAAAGACTTCTACACTTCCACTTAATTTCCAAGATAATATGATTTTATTAATTCATTCATTCATTAAGAAAATATTAAACATTTTTATATTTTTTATATTATTATTATGTTAATTTTTGGATATTTTTATGAGTTATAAAGTTACATTGCGTTCTTCTGGGAGTATTCCTTTTCATGGTTTCATGATTGGTTACCTAGTGTATAATATTGGATGTTCTTGTAAAATGGGTAAAATTACCCAGAAGTTAAATGTATTTATATTAATTCACATAAATATGTATAAATTTTTACATATATCATTTTTCTAGTATGAGGGCGATTCATTTGACAAATCATTAATAGTAAATTTTTTGTTTATTTTCCCTGTTTTCTGACTTTCAAAAACTAGTTTTATTTTTTTTTACATAATGTATATGTATTAGTACCAAAAAATGAAATAGATATTATATAAATATTTGAATATTAATTAATAATAATAATTACATTAAGAAAATCCTTTAATGTTGTAATGTAAAAAAATAAAACTCAATATCAATGGAGGTGGTAAATATCCATAATTTAGACAACAGTTTAGTTTCTTTCAATAATAGGAGATAAAAAGAAGGTGGAAAGATGATATTCCATTCGAAATATATAATTTCATTATATAAATGATAATATATTTATTTTTTTTATGGATGAAGTAGGTGATTATAATTTAGATGATGAAATGATATTAAAAGAGGTGGATTGAAAAAGGCACCTCTTGGAAATCTCACCCTGAAGGAACCTTTGAGGAAACTAACATTAGTTTTTTTAGAACATATGATCATTTCCTAAGATAAGAATCTTAGTAATGAAATTTTTAATATTATTTGAAAGTTAAAAATATTATAAGGTGTGAGGATAAGTTATTGTGAGGTTTGTATTTTTAAGGGAGTGTGGGGTGCTTTGTGGACTTTTCACAAAATATTAAATTATAATAAAAATAATTTTCTATAAAAATAAAATAAGAAATTTATTATAATCTATGATAATATATGGTCGTAATATCAATGTAAGAAAATGTCATACTTTTTTGGGTTTTATTTAAAACCGTATCATTTAGATTAACCCACAATTAACCCTCAATTAGCCTATTGTGATTTTAATTGCTGTAACACATATTTTAATATTAAAAGTTAATAATTATAACTTATATGATGTAATTTGAATATAAATGTGCATTTTTTATAATTATATATCAATCATAATTACTTTTTAATTTTTTAATATTTTTATACTTTTAAATTATTTTAATAAAATATTTTCCCAATAAAATATGATTTTTACCAAATATAAAACTATTTATTACCTGGACTCTAAACTACTCATGAAAAAATTGTAAAACTAAAACCAATAATTTTATTTGAACAAAATCACATCATTTTCATCAACATATTTTGAGTATCATCTTAAAATTTTAAAATTATATTAATTTTACTATTTTAAAATTCATTTATTTTATTTTTATATTAATTTAATAACTATTTCATAATATTTTTTTAGAATTCAAGGTCATTATTTTTCACTAAAAATAAAAATAAAAATTACCATGATGTATATGATTATTTAATATTCTTAGATAATATTTATTACTGAATATATATCTTAGTTACCCCTATATTTAAAATATTATACTTACAAAAAAATAAGAGTGTAACATTTTATCACTTTCTTTATTTTTAATAATATCAATTTAGTTTTCAGAGAAAACTATCCATTTAATGATTAAATTTATAATATTAGGTGTTAAGGGTTATATTTAATCATCAAATAACATTGGAGAAAGTTTTAGGGAAATTTATTTAGTCATTATCATATTATTTTTACCCTAAATTATATGATTTTCCCTCCACCGTGGTTACATAATTTACATAGTATACAATTTATATTGACCAAAAAATGGCCCATTTAATTATTTTAGAACACATGATTCCAAATATAAAATTCATCTTTAAGTTCATGAAATAAATTCATTACAATGACCAACATTAGATTTTTAATAATAAAAATAAAACAATTACAGTATAAAACTAATACAAAATTTAATTTTACATTGTAAATTATTTAAAATAAAAATATAGATTTCAATTTAAATATATATTTTTAACTATTTATTAAAATTAAAAATATTTTAGAAAATTATAAATAATTCTACCTAAGAAATTATTGACATGTTAAATTAAAAAATAACTATACATTAAAATTTTTCTTTTATAAAATTTAGAAAAATGAATTAAATTTATTTTTTTCATAGAAACAAATAAAATCATTATTTTTAAGAAAACTTGTTTTTGAAGAAAAAATTTCTTATCCAAAAATTTAGTGTATATTACTAATTATTAAATATATGTTCCAACATCAATATTTTTATTTATACCCTCTATTTTTGATGTTTGGTTATAATGTTCATGTTAATATTTTAATATTATATCATGGTATTTCTAAACTCGATGTTGTTCTTAGCATAAGATAATTAAAAAAATTAATTATTTGAAGATAAATAATTCATAAACAAGTATAGGGGTGTTACAAAACAATAAAAATCAACATTACAATATTAATATGTATTGTTATAACTATATAAGAAATCCTAAAACACTTCCCACGATCAATATAAAAATATAATCTCTAGGTGAACATCATCCACTCATAATTTTGTTAAACTAATGTTCACACCAAAGAGATAAATAAGTAAACAATTAATTAAATAATGTTATAAATGATCATAATACATTTACAGAAGGAATTTGGATAGTTTCAAAATAACATAACCTTATTTGGAAAGGGAATCATAAATGGATGTTCACTTAAATAAAATACACCATTACAAAATGATTACTTTGAACTATATCACAAAAGAATGGATCAAGAATTGAACTTATTGATACTAAAAGTTCAATACATCAATGGATAACATATATAGAATACATGATGTGGAGGAAGACCGCAGCGTCTTTGGTGTCCTCCACGACGATGACCTAGATCTGATGCAGCATCGTTCTGCACCCCCCTCTTAATTGGAGGGGGGAGTTGCGCGATCGTTTCTGCACGAGCAGGGTAGGCCTCTCTCGCCATGTTCTCATTCTGGTGTGCATCTCCCTTTCCGAAGGATCCAGCTTGCCCCGAAGGTTCCAGACATTTTCCAAGTGGCACCGCAGCTCTCCCTTCTCTCAGCGGAGATTAATGTGGCCGCGGACCTGTGCAAGCTTACCCTTATCGCCCGTTTTCGTCCTCAGCGCCCATCGGTTGATGAGTTCGAGCGGTTTGTCTATGATTCTTGTGAGCTTAAGGATCATGCAGTTGTCGGTCTGCTTGATCGGCGACATATCATGATACGATTTAGGTCAGAGGAGGATTTAATTTGTGCCTGGTCCAGGGCCCCTCGAAGATGCAATGTTTTCTCCTTCTACCTGTTTCGTTGGAGCTTTGACTTCCATATGCGGCGGGATCCATCGACAATCGCGGCATGGGTAAGTCTCCCTAGATTACCTCTATCCTTCCAAAATCCATCTATTCTATGTTCAATTGGGAACATGATTGGCCGCTATTTATGTTCTGACCGCCGAACTGAGTCTGTGTGTCACCCGATCTGTCCGCGGATATGCGTAGAAGTTGATGTCGCAAGATCACCGGTGAACCATCTCTGGATCACAGACAGTAAGGAATTCTGTTGGCATCAAGAAGTTCTCTTTGAGTCTTGGATGCAGTACTGTGTGCAATGCTGTAGACTTGGTCATTCTGATTTGGTTTTCCATAGCGGAGGAAAGGATGGGTTCTCCCAGGTGATGAAGGCGCGAGGAGTTCTTAGTGGGGATCCTTCTGGACCGACTCCCAATCCTGCTACGGGTGTTCCGGTAGATCATTTGAGTGCGCAAGGGGGTGTGGTTGAGGACAGGAATGTAGAACGTGTTGGTGCTGGAAATATTGTTGATCGGGGTAATCACATGGGGAGTCCTTGCATTGATGCTGCACTAATTGTTGCAAACATGGAGCAGGGGGAATGGCAAGATACAGGCATCGAGGTGAATAAGCATGCTTGTGCCGTGAAGGAGGTTCGGGAGCCCTTAAATCCAACAGTGAAGCAGGTTTTTGACCGTCTCAAAAGTGATCTTGGTGTTGGAGGTCCACCTTTGATGGAGGTTGATGTTAATTCGTGCCAAGTGCAGCCAATTTCTGACAATGTGAGGGATGAAGGAGGTCGACTTGATAAGGAAAATCTTACCCTAGCTGATTGGGCCTCTTCTGGTAATAGATTTGCAGGGCTGGAGCAGGAGGATCCACCCACTGGGATGGCTGATCGGCAGGATTTTGAGGTTCCTAATAATTCGAAACGTGGTGTTGTTGGTGAAATGAACCCTCATTGCCTTATTGTGCTTGATCATAACATGTTCTCTCAGACCGGAAAAGAGGCTCTTAAAACCTCAGATGATGTCTTGGGAAAGAAAGATGTTGGCAGCAAGAGTCTGGTTTCTGTGAATATCACTGATTAATGGGGGAATATATCTGATAGTGAGAAAGAGAATGGTGGTAGAGCAGCCAGACCTTCATATAGTGATATTGCTCAAGGTGATCGAATGAAGATGTCTGAAAGTGATGGTGTCATGACTGCACCACCAAAGATGAGGCCAAGGAAGGACTATACGGATCTACCCAAACCAATGGCGACAAGGTATGCACACAAGATTGTAGGGTCACAAGAAAATTTCATTGCAAATGGGTACAGTGGAAAACTAAGAGGAGGGTCCCCGAAGAGGGACAAAGGATTCAGTGGGAAACGACCGGTCAAAGAGAAGTTGTCTGAGGAAATGCTTCGGAAGAAAAATATGTACCTTGAGATGATGCGCAAATACGAATCTTCTGAATGGGATTTAGCTGATCCTGGTGATGAGTTATCTGATGATGGGGATAAGGATGCATATGGTTTTGATGTAATGTAGCGTTTTATTTTCTACTGACTTTGGTTGCACTTTTCCTTTAATAAATTTGCAGTACCATGCTTACACCTGGTTCAGACTTTCCTGGTATATAGAATACATAATAAATAATGATGAATAAATCCAAATTTTTTGTATCCAGTTGAAATTATAAGGCAGATGGAAATGAAATCATTAAATATCATTTAGAATAAAAATTAATTTTAATGTACAATAAAATATATCTTGTTGCATTCAAATATACCATTTTAAAAGGTGATGAGAAATAATTCCAAAAAAATAACTTATTAAAATAATAAAAAATAAGGGATCCTTGAAAAGAAATAAATATATATATAGTGACATGAGTAAAGTAATACAAAACATGTGAATGTGAAAGAAAAATACCTTTTTATTATTCTCAAAATACCTTTGTTTCAAACTCATGTTATATAAAGAGTAATAAAACATTTAATTTTTTAAACATTATTTTCAGATTGATGATTATAAAATAAAATGTAATAAGATATTAGTGTGGGATGGCCCTTTATTATCCAAGGGTTTCCATATATGGATATTTAATTATTTTAGAGGAATATTCAGAATATTACAAAAATACATGCTAGTGCGCCATAATAGTTTAGTTTATTTGGAAATATAGAAACATAAGCTTCTAAATTGGTGCAATATTTTTATCATCTCTAATAATGATCTTCCCATTTAATAATCATAAATAAAACCTTTTTCGTAACCACGGGAAAGAAAACAAAATAAACGAGTGATCTCAAGTGCTCAGTAAGGGTAAACAAGAGAGATATGTAAGCATAATATGAGACTAAGGGTAAGAGAATATGATCTTAAATTGAGAATATCATACCCTAAAATAAAATATCATAATAAATAGTCATGGAATAAATATTTATACTTCATAATAAATGAATCATAATGAAATCATTATCATAATCCATGAGATCATTACATAAGCATAGAAATTGTGATTGTGGCATACACATAAGCATAGAAAATCTTATCTTAAGGCTACTAACCAAGACCATCATAACATGTTAGGATTAGGATAATAAATTGTGTTCCTACATCTAGATTTGGATTATCTAATGTGTACCATATTGTTTCAGTCTTGTGATTTTCTTTAGTGTACCCTCTTATTTTGGTCTTGGGATTCCCTCTGGTGTACCCTCTATTTTTGGGATTCAAATTCCATCGCATGAACCCTCTTATTTTTGGCATGGGATACCCTCTCATGTACCCTCTTAGTTTTTAATCATAATTCCCTCTTTTTTCTGTCTTGTGTCCCCCCATAAACCCTCTTATTTCGAACATATAATTCCCTTTTGTTTTAAGATCAGGAATCCCTCCCATGTACCCTCATGTTTTGGGATTCGGATTTCCTAACACTTACCCTCTTTTTTAAATCTTATAATTCATTATTATTTTATGAATGGGATTCCCTCAAGTGTACCCTTTGAAAGTATAAAACAAATTTCATTAAAGAATTCATCGGGAGGATATGTAGGTCCCACCATTCACATAATAAAATCATACATAAATGTTACATAGGATAAAAATATTCATCAAATAATGACCCATAAAAAGAAATGGGTTTCATAAATATCATATCATAACCCATTAAAGGAAAAGGGAATCATTCAAATTTCATCACATCATAACCTATAGAAATAGATATGATTCATAATCATTTCATCAAATAATATCCTATGAAAAGAAGAGGGTTTTAAAAGCATATAACATGTAGTAGAGAAAGGGGAGTCAAAAACATCATACCATCCAAACATAAACCATTAATATAAGAATATGACTGGTATTCATGGACCATATCCCCAATAATGCATAAATTATATCAAGGGTGCCATCTTATATGGGGTTGTTTTAAAAGATCACTTTGAGAATTTATTTTGTAATATAACCATTATTTTAAATAAACTTTTTAAAACATAGAACAAATTCATAATCATTTTCTTTAAAAAAACTAATTTTGATTCATAAAAATTAATAATTAAAATCATTTCAAACATTTCTTGAGGAGAAGAGCAATTATTTTTTGAATAAAATTCTTATTGAACCATAAAATCGTTAAAAAACTATTTTTATTAAAAATAACCTTGATGAAATTTTGAAAAAATTAATAATTGAAAAATATAAAGAATGCACTAAAATATTTTTAACACCATTGAAAACACATTGAATGCTTATAATTTGGGGTCGAAAAAATTTAAAAAAATAAATTATTTAAAGGAAAAAATTTGAAAATTATATAATATTAGGGAAATTTTTTATTTAAATATAACCTAGTAAACATTAAAAGTATGTTTCATTGAATTTACAGTCAGGATGGAAGGTAAATCCATACATTCCAAACATTTCTTTTGAAGCATAAAAAGATTTAAAATGTTCCATAATCAGAAAACGGCAAAAATATTCCTTTTAAAAAAAATTAAAAAACATTACACATGAGTTAAATTTATTGTACACATCATAGTAAATAATTTTTGAAAAAAAACATTAGAAAACCTAATTTCTTGAATAAAACAATTTTTTGACCGAAGAGTGAAATTAAGAAAGATTTTCTTAAAAACACTTTTGTAATTATATTAAGAACAACATAGTGGAAAAATGGGACCAATACCTAGAGATATAATTTATAAAAAATAGTTTTATATTATTAATGGTATTTCTTGAGTTACAAATCATAATTTTCATTAATAATAGTATAATCATAAACAGTCCTGATAAGCGATAAGATTGTAAAAATAAATTATTACCAGTTTGGTAACATTGAGTCATATAACCCATTAAATAATAACATTACATGTATCATTAAAAATCATGAAAATAAAGATATTCATGATATAAAATTTACATTGGTAGTATATACACCCATAGAATAATATAGGTGTATGAAATACCCTGTGTCCCAAATAAGGAAACAAGATACAAAATTAGGTTACCAATTTTGTATTTATTGAATCATAAACCCCATGAAAGATAGATCATAAAAGTGGAATGTAAAAATCCATAAATTTATTTATAAGTAAGATAGAATAAATTTATTGTAATTACATAAACAATAAAAATGAAATAGGTGGTGATCATGGCTTGTATCTCACGGATATAAAAAGTGAAATGAGAAAACTCTTACCTAGAGTATTGACATTATTTATACACGTTAAAGATTCCAATATAATAAATATAAGTTCATTATTATTATCCAAAAAATATTCCTATGTATAATACTATATATTTTCAATTATGAATTTATATTACCCTTTAATTAACAATTCCTTGTTTAAGTAACGTTTCGGGTAATAATTTCATTGTTTATCATGTGTATTTTGAATTGTCATTTATGATCCTTGAACATAGATCATGATTTAAATATATATAAATTTTAAAACAAGATTTAAATATAATATGTATTCATTATTTAAATATTTTTAATAATCCATAGATGACATAAATATGAAGTGGAATACACCGCTGATGGATATGGTAGGCCTTACATATGCATGAATGATGTTTCATTTTTCTCATCATATTAAAAGAATGAAAGTAAATCAAATATATGTAGATATATTTTCATTACAAAACTATTTGAATTTCTTATATATCATATAATATTTTTATATCCTTCCTTATTACATAATTTTTAACGTGTGAATGAATGACACGGATTTTAGGAGGCAGTAGTCCACATGTACACAAACAATGTTATTGTATTTACAAAAAATGGAAAGAATGTAGGTTTCTGGAATATAATAACTATGTAATTATAAATACACAATACATATCATATAAATCATATAAAAAGATGGCTTGGATCATAATTCTCACCCATTAGAGGTGGTAAAGAAAAAAAATGAACAACATCATTTAATGAGATGGTAGTTCTCCGTAGATAATAACAGAAAGTTCATTTCCCTTTTGATGGAAATTTTTGTATATTTAAACAGAAATATTAGAATTAAATTTTCTCAGAATATTTATTATATTTATGTTATTCTTAAATCATGTAATATGAATATTTTAAGGGGATGAAGATTGAAAATGAACAAAAAGTGTTAAGGAAGGAATTTGTCTCCTCTTTGGGTAACTCTTTCTTGTTTGCATCAAAGTGCATCTTTGGATTTAATTATTCAAAAAAAATGGAGGATTATATGGTTAAGGGATGAATTTTTGTAGGATAATTTTTTACTGTCTTTGTGATTAAAAAATTCTTGAGAGGTTTCAAGAATGGTGGAGGAGTGGATGCATTTTATAAGATGGGAAAAGGCTCGTTGGGTATTCTTGAAATGAATTGTGTGCTTTCCATGTTTTACTTGTACCAAAAGGGTCAAAAAATCATTATATATCCATAACGGTGAAATGCCATGTTATATCCTTTGAATAATTAATTGAGAAGTTTAGGATTATTTTTACTTATTATTTTCTAAGTTTAGTCATTAATTAAATCATTTTACCTCAATCTCTATAATTAATTTTAGTTATATTCACTAATTTCTTTGGACAAACACAAAGGTAAACTTATTAGGAATTGTTAAATTTTTAGGATTCCAAATATAGAATAAATTTGAAAACATTAAAATCATGTGAGTAGCAGAAATAAAATCAATCCCACTAATGTACCGTAAAAACATGACTTCATAATAGAAAATGATTGAAAATTTGAAATGATTTATTATCCAATTTAAATGTTAAATTGTTTATAATTACCCAAACTATATAAATTTATGTAAAAAATTAATTATTAAATAGTAAAACAATGTTATAATATATTTTAAATATATAAATAAATTATACTAAAAAGTAATTTTCAACATTAATTTAATGTTCTACACTATTCATCAAAAAAATGATACTTCTCATAAAAATTCACCCAAATTAAATTTTTATATTCATCCTTAAAAAATATATTTTTTAAAAAAATATATAAATGTTTCAATAATTATATTTAATATAGTTTCACCATTATAAAGAAGTAAAATTACCTTTTTGAAAAATACGTCTTTTTATTCAAGAAATTTGATTTATTCTTATCCTATGCCTTTAAAAAAATTATTAGAGTTAAAAAAAATTGATTTAAAATATAATATATTAAAAAATTAAATCAAAAGTGGTTTGTTTTATCTATTTAGAGAAAAACGTTTTTATTCCTAAAAACTTTTTTTTTAAATGACTATATTTATTTTAAAATTGTTCTAACATTCATTTTAAGATAATTGATACCCAAAGGGTTTACTATATACACATTATTAGAAAATGTTTTCACAATTTATTTTACATTGTTTCTAAATTTCATTCTAATGGAAATGTGACAAGAATTATAATATTTTTACATTAATTTTATTAAAATTCTTTAATTTTGTAAAACTTGGTGTTACTAGAAACACATGTTATCAAATGAAATAGGAATTGTGTGTACCATAATCTAAACATTGTGTTGAGTGAAAAAAAAATAATTTAAGAGACTAATGTAGTGCAAATGTGAATTGGTGTAATGTTAAAATCATGGAAAACATGTTTCTTTCATATAACACAAGTTATATTTAGTGTTGTGTTAAATGAAGAATTTAAAAAATATTAAAATAGTTTCAAAAAAAATATTTTATAAAACATTATGGTGTTACATTCTATACCATTTAAATTAGTTTTTTCCTTGAGATTCACCTGTGTCATAAATTTTTTAATACTTAAATGATCCTTCTATAAAAATCCAATCATAAAAATCAATTCTAAAACATCCTTAAAAGTGTAAGTTTGAAACATAATGGTTAAACAATGAAACTCATTAATATATTTACATATAAGAGAACAAGGTTTTTAGGTGAAAACATGGACATGGAAGTTAATATTAACTATCATGTACTGATAGAGAGTGATAGAGAACATGGTAATATGAAATTTTACAATCACAAAGACATATCCTAAAGAGGCTTGAAAAATTTCCTTGATTTCATCAAAATGATGATAACTTTAAAAAATATTATCTGAATCTCATTTTTACTAAAGGCGAATAAAATTCATGAATATATAGACATACATGATTATAGGAAACTCCTACCCATTGTAATTCTTTAATTCAATTCCAATTCATCTCTTCATTCAATAAATAAATGTGAATTTCTCATTCATAAAGAATTAATAGATCATGAGATGCATAAAAAGAGTGATAGGTCATTCCATCTTTCTTTATCAACACAAAAATGTTATAAAAAGTTACCAAATAGGAATAAATCCTCATATGTCATGATAATTCATTAATTTCAATACACTTATATTATTATTAAAATAAAAAAATCCATAAAAGGTTAACCTCATAACACTTCTGAAAGAATGAAATCCAGAACATTAGAACTAAGGACACTAAATAATCTTACCCTTCAACCCACACATATAATGTATCTCTTAGTAATCACATTTAAAACATGTTAATAACCTCATAATATATTCTCATGAATCATGTTAATAACCTAAATTACCATATATAATTTTAGAAAATAAGAATGCTTCCTTATTCTATTGATTACTGGATGTATTTATTAACTCCAAGAAGATGTAAAATTTGTCCAAGATAACATAGACCAATTTTTCAACAAGTTGTTTATAATTTTTGAGGTCATAAATCCAATATGATTTATTTTATCCATATCATCATCCCTATATTCATATAAAATATCATTTTCTAATCCTTAAGAACATTTTATGTGATACCTTACCGAAATGTAACCATTACAATTGAATGAAATTATTGGTCATCAGTCTCATTCAACACATCCTTAAAATCCATAATTAAAATATTATACTGAAAATACTTATATATTTCATGATTCGAATATCATATTATTTGAATTCCAAAACATAAACACATCAATAATTAATCTTTATTCATAAATCATTTCTCCATATTAATCATGTTATTCCACAATACCTCTTTACGATAATATGAAATATGAATCATGTCATAAGTTTCCTTGACATCAATATAATTATTATTCCCACATTTAATGTCAAAAATGTTTTTATATTATCACATACCTTTTATATGTCGTTTTTTATTTCATTACCCTTATAAGTATAACGAATACTATTATCCCCTTCTTCATTCTCTCCATGATTTTTCTACTTCCTAAATAGATTTTCATAAGTCCCAAACATCCCACATCTAAAAAATTCAATATTAACCATGTGTCATTTAGTTCCCTCCATTGACTAAAATTATAAAGAAAAGGGTGAGAAACACTTATCATTAAAGAAAACACCATACTCATAAAAATTTACTTATATAATGCCTAAATCATGACACCTTAAGCTTATCCATAGAGACATGCCTATATATATATTTAATAATATCCCTATGAATCACACTACATTTTTCTCATCCTAGTTTCTAATGATTGACTAAACCATTAATTTGATACCAACTATAGTTACCCATACTTAACAGACATTGATATTACATCATTATAGATAGATATTCAGAACATTATAATCCTACTAAAAACTACTCTTCGTAACCTAGGAATGAAAAGATATGATATGTATTGACATAGATTCTCAATAAGGTTAGACAGGGAGATATGTAAGAATAAAATGATCATAAGTGGATGAGAACATGATATTAACATGAGAATATAATTCCCTATATATTAAAGATCTTAATAAATACTCATGGAATAAATATATAGATTTTATAATATATGAATCTTAATAAAATAAATATATTAATCCATGAAGTCATTACATAAGAATAAGATAAGTGATTTTCTCAAACTTGTAAGCATAGAAAATCATATGTCATGGCTACCAACCATGAACTTTATATCATGTTATGATTGGGACAATAACCCATGTAGAAACCGTGGTCTTGGGATTCCAACCTATGTATTACCCTGTTTTAGGCTATGGATACCCTTTTGTGTATCCTTTTTTCTCAATATTGGGATGAATTCATGTGCACCCTCTTCTTTTGGGCTTGTGATGACCTCACATGTATCCTATTTTTTAGGAATGGGATGACCTCTTATGTATCATTTTTTATTGGTCTTAGAATTCCATCTTGTTTCGATCTTGGTATGCCCTTCCATGTACCCTCTTATTGTGGTCTAAAACTTATATCATATTTTAGGATTTGGATTCCCTCTCGTTTAACCTATTTTTTTGGACTTAAAATTCCTTCTAATTTCAGGAATGGGATGCCTTCATGTGTACCCTTTGATCATATAAAAAATTTATCACTTCAAAAAGTATTGGAGGGAGATATAGGTCCCATAAATCACATAATGAGGTCATACAAGAATGTGACATAAGATAGCAAGACATTCATTATATCATGACCCATAAAAATATGTGGTTTTTATAAACATCATTTCAAAACCCATGAAATCAAATGGGTACAATTAACATTTCCTCACAACATTACCTATGGAAAATATAAATGTTTGATAATAATTTTATCAAATCATAACCCATGAAGAGATGTTGGTTTCAAAATCATATAAACCAAGGAAGAGATATTGGTTTCATAAACATCTTACCATCAAAGCGTAAACCATTAAAGAAATAACATGAATATTATTCATGGATCATGTTTACAAAAAATCATAAACAATATTAAGTATTCAAACTTATATGGAGAAGGATTTTAAATTATCACTTGCAACATTTCATAATGAAAAACATCATTCATTTAAATTCATATTTTAAAATATAGAACATATTCAACATACTTTTTACTAATAACAATTTTAAAACATATAAAGTTTTTTTAAAATTCATTGAATTCATTTCCTGAGAAGAATATCATTTTAATTACTGGAAAAAAATTATTTTTTAAACAGAAAATATTTTTAAATACATTTTCATTCAAAATAACCTTGAAGACATTTTGAAAAAAAAATCCTTCTAAGCTTATAATGGAACCATGAAAATATATTTTTTAATTTCATTAAATATAATTTAAAAATTTATAAATAATGCTGGAAAAAAAAATTAAAACCTTTTTCTTTGATACATAATTTAATACAATGAATTTCCATAATATTAGGGGAAAATATTTCATTAAAATTAACCTTATGAACATTCAAATGAACCTTAGATGAAATAATGGTTTTGAAGGTGGGTAAATATAAACATATAGAAAATTATTATTTTACTGTAAAAAGTTTAGAAAATAACTTAAAACATGAAATAACATGGAGATTCCTTTTAAAAAAATTCATAAAATTATACAACATGGGTAAAAATTTCTTCAACACATCATAGTAAAATATTTTTAAAAACGTTTTTATAAAAAATGATTCTGTGAATAAAAAAATTACAACTACAGAGACATATAAATTCACATTTTTATAAAAACATTCTTAATTATATTAAGTAACAAATAGTATAAAATGGTTCCAATATATGGAGATATCGTAGATAACAATAGGATAAAAAATTCCTGGGATTTCTTGAGATATGAATCATAATATTTCATCCATGGACTAATAATGGGAATCATCTATACGTAGTATTTAAAAGAGTCATTATTATTTTTTATAATAATATAGTGGGCCTTTCCCTCTTCTTATTTAAAAAAAATATAAAATCCGGGTAAATGATGATATTATAGAAATAAATTGTTACTACTTTGGTAGCTATGTGTCATATTACCACTGAAATATTAATAGAAAATTAAGAATAAAATATCATATGAAGAATTATATTCTGGGTATAACATGTCAAAGGTTAGTATATATTCTACATAGAAAAATAAATTTTCATGACATAACATTTGTCTCAAAGAATGAATCTAGAGACAAAATTATGTTACCAATTTGATTACGTTTGAACTATAAACCACATGAAAGATAGATCATAAGATAGATATATAAATTACCATAAATTTATTTATAAATATAATAGAATACATTAATGTATATATTATACACTAAATAGAAGAAGCATATGGTGAACATGGCATGTATCTCATGGATATAAAAAAAGATATGGGAAACCCCTTAACTTATGTCCAGAATTTTTTTGTACATGTTCAAAATTACTATATAATAAATAAATTCTATTTTTAAATATTTTAAAGAAGATTATCTATATATATCCTACCATATATGATTCAATTATAACATTATATTACCCATATATTATAAATTCCATTTTAATGTAATGTTTCGTCTAATAGTCGTTTTTTTTCATCGGTGTTTTAACTTGTTGGTCTTAATCCTATTACTAAGAACATGATTTAGTTATTTAAATAATTTAAGACATGATTTATATATCTTATATATTCATTATATATATATATTGTAATCTGTAGAAGACATAAATATAAAATAGAATGCACTATTCATGTAGAAACTAGGACGTATGTACGCTTGAAGGATGTCTTTGTTTTCCAGTCATATTGAAAGTTAGAAAGTAAATTATATATATATGTATATATATTATAATTGTCTTATCTTATTTATTTAATTTATATATAATAAATTTACTAAAATCATCTTTATTACATTATATGTAGTGTGTGAATGAGTTCTATCGCTTTGAGGAGGCTGTAATATAAACAACCACAAATGATGATATCATATTTAGAAAAGATGGAGAGAATGATGTTATATGAAATATAATATCTATATAATAAATAATAAATCTTATATATCATGTATATCATATAAAAACATTTTTCTATCATAGTTACAATTCATGAGATGTTGTGATGGATAAAAAGCAAAACATCGTTTCATGAGGCGGTAGTTTGTCGTACACAAGAACGATAAGCCTTTTTACCATTTGATGGAAGTGTGTCTAAGTGTAGGGAAAGCCCATATAATAAAAACATATTAGTTTATTATGGATAATTTTAATATTATATAAGCATGTAATTGGATGATTTTATGGGGTGGAGAATGAAACAAAACATCCAAAGATCTTAAGGAAGGCTTTTAGCAACTCTTTTGGTAACTATTTTTGGTTTTCACAAAAGGGATTATAGGATGGATTTATAAAAACATGAGGATTATTGGGTGAATTTATGGATTTTGGGAGGACACTTAATCAGGGGTTTTATGATCCAAAATGGATTTAGATTTATAAATAGATAGAGAGGAGGGGAGGATTATTATAAGAGGAAAAAATGACACATTAGTTAGTCTTGAATTATATTATGGACTCCCCACACATTACATGTCTCCCATGGGTTCCAAAAAAAGTTTTCTATAAATCATTATTGGAGTAATGGACAAAATATTTCCATAAAATAATTTTTGGACATGTGTAGGGAAATATTTACACCATATTATGTATGTTTAGTCATTAACTAACCTCGTTCTCACCTTAATCACTGTAATTAATTTTAATTAATTTTAGATTTTTTTTAAAAAAAACTACATTGAAAATTTTACAGATTATAAATAATGAATATTCTAATTATTTAATCAATTTTATAAAATTATAATCAAAAATTGGAAACAATAAAATTAATCTCTCAAACATACTGTGACAACAGTTTTTTAAGTGGAAATGTTTATAACTTTGAAATGATTTTATACACAATTTCAATGTGAAAAGGTATAAAATGAAATAAATTGGATTATTTTAGGTAATATTATACTAATTAAAATTTAAAACCAAATTAAAATTAAAATTAATTATATTAATTAATTATATTAAAAAGTAATTTTGAACTAAAATTCAGTATTCTTCATTATACATAAAAAATTGATACTTCCTAGAAAAATACTAAAAAATCTCCCAAATTAAATTTTCATTTCAAAATATATAAAATGATGGTTATATTTTTCAAATAAAAATTATAAATGTTTTGACGAATATATTTATATTTTGTTCTCCATTAAATGATGGTGAAATCACCTTTTTGAAAAATATATCTTTTTAATCATAAAATTGGATTAATTCTTATCTTATGCCTAAAAAATTCTATTTTATGAGTATAAAAAATAATTATAATATATAATATATTAAATACATTCACTAATAGTTGTTATAATGACCCATACTTTACATACATTGTTAATACTTCGAAATTGAAGCACACTTATTACAACATATGACAAAACCACAAAGGACCGTATAGGTATAGTGTCTTTAGAAACTGGGAAACATAAACAACTGGTTCATAAATCTTCTACAGTGTCTCCCATTTATTTCATCATATCTAGGGTCCCTTTTAGCATATTCTACTTAATATCCATCTTCCTGACCTGGGGAAAAGAAAACATAAAAGGGTGAGCTCAAATGCTCAGCAAGGGCAAATAAAGGAAATAGAAATCATATCATATCTTTATAAAAATAAAAACCTGCAAAAGAGATCATAATATCTTAACATGGAATAAATCATAGAAGTGAAAATGAGATCCCCATAATCATAACATAAAACTTGAAACTTTGTGGCATGCACACATAATCTGTAACACCCCAAGCTTCTACGGTACGTTTCCCTTCGAATAATGCGATAGCGTGTGTTGTACGCAACCTCGAGTTCTAACACACACCACAACTAATTAAACTAGCCGTTGTGAATAGTAATACCTACTTTTTGAAATCATATATATTCTATATTTCAAAATGGACTTCATTTTTGGATTCGGAATATCAAAACTAGCCTAGGGTGAAATTTTGGTACATTTCGGATAACTTTCATATTTTGATGAATAGTGAAAATTTCTAAATTTTAATTAAAAACAACTTTTTTAATCAAAATAATTAATAGTGATAAATTATGAATTTGAGTGGTTTTAAAGTATATTTAGAATATATTTTTACCATTCAATTTAATGTTTATCATTGGACATAATTTTACAATTAAACCGAACATAAACAAGTGTCAATCTTTTGATAGTTATTATCTCTTAAAAACACGCTTTTTGTTTTGACAGCGGGAATTAATTTTAAATTAATTTCTGCCACTTCTGTGTTTTGAATTTAGGAAAATGTATTCCATATTTGGAATCAGGATGTTCAAATTGTGTAAATAGGTAACTTTTATTTTTACACATTTTGAATAATTACTGCGGTAAATATTTTATTTACCAAGGTTAAAGGGTAAATCCGGTAAATAAGGGTTAAAAAAAATAATATTATAATAATACTAAATTACCCTAAAACGTGTCTTAACCCTATTGGTTGATACATGGTCGACCATGGGCATCTTTGGGTCTATTTTGGGACCCCATGGATCCACTTGTAAGTGATAATGACACTTTATTTTAATTAAGTCAAAATGAATACAAAAATGACACAAGCATATATCTTTTAGAACAACAATTTTTACATAGGGTTATACATGTTGGATTTTCGATTATAAATATTCATTAGAAAGATAAAAAGATTTCCTACATAATTATATTTTATTTATAATTTTTAGACATTAAATAAGTTATTTTATTTATGACACAATGATGATGCAGTAATTAATATAATAGTGAAAAATTAAAATAATTGATATTATAAATACCCAAATAGATATAATATGAAACTTTTAATGAATTAAACTAATTTTCTAGGCTAATATGATATATTAGGATTGATTTAATGGACTTTTTTCGAAGTAATCAATCTGTTATGAGTTTCACAAAAATCAACTATTGAATAGTGTCAAAATTGACATAAAAGAGTTCTTAAAACAAATATTATATTATTAATTGATCTTAAATTCCTAAAAATCTAAGGTTCGGCCAAGAGACTTATATTATGATAGGTTAATCATTAATGGACCACTTGGGGGTCGCTTGGATGTATATAGTAAGTTTATTAACCATATTATATAAAAATACAAAGAGACATTGTAAAAGTGAAACTAATTAACTTAGAGTTAATACTTAAAGATAAGGTTAATATAAGTACCCAAACCTGTCTAAATTCTATTGGTTGAGTGGTTTTCGACTTATCCCCACCTTAACTTTTGAATAATAAGCTTTGGAGCCATTAGAAACCGAATATGAATTTATTATAAATTAATATTTCTAACTTTTCCAAAGGTGCCCCTCACCCCTCTTATAAAAGGGCACTCCTCCTTCTCATTTCTTCACACCTTCAAAGCCTTTTGGTTCGGCCAAACTCTGCCCAAATACTCTCCCAACATCCCTCAATACAACCTAGAGGCCTTAGTTTGATCAGAAAGCCAACCTAAGGAGCCCTTTTGATCAAATCAAAAGGAAGAACCCGAAGAAGAGGTAATGATTTCACCACCCTTTTCTAAGTTCATTTCTTCTTCCACTTCTTCTTCCTTTGTTATTACCATTCTGAAATAATAACTCCAGTATCTCACATATACTGTGATGTTATTATAAATATGGTACAATCATATTCAGTATTCTATCCACCCTTTGAATAACATGTCACCATACGTGCGTACGTACGGCTTACCGTCTCCACGTCGTGGTGTAATTGTTATTCAATATAATATTATTTGGATGGGTATAATAATGATGTGTAACTCATGTAAATAATAAATATAACATGTTAATGATTCTGTATATATGATATACCATCCATTTATATATTATTTTAATATCAAAAGAATGATATTGTCGCTCGTGCGTACGTACGGACTACCGTCTCCACGAACGCGATGAGATTCATTCTCCATCGTATCCATTCAAGTATAATTATCATTTGATGATTTAAAAATGATGTTTAAGGACTGTATATCATTCTGGATATGAATAAGATACAACAACCATGGCTTATGTAACAAAACATATAAAAGAAAATGAGTAAGTTAACTCCCGAAACGACGATAATTCTAAGATATTATTAACAAATCAATGTTAAAAGATCATATATGATATCATATTAATATATATGATTCTTGTATAATTTAATAACAACTATTTCACCATTATACAGGAGGTTAACCTACCCCAACCAAGGAAAAGTACAAGGTAAGGGTTATTTCACAATCTCTTCATTATCCGAGGTTGTTTATATGTAATAATCTACTGGGATCTCTTTATCATCCACATCCATGTTTCTTAAAAATGTATTTCAAAACATTTTTACTATTTACAAGAATATGGGTTAAAGTCATTTATACCTTTTTTTGACTTTTTATAAGAGGTTTATAAAGGAATCATTCCGTCGTTTTCAAAACAAGGTCCTTTTTAACCTTTTCGACAGAATTGAGGTAAGAATGTTTTTTTTTAACTTATACGGCGGGTGCGGTTATTTTACGCCGTTATAAAATCTTCAAAGCTTTCCTTACAAGCTTATAAGAATATTTTCAAAGAAAATGTTTTATTTTATATGGATCTTAAATGATTTCAAAATAAAAGGAGATATTTCTTTAAAAAGAATTTTGATTTCATCTATGTCAACATCCTTTGATGGATTTTAAGATTATTTGAAGTTGATTTATTATGATACAAAACTTCTATATTGTATTGAAGGTTTTGTGATATGTTTGACTGTGGATGTGCTATTTTTATACCATTCATAGTTTATTGTGAAAGTATTGACATTTCGTATGCTAGTTTTAATACGAATGTTTATGTTATGTTTAAACCTTTTCATATGGGAATGCATTGGACTTAATAAGTGACGGGTGGAGCCCGCTATAGCTCCTCGATGCATCGGTAGGTCTCATGAGACAAACTAGTGTCTTGGCACAAGGCCTTGACAAAATCTTATTTGTAGTCTTGGCACGAGGCCTTGGCTATGTGGTTATGATAGTCTGGCATTATGCATTCCAACATTATGAAAGTGGTTATTTATTTTTGCATGTGATTATTCGATTAGTGGAATATCCATGTGAATAAGTAAATGGCATTATTTCATTTTATTTATGCCATACCATGTTGAAAGTTCATGTTTAAAAGGCTTTTGTTTTAGTTATACATTGCCTTAAATGTTTATTCTTATTGATGAAAGTTTCCGCTATATTGTTATCCTTACTGGGCATTTGAGCTCACCCCTTTTCTATGTTTTATTTTTCCCAGGAAGTGAAGATGTAAGTTATGAATGACCTGCAGGGATATTATGAGGGGATTGTAGTGTGGACTGTGGAAACATTATGTTGTTGTAGTAGTTTTTGATTTTATGATGTAATGTAAAACTTATGAATATATCTAGTGTTTCCAAGGCTACTAAACCAATCGGTCTTTAGAGATTTGATCTTTCTTGTGATCATGCCAATGTTATGTAATAATGCACCGACTCTAGGCAACTAGGGTCGGGGCGTTACAGTTGGTATCAGAGGGGGGTTTAGTACAAACCTTGGAAGCTAGATTTAGATAAACTATGATTAGAGCACATAGACCTAAGATGAACTTTGAGGATTAGTATAGAAGAACTTCCTAGAATTTTGGTATTGTAGAGACTTTGTGAGTTTTCCGAGCAATACATCCCTGTCTGGATACGAGCAGGTAGAGGCGGCTCTGGCACAGATGTACCTAGGGGTAAAACCCGAAAACACCGCTTTGAGCTAGACTCGAACGGGAACTGGTGCACGACAACGGGCCTTGCTGCACTCTTGGTTACGACACTCCCGGGGGATATGCTTAGGATAACTCTCACTTTCTTTACAAATCATTATGAAGGGTCTATGAGTATATACTTCCTCAAAGAAAACATATTTATGATTATGGATTATATCCATAGATAGTTCAATTTATGTTAAGTGTTTTATAAGTATGGGATTATGTATTTTGATTCATAAACTGATCTAGTTTATGCCATTGTTTAGAAATGGCGCCTAGTGGAAGAAATGGAAACCGTATCAATGCACGCACTCCATGTAGGGATTGCCCTCCTACTCAAGATAATTATAGTGGGGCTGGTGATGAAACTGGTGCTGATCAGCTAATCACCGTACTGGGACAACTTACTCAGGTTATGAATAATAACCTTACCCGTATGGAGCACCCTGATCCGCAGCGTGGAGGATCAATGTTAGATCGATTCATGAGACAACAACCACCAACGTTCAATGGAAGTACAAATCCCTTAGTAGCTGAGCAATGGATATTTTCCCTAGAGAAAATATTTCAGGCTTTGGGGAGTAGTGAAAGGGAAAAAGTTACCATGGCAGTTTACCGCCTCACTGGAGATGCTGATCAATGGTGGTCATTGATTCAAAACATGAAGGAAGATGATGAAGTATCAAACATGGAATGGAGGGAGTTCAAAGATCTGTTTTTAGAAAAATACTTTCCTCACGACCATCGAGCAGATATGGAAAGGCAATTTCTGAGTCTGAGACAAAAGGAGGATGAGAATGTCACAAAGTATGAGGCTAACTTTACAAGGTTAGCGAGGTATGCTGGAGATTATATTCGCAACCCAAGAAGTAAGATTGATCGTTTCTTTGATGGGTTAAAACCATTTCTCCGTCGAGCATTAGTCTCACAATCCTTTTCATCGTACGAAGACATTGTCTCATGTGCTATCAAGACCGAAAAGGAATTCTCTAAGTCTTATGACTTTAAAGCAAAGCAAGAGAAGAAGAGACCTGCTGATCAATCTGGGAATGGAAATAAGGGGAAGAAGGGAAAGGTTGAATATCCATCTTGTGGTAAGTGCGGGAAGAAACACCCCGGTGCTTGCCTGAAGGGAATGGGAGTCTGTTACAAGTGTGGTGAAAAAGGCCACCAAGCTCATGATTGCAAGGGGAAGAAGGAAGCTACCAACGTTCAGTGCTACAATTGCAGGGAGATGGGGCATTATGCAAATGCATGTCCTAAGCGTCAGGAGAACTTACCTCAGAAAAGGCCAAGGGATCAAGGCCAGGCTTATGCTATCACTACTGCTGAGGTAGAAACTCCGAAAGACGTGGTGGCAGGTAATTTAATGGTTTCCTCAAGTTTAGCAAATGCATTATTTGATTCTGGATCATCGCATTGTTTCATATCTTCCCAGTTTGCTAAGAAAATTAGATATTTCCAATTTGATTTAATAAGGGAGTTGTCAGTTAAAACTCCTAAGGGAAGTATCGTTGCAACAAAGTTTTGTGAATCAGTCCCCATTAGAGCACATAAATTTTCTTTATCTGCTGATTTCATCGTCATACCTATGATTGAGTTTGATATAATCCTCGGTATGGACTGGCTTTCGGACTATGATGCGAAGATTTATTGTAAGAAGAAAGAGGTTACGATTCTTGATGATAATGATAAGGAACACCTTATTTTTAGAGCAGAATCGTCACCACCTAATTCTTATTTAGACCCACCCCCAGTAGCTCAACTTAATTCAATTATTGGGGAGGAAGAGAATGAAGTAACTATCGGTGAGGAAAGGAATGTTCAAATAGAGGGTGTACCTGTTGTGAAAGAATTTGTAGATGTATTTCCAGAAGATTTACCTGGACATACTCCAGAACGAGAAGTTGAGTTTTCCATTGATTTGATTCCTGGATCAAGGCCTATATCGAAGACCCCTTATAGAATGGCTACTGTAGAGTTAGTCGAACTAAAGAAACAACTAGAGGAATTGAGTAATAAGGGATTTATTCGCCCTAGTGTTTCTCCATGGGGAGCCCCTGTTCTTTTTGTTAAAAAGAAAGATGGATCTATGAGGTTATGTATCGACTACAGGGAGATCAATGCTATAACGATAAAGAACAAGTATCCCCTACCTCGTATTGATGATTTATTTGACCAACTGCATGGAGCTCAATACTTTTCAAAGATTGACCTTCGATCTGGATACCATCAGTTGTGTGTAAAGAAGGAAGACATTCCGAAAACAGCATTTCGAACCAGGTACGGGCATTACGAGTTTACTGTAATGCCGTTTGGATTGACTAATGCACCCTCTGTATTCATGGATCTGATGAATAGAGTTTTCAAGGAGTATCTCGATGAATTTGTGGTGGTATTTATTGATGATATCTTGGTATACTCCAAAACCTACAAAGATCATGAAAATCACTTGCGCATTATCTTGAAGACTCTGAGGAGGCATGAATTATATGGGAAGTTTAGCAAGTGTGAATTCTGGCTTCAGGAGATTTCTTTTCTTGGCCATATTGTCTCTAAAGATGGAATCTCTGTTGATCCTTCTAAGACCAAGGCAATCCAAGAATGGCCAGCACCTACGAGTATAACTGAGGTACGTAGTTTTATTGGTTTGGCAGGTTATTATCGACGTTTCGTCCAGAATTTTGCCCGATTGGCTAACCCATTAACGAAGCTCACACGTAAAGGGGTTAAATTTGTTTGGACAAAAGAGTGTGAAGAATGTTTCGAAGAACTGAAGAGAAGATTAGTCAATTCTCCTATATTGACTCTACCATCGGGGAATGATGGGTTCGTTATTTATAGTGATGCATCAAAGAAAGGACTTGGCTGTGTCCTTATGCAGAATGATAGAGTTATTGCCTATGCATCACGACAGTTGAAAATTCATGAACAAAACTATCCTACTCATGATCTTGAGTTAGCAGCTGTGATCTTTGCTTTGAAGATATGGAGGCACTACCTCTATGGTGAAAAATGTGAGATTTATACTGATCACAAGAGTTTGAAGTATATTTTCTCACAAAAAGAACTCAACATGAGGCAAAGGAGATGGCTTGAATTACTCAAGGATTATGATTGTACGATACACTACCACCCGGGGAAGGCAAACAAGGTGGCAGATGCTTTGAGTAGAAAAGACCATGGAGTTTTGAACAATATGAGAATTGAAAGGGATCCAATTTTCACGGATCTAGTGAAAATGGACATGGGAATAACCAGGGAAGGTGAAACATCAATGCTTTTTCAAATGGTTGCCAAACCATCTTTACTAGAAAGGATTAAGAGTTCTCAGACCGATGATGACGAATTCCAAAAGAAGATTAAAGCTGTGAATGATGGGAGATTGAGAGACTTTGTGTATGAAGATGGAATTTTGAAATTCGGGAAGAGACTTTGTGTTCCCAATATACCTGATCTAAAAAGGGAATTGTTGGATGATGCTCATAGTTCCAATTTCTCTATACACCCTGGGAGCACCAAAATGTATAGAGATTTGAAGGAACATTTTTGGTGGGACAACATGAAGAGGGAGATTGCTGATTTTGTGTCAAGATGTATGGTTTGTCAACAAGTGAAAGCTGGAAGGCAACAGCCTGGAGGAGTCATGCAACCGCTTCCCATACCGGAGTGGAAATGGGACAATATTACAATGGACTTTGTCATGGGGCTACCAAAGACTCCTAGAAGGAACGATGCAATATGGGTTATTGTTGATCGTCTTACCAAGTCAGCACATTTTCTTGCTATAAGAGAAGATCTACCCCTGGAACGTCTAGCAAGACTATACATTAATGAAGTTGTGAGACTTCATGGAGTACCCCTATCAATTGTTTCGGATCGTGATCCCCGTTTTACTTCAAGGTTTTGGAAAAGTCTTCAGAAATCCCTAGATACTGAACTTCATTTGAGCACTGCTTACCACCCTCAGACAGACGGACAATCAGAACGGACTATTCAAACCTTAGAAGACATGTTGAGATCTTGCTCACTTGACTTTCAAGGTATGTGGGATCAATATTTACCTCTGGTAGAATTTTCCTATAACAATAGATTCCATTCGAGTATTCAGATGGCACCATATGAAGCGTTATACGGAAAGAGATGTCGTACACCAACCTGTTGGGATGACGTCGGTGAAAGAAAACTTGTAGGTCTAGAACTGGTGGAGGAAACGATGGAAAAGGTAAAGGTAATCCAAAATCACATCAAAGCAGCTCAAAGTAGGCAGAAGAGCTATGCCGATAATCGAAGGAAGGATTTGGAATTTCAAGTCGGTGATCATGTTTTCCTAAAGGTATCTCCGTGGAAGGGAGTCATACGTTTTGGTAAGAAAGGTAAATTGAGTCCCAGGTACATCGGACCTTTCGAAATTCTAGAACGAATTGGGGCTGTAGCTTACCGATTGGCAATGCCGCAAGTCTCTCCAAAGTTCACGATGTGTTCCACGTATCTCTGTTGAGAAAATACATGCCTGACCCAACGCATGTACTCACCTATGAGGAATTAGAACTGGAACCCGATCTGTCTTATTGCGAAGAGCCCGTCAGGATTCTTGATACAAGAGAACAGGTACTGAGAAACCGGACGACGCGTCTGGTAAAAGTTTTGTGGAGAAATCATAAGATGGAAGAGGCAACGTGGGAACCCGAGGAACTTATGATGAAGAACCACCCGAGTATTTTTTATGCAGTAATACCCTAGAAATTTCGAGGACGCAATTATTTGAAGGAGGGGAGAATGTAACACCCCAAGCTTCTACGGTACGTTTCCCTTCGAATAATGTGATAGCGTGTGTTGTACGCAACCTCGAGTTCTAACACACACCACAACTAATTAAACTAGCCGTTGTGAATAGTAATACCTACTTTTTGAAATCATATATATTCTATATTTCAAAATGGACTTCATTTTTGGATTCGGAATATCAAAATTAGCCTAGGGTGAAATTTTGGTACATTTCGGATAACTTTCATATTTTGATGAATAGTGAAAATTTCTAAATTTTAATTAAAAACAACTTTTTTAATCAAAATAATTAATAGTGATAAATTATGAATTTGAGTGGTTTTAAAGTATATTTAGAATATATTTTTACCATTCAATTTAATGTTTATCATTGGACATAATTTTACAATTAAACCGAACATAAACAAGTGTCAATCTTTTGATAGTTATTATCTCTTAAAAACACGCTTTTTGTTTTGACAGCGGGAATTAATTTTAAATTAATTTCTGCCACTTCTTTGTTTTGAATTTAGGAAAATGGATTCCATATTTGGAATCAGGATGTTCAAATTGTGTAAATAGGTAACTTTTATTTTTACACATTTTGAATAATTACTGCGGTAAATATTTTATTTACCATGGTTAAAGGGTAAATCCGGTAAATAAGGGTTAAAAAAATAATATTATAATAATACTAAATTACCCTAAAACGTGTCTTAACCCTATTGGTTGATACATGGTCGACCATGGGCATCTTTGGGTCTATTTTGGGACCCCATGGATCCACTTGTAAGTGATAATGACACTTTATTTTAATTAAGTCAAAATGAATACAAAAATGACACAAGCATATATCTTTTAGAACAACAATTTTTACATAGGGTTATACATGTTGGATTTTCGATTATAAATATTCATTAGAAAGATAAAAAGATTTCCTACATAATGTTATTTTATTTATAATTTTTAGACATTAAATAAGTTATTTTATTTATGACACAATGATGATGCAGTAATTAATATAATAGTGAAAAATTAAAATAATTGATATTATAAATACCCAAATAAATATAATATGAAACTTTTAATGAATTAAACTAATTTTCTAGGCTAATATGATATATTAGGATTGATTTAATGGACTTTTTTCGAAGTAATCAATCTGTTATGAGTTTCACAAAAATCAACTATTGAATAGTGTCAAAATTGACATAAAAGAGTACTTAAAACAAATATTATATTATTAATTGATATTAAATTCCTAAAAATCTAAGGTTCGGCCAAGAGACTTATATTATGATAGTTTAATCATTAATGGACCACTTGGGGGTCTCTTGGATGTATATAGTAAGTTTATTAACCATATTATATAAAAATACAAAGAGACATTGTAAAAGTGAAACTAATTAACTTAGAGTTAATACTTAAAGATAAGGTTAATATAAGTACCCAAACCTGTCTAAATTCTATTGGTTGAGTGGTTTTCGACTTATCCCCACCTTAACCTTTGAATAATAAGCTTTGGAGCCATTAGAAACCGAATATGAATTTATTATAAATTAATATTTCTAACTTTTCCAAAGGTGCCCCTCACCCCTCTTATAAAAGGGCACTCCTCCTTCTCATTTCTTCACACCTTCAAAGCCTTTTGGTTCGGCCAAACTCTGCCCAAATACTCTCCCAACATCCCTCAATACAACCTAGAGGCCTTAGTTTGATCAGAAAGCCAACCTAAGGAGCCCTTTTGATCAAATCAAAAGGAAGAACCCGAAGAAGAGGTAATGATTTCACCACCCTTTTCTAAGTTCATTTCTTCTTCCACTTCTTCTTCCTTTGTTCTTACCATTCTGAAATAATAACTCCAGTATCTCACATATACTGTGATGTTATTATAAATATGGTACAATCATATTCAGTATTCTATCCACCCTTTGAATAACATGTCACCATACGTGCGTACGTACGGCTTACCGTCTCCACGTCGTGGTGTAATTGTTATTCAATATAATATTATTTGGATGGGTATAATAATGATGTGTAACTCATGTAAATAATAAATATAACATGTTAATTATTCTGTATATATGATATACCATCCATTTATATATTATTTTAATATCAAAAGAATGATATTGTCGCTCGTGCGTACGTACGGACTACCGTCTCCACGAACGCGATGAGATTCATTCTCCATCGTATCCATTCAAGTATAATTATCATTTGATGATTTAAAAATGATGTTTAAGGACTGTATATCATTCTGGATATGAATAAGATACAACAACCATGGCTTATGTAACAAAACATATAAAAGAAAATGAGTAAGTTAACTCCCGAAACGACGATAATTCTAAGATATTATTAACAAATCAATGTTAAAAGATCATATATGATATCATATTAATATATATGATTCTTGTATAATTTAATAACAACTATTTCACCATTATACAGGAGGTTAACCTACCCCAACCAAGGAAAAGTACAAGGTAAGGGTTATTTCACAATCTCTTCATTATCCGAGGTTGTTTATATGTAATAATCTACTGGGATCTCTTTATCATCCACATCCATGTTTCTTAAAAATGTATTTCAAAACATTTTTACTATTTACAAGAATATGGGTTAAAGTCATTTATACCTTTTTTGACTTTTTATAAGAGGTTTATAAAGGAATCATTCCGTCGTTTTCAAAACAAGGTCCTTTTTAACCTTTTCGACAGAATTGAGGTAAGAATGTTTTTTTTAACTTATACGGCGGGTGCGGTTATTTTACGCCGTTATAAAATCTTCAAAGCTTTCCTTACAAGCTTATAAGAATATTTTCAAAGAAAATGTTTTATTTTATATGGATCTTAAATGATTTCAAAATAAAAGGAGATATTTCTTTAAAAAGAATTTTGATTTCATCTATGTCAACATCCTTTGATGGATTTTAAGATTATTTGAAGTTGATTTATTATGATACAAAACTTCTATATTGTATTGAAGGTTTTGTGATATGTTTGACTGTGGATGTGCTATTTTTATACCATTCATAGTTTATTGTGAAAGTATTGACATTTCGTATGCTAGTTTTAATACGAATGTTTATGTTATGTTTAAACCTTTTCATATGGGAATGCATTGGACTTAATAAGTGACGGGTGGAGCCCGCTATAGCTCCTCGATGCATCGGTAGGTCTCATGAGACAAACTAGTGTCTTGGCACAAGGCCTTGACAAAATCTTATTTGTAGTCTTGGCACGAGGCCTTGGCTATGTGGTTATGATAGTCTGGCATTATGCATTCCAACATTATGAAAGTGGTTATTTATTTTTGCATGTGATTATTCGATTAGTGGAATATCCATGTGAATAAGTAAATGGCATTATTTAATTTTATTTATGCCATACCATGTTGAAAGTTCATGTTTAAAAGGCTTTTGTTTTAGTTATACATTGCCTTAAATGTTTATTCTTATTGATGAAAGTTTCCGCTATATTGTTATCCTTACTGGGCATTTGAGCTCACCCCTTTTCTATGTTTTATTTTTCCCAGGAAGTGAAGATGTAAGTTATGAATGACCTGCAGGGATATTATGAGGGGATTGTAGTGTGGACTGTGGAAACATTATGTTGTTGTAGTAGTTTTTGATTTTATGATGTAATGTAAAACTTATGAATATATCTAGTGTTTCCAAGGCTACTAAACCAATCGGTCTTTCGAGATTTGATCTTTCTTGTGATCATGCCAATGTTATGTAATAATGCACCGACTCTAGGCAACTAGGGTCGGGGCGTTACATAATCATGGAAAATCATTTCTTGTTAGTCATGACTCATTGCCAAGACTATCTTAGTGGACAAAGTCCCTTTCTGAACCGAGTTCACTCCTTGTTTCAGTCCTGTATCACTGAACCGAAATAACCTTCCGTTCCAGCCATGTCTATCTCATGAGATATAAAATCTTTACCCAATGCATTGGAGGGAGATATAGGTCCCACCCATCTTATAATGAATCCTTTCTTATGTGTGCCACATAATCATAAACCATACATCATAACGTAACCCATGTAATAAAAATGGGATTCTTAAACAACATGACATCATAAAACAATTCATATAAGATAAAGGAATTCATAAAAATGTTTCCATCACAATATAATCAAATCCATGTAATAATAGGGATAAAAACAGAACCCTTTTATTATCTTAGATGGAAAATAATTTTGATAAAATACTTGAACTCCATTCTTGAGGAAAATATCCTTTCTACTTCAAAAACATTTTTCCTTTCATAACATGTCATACGACTTCAAAATAAAAGAAGTTGATTAAAAATAAACTTGAAAACTTGTAAATGAAGTTTCTTGGAAATAATGTTTTAAAAATCCATTCATGTCGTATAAGTTAAAAAAAGCATTCTTCGTACTTTTGTCGGGAAAGTCAAAAAGTACCTCGTACGAAAAACGACAAAAGATTCCTTTCGTACATATTACTAAAAACTCACCGAAGGGTAAAAATGGATTTAAACAATTGTAGGTGGATGGAAATAATATTACATATTGATGAAACATGTATGCGGATGATAAAATACACCCCAGTGAATACTTACGAATAAACAATCTCGGATAAAAATGAGATTGTGATATTTCCCTTACCTTAGGTCCGATTTGCTTTGTTCGTGTCCGAAGCTCCTGTATAATGGTTTAAATAATGTTATTTACTTATTCCAGAATCATACATATTGATATTATATCATATATGGTCATATTATTAGCTTCTTGTTAGTAATATTTCATTGTTACTTGTTACTCGGGTCTTTATAACTTTTTGTTCTTATGCGTGTTTTGTCGAATAAATTCTTATTCTTATCTTTAGGTTATAGATAATTCATTTCCAGAATGGTATTAGTGTATTATATACCATATTCATTCATTCAATTCATTTATATAATCATTATGAAATGAAGATCATGTAGAACGAGTCGCATCACATCGTGGAGACGGTATTCCGTACGTACGCACGAGTGATGATATCGTTCCTATGATCGTGGAATTGTATTGGAGTATATATATATTATTTCAGTATCAATATTACTTCATAATAATCATATATAGTTACTCGTTACACCATTATACCCATCCTTGTAAGGTGATGGTGGAAAATAGATTACACCACGGCGTGGAGACGGTATTCCGTACGTACGCACGCGCGGTGATTTCATTTTTCCGTAGGATGGATAGAAGGTGAATTAGGGTTGTTTCATATTTACAATAACATATCAGTATGTAAGTAATACTGATGTTATTACATTATCATGAAACAACTAAAGAAGAAGAAGTTGAAGAAGAAATAAATTGAAAAGATCGGTAATGGATATTACCTCTTCTTTGGAACGCCTCTTTGAATCCTCCACTTAAGGAACTAAGATTGGTCTTTGGAGAAGACCAGGACCTCTAGGATTATTCTAGGGAAGTGGAGAAGGGAAAATGTCAGGGGTTGGCCGAGCATGAGTGCTCAAATTGGTGTGAGGAGGAGGGGGAGGAGGTGCCCTTTTATAAGGGAGGAGAGGGGCACCTTAGGAATATCTCAAAATATTATTTTATATTAAAGTCAAAATCGGTTTATAATGGCTCCAAAGGGTCTTATTTCGAAGCTAAAGTGGGTATGGGTCGAAATCCTATAAACCAATAAGATTTAGACAAGTTTAGTGTATTATTTTAACCTTATCAATTAGATTTAACTCTAAGTTAATTAATTTAACTTTTACCGTGTCTTTTTGTTTTATTTCACTATATGGTTAATACACTTACTATAACATGCCAAAAGAACCCCAAATTGTTTATTATTAATATATATATCCTTATATAAGTCATTTGGCCGAACCTTAGATCTTTAGGAATAAAATAACAATTAATAATATAATATTTGATTTAAAAACTATTTTGTGTCAATTTTGACACTATTTGATATATGATTTTTGTGAAAGTCATAACAGAATTATATGTTCGAACCAAGTTGATTAAATCAACATTAATATATTATAGTAACCTATAAAATTAGTGTAATTCATAAAAAGTCTCAAATTACATTTATTTTTGTGTTTATAACATCAATTATGTCAATATTTCATTAATAAGATAATTACTGCATCATCATTGTGTCATAAATAAATTAACTTATTTAATGTCTAAAAATTACAAATAAAATACCATCATGTAGGAAATCTTTTTATCTTTCTAATGAATATTTATAGTCGAATTTATCTTATGTATAACCCCATATTAAAAATGATTTACTTATTAAACTTTGATTTTAACTATTTTAACCCTTCTTTAAATAAATTAATAATAAATGTCCTAATCTAATCCAAGTGGGCCTAAATGGTCATATTTTATTCCTAAGTTTGTTTTTGGTCGAATTAAACTTGTCCAATAGAATTAGGACATGTGTTAGGGTAATATTGATATCATATTTACCCTTAGTTACTCTATTTACTATTAACCGCGGTAAAAATAGTAAAAAGTTACTATTCACCAAAAAATTATTTTCATCTCATTGAACCACATTTTAGTCCTTGATATTAACCGTGTCTCTCGGATTTTTGAAATTCCATTCACAGAAGCGGTAAAATTAAGTTTTATGCAAAATTCAGTTTTTAACCTACCACTTAGTGGTTTCACTATTCATCAAAAATTGAAAGTTTTCAGAAAAATACCAAAATTTCACCCTAGGCTAATTTCGATATTCTGAGTCCAAAAATGAAGTCCATTTTGAAAAATAAAATTTATAAAATTTCAAAAAGTGGTTATTACTATTCATAACGGCTAGTTTTAATAGCATATTGTTGTTTAGTGAAACTCGGTATTGCGTACGACGCAAGCTATCGAGGAAGGTCGCGATTGCGTGTAAAGAAAGCCAAGAAAGTGTTGTGTAGAAAAAGATTCCTTTGATGATTTATATAACATAAAAGTCTCGGGTGTTACATTCTACCCCCCTTAAAAAGAATTTCTCCCTCGAAATTCATCACTTTGTAACAAACAGATGAGGATAATTCTCCCTCATCATATCCTCAAGCTCCCATGTAGATTCTTCAAGTTGGTGGTTCCTCCATAAAACCTTCACCAAGCGAGTGGTCTTGTTTAGTAGGACTTTTTCGCTACGATCCAGAATCTCTATCGGCTGTTCTTCATAAGAAAGATCTTGCTCTAGCGGTACAACTTCTGAGCTGAGTACATGTGAAGGATCTGGTATGTACATTCTCAGGAGAGATACATGGAACACATCGTGAACTTGAGAGAGATTCGGTGGAAGCGCCAATCGGTAAGCTACCTTCCCAACACGATCCAGTATTTCGAAAGGACCGATATATCTAGGGCTCAACTTCCCCTTCTTTCCAAATCTCATAACCCTCTTCCAGGGAGATATTCATAAGAACACTTTATCACCCACTTCAAACTCTAGGTCTTTTCTTCGGTTGTCGGCATAACTTTTCTGTCGACTCTGAGCTGCTCTTATGTGTTGTTGAATAGATCTGACCTTTTCTGCCATTTCATCAATGAGATCAGGTCCTAATAGCTTTCTTTCCCCAACTTCATCCCAGCAAGTTGGAATCCTGCATTTCTTTCCATAGAGAGCTTCATAAGGAGCCATCTGAATACTGGAGTGAAAGCTATTATTATAAGAAAATTCTACCAAAGGTAGGTGTTGATCCCAACCTCCTTTGAAATCCATAGAGCAAGCTCTCAACATATCTTCTAGGGTTTGAATTGTTCTCTCAGACTGACCATCTGTCTGGGGATGATAAGCAGTGCTGAAACTCAACTCTATATCCAGAGTATGCTGAAGACTTCGCCAGAACTTCGAGGTAAATCTCGGATCCCGATCAGATATAATAGAAAGTGGTACTCCATGCAATCTTACCACTTCCTTTACATATATCCTGGCAAGCTGATCTAGAGAGAAATCCTCTCTAATAGGAATGAAGTGTGCAGACTTTGTAAGACGATCAACTATGACCCAGATAGCATTATTGCTTTTGGATGTTTTAGGAAGTCCTGTGACAAAGTCCATAGTGATGTTTTCCCATTTCCATTCGGGTATGGGTAATGGTTGTAACATCCCCTTAGACTTTTGTCTCTCAGCTTTAACTTGTTGACAAACCAAGCATCGAGAGACATATTCAGCAACATCTCTTTTCATGCCATCCCACCAGAAGTACTCTTTCAGGTCCCTATACATCTTCGTGCTTCCAGGATGAATAGAGAATGAAGAACTATGAGCCTCATCCAGCAGCTCCTTCTTTAATTCGGGGATGGGAGGAACACAAACCCGATTCCTGAACTTTATTATCCCATCACAATCAAGGTTGAATTCAGGAACATTTCTCACCTTCTTTTGTAACTTGACATCTTCTTTCTGTGCCTCTTTAATCTTCACATGTATAGATGGTTGAACATTCATTTGGGAAAGATAAGATTTTTCCCCTTCCATTATAATTCCAAGATCCATCCTTTGTAAATCCATAAATATTGGATCTTTTGTGATCCTCATCATGGATAAACTAGCATGGTCTTGTCGACTTAATGCATCTGCCACCTTGTTTGCTTTCCCAGGGTGGTAATGGATTGAGCAGTCATAATCCTTAATCAGCTCCAACCATCTTCTTTGGCGCATATTCAGCTCCTTTTGTGTGAAAATATATTTTAAACTTTTATGATCAGTATAAATATCACACCTTTCACCATAAAGGTAATGCCTCCAAATCTTTAATGCAAAGATTACCGCAGCCAACTCCAAATCATGTGTTGGGTAATTTTGCTCATGGATTTTCAACTGTCGTGAGGCATAAGCTATCACCATATCATTTTGCATAAGAACACACCCCAATCCCTTCTTGGATGCATCACTGTAGATCACAAACCTTTCTCCACTACAAGGCAGTGTGAGCACAGGTGCACTGGATAACCTTCTTTTCAACTCCTTGAAATTCTCTTCACATTCCTCTGTCCAGACAAACTTAACTCCTTTCCGAGTCAACTTGGTGAGTGGATTAGATAATCGTGAAAAATAATTTACAAAACGTCGATAATATCCAGCCAAACCAAGAAAACTTCGGATCTCAGTTACTGTTGTTGGTCTTGACCATCTTTCGATAACCTCTGTTTTTGCTGGATCCACAGATATCCCCTCTTTTGAGATTATATGACCCAAAAATGCAACTTTTTGAAACCAAAATTCACACTTGGTAAATTTGGCATAAAGCTTCTCCTTTCTCAGGGTCTTCAATATAATTCTCAAGTGATCTTCATGCTCTTCCTTTCTCTTTGAATAGACAAGAATATCGTCTATAAAGACTACCACAAATTGATCAAGATAGTCTCTAAAGACTCTATTCATTAGATCCATGAAGATAGCAGGGGCATTAGTAAGACCAAAAGGCATCACTATAAATTCATAGTGTCCATACCTTGTACGGAAAGCCGTCTTTGGTATATCCTCCCTTTTGACCCTTAATTGATGATACCCTGAACGAAGATCAATCTTGGAAAAGTATTGAGCTCCGCGTAGTTGGTCAAATAAGTCATCAATGCGTAGGAGAGGATATTTGTTCTTGATAGTGATCTTGTTAAGTTCTCGATAATCAATGCAAAGTCTCATTGATCCATCTTTCTTCTTAACAAATAGAACAGGTGCTCCCCAAGGTGACGCACTAGGGTGTATGAATCCCTTATCAAGATTCTCTTGGAGTTGCTTCTTCAATTCCTGCAACTCAATTGGGGCCATTCTATAAGGTGTCTTTGAAATAGGCAAAGCACCCGGTACGAGTTCTATTGAAAACTCAACTTCACGATTTGGTGGAAGACTCGGAAATTCCTCCGGAAAGACATCATCAAACTCTCGTACAATGGGCATATTCTTAATCGTGAGTTTCTCACCAACCATTTGAGATAAATAACCTTCATTTAGTGGAATCAATACCCATAAGATGGAAGAAATTTCCACTGGAAGGTTATTTTCATCCTTGCATTGATAGACGATCGTAGATTGATCTGGAATATGAAATGTGACTTCCCTTCTTTGGCAATCGATATGAGCTCCATGTAGAGAAAGCCAATCCATGCCAAGAATCACATCAAATTCCACTAAAGGAAGGATCACAAGATTTGCAGGAAGCACTTTCCCACAAACTTCGATCAGAGAAGAATTATAAACTTTTGATGCGATTGATGTGCCATTAGGTGTTGTCACAGCTAACTCAACATCTAATTGTTGAGGTAATACGGTGATACCCTTAGAAAATTTCTCAGAAATAAAAGAGTGGGTGGATCCAGAATCAAATAAAACATTTGCTACTTTAGAGTGGATGGTAAGTGTACCTTTCACCACATCGTTATCATACTCCACATCGCTGATAGAAATTGCATGTGACTTTCCTTTTTCTTTAGCCTTAAGAGTTTGTTGACGTCGACCATCATCATCAACCCTTGGATTTGGGCATTGATTGGCATAATGCCCCATCTCCTTGCACTTGAAACATTGAAGTGTAGTAGGTTCATTCTTTGTATCCCTTCCTTTGTTTGCGTCATTAGACATCTTCTTCCCATTATCACGGCATTCAAATGCCCGATGACCTTCTTTTCCACATTTAAAACATTTACTTGTCCCTTTAATACAACTCCCTCCATGTTTCTTTCCACACTTTGAGCATAAGGAAAAGCTCATCTTCTTTTCCGTGTGCTCTTTAGATTTTTCTTTGAATTCCATCTTCCTCTTCTTATCAAACCCATGTGACTGATGGGTTACTCCAATCTCCATCTCGACTTTGAGAGCACATCGAACGATTTCATCGTAGCTATTGAAGTCCCTTATGGCTAACACCCTTCGAAGACTTGGTTTTAAGCTGCTAAAGAATCGATCGATCTTACTCTCAGGTTGGATAATAATACCAGAAGCGTACCTTGCAAGTCTTGTAAAATTTGCTTCATAGGTACCAACATATTCATCATCCCTTTGCTTCAGTTCAAGAAACTCTTTCTCCATCTTTGTTCGGAGAATACGAGGGAAGTACTTATTGAAAAATAAGTTCTTGAACTCGTCCCATTCCATAGACTCAATTTCATCCCTTTGCCTCGTATTCTTAACAAGATTCCACCATTGATCAGCATCTCCTTCCAAACGATACACTACTAGGATGACTTTATCATGCTCAGAACATTGAAGAACTGAAAATATCTTTTCAGTAGTACTAATCCATTGTTCAGCAACTAATGGATCAGTAGACCCGCTGAAAGAAGGTGGACGCTGCCTCATGAAGGATTCAACAGAATGTTGCTCCCTCTATTGCTCGTTTGGAAATCCTGCATGATTCATAGCTTGAGAAAGTTGTGTGAGCATGGCTACAAGATTTTGCATTCCATCTCCCATATCGTTTGTTTGCTCAGGGGGACAATCATTGCATTGCCCATCGCATTCCGCATTAACACGGTTCCTTCGGGTTCCATCCATTGACTAAAACCAAGAAGAATAGTGTGAGCAACACTAATTATAATAGGAAACCACATAATTCAAGAATAAAATTTTCATTCTTAAGGTCTTATCCTAGGTTATTCAAGGCCATTTCTAAAACACTAAGATTGTGTTCTATGCTTAGACTTATCCTTAGGGTTCTTAATAAGGCTTTCACATCCTAGTTTCCAAAGGTTGACTATACCTTTCCTCTGATACCAACTATAACGACCCATACTTTACATACATTGTTAATACTTCGAAATTGAAGCACACTTATTACAACATATGACAAAACCACAAAGGACCGTATAGGTATAGTGTCTTTAGAAACTGGGAAACATAAACAACTGGTTCATAAATCTTCTACAGTGTCTCCCATTTATTTCATCATATCTAGGGTCCCTTTTATCATATTCTACTTAATATCCATCTTCCTGACCTGGGGAAAAGAAAACATAAAAGGGTGAGCTCAAATGCTCAGCAAGGGCAAATAAAGGAAATAGAAATCATATCATATCTTTATAAAAATCAAAACTTGCAAAAGAGATCATAATATCTTAACATGGAATAAATCATAGAAGTGAAAATGAGATCCCCATAATCATAACATAAAACTTGAAACTTTGTGGCATGCACACATAATCATGGAAAATCATTTCTTGTTAGTCATGACTCATTGCCAAGACTATCTTAGTGGACAAAGTCCCTTTCTGAACCGAGTTCACTCCTCGTTTCAGTCCTGTATCACTGAACCGAAATAACCTTCCGTTCCAGCCATGTCTATCTAATGAGATATAAAATCTTTACCCAATACATTGGAGGGAGATATAGGTCCCACCCATCTTATAATGAATCCTTTCTTATGTGTGCCACATAATCATAAACCATACATCATAACGTAACCCATGTAATAAAAATGGGATTCTTAAACAACATGACATCATAAAACAATTCATATAAGATAAAGGAATTCATAAAAATGTTTCCATCACAATATAATCAAATCCATGTAATAATAGGGATAAAAACAGAACCCTTTTATTATCTTAGATGGAAAATAATTTTGATAAAATACTTGAACTCCATTCTTGAGGAAAATATCCTTTCTACTTCAAAAACATTTTTCCTTTCATAACATGTCATACGACTTTAAAATAAAAGAAGTTGATTAAAAATAAACTTGAAAACTTGTAAATGAAGTTTCTTGGAAATAATGTTTTAAAAATCCATTCATGTCGTATAAGTTAAAAAAAACATTCTTCGTACTTTTGTCGGAAAAGTCAAAAAGTACCTCGTACGAAAAACGACAAAAGATTCCTTTCGTACATATTACTAAAAACTCACCGAAGGGTAAAAATGGATTTAAACAATTGTAGGTGGATGGAAATAATATTAAATATTGATGAAACATGGATGCGGATGATAAAATACACCCCAGTGAATACTTACGAATAAACAATCTCGGATAAAAATGAGATTGTGATATTTCCCTTACCTTAGGTCCGATTTGCTTTGTTCGTGTCCGAAGCTCCTGTATAATGGTTTAAATAATGTTATTGACTTATTCCAGAATCATACATATTGATATGATATCATATATGGTCATATTATTAGCTTCTTGTTAGTAATATTTCATTGTTACTTGTTACTCGGGTCTTTATAACTTTTTGTTCTTATGCGTGTTTTGTCGAATAAATTCTTATTCTTATCTTTAGGTTATAGATAATTCATTTCCAGAATGGTATTAGTGTAGTATATACCATATTCATTCATTCAATTCATTTATATAATCATTATGAAATGAAGATCATGTAGAACGAGTCGCATCACATCGTGGAGACGGTATTCCGTACGTACGCACGAGTGATGATATCGTTCCTATGATCGTGGAATTGTATTGGAGTATATATATATTATTTCAGTATCAATATTACTTCATAATAATCATATATAGTTACTCATTACACCATTATACCCATCCTTGTAAGGTGATGGTGGAAAATAGATTACACCACGGCGTGGAGACGGTATTCCGTACGTACGCACGCGCGGTGATTTCATTTTTCCGTAGGATGGATAGAAGGTGAATTAGGGTTGTTTCATATTTATAATAACATATCAGTATGTAAGTAATACTGATGTTATTACTTTATCATGAAACAACTAAAGAAGAAGAAGTTGAAGAAGAAAGAAATTGAAAAGATCGGTAATGGATATTACCTCTTCTTTGGAACGCCTCTTTGAATCCTCCACTTATTGAACTAAGATTGGTCTTTGGAGAAGACCAGGACCTCTAGGATTATTCTAGGGAAGTGGAGAAGGGAAAATGGCAGGGGTTGGCCGAGCTTGAGTGCTCAAATTGGTGTGAGGAGGAGGGGGAGGAGGTGCCCTTTTATAAGGGAGGAGAGGGGCACCTTAGGAATATCTCAAAATATTATTTTATATTAAAGTCAAAATCGGTTTATAATGGCTCCAAAGGGTCTTATTTCGAAGCTAAAGTGGGGATGGGTCGAAATACTATAAACCAATAATATTTAGACAAGTTTAGGGTATTATTTTATCCTTATCAATTAGATTTAACTCTAAGTTAATTAATTTAACTTTTACCGTGTCTTTTTGTTTTTTTTCACTATATGGTTAATACACTTACTATAACATGACAAAAGAACCCCAAATTGTTTATTATTAATATATATATCCTTATCTAAGTCATTTGGCAGAACCTTAGATCTTTAGGAATAAAATAACAATTAATAATATAATATTTGATTTAAAAACTATTTTGTGTCAATTTTGACACTATTTGATATATGATTTTTGTGAAAGTCATAAAAGAATTATATGTTCGAACCAAGTTTATTAAATCAACATTAATATATTATAGTAACCTAGAAAATTAGTGTAATTCATAAAAAGTCTCAAATTACATTTATTTTGGTGTTTATAACATCAATTATGTCAATATTTCATTAATAAGATAATTACTGCATCATCATTGTGTCATAAATAAATTAAATTATTTAATGTCTAAAAATTACAAATAAAATACCCTTATGTAGGAAATCTTTTTATATTTCTAATGAATATTTATAGTCGAATTTAGCTTATGTATAACCCCATATTAAAAATGATTTACTTATTAAACTTTGATTTTAACTATTTTAACCCTTCTTTAAATAAATTAATAATAAATGTCCTAATCTAATCCAAGTGGGCCTAAATGGTCATATTTTATTCCTAAGTTTGTTTTTGGTCGAATTAAACTTGTCCAATAGAATTAGGACATGTGTTAGGGTAATATTGATATCATATTTACCCTTAGTTACTCTATTTACTATTAACCGCGGTAAAAATAGTAAAAAGTTACTATTCACCAAAAAATTATTTTCATCTCATTGAACCACATTTTAGCCTTGATATTAACCGTGTCTCTCGGATTTTTGAAATTCCATTCACAGAAGCGGTAAAATTAAGTTTTATGCAAAATTCAGTTTTTAACCTACCACTTAGTGGTTTCACTATTCATCAAAAATTGAAAGTTTTCAGAAAAATACCAAAATTTCACCCTAGGCTAATTTCGATATTCTGATTCCAAAAATGAAGACCATTTTGAAAAATAAAATTTATAAAATTTCAAAAAGTGGTTATTACTATTCATAACGGCTAGTTTTAATAGCATATTGTTGTTTAGTGAAACTCGATATTGCGTACGACGCAAGCTATCGAGGAAGGTCGCGATTGCGTGTAAAGAAAACCAAGCAAGTGTTGTGTAGAAAAAGATTCCTTTGATGATTTATATAACATAAAAGTCTCGGGTGTTACAGTTGTTTTTTAATTTATTACGATAAAATGGTGTCTTTACATAGAAAAACATTTCATTAAATATTACTTTCTTTAATTTCAAATACATCTTACATTCATTTATATCTAATTGATAACCAAATGGTTCATTTCATATACACGTTTAAATATTAATTTCAAAATATATTTAATATTAATCATAACATCCATTCTAATGTCAAGGTGAAAAAAATAATAATATTACAACGATAATATTAATAGTACATCTAAGTATAGTAAAAATAGTTCTTGCATGTAATGCATGCTTTCAAAGAAAATAATCATTTGTGTGCACAACAATACATACACATTAATTCATATTCATCAAGTAAATCTATGATTTTTTTGTAGTGAAAATTGACTTGGTGATTCTTACAATGAAAGAATAATTTGGTGGTTTCGTATAACATAAGTTATATTCATTGTTTTGTAAACTAAAGATTATCAAAAATATTAAATTAATTTTAAAAAATATATTTCAAAAAATAATAGTGTGATTCAATCCCAATATTCGACTGAAAATTTTCTTGATGAAATAATATAACATCAAGAAATGATAATTAAGTAATAAATATACCTTATGGGAAACATTCAAAAGGAATTATGAATCATTCCAAAAGTGGATAATGATGTAAAAATGTAAACAATGAGGGAATACCACAAAATAAAATTAAAGGTTTGAATTTTCACAAGTTATATGAAAGAAATCCAACATAATGACTAAATATCAATGAAATAATAAAGATTTACCAAAAACTATTTCAATGGGGGTAATGATTGAGTTAACATATATTTGATAAAAATTACATGTTATGTATTAGATTAAACAATTAATTAAATGGAATTATTTATATAATAATCATGAGATATTAAATCAATATAACACCATCCTTAGAAAATAATGTTCATAATATCTAACATTTCCCAAAAATATAACACAAGACCAAGAAAATATTTTTGGGTTGAGTTAGACTTTAACCAAAACCACATTGAATATATGCATATATTTGACGATAAAATACCATTACTAATAGATATTTCATTATATTATATCTTACATAGTTATCATATACAAGATAATAATAAATTTAGGGTCATAAAAAAATATGTCTCGAAGAGAGGAATTTGAGATAAACTACTAACTTATATCGTAATTTTTTCTACACATGCACCAGATGTCATGAATAATAAAATTAAATTCATTAAATGAATATGCAATGAAATTTTGAATAACTATAACCATATAAACTCTGTATTTATTATTATTCTATACAAATATATATATATATATATATATATATATTATTTTTTACCAATTTTCAATATTAGGTAAAATTAATCATTACTGTTTTGATATAGTATCATAAAAGAGTTGTTTGTATCCTTTATAATTCTTAATTAAATCACTATAATATTATATAATATAGTAAAATATGTTTTCCATTATATTTTATAAATATAAAATATCATTTTATGTCAATTTTCATTATGAACCATGATATGAAATCAAAGATAATCACAATTTACTGATTTTTACCTGATGAATTGTGTTTTCTTAATAACCTAAATGACAACATAACCATTCTAGAGTAAAATAAAACATTATTTACATATTAATATCATATCATATAATGTTATTATAGTCATTCATGCTATAAATGTATAGTATTATTCCAGTAAGTTATTAAACCAACACAGAAGTGGTCCTTCCATGATTAATGAATTATTATTAGATAGTTTTGTTCAGTGTCATTATAGAATAAGCCTAATCATCTTATTTACTGTATAATATTTTTTTATATCAAAATGAAAAATAAATATAAAAATAAATTAATTTTTATAAGGTCATTACATTGAAGAGATAATTTCCCTATTAGTTTGGTCATTTGAAACTATTGAATTAACAATATTAGTTTTTTTATAATATAATATATATTTTATAAAATAAGAATTCATATAATCTTAATGATATAATAAATATCATATTTTCTCATTAAACTATTCATGTAACTAAAAATTTTGGTTACTGATTAAAAATGTAATTTTTCTACCATAGTGACTATAGTCAGTACATACACATAATTGATGTATTTGTTTTCAATAATTAATTGTAAATAAGAATAATAAATGATAATAACCATTATATAAAAAAATTATAGAATATATATAAGGCCCCAGCCTTAAACCTTACTTAATCTTGAGTTATTACAAGATTTCACATTGAGGATCTTTTCAGGTTTAGAGTTTTAGTGAATTAGGTCATGAAACTTGCATTACATTCCACATTTAAACAGAGTGGTTACATAAAAGATATTATTCATTCTTCTCATAAATGGAAACATATTTAAAATATAACACAGATTCTTTCTTGACACATCCTTGACACTATAATCACATCATGTACCTTTCCCTTGACCTATGAAAAACATTTCAAAAACATGGGATTAGCATAAAAAGCTCAGTAAGGGATATAAAAATATGAAAAGGAAACATGAGTACATGTATACAGAAGAATGAAATCATACTTTACCCATAAAACATAGGCATATCAAATCATGAATAAATCATAGAAAACATAATACATAAATGTAACTTGAGGCATCCATAACATTCTTACGTAGGGAGTAACCCTCTTGGTTACGTTTGGAATACCCATCACAGTATATTCCCTAAATCTCTTCGGAGAAACCTTAACGTTTCACTCCTTCGCATTACCCAATGCATTGGAGAGCTATATCGGGCTCAACCGCCCTTAGTTTATCACGGAACCACCCATTTTCATAACAATGCCCAAGAACCATAACATAAGTGTATCACATAAAACATGCATAAATTAAACATAACATTTCCACATTTCAATCACAATATAACATTTTAGTATATTTAAATAATGAATCCATTCAAAAAGAAACCATTTCCAAAACCATGTAAAACATTTAATAAAGAGATTTTTGAATCAAAGTGTCCTATACCACCTTGAAGCTTAAAATTTTAAACCATTAATATCCATATAAATAAATCCTTAAAACCATTTTGAAAACATGTATATTAATAAGAACAAATAATTAAAACATTTAAAACGATGTTTTGGTTAAAGGGGTTTTACCAAAATTAGAGACACTTGAATACAATAATTGAGGAATAACATTTAGTCAGAACTTTATAATATCATGAGAATAAATGGATTCATGATATAATACCCCATAGGACAGTATATACACCATATAAGAGTGAATTTGTGCATAACAACAATGAACCCTCAATAGAAATGTCAAATGTGATGAAATCCCTTATAAAGAAGGTATCCTTAAATTAAGGAAAAATCAATCTCAAAAATATGTGTGACAAATATAAATACACCCAATATAAGTGGATATTAAGTGTAAAACAATAAAAGGTCATTCACACATATTCAAAGGATAACATATTCAATAACTACAAGTTGAACCCAAAGAAATCGAAATTGGGTTAAAACGTTCCCTCGGTAAAATTCGACAGCCTAAACGGCGTCACTTCACAAATTCAGAAAATGAGTTTATGAGATATAAAAGGGAATATCATCACTTGGACATAAAATTTACATCAGTCAGGATATAGAATAACATATCCCAACATAATAGTATGTGAATTAAAAGACATAACAAATGAAGTCTTTTAAAATGAGGAGGGTGAAAGGTTCCCTTACCGACATGGGTATCTTTCAAAACATACACCTCGTGAAAGAAGGACAATAACACATTGATGAAAATAATCATAAAATAAATTATATTACACAATGAGTAAAATAGTTGGAAGTACATACACCACTCAAAGGAAATTGTGGCAAATGTAGCATAAATCTCATGGGAATAAAAGTGAGATGAAAAATCCCTTACGAAAAATTCAGCAGCCTAACGGCGCCACTCAAAACTTCCAAAATGGATTAATGAGAGGAAATAGGGTCTCTCATCATATGAACATAATAAGTACAGTAGGATTAATATAAAAGAACATCCCAATCATAAGAAATATGAGCTTTAAAAGGAATGACATGAAAGAGTGTACTTAAAAAAAAGAGAGGTGTAGGATCCCTTACCTCGGGTCCGACTTGACTCGATCATTCTTTAACGTCCTGAATAATAAACTTGAGTTAATTTCTATTTACTTAAGAACATTTTTCAAGTTCATTATTCCTTTTATATCACTTATTTCCATGTTATAAACATTATGTAATCATTTAAGTTAATAATGTTTGTTTTGTCGATATTTGGTTCTTAAGTTGAAAGTGGACTTCTTACAATTACATGTTGTTCGTGTGGACAAATGTTTATTATATCCAGAATTGTATTCATGATTTAGATATCATATATGTCATATATATCCAGTACATGCATGCATTTATAACATTACATAATCATTTAGAGGTAAGAAATGAAATGCACCGTTCACGGAGACGGTAAGCCGTACGTATGCATGAACGCTACTTTCATTTCTTTGTCATATTAATGGAATTAAAACTAAATTAGAGGTATGTATATTTTAATTACAGAATTATATTCATCATTTAGATGGATCATTCATCATATATATCCATTATATACATGTACTTATAATAGTACATTACATTTGGGGATAAGAAATGAAATGCACCGTTCATGGAGACGGTAAGCCGTACGTACGCATGAACGCTACTTTCATTTCTATCTCATACTTTAATGGAAAGAAATAATAATGATATAGAGGTATATAATAATTCCAGTATAACATCATATATAATAACATTAAATCCTTCCTTTATACGTCCCACGTATGGCATTAACGAATCACATCACTTTGAGGGGGCGGTTGTCCGCACTTCCTAAAATGAAGATATCGCGTATAGCCATAATGGAAGCCATAAAGGTAAGAGACAAATGAAAAATACAGAAGCATAAGTAAAACATAAACATATTATATATCATATATAAAAATATTGACATCATAATGGCCACCTTTGAAGGTGTTAAATGAGTATTGAACAATCATCGTTTCGGGAGGCAGAATTTCTCCATCCACGGAAACCGTATGTTCTTTAACCATTTGATGTAGTTGTGTGAGAGTTTAGATCTAATAAATCTTATAAAAAAATCCAAGTATATTGAAGATACTGGTTTTGTTACAAAATAAATAAATAAAAATAGTTTAGGGGGTTGGAGAAGCAAAATAAAACAAATGAACATGAGAGAATGAATTACCTTTAAAAGTGTATCTCCTTTTGATTTGAGCCTAAAGGCTTCCTTTGAAAGGATTCTGCTCAAATGGAATCCTCTAGGATGAGTATAGGGATGTGGAGGGAGTAAATGGGCAGGGTTTGGCAGAGCCAAAGGATTGAGGAGTGTGTGAAATGAGGTAGAGCTGGGGGCCTTTTATAAGAGGAGAGGAGGGGCACTTTTGGAAAGTAAGAAATATTACTTTATTTGAAAATGTGTTTCGGTTTTAAAAAGTCCCACATTGATATAATTCATGGATAAGGTGATAAGGGTTCGAAATCCACCCATACAATAAGTTTTGGACATGTGTAGTTCATAGATTTTACATTATCATTCCATTTTATTTAAATCGTCAAATAATGATGTCATCGCTGCATCATTATTATGTCATAAATAATTTAATTTATTTAATGTCTAAAAATTATAATAAAATACTATGATGTAGGAAATAATTTTATATTTCCAATGACTATTTATAATCAAAAATATGACTTGTATAACCCCACTTAAAAATTGTTTTAGTAAAACATATCATGTTTGTGTCATTTTTACTTTTACATTAAATAAAAAGTTATTTATGTCATTTCCCATCCAAAGTGGATCCATGGGGTCCCCAAGTTGACCCATGGCTTGTCTTGGTCGGCCATGACAGAACCAATGACGGGAGGACATGTGTCAAGCTCATCTCATTTTATTAAAGCATTATTTTTACCTTAAACTGCACTAATTACCACTAATCGCGATTATAAACTTAATAAGTTACTATTCACCAAAAAATTATTTTTATCCAATTGAACCACATTTTACTTCTTAATGAAAACCATGTATGTAGGATTTTTGAAATTCAAAACACAAATATGGGAAAAATTCATTTAAATGAAAAAATCAGTTTTTATAAGTACCACTTAGTGGTTTCACTATTCATCAAAAATTGAAGTTTTTCAGAAAATTCCCAAAAATTCAACCTAAGATATATTTGATATTCAGAATTCATAAATGAAGTCTATTTTACAAAATTCAAAACATATAAGTAAAATTAATTAATTTAATAATTAATTCCCGATGTCAGAGCAAATAGCGTGTTTTTATGAAACAATAAGTATCAAAAGATTGACACTAGTTTAAGTCTGATTTCAAAGTGAAATTAATTCCAACGACCACTATTGGATTTAATGGTAAAAATATATTCTAATTTCACTTTAAAACCAATTCAAAATATAATCTAATCATGTAAATAAATTAGATTAAAAAGAGGTTTTGAATTAAAATACAACATTTTACATTATTCACTAAAAAAATGAACTTTATCAGAAAGATACCAAAAATTTACACAAAGTAAATTTTGATGTCCCAAATCTTAAGAAGAGTTTTATTTGGTCCAAAGGATGTATAAGAGTGAACAAAACTATATTTAATGATGGTTCTCCATCAAAAGGCGATAAGTGAACCTTTAGTGAAAACTAGGGCATATACGCCTAAAATTGAATTCTTTCCGTATTTTAAGCCTCTATCTTTTATTGGATAAATAATAATATTTTAGTTATTTCTCTCCATTACCGCCAATACAGCGGCTACATGTTAACTACAATTTAAAATAATATTGTTTTATTACTTGTGTGCAACGTAAGATTTCAATGAAACTCTTTGTTGTGTATCAGGTACGCTATCGAACATAACAACCCTTTAAAGTAATATTAATACTGTATTCACAAATATGGATAAATATGAAAATGTCATATTCTTTATTTACCTGGGGTGTTACATCCTTCCCCCCTTTTGTGAATTGCTTCCTCGCAATTTTTAAAATTTAGCTTGGAAACATCCTTGAATGTCCCACATCGGAACAAGAGTCGGTAAAAAAATCACTTTAAAATAACGAAAGATAAGTACAAAGGTCACCCGAGTTAACCCATACTAGGATTACATGTAGAAAAATATGGACATGGAGGAGAAAACATAGGGTCATGTTCTTATGGAGAATGATAGAAAACATGTTTAGGAGAAAGTTAACAATAAGAAAATCACAAACTTGTGATGGGTTAAACGGTGTTGGGTTCCCCAGTAGGAAAAATTAATAGACAACATTTTTTCTTTATGTTAATTTTTATTGAGGAATTTATTTTTGAGATTAAATAAAACATAATAAAATATACATACTTTTCATGTTGACCTCCAACTTTTACTAGATTCCTTAATCAAACTCATATTTTTTCCAAAAGATGAGTATTTAGGGAGACTTGTTCGCATTAAGAGTACTATAATCAACTTCTAGAGAATCACCTAATCCACCATAGAGAACTATATACTTCCCATGTCTTTAGACTCTAACCAAAACCAAAACCAAAAAGGTTAGTACATGATCAGATAATCCAGAAAAGGATAACCCATTAAAAAAATCCATGCTTAATCTCCAAAATTTGTCCAACAAAACCCAAAGTTCAACGAGGACCATCTGATAAACAATTTGTCCATCAAATTCTTCAAAGTAAACCAATATAAGATTGAAACCCAAATATTTAAAGGATTTATTCATATAGTCTTCCAAGTTAAATCGTGACATTTATCTCCAAACAACATCAGTTGCTCCTAAAGTCTCGCATTGAAAAGTAATTAACCTAATCACATATCCACCATGATAGGTTAATAATTTTCATAAATAACCCAAAATCAACTTACTATAAATTCATAAAATCATATAACTAGAATGAATCATTCAAACTAACCAGGGACTTCACGTGGTCCAGTGGTAGGCGATAAATACCAGTCGCACTTTGGTTGTGGGTTCGATTCCCACAGCTTTGTCTGACGCGACGGGATGTCACACGGTCTGCGTGTTGTACTTTTTCAAAAACTATATAATTCTTAAAACATTCCCCAAAATGAGATAAAATCTTCATATTTTAACCTCAAGTTTATCTCATGCCTTTCATTTTCCAGCATATCATATAATAACCCATAATTACCTCAAAAGTAAGGATCATATAAACTCTAATGGTTACCTTTATAATTATTACCTGAATTTCCACATCGATTGGCCATCCCGTACATGATGCATTAAATATCATACCAAGGTTCAAGTGGTTGATCATGACTCCTTGATAGTTGGTTTAGAACAACCACGAGTTTCTTCATTGAATCCCCCATTTTATCTATTATCTTAATCATAGAACCACCACAGTTTCCTTCAAACCTCTTGTCTCTTTGGTGCCTGCTAGATCCATCCATTCACTAAGAACAGAAATTTCATTGTGAGTATATCAACAAAACCATCATGTACTAATGAGTAAGATAAAAACTAATATACACTTACTCATTCACTTTATCTAAAACTAGGACTCTTTCTGAAATCCTAACCATTATGGTAATTCCACTTGTGCTTAAAGAATACTCTAACCTCTAAAGTTATCTAAACCGACCTTTGATACCAACTATAAGGCCCCAGCCTTAAACCTTACTTAATCTTGAGTTATTGCAATATTAAACATTGAGGATCTTTTTAGTTTTAGAGTTTTAGAGAATTAGATCATGAAACTTTCATTACATTCCACATTTAAACAAAGTGGTTACATAAAAGACAGTATTCATTCTTCCCATCAATGGAAACATATATAAAATATAACACGGATTCTTTCTTGACACATCATGGACACTATCATCACATCATGTACCTTTCCCTTGACATGTGAAAAACATTTCAAAAACTTTGGATGAGCATAAAAAGCTCAATAAGGGATATAAAAATATGGAAAGGAAACATGAGTACATGTATACATAAGAATGAAATCATACTTTACCCATAAAACATAGGCATATCAAATCATGAATAAATCATAGAAAACATAAGACATAAAGGTAACTTGAGGCATCCATAACATTCTTACGTAGGGAGTAACCCTCTTGGTTATGTTTGGAATACCCATCACAGTATATTCCATAAATCTCTTCGGAGAAACCTTAACGTTTCACTCCTTCGCGTTACCCAATGCATTGGAGAGCTATATCGGGCTCACCCGCCCTTAGTTTATCACGGAACCACCCGTTTTCATAACAATGCCCAAGAACCATAACATAAGTGTATAACATAAAACATGAATAAAGGAAACCTAACATTTCCACATTTCAATCACAATATAACATTTTAGTATATTGAAATAATGAATCCATTCAAAAAGAAACCATTTCCAAAACCATTTAAAACATTTAATAAAGAGATTTTTGAATCAAACAGTCCCATAACACCTTGAAGCTTAAAATTTTAAACCATTAATATCCATATCAATAAATCCTTAAAACTATTTTGAAAACATGGATATTAATAAGAACAAATAATTAAAACATTTAAAATGATATTTTGGTTAAAGGGGTTTTACCAAAATTAGAGACTCTTGAATACAATAATTGAGGAATAACATTTAGTCAGAACTTTATAATATCATGAGAATAAATGTATTCATGATATAATACCCCAAAGCACAGTATATACACCATATAAGAGTGAATTGGTGCATAACAACAATGAACCCTCAATAGAAATGTCAAATGTGATGAAATCCCTTATAAAGAAGGTATCCTTAAATTAAGGACAAATCAATCTCAAAAATATGTGTGACAAATATAAATACTCCCAATATAAGTGGATATTAATTGTAAAACAATAAAAGGTCATTCACACATATTCAAAGTATGACATATTCAATAACTACAAGTTGAACCCAAGGAAATCAAAATTGTGTTAAAACGTTCCCTTGGTAAAATTCGACAGCCTAAACGGCGTCACTTCAAAAATTCAGAAAATGAGTTGATGAGAGATAAAATGGAATCTCATCACTTGGACATAAAATTTACATCAATGAGGATATATAAGAACATATCCCAACATAATAGTATGTGAATTAAAAGACATAACAAACGAAGTCTTTTAAAATGAGGAGGGTGAAAGGTTCCCTTACCGACATGAGTATCTTTCAGAGCATACACGTCGTGAAAGAAGGACAATACAACATTGATGTAAATACTCATAAAAGAAAGTATATTACACAATGAGTAAAATAATGGGCAGAACATACACCACTCAAAGGAAATTGTGGCAAATTTAGCATAAATCTCACGGGAATAAAAGTGAGATTAAAAATCCCTTACGAAAAATTCGGCATCCTAACGGCGCCACTCAAAACTTCCAAAATGGATTAATGAGAGGAAATAGGGTCTCTCATCTTATGAAAATAATAATTACAGTGGGAGTAATATAAAAGAACATCCCAATCATAAGAAATATGAGCTTTAAAAGGAATGACATGAAAGAGTGTACTTAAAAAGAAAGAGAGGTGTAGGATCCCTTACCACGGGTCCGACTTGACTCGATCGTTCTTTAACGTCCTGAATAATAAACTTGAGTTAATTTATATTTTCTTAAGAACCTTTTTCATGTTAATTATTCCTTTTATATCACTTATTTCCATGTTATAAACATTATGTAATCATTTAAGCTAATAATGTTTGTTTTGTCGATATTTGGTTCTTAAGTCGAAAGTGGACTTCTTACAATTACATGTTGTTCATGTGACCAAATGTTTATTATATCCAGAATTGTATTCATGATGTAGATATCATATATGTCATATATATCCAGAAAATTCATGCATTTATAACATTACATAATCATTTATAGGTAATAAATGAAATGCATCGTTCATGGAGACGGTAAGCCGTACGTATGCATGAACGCTACTTTCATTTCTTTGTCATATTAATGGAATTAAAACTAAATGAGAGGTATGTATATTTTAATTACAGAATTATATTCATCATTTATATGGATCATTAATCATATATATCCATTATATACATGTACTTATAATAGTACATTACATTTTGGGATAAGAAATGAAATGCACCGTTCATGGAGACGGTAAGCCGTACGTACGCATGAACGCTACTTTCATTTCTGTCTCATAATTTAATGGAAAGAAATAAAAATGATATATAGGTATATAATAATTCCAGTATAACATCATATATAATAACATTAAATCCATCCTTTATACATCCCACATATGGCATTAACGAATCACATCACTTTGAGGGGGCGGTAGTCCGCACTTCCTAAAATAAAGATATCGCGTAGACCCATAATGGAATCCTTAAAGGTAAGACACAAATGAAAAATACAGAAGCATAAGTAAAACATAAACATATTATATATCATATATAAAAATAGTGACATCGTAATGGACACCTTTGAAGGTGTTAAATGAGTATTGAACAATCATCGTTTCAGGAGGCAGAATTTCGCCATCCACGGAAACCGTATGTTCTATAACCATTTGATGTAGTTGTGTGAGAGTTTAGCTCGAATAAATCTTATAAGAACATCCTAGTATATTTAAGATACTGTTTTTTTTACAAAAGAAATAAATAAAAAGAGTTTAGGGGGTTGGAGAAGCAAAATAATACAAATGAACATGAGAGAATGAATTAACTTTAAAAGTGTAACTCCTTTTGATTTGATCCTAAAGGCTTCCTTTGAAAGGATTCTGCCCAACGCGAATCCTCTAGGATGAGAATAGGGATGTGGAGAGAGTAAATGGGCAGGGATTGGCCGAGACAAAGGCTTGAGGAGTGTGTGAAATGAGGTAGAGGTGGGGGCCTTTTATAAGAGGAGAGGAGGGGCACTTTTGGAAAGTAAGAAATATTACATTATTTGAAAATGTGTTTCGGTTTTAAAAGGTCCCACATTGATATAATTCGTGGATAAGGTGATAAGGATTCTAAATCTACCCATCCAATAAGTTTTGGACAGGTGTAGTTCATAGATTTTTCATTATCTTTCCATTTTATTTAAATCGTCAAATAATGATGTCATCGCTGCAGCATTATTATGTATAAATAATTTAATTTATTTAATGTCTAAAAATTATAAAAAAAATTCTATGATGTTGGAAATCTTTTTATCTTTACAATTACTATTTATAATAAAAAATATGACTTATATAACCCCACTTAAAAATTGTTTTAGTAAAACATATCATGTTTGTGTCATTTTTACTTTTACATTAAATAAAAAGTTATTTATGTCATTTCCCAACCTAAGTGGATCCATGGGGTCCCCAAGTTGACACATGGCTTGTCTTGGTCGTCCATGACACAACCAATGAGGGTAGTACATGTTTCAAGCTCATCTCATTTTATTAAAGCATTATTTTTACCTTAAACTACACTAATTACCACTAATCGCGATTAAAAACTTAATAAGTTACTATTCACCAAAAAATTATTTTTATCCCATTGAACCACATTTTACTTCTTAATGACAACCATGTATGTCGGATTTTTGAAATTCAAAACAAAAAGTTGGAAAAATTTCATTTAAATTGAAAAATCAGTTTTTATAAGTACCACTTAGTGGTTTCACTATTAATCAAAAATTGAAGTTTTTCAGAAAATTCCCAAAAATTCACCCTAAGCTATATTTGATATTCCTAACTCAAAAATGAAGTATATTTTACAAAATTCAAAACATATAAGTCACATTAATTAATTTAATAATTAATTCCCGCTGTCAGAGCAAATAGTGTGTTTTTATGAAACAATAAGTATCAAAAGATTGACACTAGTTTAAGTCTGATTTCAAAGTGAAATTAATTCCAACGAACACTATTGGATTTAATGGTAAAAATATATTCTAATTTCACTTTAAAAACAATTCAAAATATAATATAATCTTGTAAATAAATTAGATTAAAAAAAGGTTTTGAATTAAAATACAACATTTTACACTATTCACTAAAAAATGAACTTTATCAGAAAGATATCATAAATTTACACAAAGTAAATTTTGATGTCCCAACTCTTAAGAAGAGTTTTATTTGGTCAAAAAGGATGTATAAGAGTGAACAAAACTATATTTAATGATGGTTCTCCATCAAAAGGCGATAAGTGAACCTTTAGTGAAAACTAGGGCATATACGCCTAAAATTGAATTCTTTCCGTATTTTAAGCCTTTATCTTTTATTGGATAAATAATAATATTTTATTTATTTCTTTCCATTCCCGCCAATACAACGGCTACATGTTAACTACCATTTAAAATAATATTGTTTTATTACTTGTGTGCAATGTAAGATTTCAATGAAACTCTTTGTTGTGTATCGGGTACGCTATCGAACATAGAAACCCTTTAAAGTAATATTAATACTTTATTCACAAATATGGATAAATATGAAATTGTAATATTCTTTATTTACCTGGGGTGTTACAATATAAATGTTACTAATATCATTATATTAGTATTTCTATGAAAAAAATTAATGAATATGATCAACAAATAATATATAAGTAGGTGATAAAAATCATGTTTGGTACTTGAATATTACTTGAAATTTCCCTTTGAAGGAAAAGTATTATGTTGTAAATGGTGAATATATTTTTATCATCATGGTATATGGTTTTATTTGGAGAAAATATATAGTGTTTTAATAAGAAATTATAAGGATTGTTGAGTCTTGAAGTGGTGGAAGGGTTACTGTTTTATAAGTGAAGGGAGAGGTAGTTTTTTGGAGAACCCTTAACATTTTCAATAATGTAACTTTATTATTCAGTGGTAAATTAATAAAAAATGGAATATATATAAGGTTAAAGTTATTTTCAACTTAATGTCACCAAAAAATATCTTTTTGGTTACATCAATGTTGATTTTATGTGTTTTATATTTACTTTTATCCTTTTAACCAAATTTACTTTTACATAGGTAATTAATTTTTACCCTTGGAAATTAATATTAATGATAAAAATTAATACTGATACCATTTTTAAAATATAAAAAATTAAATTTAAATTAATAAATAATTTTTTAACATTATATTTCTATGTTTTGGAAAATAAAATTTTACGATTAGCACATATAAAGCATAAAAATAGTTTTTAGAAAAAAAAAGATTATGTCTAAACATAACATTTATGAGTAATCCATAGTTTTTAAAATTATAAATTACCATGACATAAACATTTTCATTAAAAAGAAGTAATGTGTATAAAAAAATAATGGAATTCCAAAACATAATTCCACCTAGAAAATACTTGTTTCAAATAAATGACAGAAAAAAATTGTTTATTAAATTAATAATTTCATTTCGTTCAAAAAATGTTATTCATATGATTTATATGATAAACATTATTGTAAAATTCATAATTTTATTCCTTAATTCATATTTTAATACTTAAAAGGTTTTTCAAACTTATTTTATATTCTTACGTAATGAGAAAATACAAAAAATTATAACATTCACAAAACCCAATTTTCAAAAAAACTCATTATTTTGGAAAAAAAGCCTAAATTATAGCTTAATATAATTTTTTTTATTAAAAATGAAAATATTATTTTCATATTTTCAAATTAAAACTCCACAAAATTTAATTCCTAATATTAAAAAATAAAATAATACAATGGAAATGAATTTATATTAGAAAATTAAATTTTCAAATAATAAATATTGTTATTGTTATTTCATATCATTTACCAACATAATTAGTATAAAAATTTTATTAACAAAAAAAACATATTTTCATTATTAATCATATATTCCATGAAATGTAAATTCATTTTGGAAAAAAAATTATTAAATATAAATTTTTTAACAATAAATGATCTTCTCTGTCATTTTAGGTAAACTAATTGATGATTTTATTATTAAATGTATCCTTTATTTTATTTATACATATATTTCATAAATATGTCAATCTTATTTATTTCCTATTATTCAATGCCTAGATTTTAATGGTCATATATAAATATTTATATTTTATCTAAAAAATCATGGTTTAATTTATGTTTGTTTTTTTGTGACTTAATGTTATTGAACTCACTACCTTATTTAATGATAATAATATATTAAGATCATATGGTATTACATCCTCTAACATACAAAATAAATATTTCTCCCCATCATTTTAATGATTATGTAGAAGAATGTAGTTAAGGTTATTGATAACATAGTTGTCATTATAAGTAGAACCTATAATTTAACGTCTACCATACACTTTTATGTTATATTATATTAATTATATTTATTAAAAAATTATTCATTCATACAATCTATAAGAGCCTAAGGGCATGATTCCGGACCTAGTACATAAAAAAAGTTTTGTAGTTCTTTTATAAAAAAATAAACAATTACACAACAATGAACATAAACGAGGACCTTTTACCGGTCTAGGTTCTGGAGGATTAGAAAATACCTAAAATCTATCAGAGATGAAAAAAATTTCTATAAAATCCTATTAGGTTGCCACGCGTTCAATCTCCAAAAATGAGGACATCTGAGTTAGAACTTATAATATACTAGTTAAAAACATTTGTTGACCTTTCAAACCCCCAACAAGGGGTTTTAAAAAGGCTGAAATACCTTTTATAAAATCTTATTTAAAAATAACATTTAGAAATTCATTCAAATATAATAGCATAAAAATAATTTTTGAAACACCATATAAAAACGTATTTAGAATTACTTATGTTTGAAATAATTTATCACTATTCAAATTACTAATGTACAACAGTTACATTAAAAGTAATCCAATTATTTTTTTGAAAACACTATGCAAACATTTTGAAAACAAAACACTAAAGCAACGTATAACGTTGAATTATATCTTGGGCCTACCCACTTAATGAGGGATTGGGGCCACTTTCAAATTCCCTACTATATTTACAAAGTCTGAGTGTCAGGTTTTGTGATATAACTTTATGCTTTATTTATATATATATATATATACCTTTTTAACTGGACTATTCATTTCATAACATAATCAAGAATATACATATACTTATGTATAAATTTATATATATATATATATATATATTAATCTTTATGAAAGTTCATTTTCTATGTTTTGAATAACTGAATCCTTATACTTTTAAGCATTTCTTAATATATAGAATGTTGATAAATAAATATTTAATATTCCGGAAATATTATTTCGTTTATTAAACTCATAAAACAATTATATATATATATTGAATAATAATTATATATACATATACATATATGATAATAATAAAAGTGATGCATATGCATACCATGTTATTAAATAAGATGATGATCATATCTTATAATCAACATTCATTAATGGAAATATTACAATATGATTTAAATAGTTTGAAACATATTATAAATATTTAAATATAAAATTATTTTATATATTAAATCCCATATAAATGATCATAACTTAAATTTGATATATATTAAAATAAAATAATCGATTATATTTTTATTTAAACAACACCGTAGTAATTTAACTGCATTATATCGATAAAATTCAATATATATCACACATATATATATATAAACAGTAGTATATATCAATGATAAATTCAAATATAAAAACATGTCTTATTTGAATTTAATGAAATAGGTAATTTTCAAACTTATTCTAATTTCATGAGAACATAAAATGGATTCAAATTTAATTGATACCATAATCGTTTGATAAATATAAGTAACACAAAAAAATATATATAACACAAAAATAATATTTGATGATATGGATTACACATGAAACTAAAATTTCAAATGATAAATTTAAAATCAAAAAATATCATTATTTAAAAAGAAGGTATAGATTTAGAAAACAAATAAAAATTTTCATTCCTTTACTAGAATTCATTCATAGAAGAATTATATTCTGAAAGGATAACACAATTAAATTTATTTTATCTGGTTTATTTTAACGTGTAAATTAACTAATAAAAGAAATAAATTATTTTCCCTTATAAAAAATAAGATCTTAAAATAAAATAATGTCTGAAATAAATATATATCCCTAAAAAAACTAATATAATATTTCCTAGTGAGTATTTTAAAAATAAAAAGTCCTTACATAAATAAAAAATCAGATTAATAAATATTTTAAAACTAAATAATCTCCCTTTAGAGAAAACTACATAGATTTTGTAAAATTTTATGAAAACCAACATTGAACATCAAAAACAAACATGAAATTAATAATCACTTACCAAAAATATGAGCAGGGGACACCATAAGCATTACTCTTAGAAGAACTAAAACAAAAACCCTCATGCTTGAAGAAAGTAAGAAAATCATTGATTTTCCCTCTTCATTTCTCAAAAATATTTATCTCACCATCCTTTCATCTCTCTCACTTATGTTCGAGTCAATAAAAATAGAAAATTCGAATTTATATTGTCGTTCCATAGCTATAAAAATATTTTTTTTAAACCATATCAAGGGAAAAAATTTGTTCTTTAAATATCATGTTTGCTCAGCAATATGAGAAATCATAAGTTAGCACAATAAAAATTAAATTTTGTAAAAAACGTTTGAGTTGCTGAAAAAAATGGTTATCCATGAAACTCTTTGGAAAATGACATTTAGAACTAAATGATGTGTGTGGAAACATGAACAATAAATGAAATCATTCTTTTACTAGGATTATAATCTTTGAAAAAATAATATGAGGATGTGAGCAAACTGGTTACACACCAAGGAAGATTAATTAATTATATATGGATCAAAATTGATGGAAATATGACAAAAATATAGTTTAAGATAAAAATAGAAGATAAATTTTTATGAAGAAAACCCATAAAAATATTGGTAATAGTAATCTGTCGACATCCAGAGAATGAAAATCATTGTATAATGACGAAATAGTGAGGTAATACACTAGAAAAAAATCAAAAAATCATGCTTGAATACCAAAATGATGAATAAACAAAACATACTTGAAAATATAGAGGATAAGAAGAAGATCCCCAAAAACTGAAAATTAATTTCCCCAAATCTCATCCATACGACTCAGATCAAGATCCACATACCTCACATAGTTTTGACATGTATATCAATCCAAATCTTACTACTCATATTTTGACCTTGATTCCTCACAACATGAAATATTTGAAGCCTTTGGCCTCAATTGATCTCATGCTCGCCTCTCGACCTCACATCTGAAGGCGAACAACCAACCTTTGTCAGTCACGAATCATCCTTCAGGCTCAACTCCCAAAGACAAGGACGATCCATCAACATTGCCTTATCTCTTATTCATTCCCTCCCTCTGACATCATAACCATTCACACAAAACCCCACCCCTCCGCGCTAGCATCGAACAGACCCCCCTTAATTTTGATTTTTCTCTTTTTTTCCTTTGTATTTCATTTTATTATTTTGGTTTTATTTAAGCAAAAACATATATTATATAATGTTATATGTATATATATATATATATATATATTAAAACAATGTAAAACTATATGTTGAATTACAATAATAATATTAATATATTAAATTAATTAAATTTTTTCTTATAAATATATATATTTTTACAAAACAAATCTTAATTAATTTTAATAAAATAATCGTTAATGACACATAATAAAATAAATATTTTTATAAAACTAGTGTAAATAACATATATTATATTTGTTCATAATTTTCAATTGTAGTACAAATAATATTCTTAATATAATATTTTCAAAATTAAAATTTAGTTAATTTGTAATATCATATTTAAAATTATAATATATATATTTTTCATAGTGTACAATAATTTTTCCATAATAATTAAAAATAATCTCATACTACATATATCATAATTTATAAAAATTACATATATTATATGTTAAATGTTATGAAATAATAATTTTATAAATTATTGATTTTCTATAAAAAATAACCAATTATAATTAAAAATAATGCCTATATACATATATCTTTTCAAATCAATATATATGAATTGTTAATTATATGTATATATTAAAATATTAATTTCTTATGATATAAACATTTATAATTAATATGTTATACATTCATTCATAACATATTCTAATTAAAAAAATTGATAAATCCATTTTATTAAATCATTCCTTATTTTTAATAATAAGAAAAATACTATTTAAATTTTCTCATGGTGTTTATTCTCCCCCCCCCCCACAAATGAATTGTTCCCTCACAATTATTTATTCAGACTTGAGAAAATTCTAACCCTCCATCTTCAAAATTAATTATTTCCTAATGGGATTTCACCATCTAAAGGAAACTCAAACATATAGATTTGTTTTCCCCAAAATATAGCATCTAATCATCAATGTTTCATAGACCGTTCCTCTGATATCAATTATAAAAAATTGAGCCCGTACATCCAGACACAGTGCTAAAAAAATATTTCTAATTTTTTATTATAAAAAATGAAATGTTACACATTAATAAACATAATGGGGACCTTTTACCATTTTAGTTTTGGGAGGATTAGACAACACCTTACACTTATTAGATTTAAATCAAAAATTCGATGAATTCCTACTACACTTCTGCACTTGCTAACTCCAAAAATGATGACATCTGAGATACTACTTCTAAGATACCTATGACCAATATTTAAAAACAATGGGTGAGCTTTCAAACAACCAGTAAGAATTTTTAAAACATTTGAAATAATTTTTATAAAATCTTCATTGAAAATAAATTTGAGAAATTCTTTGAAAAATAATAACCTAAAAAAATTCAATAAATACCCTTTGATAACCTATTTATAATTATATACATTTAAAATATTTTATCACATTTTAAATTACTTACATACAGATGTTTCATTAAAAGTAACCTAGATATTGTTTTAAAACACAATGTAAGATTTTTGAAAACAAAATACAGGAGACACTTGAAACATTTAAATCTATCTTGGGCCGACCCACTTAATGATGGATTGGGTTCACTCTCAAATTCCCTACCATGTTTACAAAGTCCAAGTCAGTGTTTGTTGAAATAAATTAAATCATGATATATGTATATATCTGTATATATATGGTTGTCCCTGGAGTTTTTATTTCAACAAATAATCAATAATATACATATAATTATGTATAAATGTATATATATACATAGTAAACATCATGGAAATTCGTTTGATATATTCTAAACAACTGATCCCTTCAACTTTTAAGTCTTTCTTAATATAATTAATGCTAATAAAACAATGTTTAATATTCATGAAATATTATTTCATTAATAAAACTCATTAACTATTTTTATATATATATTTAATAAACATTATATATATATATATATATGAAAATAAAAGAATGATGCGTATGCATGAGTTGTCATCAAATAAGATAATGGTTGCATCTTGAAATAGAAATTCATGAATGGAAATATAACAATATGATTTATATTTTTGAAACATACTATAAATCATGATATATAAAATTATATCATAAATTAAATCCCATTTAAATGATAATAACTTAAATTTGAAATATTTGAAACTAAACTAATAAATTATATTTTTATTTTCATAACATAGTCACAATTTAACTACATTAGATCAATAATAAGTAACGTATATCATATAAATATATATATGTAAAAAATATTATATTTTAATGATAAATTCAAATTTAAAAATATTTTTAATTTGAGTGAAACTAATAGATAATTTTCTTACTTATTCTATTTTCTTGAGAATGTAAACTCAATTAGATTTAAATTGATGACTATATATTTTGATAAATTTGAGTAACACATAACAATATTTATAACATAGAAATGATATTTGAAGAGATCGATTGCCCATAAAACTGAAATTTCCAATGATTAATTTAAAAGTAAATAAATATCGTTATTTATAAAGAAGGTATTGATTTAAAGAATCAAATAAAAATTATCCTTCCCTTACTAGAACCAATTCATGGAACGACTAAATTTTAAAACGATAACATAATTTAATTTCTTTTATGCAGTTTATATTTACTTAGTAATTATATAATAAAGGAAATAAAATGATTTTCTTATAAAAAAATAAGATCATAAAATAAATGAATGTTTAAAATAAATATCTATCCTTTAAAATGGTAAAATAAAATTTTCTAGTGATTATTTGAAAATAAGAAGTCCCGTACAAAACTAAACATTCAGATTAATAAATATTTGAAAATTAAATAATCTTCCTTTAGAGAAAATTAAATAGATTCTATAAAATTCCATCAAAAAACATCTTTGAAAATAAGAAAACATATATGAAACAAATAATCTCTTACCAATACCATTTTCAGATGACAACTTAATATTTCTTCTATAAAGAACCAAAACATTGATCCTCATGCTCAAGGAAAAGAAGTATAATAGGGATTTTCCATCTTCCTTGCCAAAAAATATTTATCTCACCAACCTTTCATCACTCTCACTTATGTGTGATTCAATAAAATGGGAAGATGAGACTTTATATAGTTGTTCCATAATTATAAAAAATTTATTTTTATAAACTAAATCATGAACAAAATGTGTGGTTTAAATATCATACATGTTGAGAAAGTTGAGATATCAGAAGTCAGAATAGAGAGAAAATTAATGTCTGAAAACAAACATTTGAGTCACTGGAAAAATGGTTATCCATGAAACTATTTGGAAAATTACATTTAGAACTGAATTTTTTGTAAGGAAACATGATTAATAAATGAAATCTGTCTTTTACTAGGATTATAATCGATGTAAAATAATTTGGGGATGTGAACAAATTGGTTATGCACCAAGGAAGATTAAATAAAGATATATGGATATAAATTGATTACAATATAACAAAAATGTAGTTCAAGATAATGAAAGAAGACAAATTTCTGTGAATAGAACCCATAAAAATATAGGTAATAGTAATTTGTCGACATCCGGAGAATAAAAAGCAATGGAAAATTACACAATAGTGAGTTAACACACTGAAAATGGATCTAAAAATCATATTTCGATACTAAAATATTAAATAAACAACACAAACTTGAAAATCTAGACGAAATAAAGAAGATCTCCAAAAACCAAACATCGATTTCCCAAAATCCCGTCCATGTGACTTTGATCTAGATCCACATACCTCACTTGGCTTTATCTTTAATTTTTTCTGAATCATGCTGCTTGGATTTTGACATTGATTCCTCACACCTTGAATGATTTGAAGCCCTCATCTTCAATCGATCTCGTGCTTGTATCTCAACCTCACATCTGAGGTGAAACACCTTCCTATGTTAGTTGCAACTCTTTATTTAGCCTCAACTCCTGAATATAAGGACACACCCTCACCATCACCTTATCTCCCTATCATGCTCTCCCTTCAACCTCATGACCCCTTCATACAAAACCCAACCTCATCGTCCTACCCTCGAACTAACCGCCTATTATTTATGATCTCTCACTCTTTTCATTTTTATTTCATTTCATTATTTTTTGGTTTTTTTAAATGAAACTTATAATAAATAAATTTTTTTATATATATAACTATATATTAAAATATATTAAATTATATATTAAATTTCAAAACAAAAATTAACATCTTATATTATTAACATTTTTCCATATAGATATATATATGTTTTATAAAAAATCTTAATTAATCTTAATAAAATAATTATAGATGTTACATAATAAAATTAATTTATTTATAAAACAAGTCTTAATACCAAATATAGTATTTGTTCATAATTTCCAATATTCATTCAAATCTTATTCGTAATATTAGAATTTCATATTTATAATTTAGTTAATTTATAATTTCATTTTTAAAATTATAATATATATATATTAGTTTAAACTAGTTTTTCCATAATAATTTTAAATATTTTCATACTACTTATATCATAATTTAAAATTATAACATATATTATATGTTAAATGTTATGAAATCAAATGTTTATAAAATATTGATTTTCTATACAAAAATAACCAATTATAATTTAAAATAATGTTTTATACATATATCCGTGCAAATAAATTTATATGAATTATAAATTATATACATATATTAAAATATTTATTTATTAAGATATGAAAATATATAACGTAATATGTTATACATTCATTCAAAACATATTCTGAATAAAAATATATTTATAAACCTTTTTATTAAAACATTCCTTATTTTTAATTATAAAAATGTACTATTTAAATTTTCTTGGGGTGTTACACAATCATTTATCCAGGTATGTATACAACCCAATCATATATTCCTCATAACATACTATTCCCAAAACAATTTGAAAATAAAAATCAACAAAACACAGTGAAGATATATATTCCACTTAAAATTTAAAGTATATTTCACCATAAAATGGTATTAACCACAAGTTCATAAAGCCTCACACAATTCAATATATATCATAATCCCCAAAAAATGTGACAAAAACACACAAGATATCATAAATAAATTATCAATCACAACATTACCAATATTATCTTTCTTACTTTTCAAAATAAAGGCAACCTTTATTATCTCATCTTCAGCCAAAAATTAATCTAATGAAAAATCATACATAAAACTTTTCTTCTTTAATAGTTACGACAAAAACCAAAACATTTCCATAAAATCATTTCTCATGGTCATCGGTACTATATAATATATTGTTTCAAATAATTAATGAAAAACAATTGAAAATAAAACCTTATATGTTCCACATATTCCCCAAAAACATTTTTAATGTACCAAAATATCAAAAATAATATCCCTCACTAATAGAATAAATTATATTTTCATGATTTAATTTCTCTAAAAATATAAATCTCAATACCTTAGGTAAGACTTGGAATCTCACATTTTCCATTATAATAGGAAAATATTAAGAATCATGACCAATTAATTATTCTCTATTAATCAGTTATTACAAATTGTAGTTTCTAACTACAAACCTTTTTCAATATCATCTCTTAATTATATTTCAACCAAATTTTAAAACATAAATTAGTTATCAAAAAATTAAAATTTAATAAAAATATCAATGTGAAAACAAAATATTAGTATGTATTCTCTAGTGATACTCCATTTCATCCTTTTATACTTCCATCATAATCTACTTTTATATAAGCTAGGTTCTCTTATAATTATTAACCTCATCCAATAATGTAATTAGAAAATTAATCCTTCATAATTGTTTGAAAAAAGAATTTTATTATCCAAATAATATCCCATATGAGTGCCTAGGATAGTGTTTTTCATTACCCCCATTCATTGTGCTTTAGAGTGGGGATTCTGTCATTGATCAACCAATCCTTTTTATTTTGATTACTCTTAGGTGAGTATGTATTATAGTGAAGTCTGTTTCCAGTATCCAAAAAGATATGTAATTTCTTGAAAAAACACGCACTAAATACTATACTATGACTGCATGATGTTATCAAATATATGGATATATATATATATCGTTTCTAGTAAGGTTATCTCCTCATAATCCCCGAATAAAATATTCATTTTTTTCATTTATTAAAATCATATACTATTACAAAGGGTAATCTATAACATAGAAATTTTGATCAAAATTAACACATCAATCATTAAATTGCACTTAAAAACATAATTATCTCAGAATTTATCTAAAACCTTCTATTGGTACCAATTTTGATGCATTGGGACCATACTCCATGATTAGTTACTATAAAGACACACTTTACATACTTTTTTTATACCAGTTGAAATATCCTAGACATGACCACTAATGATTAAAAATTCAATAATTTTTAATTGGGTTTCATAAATATATTTGATATTTTTTAGTTTAGTTCTGTAAATAATTTGAAAACATCATAATCTAATAATTCCAATGTTCTTTGTATCATGATGACATTTTTCTACTATATATGAAATTACTTAATCCATAATGTATCTTTGACATATCCCATAAATTTATCCACACATGTTATCCATTGAAACATGTCATGTGTAATAATTTTATTCATAAAATAGGGAAATGTAAATATAAGAAGGGTTCAGATCCATGTCTCATTAAGGTGAAACTTACAACTAAATCAATCAAATCATAATGATAGAATAAATATAATTAAAGGAATTGGTAAATAACATAATGCTACAACCAACTTGAAACAAATTGAATTATAGATCCATGAAAAAAAATTGAAAACATGTATACCAATAATAATAACCTCATACTAATGGAATACATAAATTCATACATCAAAGACCATCTATCTAGGACTTGTACCAATATATTATCCAATCATTATAAGAGGCATACACCAAAACACAACATGCCAGGTTACGTGAGACTAGTCGATGCATTAAGAAGAAATATAATTTTGGGCTCACACATTACCTCATAAAGTCTAATCAATTCACCATAATAGTAAATAATACTTTTTATACCATTCCCAGACAAACATTTTTCATAGTAAAAACCATATTACGCATAAAATGAAAGATACATAATTTTATTATATATTCAACCTCGATTAACATTCAACAATCATTAATAATATTATTAAATTTCCCCTTGTATGTAAATTTGATAAAATTACCATAATACATGAATAGAAACAAGGTGTATTAGCCAAGGATACATAGTATATATGAAAATAATCATCCATATTTGAATGGCATTAAAAGGAATTCCAATAGTTTTCAATATGTTAATAAAAAGGATAACATGATCATAACTGATTCAATGATAGAATGTGGATGTTAAAAAATACATAATATAATTGAAAATAATCATCTATATTTGAATAAAGACATATTAATATGACTAAAGGTGAAAAACATTCATATATTAATATAATAACATACATTTTAGGTGAACATAATCTAATCTTTATTTTGAAAAATGTGGTGTTCACACTGTATAAAGAAATGAGTATACAATTGAGTCAATACTTTAATAACATGATAATAATTCATCCATTGGACTATTATTATATATTTAGAATAATATACTCTTACTATAATTAGGAAACATATAATTTTTTTGATGTAATTGAAAAACATCCTCACAAAAATAATGCTTTAAATGGTATTAAAAAAGAATGGATCAAGAATTTAATTTATTCACACAATGATTTAAAAACCCCTAATTATAACATATATATTAGTGGATAAATGATGAATAAAACCCCCCAATTAGCTAGTATCCTCCTTAAAATTATAATGGAAAAGGAAATGAAAACATAATAGATATTTTAGAAATCATTTTTTACATTGAGTTAAAATTCAAATTTACATGTCATTATCATAGGTAAATTTTGTAAAAGTTATGTAAAATCCTTTAAAAATAATTACATTTAAATAGAATATTCAATAAAATGTACTCTAAAGTTTGTACTTTTTTGATAATTTAATAGAGGAAAAATATATTTGAATGTGAAGATAAAACCACTTTAAATATTTCTAAAATACCTTTTTTAAAACACACGTTTTATGAAGTGTAACAAATCATTCAATTTTATTAAAAATATTTTTAAAAAGGAAGATTAAAAATATCATATGATAATATATTTAGGGGGAAAACCCAAAAATAGATGTAATAAGTTCATGATGAAACAATATAACTCAATGAAATGAGATGTGAGTAATTAATATAACTTTTGAGAAACATAGTCTATGAAGATTGAATTAATCAAAGAGAGATTTATGTGGAAAAAAATTAAACAATGAGTTAATATCAAATAAAAAAAATTAATGTAGAAAACCTAAATTACAAAAAATCATGTGAAATATAATATCTCAATGAATGAATATGGAGTTAGCAAAAACACTTACGATAGGTCTAACATTTGGGTGAGAAGAAATTTCAAGAAAAGAACATTATGTAGATTAGTTAATACAACGAATTAAAAATAATTATGTTTTAGAAAATTAATTTCACATTAAATCAATAGAAACCCATATAAATAAAACATGGTGCACAATATTTAACATATCTCAAATAATCTGAATTGAGTATAGGAAAACCCTCTTAGCTTGAGTAAAACATTGTTAAAACCACCATAAAACAGAGGGCATGTTATTTTTGTAAATATTCCAAGATTAAAAAAATATAAAATATTTTATATCATATATTTGGAATATAAAAAATTAAATTATTTTCATAATACAATGAAAGTCTCAAAGAATAGAGTTTTAGATGATAACTCTTACCTAGGTTCTGATTTAACATTCACATGCTCAGAATTTCCCAAATAAATAAATTGAGTAAATAACATTCATACCTATAAACCATATTCATAATTGAAAACATCTACACTACCCATTTATAGTCATTGTATATATATATATATTATTAATTTATTTAAATATTCTCAACACAAAGTGTAAGTAATCATCGTAGCATTAAACTAGTTTCATAAAATAGGTATTGGTATCTTTTATTTATTCAAATTATAAAACTATTAGATCCTGTATGAAACACATATATACATTCTAGGATAGTTTTTCAAGCTATAATTTCATTTATTTTCAATTTTTGATATATCCCAAGAAGATTGAATTTGTGATTATCATCTTTTTGTGATTCGTGTTGAATGAATGGTGTTTTCTTAATTACTAAGTTATTGATAAAATTATAAAAGTCCAAATAAAAAAAGTATTTATATATTTATATCATATTATACAATTTAATTTGTTCTCATATTCATAAATGATGTGTATATATAATATTGTTCAATTTGGCAGTTAATTCGAACTAAAGATAAATCTACAAGAAATAATTTATGATTATGATATGGTTTAGTTATAAAATGATTATACCAGAAGCATAATAAAATTATTTTGTTTTTATTTGTGTTATATTTCATAATTTAAAATAATTACAATGATAATATAATTTATATAAATTCACTACATAAAATAAGGAGATAATTTTCTTCTTAGTTACCTTATTTTAAACCTCTGAATTAATGAAACATGTTGGTTAATAATATAGATAATACACACTCTAATTTTTCAAACCCAAACCATAATAATATAATAAATAAATTTCTTCTCATTAAACTAAACCAAGAACCATATTTTTTTGGTGGTGATTAAAAATAAAATCATTCTTATTAGTGACGGTAGACCCCAAGTATGAACATAAGATAATTTTGTTTTTTATTAATGGAAAAAATATATAAATAGAAAATTAAAATACCAATATTATAGTAACATTATTATATTTAAATTATAATAAATTCAATATATTTTTATTTATTGATTAAATTTTAGTGATGAAAATCAATTTTAAAAGCTAAGTAGTTGATAATAATCAAGTTGGGTGCATGAATTTTACTTGGTTTTATCCTTGTAACTGAAGGACTTTTGATATATAACACTGAATAGAATATTTTTAATGTGGTATAGGGTTCTAGTAGAAGTTAATTATGAGATATATTAGGAGAAATTAAAAGATAATGTGATTCTTGAAGTGGTATAAGTGTTTCCCATTTATAGTTGAAGGGATGTTTTATTTTGTGAGCACCCTTAAAATTTTATGTTATATGATCTTAAGATTCCAAGGAAAATGGATCAAAAATGAGAAATATATGAGGGTTATGTGATTTTGGATAAAAAATGTACTCCAAAACTCATTTTGAAGTCAACTTCACGTTTTTAAAAAATTTTGTTACTTTTTTCCTTTTACTCAAATTTAAATTTACATTGGTAATTAAATTTTAGCTTTACTAATTGTTATTAATGAAAAAAATATATTGAACACCAATAACTAATTTAACTCTTATGATTTATAATTTGGAATTCATTTTTTCAAATTAATTTTATAGTGGTTTGAAAAGTTAATTTTATGATAAGACCATATAAAATGTTAAAAATAGTTTTTAGAAAGAGTCAGTCTTTAAGATTCTGCTTTATTTTTAAGAAAAATTTATTAAAATTATCACTTGACATTAATAAAGTTGGTATATTATAAAACGAAAAAAATTTCTTTACACTATAATGGGTTGGAAAAACTAAATCTCATCTTAAAAATACAAGTATCAATGAAAGGTCAATACAATTTTTAACAAAATTAACATTTTAATTTAGTTTTAAATATGTTTGTGATAAGATTTATATTCTAAAATAATAAATTAAACTGAAAAATTATAGTCCACAAAAACTTATTTTATTACTTAAAAGATTTTTTGAACTTCTATGATAATCGTATATATGAATAAAATCATAGAAATTATAATTTTTACAAAAATGGTATTTTCGATAGAAAATCATTATTTTTCGGGAAACCCAAAATTTCAAATTAAGATAATATTGATGTTATAAATTCAAAAAATATTTTAATATTTTCCAATTAAAAAACTAAATGATATGAATTCAATTTTTTAATGAAATCATATAAACTAATGAAATTCATTTTTATTATAAAATGTCTTTTTCAAATATTAAATATTAACATTGTTATTTCATATTTACTATGACCAATATTAGTTTTATCCAATTACTTATATATGAAATATTTTTTCATAATTAACAGTATTTTTCTTGGAATATAAATGAAAATATAAAGAGTGGTAATTTTTTTAGAAAATACATTATTAAAAAATAAATTCTCTTACGATAAATTGTATGTACAGGTTTTTAAATTCTTTCATATTAGAAGTATCCTTTATTTTAATTATATGTATATTTAATAAATATGTTAATCCAATTCATTCTTTCTAATTCAATGGCTATGAATTATCCACCAAATATAAATATTTATAATTTATCTATATATGTCAGGGTTGGTTTCATGTTCTATGTTCCATTGGATATTTCTATAGAACACATTGATTAATTTAAAGCTAATAATATTAAAATGGTAGTGTGCTATAATTATAATATTATCTATGGAGTTCAACTAGGTATAGGCCTTGTGGAATAAAATAAGTTCCATTCTACAAGAGTTGGTTGGAGGGGAAGTCTACCCCTCTAACTTGGGAGGCACAAGTTTCATGGTCTATAGAATCCATCATAGATTTGAAGAGAAATGACGAATTGGGTAAACATTGGGTACCATTATGTGGTTCGGGACCTTCATATTGGTAACATTGGTTACCGATACGCGACAGATTGCATTGTGGCTGATAGAAAACACCATATATCAGTTTTTTATGGTTTTATAGGGTAACATCTGTTACCCTTACATAAAGAAAGACTCGTGTAAGGATAATGTGGGGTTCCCGTAACACATGTATAGGGGCCAACCCTTACATTGGGGTTAGGATATATCATATACTATACCTAGGGAGGCACCTTCCACCATAGGGTCAGGGCCCACAACATGATTTTTAAGAGATTGTGGGATACTGGTTCTTTCAATATGAGTGGAACCACACTATTGAACTTGGGATCCACCATATTTTTGTTTAGAGGAAATAATTGTATCACCTTGAAATTCTAAAGTGCATTGTAGTATTCTACAGTGTTTTTTACACACATCACCAAGCGTGCATGAGAATATAGTATCTGTATACTCTACTATATATTTACTATCATAAATAAATTCAATATATGACATATCTTTTAATGAACACTTCACAGAGTTATCTTTCATCGCACATAAAAATTACAATGTTTGATACCTTGTGTTACACTCGAGATTGAGTTCTATCAAAAAAATCAATATATAGATAATTATTATTTTTTAATATAATAAAATAAAAAGTATCTTTTGAATTAGTATTTATAAAAATTAATAACTAAATTAAGAATCTATAAGGTTTAAAAATATATAAAATTAATTCATAGGTTACAACTTAATTAGAAATGAACAAAGAGATCTGATTGAATATAATAGAAAATATTATTTTTTTATACTCACAAATCCATTTTACCCTAATAAATTAAATTAATTCTTATCAGTTATTGATCTTAGAGTGATATATATTATATATCCAATAAATTATTTATTATCTTCATCAAAATATTAGATATGGTTATGATAATACTAAACCCAATTGAATGTATAAAATAATTTATACTTATTAAGGCATTTTTACAACCTTTTAATGGAGAACCCATTTTAAATCCAATTTTTTACAATTTAAGAAATTTAATATATATAAATAGACTTCTTATTTATAATATATTTATAAAAATTTTCTTACCATGAATTTTTAACATTTTTCTGTGATGATCAATTTTTTTTATGAATAGTAAAAAATACTAAATTTTAGGTCAAATTTTATTTTTCGTCTAATATGATTTTAAGGATAAATTATTTTCTATATTGGTTTTAAAGTTTAATTAGGTAAAATTATTAAAAATTAATATAATTTAGTTCATTGGAATAATTTTTACTATGAAATTGACTATAAGAACATAGAAAACATCCAAAAAAATTTAGTTTAAAATCCCACATTATCATCTCATTTGTACGATTCAATTTAAATGATTTTATACCACTAATATGATTTGTATTTAGAAAAATTAATTCCAAATTTAGAATAATAATAATTTATAATCTCTAATATGTTCAACATAGTTTTTGATAAAAGTATTAGTGAATGAATTTAAAAATATTTACAACAGGTAAGGTAAAAATAAGCTTAGTAAATGAATAATCCTTAATATTAAGGGTCCAAATCACATAGAAACATGTCCAAAATACATTGAATGATAATTTTTATACCATATTCTGACTTTTATATTTTTTTACCATTAATTTATCCACTTTCAATGTAGAAAAAAATTATGGAATTCCTTTTTCAAAATATTACAAGAGTGTTAGTCCTCCCCCATTAAAAAATGACTCCTCTCACCCACTTCCTCAAACCTCAAAGACACATTGGATAGACCAATATATTACCATATAACTACTCAACATAACTTCTATAATCCTATAAGACAAACCTTGGTAATAAATCCATCCATGGAAGGCATTTGGTATATACCAAATGAAGTTACCGGATTAAGATGGAACATCTTTCCTTAAGCTATTTAGTTTTATTTCAATTATCCAAAAACAAAAATCTTATGATTTAATTTTTTATAACATAAAATATATAATAAATATACTAGTATTTTTATAATAATTATTCCCCCTACACATACACACACCTCTATCTAATGGATAACGAGCTTTCAGTTTATGTGTAGGAAAACTACCGGCTCATGAAATAACGATTGTTTAATTTTCTTTTACCACCTCTCATGGTTTCAATTATGATCGTAATTATGTTTATATATCATATTTATTATATTTATTATTCATCTAATATTGTTAAAATATTTTTAAACTCATATCTTTATATTTTCCATTTTGTGTAAAAATGATAATATCATTTGTGGAAGTGTGTACTATCACCCCTTCAAAGCGATATGATTTATTCAAACTATACATGGAATATATAAAATATGGTTATATTAAACATGTGTAATATAAATAAATCTATATAATATTCATTATATAATTACAATTCTTGATAAAATAATATATATCAGTATCTTTATTACTTTTAAACACACAATAAGATGTTATAACATCATTCGTGGACGTGTAGACTACGAGCCCCTATACCTGATGTCATTCTTTTTAAATAAAAATAATTATATATATCAGTATATAATATTTTATATTATGGTTTTTATGATATAAATATATTAATGTAAATATATCATTCTACTTACCTTCTTTCCATTATGATCAATGAAAAATGAGTACATTACTTTTGCATAAGTACGACCTACTATCTCTATGATTGTAATGTTGATTCATTTTTTGATAAAAATATTTAATTATTGTTTTAATGTATAATTGAGGTATAAATATAATAATTATTCATTATTAGTATTCTTTTTCTGTCATATAATGACCCATTTTACTATAGTTGACCTAACAATGTTTTTTGGACACACAAACCGAATTTGGTCAAATCACCCGACATAAATGTAATTAATTATGTAATTGTATATAACAAGATAATAAGTGAAATAAAAGAAATTATAAGAATGAAAATTTTTATTATAAAAGTAGATAATTAAAATAATTTTATTATATAGGAAGTTAAACGATGTTCACCTGAATGGAAATGCAACATATGGGATTTCATCTCAGTTAACATTCAATTGAGAATTATTTGATGTTATGGGACAATTTTATTATAAAAGGTGTATATACTACCATTTTACATGATATATCATCAATATCCCAAATATCATGATATTATATCTTTCATTTAATTTTATTCTATCAAGAGGTTTTTGATTAAAAATGTTTCGATGTGGTATGGGACACATTGGAATTTTTAAATATTATTTTCATTAAATATAAAACTAATAATCACTCAATGGTATTTTTATATGTGTAAATTAAATGAAAAATGGTAAAAAGTAATTTTATTCTCATCTGGTTATTCAAGACCATTTTCATATATTTTTACCATTTCTCTACTCTTTGGTACTCAATTTGTTTTAAAAATGTTTTTAAGAAAACCAAAATTTGTTTCTTTCTTTAGTCCAAGAACCTATTTTCTTATAAAACAAGGTATTATTAAAATATTTTATATTCATTTTGAAAAATTACTTGGTAAAGTTATGTTTACCCTTTATGTCATTTACCAATGTTTTGAAAGGAATATTCATCTCTCTTTCTGAAAAATTTGAGTTCATAACACTTTTTACCTTAGAAAACGAAGGTTTCTTTTTACCTCATATGATATGTACAGATTTATCTTCCATTATTTCTTTGAATCTTTCCTTTCATGTTTAATAGTTCTATTTTAAATTAAAATTTTTAAAAAGTGATTATAAATACTAAAGAATTATCAAATGGTTTTTAAACAAAAATTTTATTTCCCAAAACAATATTTTTGATGTTCTTATTTTATTTCATCACTGAAAATAGCCCTATAATTTTAATCCACATGGAATATTTTGTGTTGATACCATCCTTATCCTCCCTCTAGATGGTTTTTGATTGATTTTTCCAATGATAGTAATCACATTCAGTTCCCTGATCTCTTTTATTCTGCTTGAAATATTCAATTTTTTATGATCATTTGAAATTAAATTTCCTCCTATGTATCCATATAATATTGCATGGATATGATCATTTCCTAAACCATATAACTTTTTTCATATGGTGTTTACTTTGAATTTTAATTGATTATTTGTGGAAATGTTGATAAATTGGTATCTTCAATATCATGTGAATATTTGTTGAGATGTATTTCTAATTTGATTATTTGATATATAAGGAATTATTTGTATAGGTATTACATGGATGGGGATTAGTTATATATATACCCTCAATGACCCAGTATCCAAATGGGATGAGTTAGTTGGATAGCTACTACATATGGGGTTTTAAATGATAGCTAAACTGCCTTGTAAAATTTCTCGATGGTACTGGTTCTATGTACCAAAGAAACATTGTTTCCAATAATTAACAACTTTACTCATTTAGTTTCTATTATTATTCATCCACGATATCTATCATCCACATATCTATGGATATGTTTTGTTTTCTATTATTTAGATGTCATGTGATTCTGTGACTTTCATTCTAATATTTATCTTTCCTTATCTAGTAATTTTAATTGGATATTTTTCTAGTTATTAAATTTCCATATTGTTTATTCATTTCCATTCAGTTTATTGATTACCTGGAATGTATGTTCAAATGTTTACCATTCCATATATACTATTCTCATTGATTCATTATTGATTCCACTATATTTTCCACTTATAGATCATTTGATCTAAACCTTATTATGTTTAATTACTGATGAATCAAATAATCATACAATGAAATATATGAAAAGATTTATTATTTATATTAGAGTTATCCTCCATGTTAATTATTTTTTATGAATAAAAAAATAAGATTTAATTAGTGTAGACATTATTACTACAAGTATTATTTATGTATTTTTTTTAACCAATACTACTAAACTCTAGGTCCCCTGGGATTAGTTTCCTTGTAATCATGCTAATTTAATTGATTATAGAAAACATATTTAGGATATCTGGTGTTGGGTCACTAAAGTTGGTATCAAATTATTTTTAGTAGAAGCCTTGGGAATTAGATTTAGGGAAATATATGTTAGAGAGCATAACCACAAGGTAGAATTTGAGGATAAGTATAAAAGAAAAACCTAGAAATTTATTATGGTATATATTTTTTTCCCTTGCTAGCTATAAATACCTATCTAGATACTACATGTGGATATAGTTTTAGAACATAAGTACCTTGGAGTAATGACTCTAACATGATTCTCTAGGCCCTAATTGGGGTATCTTGGTAAATTAAAATTGTCCTTACTGCACACTGATTTGACATTCCTGGAGAATATTCTTAGGATAACTCAATTTTTCCTCAAAAACACAATGAAGGATTTTAAAAATGAAAATACTATAATAATACTTATGTGTTTTATATTAAAAAAAGATTTAATGATTTTGAAATCCTAAAAATTATATTATGGATAAACTCTAGACAATGGAAGGACCTTTTATTAAATTAAAGGATGAATTGTTCAAGTACAAGGGTAGTATTGAAAACATTAGTTAAAAGGATATTTGGTAATTAACCTTATTTTAAGTATGTCCATTAGATTTATTTTAGGAATTATTTTAATATAGTTCTAGAAAAGGAAACATGTATGCTGGGTGACAACCAATCATATCAGGCATGGCCATAGTGGTTGAAAACATTAATAATATGATAAGGGGTTTCCAACAACCAATTACAAACGTAGTTCCCTATTTAATTTTTCATTTCATTTCGTTAAACAATTTGATGAAAAAAATGTTAATTATTAACCTATAATATAAATTTTTAGGGGAATAGGTTAATATATTAATTGTGTTGGTATTTTATGTTATTTACAGAAAAATAGTTATACTTTTCACTCCTTTAAGGGCCTTAATATCCTTTAAAAGATCATTTTTGGGCTTTAGGAAACAATGTTAATTTATTGGATATCCATTTCTTAAAGTGTGGAATGAATTGGAAAATTTATCGAAGCCCATCCAATGTATGAAATTGTGTTTATAAAAATATAAAAATTAACTTTACCTACATATTAAAATAATTACCCAGCAGTAGGAAAATTAATTTGAAAAAAATATGTTTTCTTAATACCATTATTATTAATGAGCCAATAGTTTATAAATCATCACAAATATTGTGGATTGGTGGCCTTAGAATTTATATTTTTAATATCTTTTTCATTTATGATCTCATTAAATCCCTATATATATTTACACTTTTTCTCAATGTATGTGTATTTAATTATCACAAATTTTCTCATATTTCATGTCCTAATTACATGATAGTACATGGGACCTATGTGCTTCCCATTCTCCCTTTTTTAGAGGATGTTTTATGAACCCTTCTAATTATGTGGGATTTAATTTTAGAAACATAAATCTATATATTACAAATATAATGTTTAAATTTCTAGGAAACAATTTAATTAAGGTGTGGAGAATGTAACACCACAAATTTCCAAAGTACAAAATTGTATTTCTTATCATGTATAAAATGCATCACCAAGCATGTAAAGGAATACAATGTCCTCAAACACTATAATATATTTAGTATATAAAATAATTTCAATACTTGATATATCCTGTAATGAAAACAAAAGTGAGTTATCTTGCATATCACTCAAGAATGACCTTGTTCAGTAGCTTGCATTACATGTAAGATCGAGTTTTACTAAAAAACAATATATTATTAAATATTATTATTAAATACAATAAGCTATAAACTAGCCATTAAATTTTTACTTATAAATGTTAATAACAATATTTTGAAAATACATGGCTTTCAAAGATATCAAATTGAGTAATATGTTTCAAATTATTTAGTAATGATTATAAAAACTGATTGAATATGAAGAAAAATATTTATATTTTTATCCTCAAAAAGATGTTTTACCATAATAAATTAAATTAGTTAAAATATGTGACAGATATTAATGTCATATATATATTATATATCCAATAAAATAATTTCTATATTCATTACAGATATTTTATAGGCCTAAGATAAAACTAACCAAATTTTATGTATAAAATAATTTATTTTTATTGAGGTATTTTTACAGCTTTTTAATAGTAAACAAATTTTATATCCAATTTTTGACTATTTTATAAATTTATTTTATAAAATTAAACATATTATTTATATGATAAAAATAATAATTAGCTTCAGGTGATTTTTTTAATTTTTCTTAAAGATTCATTTTTTAATGAATAGTGAAAAATATTGAATTTTAGTTCAAAACTTCTTTTTCAACAGATTTATTTATAATGATAATTTAGGTTTTAGATTTGTTTTAAATTATATTTATATCATATTTTTTTAAATTATTCCAATTTATGTCGTTTTAATCAATTCAATTTGAAATTAACTATAAGAACATAGCAATGTTTCATATATTTTTACTTTAAAAATATATATTTTCGTTCTGTCTGTGGGAATAAATTTAAATTAATTTCTGCCAATTCTCTGATCGGAATTTTGAAAAATGGATTCCATATTTTTAATCATCATAATCTATAATGTTTAAAAAATCAACATTGTTTTTTTATGAAAAATATTAGTGAAGGTTATTAAAATTAACTACAATGACTAAGGTAAAATTAAGATTAGTAGGGAACTAGACCACACTCTTAAGGGTCAGAATGACCTAGAAACCATTCCAAAATCTATTAGATGGTAATATTTAGACCCTATAGTAACATTCATATATTTTGTTACATTACTATATAAAATTTCAATGTGATAAACATATATAAAATTCCTTTGTCAAAATATTACAAGAGTGTTTCTCATCCTCTACTATAAAAGGCCTCTCCTTCTCGCACTTCCTCAAAACTCAAAAAGAATTGATCGACTAAGCTCTACCAAAATAGGTCCTCAAAATACCTACCCTAATAATATAATCCTAAAAATGGGAATAAATCCATCCAGTGGAAGCCTTTTTGTTACACACCAAAAAAATTTACTCGATTAAAAGGTAGCATAATCCCTTAAGCAATTTTGTTTTATTTCCATTCTACAACCCCTAAACTCTTATTATTCAATTTTTGTATAAAAACACCAGTATCATTGATATACTATGATATTTTTTAATATAATTACTATAACTAATCATATACACACCTCCATATAATATATTATGAATATACTATTTATATGTACAACAAACAACACCAAAAAATAAAGATTTTTCAATTTCCCTTTTCCACCTCCCATGGTGGTCATTATAGTGGACACTCTATTTAAATATTATAAAAATTATATTTATTATTACATTAGGATTATTTAATTATTTTAAATCACATATCATTATAAATTCCATTTTGTTTAAAGATGATAACATTATTTGCTGAATTATGGACTACCACCCCTCAAAGAGATATGATTCGTTCAAACTATACATTAAAGGTATAAAAGATAATTTTAATTAAATATATGAAAAATACAAAAAAATAAATATGATATTAATGAAATAATTAATTTTTTTGAAATATAATATATATCATTTTCTTTATTACTTTTCCACTCAGACTTTAAAAGTGATAAAGTCATTGATGGGCCTATGGAATACCACCACCTCAACATGATGTGATTCCTTTTACATCATAATAATTCTAAAAATAAGAAAATATGATTAAATAATTTTGTATTTATGATATAATTATCATTATTTGAAGATATTATTCTAATTACCTTCTTCCCATAACGATCTTTGAGAAATGATGACGTTACACAGCCATACGTACGACCTACCATCTCCATGATTGTAACATTGGTTCATTTTTCCATAACCAAATTTTATGATTACTATTAAAACTATAATTAATTTATAAAAATGTTAATAATTCCTTGATTATTATTCTTTAGATGTTATATAATATCCTGGTTGACTATAGTTGACCTATACATGTTGTTTTTGACACATAAATCGAATTTGGTCAAAAAAACCCAGAATAAAAGTAATTGATTAAATAATTTTAGATAACACGGTAATATGTAAATTAATATGAATTAATAACTTGAAAATGGTTCTCAAGAAATTAAATAATTAAAATTAGTCTATTATACATGATGTTAAAGTTCATTCACCTTAATTTAAATGCATATTAATGGATTTTGTCTCAATTGCATTCTATTGAGACTTATTTGTTATTATGATTCTACTTTCATTTACATAGTCTATATACTTCCCTTTTACTTATTAAATAAAGAATATTTTTATTCTAATTATATTATTACTATCATTTAATTTTATTTCATCATGAGACTTACTATTTAAAATGTTTCAAGGTGGTATGGGACACTTTGGATATTATCAAGATTATTTTCCTAAAAAATAATACTAATAATAATGCAATATTTGTTCCATATCAGGAAATTAAATAACCTTTTCTGAATAAATACTTTTATTATCATCTGGTTATTCATTACTATTTTGTGTATTTGTAACATTTTATACTCTTTGGTACCCAAAATGTTTTAAATTTTTTTAGAATCCCAGAATTTATTTCATTCTTTATTCAAAAAAATAGTTTCTCCTAAAAACCATGTTCTATAAAAAAATAGTTGACATAATTTTTTTGGAAAGAAATTAATAAAGAATATTTTACCCTTTCTGTCTTTTACCAATGTTTTCAGTGGAATATTCTCATCACTTTCCAAACAAATAATTTATCTAACCCTTTTTACCTTGTAAAATCAATGTTTGTATTTACCGCGTACAACATGGATGGAATTATCTATGATCATTTAGCTTTATCTTCCCTTACAAGTTTAAAATGTATTCTTTAATATAAATATTTTAAATGAGATTTTAAAAATAAATGTACTTTCAAGTGGTTTTTTAAAAAATAATTTTTATTTTCATAAATCTTATTTGTGATGTTGTTCTTTTATTTCATTAATTACAACAACCATATATTTGTAATCCACATTAGATATGTTGTGTTGATTTCATCCTTATCCTTCCTATAGAATGATTTTTATTGGTTTTTCAGATGATAGTATTTACATTCACTTCCTTGAACCCTTTTATTCAGATTGAATTATTCATTTTTATTATTATCATTTGACATTAAATTTATTCTACGTATCCATACCATTTTTCATCGATATGGTCATTGAATAACCTGTATAAAAACATCCATATAGTGTCTAGTTTAAAATATAATTGGTTTTTTAAAGAAATATTAATGAATATACATTTTTATTTCATAATAATATTTGATAAGGAACATTGATAAATTCATTATTTGATTTTTGGTGAATTATTTTGAAAAACAATGATACAAGTGGGGCTCGGTTATAGATATCCATTCGATGCAATGGTAGTCTCAAGGGACAAGTTAGTTGACTAGATTCTTTAGATGGGTTATTACCTGATAATTAAAATATCTTGTGAATTGACTTGATGGTATAATTTCTATGTATATCAAAAAGATAGAGTTCTATAATTATGAACTTTTCTCATTTAGTTTCAGTTATTATTCTATGAGGATATTTTGTGTCGAAAAAACTACAAATATATTTCATTTTTTAGTTATCTAGATGGAATGTTTTTTAGTTTATTACATTTCAACATTTATTTTTTCTTATCTATTTATTTCTATGGAATTTTTTTCTAGTTATTAACTTTCCATATTGTTTACACACATCCATTCAGTTTATCGATTATATGTTATTTGTGTTTGGTTAATTTGTTCCCATGTTGGCTCTTCTTATTAATTTATTAATTTTTTCTCTATATTCCCTTACTATACATTTTACCTCATCCTTATTATGTTCATTTCCCGAAGAATCCAAGAATAATACTATTAAAGATATTTAGGGATTTACTAGATGGATAAAAGTTATCCATGAAATTATTTATTTAGAAAGAAGAAAAAAATTATGTTGTAATTTGTGTAGTCAACTGTACTATAGGGATCATTTATGTATCTAGTTTACCATGACTAAAACTCTCTCAGTCCTTTAGTATTTTGATCCTTCTAATCCGGCCAATTTATTTGATATCATAGACCAATTTTAGGAAATCTAGGGTTAAGTCACTCTAAGAACCATACCACCACAATCATGGATACTTTTTTATGGTTCAAATTTATATAGAAAAAACAAGGGAATTTCTAAATTTTATTCTTTTAGTATTTAACTCCTCTTGGTTGACTCTTCCAACTACTAATAGCATTACCATTCATTATTCTCACCCCAGTCCCATATCTCATGGATTTCACCTTTCTTTGAGGCCAACTATTCTTGGCAACCTCAACCAAGTCCCATTTTCTATATTTTCTCCTTTATTTTCATTCATTATTACACTACAATGGTCATGAAGACCTAGGGTTTGCCTTTTACTCAACTATATCATGGGGTTTTTGGTTTGTTATGTTTTACACTAGCCTCCTACACCAGTTTTGAATTCTTTATAGTGGTTTTAAACCGTGATTTCTATAAATAATGAGATGGATTTTATCTGGGCCCATTTGTTTCTCCTCATACATTGATTCATTATTTTATAATTGTTTAAATTCATGAATCATATATTAAGAAAATAATATTATTTATAACATTTGTATTATATTAATCAAGGTATATTTATTGTTTATTCATAATGTGATAATGGGAATTTAATTAGTTTTCAAAGCATAATATATATGTTGTAAATCCATGCACACAATATGTTCTTATAAAATCATGGTTGTCATGTCCCAGACCCACATTCCATGATTTTGTTACATAATGACATACTTTACATAAAAAAATTTATCATAACTCTAAATTCATAGTTATAACCATCCTAAATTAAAAAATCAATAATGATAAAATCATATCTTTTATCCTAAAGATATTTTTAGGTCTAATGTTTTAGTAAATTAGGAAAAAACATTAAAAATAGATCCCATGTTTTTTATCAAGTAGACAATTTTATCATTATATATGAAACTAATTAATCAATAATGAGTCTAAAACATATCTCATAAATTATTTCTCAAATTATATACATAAAGAAATGTAATGTGTACTAATATTATTTATAAAATTGGTAATAAGAAACATTAGAAGGTGTGGAATCAAATTATTAGTAACGTAAATTATAAAACATAAAATGACATGGAATAAACATGTACGAAATATTATGGTAGGAAAAAGTAAAAAACATCAATCCATAGTCATCATTAAACCAAGATCATGTTTTATCCATAAAAATAAATTAAAATATGGATATTAAAAATTATGATCACATAATATTGGAATACACGATTCCAAACAATAAAAACATGTTTTCAACTCCTTGTCCTCAGACATTTTTTTATTATGGGGAGAGGTATATACTAAAATTCATTATTTTTTCCTCTTGATGAATTTTGATACATATAGGGGATACATAATTTCTGGTCAAATCTATCACCTTAAAATGCCTAATAAAAATTCTATAATATTCAATAACACCATTTATACCATTCCATGGGGAACCTTGTAATGGATAAAAATATATCTATTTGTATAATAAATAATACATAATATTAATAAATGATCAAACTCTTTTGGTAGTCAATAATCCACAATAATTTTAATACTTCTTAAAATAAATGAAATATATGTTATGTTCCTAAATAATCCTAATAAATATGGTGGATGGTCTAAAAATACATTTTCATCATTATAATTATCATATATAGTTGAAAACAATATAATTTTGGTTAACACTTTTTCATGTTTATGTAAAATGTGTAACATGATCTGAGCCCATCGAGAGAATGAATCTTGATGGTCGTAAAGGGAAATAACCCACGAAATATAAAATATTTTCAAAATGATTAATTTTTAGGGAGTTTAGATCTCAAAAAATAGTAATATAATACCACATAATAAAATAAAATGATATAATGTTCCCCAACTTATTTGAAATAAGTCAAGAAGAATGTTCATAACTCAATGAATGAAATTTGAGTTACCATAAACTCTTTCGTATATGGGAACAACTGTATCAATAAATATGGAAATATAGTAGTTGGATTTAGGTAGTAAATTACTTGGGAAAATGTGAAAAATTATAGGAAATTCATGGGATATTAAATAAATAGAACAAAATAAAATGGTAACATGATGAAAAATGTGTACCATGTCTCATAGAATCAAAATTGAGATCAAGAAAACTAATATGTCTTGAGTAAAATATTAATAAAACTCATTGAAATATAATTCCTATATTTGAACATAAAATATCATGAGTAAATATAATTCATTATATTGTATCACAAAAATGTATTATATAAATAATATAAATGAAATTAGCTTTATAATAATAAATATGTATCAAATAGAAGAGTTTTAGATGTAAAACATTTACCATGTAGGCCAGCTTACTTGACCATGCTCTAATATCCTATGTAATGAACATAAATATTTTAGTAAATTATAATAATACCTTAATATTATAAATAATACCATTTTATAATTATTTTGAAACCATATATTATAGATATCTTAATGTATTAGTGTTTATTTTATCATGTGTCATCACCTTCAGTTGCATCTTTGTATAAATTTCATGAAGAAGGGATATATTCTCATAGATAGGATTCATGTTCATAATTACAAGATCAGTAAATATGGGATAAAAATTCTTTTTAATGATTACTGGTGTCCTTATATCATTTAGTGAATGTCATGAATACAGTTTGTGGAAATTAAAATCACGACGAACTAGTTTTCGATTTTTTTAACGATCAAAAGGTGATTTATTAATAAATATATTATATATTAACGAAAAAATTATAAAAATAACAATATATTTAGTATATAAATATAAATTTACATCTCTATTATATGATATCCCTTAATCATTTATGAATAAAAATTAGAACATCATTCATGAAGGTGTAAAAACATGATTGTAATATATTATAATGTTTTCATAAATAAGGGAATGTATTTAGATAATGATAATATGAAATATTAAGAATATAAAACATATAATATTTTTTATATATTCAAATTCAATCTATTCTTATAACCATCAATGACGGGAGGTAAAGGCAAAAAAATTGTGGATGCGATAATCCAAGTATGCATGATTTATTATCCCTTTTTTAATGAATAGAATGAATAATGCTATATGAAAATAGATAATCTCATAGTTTTATCTATGATATATAGAATCTATTTATTAAAAAAATCCTTGATACCAAACATGAGTAGCGATGATGAAAAATGAACCACATTATCTATTGGAGAAGGTAGTCTGCACATACTTGTGATGGATATTTTTGTTTTCCTTAGTACATGAAATGGAATTAATAATTTTTTTAATAAATATAATATAACATAACTAATATATTGATTCTTATTTATTTATATTTATAAGGTTATATATTCTTAGGATAGTAAAAATTAAGAAGGAAACACTAAAAATAAATGGAAACCCACATCAGAGGAATTGAATTTTTTGTTTGAATTTTCTCTTAAAGTGATATCCTAAGGAGAAATAATATTAACTATGATATATTTAAAATTTTAGAGTGTTATAGTAATATAAAGTTGAAATATTTTGAATGATAAATTTTAAGGTAATCTTAGTAAAAAAGAGAGGGTCATTTTTACCATTTTATAAGTGAGGATAATGGCACTTTTCGAAGAACAATTAACCTATTCAACAATGTGATGTTCCTATTATGAGATCAATGGATAAAAAATTTAACTAATATATGGGTAATGTGAGTATGATTCTAAAACCACCTCAACCTCTCAATTAAGAGATAATATTGAGTGTTTTGATGGATTTTCATAGAAATTGTTTACTTTTACCTCAATTTCCTTATAACAAGAAAAATTAGTATTTACCATAGTAGTTAATAATTTGGAAAAAATAAAAATAAAACCATTACATAATTTGAATATTCTAATTTTTATATTTTTAATTATTTGTATAAAATAATATTTCTATGTTTTAGAATAATTACTTTTATGATTAGTACACAAAACATGTCAAAAATAATTATAAAAAAGTGTTTGTTTAATCCTAAAATTTCATTATAAGACATAGTTATTAATATTTTAAATTGCCATGGAATAATTTATTTTATATAAATAAAAAAAAGAATGATACTTTCATGGTAATCCAGAAATGAATCTCCCATTGAGAATAATTGATCCATGGAAAGACCTAAAAAAATAAATAAAATAGCAATTTAATTTTGATTTAAAATTATTAGTTATAGAATTTATAAGACAAATGAATACGTTAAAATTCATAATTATATTCTATATATATATATTTTATTAACTAAATGGTTTTTAAAATTATTGGGTTCTATTGAAAAATAATAAAAATATATATTTTATGTTTTTCAAAAACCATATTTTTCAACTAAAGAAATTATTTTTTTAACAAAAAATTTTATCTTATTCTAATATTGATATTTAAATAAATTTTTTCTATATTTTCACATTAAAATTATAATATTTATATTTCAATTTTTTTTAAAAGTCATAATGTATAATGAAAATTTTCTTTATTGGAAAAAGGTTTATCATAAATTAACTACTATTATTTTTATTTTATATCAGCTAGAAACTAAATTTGTATTAACAAAATATTAATATCAAAGATAATTTATCATCATTGAACAGATTCTTCTTAAAAAATAAATATATATCTTAGGAAAACTAATTTATTTATACAAATTAATTTCTAGATAATAAATTATCGTATTAGTCAGTTTTGGTAAACTATATAAATTTCATTCAAAGTATAATTTGTCTTTAATTATGATATAAATTTATATTTCAGAATGTTCTTTCATGAATTTATTACTAATAATTAAACAGATAGTTTTTAATGGCCACACATAAATATTCATATCTTATAAAAATATATCATTTTTTTATTTAAATATTGTGTTGTGTTTGGTCCAAGAAATCAATCACATTTAGCTCATTTTATGGAAGTCATATCTAAAAATATTGGGGTACTCTCCCCCATTAAATAATTTTTTCATTTTTAATTAGAATCAAAAGACAATATTATTTTATATAAGGAACTCAAAAGTACCCATACATCACTCTATGGTCATGGGTTTTTTGTGGTTATTGAACGAGATTTCTCTATATGAAATAAATATTATTTTAAGTTATTTATTAAGTAAGATAACCAATCCATAATTACATATAGAATTCTTGTAAGTGAATAAGTCCAATATCTTTGGGTAATAACTATCCAAACTCTATAAAAGTTATTCATATGATAATCACACCACTAGATGTTTTTATAACTCACTTTGTAGTAGTAAGTGAAAATATACATGTCATAGGAAATTAAAATTTCTATACTAAAATCCCAATATCTTAAAAATTAATTGTTGTCGCATCAGCTTTTCCATTTTTACATTGTTTATTGTTACTATCACCATTCATTCACATGGATTATGACATTGAGACGTATAATTCTTAACTCTGTCCCAGTTTAAGAAACATATTTTTATATAACCTATCATTCTCTTACTAATTATGAGTAACGTGGTGTCCATCTCTATAGTTATTGTATTTATCCATCCCTATAATGCAATTTACCCATGTTCCTTCCCAAAAGTTTCACTTATAATAAAATAATTTATTTCCACTATCAGTTTGGACTCCAAAATTTTGAGAAGATTTCATCTTTAACTTATTTTATTTTTTTGGGATTTAAACTATGTGTAAATAATTAATAATAATTTTTGATATCTAGTTTGGTATAATTATAATATTTCTAACTCCATACCATATACCATTATGTTATGTTTTAGGAAATTTTATGGATTCTCCATGGAATCCATTTTTGACATGGATATATAATAATTTATCCATTAAAAAATCTGAAAGAGTTAACATAAGTGATGATCATTATAAGATAATTGTCACAAATAACTATAAGAAAATTTAACCATATAATATATCACTTCATAACTCAGTCATGTTATCTTATTTTTATTATAATTTTTATCAGCCTCAGTTCAACCTTCATCTCTAATAGTTTAACATATAGTATTCTTGTTCATCCAAGATTATATTGAGTTAGGTTATCACATACATAATTAAAAAATCCATAAAATAGAGATATTAAATAATTATACACTTTATTAAAAAATTATAAACCTGATAATCCTAGAAATATATTCTCTCAAAATCCAACATATCCTTCATCAAACAACATTCATCATTTTTATATTCAAAAACATGATTATATGTATAACATCTTAAAATAACCTCAATAACATAACATTACCTTAAAATTTGAATCTCTAAGGCATTAAACCACAACGAGAGTATATATTTGATAAAAAAACTCCATCATTATCTCATGGATGTTTCAATCAATATTTTATAATATTATAAAGTATTAAATTTATATATTTTAAATTCCCAATAATTTGATAGAAATCACTAAAAATATTAGGGATCATGTTTTCAATAATCATTTCCAAGGTTATCAATACAATCTGACAAAATGTTTTCAAAACAATAAACACTTTGTTACCCATATATCAATATTATATTAAAACAAAGATTAATCTACGAAAAAATCATTTATTCCTTTATTATTTATCATTAAAATTATAAAATTTTCATAAAATAATATTTCAAGGCTATTGGTACCATTTAATTTCTATTTTCCAACCTTTAAAAAAAATTACTGGATTAAAATACTTAAATGTTTCATATAATGTATAAAAAAATTATTATATATTAGAATATCAATGATATATGTTAGTCTCTACTAAAAATAGATAAGTGTATAAATATTTAATTTCTATTTAGATGATAACCTCAGTACATTAAGAAATAATAGGGAACTTGACCTTTCTATCATAAACATAAAATAATAAAATTTTGAACCATTTATTTATTATACCTTATTATGATATAAGTCATACTTTTTTTGTATCTATACTATTCTTAACATTATTTTTTCAACATAGTTCAAATAAATAATAAAAACAAAATGGATATGATAATATCTAAAATATTAATATGACATCATCAATCTAAATAGTTTTACCCTAATAACACTTTTTTTTAGAATATGATACTTTTAGATGAACCAAAGACTCTCTTTTTTAAATCCTTGGTTATCCCTAGTCATATTTCTATTTGGTAATTTGATATACTTTTTTAATATCATTCATGAATCATTCATAATGTATCAAAATGGTAATGTTATTTACTAATTTATATCACCTTCAATAATCTTTCTATGTGTTATGATTTTTTCTCATTCATCATGCAGTAGAATAAAGATTGTGTCAATACTAAATCAATATTTTTCAGGGTTATTACCCCTTTATGTATCTATTATACATGCATATAAACATTCCTCTATATAGAAAATGATGTAATTGATAGTAAAACTTCATACTCAACAATTTTCTTAAAATTTAGGTTTTCATACAATAATTATACACATTCCTAAGATTTTCACTAATAGTATCCCATATTAATCCCTAAATAAAAAAAAGAAATAATACCTTAGTGTTAAATAATATACTATACTTAAGGGTTATCTATAAATTTTAAATTATGATCAACCACACATTTTTATCCCTTAAATTATCCTCACCAAACATATTTATTTAAAAATTTATCTAACCCTTTCCTATAATACTGGCTATGACACCATGAATCAACACTCTATGATTTAGTTACATAAACACATAAATTACATGATCATATTTATTCCCACAATAAATTCTTAAATATGACCATACCTGTTCAGAAAAATTATTATTATATATCTTAAATCATAAGGATCTTTTTATTTTTAGTGCCTTATAGAGTTAACACATAACAATAAATTATTAATATAATTTTGATTGAATAAAGAAGAAATTTTTTTATTATATAAAAACTACTTAATGCTTAATGATAATTTATCATCTCTCTTGATTCAAACATTTTATCACGATAAACATATCATTTTTAACACATTTCTTTAGAACCAAGTTAAATGGAATCATTAAAATGGATGAGCTCAAGTTCACAATATGGAAAACATAAAATAGAGGAAATAATTACCCAAAATGGTACAAATATTACAAATGGAATTTGAAAACAACCTGATGGCATAGTTGAGTTGAAACTATGATTATTATATATGCCTAAAAATAAATTAAAAATGGATATAAAAAATACAAACCCATGTTGAAGGTATGGATAATGTCTGACCTATAAAAAATATTTTTAAGGCCTTATTCCAAGAAACATTTATAATATAGGGTATATAAAATTATGCCTCATATTTTACTTTATTAATTCCAAAAAATTCACCATAACATCCCCCAAGACCTATCATATTATTCCATAAGGAATATTTTTGGAGAATAAAAACATAGTTATCTATATAATAAATAATACAAAATATCAATACATGATCAACTAGTTTTAATATTTAATAACAATAAATAATGTCAATACCTTACCCCATGTTAATAAAAAGGAAAAAATGATCATGTCTTATCCTAATAAATAATATAGATGGATAAACAATATATAGTAAACTTTTAAATAATAATCCATTTTTGAAAAACAATATATTATATGCAAATATGTTTCTCCATGTCAATTAAATGAATATAATGATCATAAAATATCTGAATAATTAAGGTACAAGGTAGTAAAATATCACTACCCAATAATTGAGATATATTTTTCAAAGGTTTTATGTGTAATGAGTTTGTATCTATAAAAACACAATGATAGAATTTCACAAATTACACTCAAATGGATACATATTCCAGATTTATTTGAAATAAATAAAATATAATGATAATATATCAATTAATGAATGAAAATTTACCAAAAAAAATTTAATACTTGGGAAACAACAAAATCAATAGCCTTTTTTAATAAGGGAATGTAAGTTTTCTAGAAAATATTATGATATACAATAAAATATATTATTGTACATACATGCGATAGTAAATTAATTGAACATCATAAAAAGGGAAAATTGTATATAACATGCTATATGTCTCAATGAATTATAATTGAGACCAAGAAAATCTATATAGATTTAGTTACATTTTAATCAAATTCTTTTGAAAGGGAGGACTTATAATTGATCATAAAATAGCATAATAAAAATATAATTCCAGATATTTTATCTCAAATAGACATTATATACAACGCATAAATGAAAAAATATGTAAAATACTAATATTATCTCAAATAAACTAATTTGAGATGAAAAAACATTACTTTTCAGTCTCAATTACTTGACTATGCCACAATATTCTATATAATGATAATAACTATCATAATAACATATCGTATAAACAAAATATAACCATAATATCCTTTTAAATTTATTTAATAACCATATATTAATAATATATTAACCTATTATAGTTTATTGTCAAAATTTTTTTTGATTAAATGGTAACGTATTAATAAATATTATAATTTTAAAAAACACTATTTCAGAACCATTATGTTTTTTAAATATGTAATTATTACATTAAGTTACTGTTATGTTACATTCCATAATCAATTATTACATAAACATTAGAACATAATTTATGTTGTTGGAAAAACTAACCCAAATAGTAACATATTATAATGATATCATGAGTAGAGGAATGTATTTATAGAATTTTATTATAACATATTTAGAATCTAAAAAATATATTAATTATATATCCTCATTAAACTCATTCTTGGAACCATTAGTGATAGTTGGTGATGAAAACTGAAATCTTTTGCTTCTTGTGGTGGTAATCCATCTAACACATGATTAATGATCCCATTTTATGAGTGAAATTAATGATGTTATATAAAAAATGGGCTTAAAAATTGGTTTTTTTAATATTTGACGTATTTATTCATTAAATTCATCCTTTATACTATCCTTGGGAATAAATAATTAAAAATAACTGCATCGTGTCATCGAGGAGGTAGTTTTCATATATTAATGATAGATATTTTTGTTCCTATTAGTGGGTGATTTGAAATTAATAATTTTTTTTAATTAATGTAATGAAATTTTAGTATACTAGTGTTACTTATTTAATTATATTCATAAGTTTGTAGAAGGTTAAGATAGTATAAATTAAGAAGGAAACACAAGGAAGATATGGATACCCATGTTGAGTGCTGATTTTTTAATAGGATTTATCTTGTAGAATAAAGTAATTATGGTATGTAATTGTAAAGTCTATATATTTTTAGAAGGAAACATTATTTTAGATATAATTCATTATATGCCACATTGAGATTAATCAAACAACTAAATTCGATTATTTAAATGTTACTATTATAACCTAGTCATTATAATGGAGGTTATAGACCAAATTGTATAAATTAGGAAAATATTGATTACACAATATTATAAAATAAATTCATTGTTTACCAATTAATTTGAAATGATAATAAAAAATGTTGAATATAAAGGTTGTGTTTTTATGAAAAAACTATTTTTATGCCCACAAAACCATTCATACATAATAAATTATGTTAATCACTATTTGTGACATATATTAATTTAATTTATATCTTATATTTTAAATAAAATGGTTTTGAATTCGTCCAATAATTTTAAAAGGCATTAATTAAGAATAAATATATTTTTAAGCAAAAAACCCATTATTTTTATAAAAGGAATTTTTTGATATTTTTTATTTACAATCTTGTTTTAATGCTAAATTTTGAAACCTTTATAAATTTTATTTTACTGAATAATATTTTTCATTAAAATTTGAATATTACAATTTAAATTTCTTTTTACATTATGTTATTTTACTGATAAGTTTCATTTTTTGATGAATAGTGAAAAAAACTATAATTTAATTAAAAAAACATTTTCATATAAATATTTTATAATGAGAAATTATATATTAAATTTATTTTAATTTAAAATTTGATAAATAATAAATTTTATAATTCAGTTAAGATCTTTGGAACATTTTTTAGGATGAATTAAAATATAAAAACATTTATATCTTTTACACATTTTAACTTTAAAATCAATTTTCGGACCCCCATCAACAAGATTAATTTTAAAATAATTTTACTTATTTATGTGATTTGAATATGGAAAAATTGAATCCATATTTTTTATAATAAGGTAAAATTTTATTAAATATGACATTTTTATTTTGGAACAATATGAATAGTAACATAGAACTATTTATTACCATGGTTAACGGTGAATCAGTTAATTATTATTAAAAATAAAATTATAAATATTATAAAATTATAGTAACATTTTCATTATTTTATTGTATTATTAAATTTATTCCATTATAATTAATTTATCACATATTTGACCATTAGTGTCTATATTTTTTTAGAATATAAGATTTATAACAATTTTTACAAAGAATATTCAAACTTGAAATACTCTTGTTTTTAATAAGTGAACTATATTTATATGGGGTTATATAATCGATATGTTATACTATAAATATTATTTGTAAATATAAAATACATTTCTTCATTATGGTTAGTTGGTTTTAAAATTTATGCCTGAAATAATTACCCCAAAGGATTGCATAATAATTATGCGGTAATTGTAAAATCAATAGAAATATCAAATAAATTATATTAAAAACATTAAAATAAATATAATTTTAGATAATTAATGTCAATAATTAATTTTATTTATTACCTTGAAATATTGTTGATATATTGAAAATAGTCAGTTTGAATATATCCCGTTGTTTTGATTATTGTAAAATCCAATGTAATGAGTAGTTTAAAATTTGTCATTAATGGTATTTTAAAATAAATAATATTTTCTTAAAGATTTAAAATTCATAAAAATATTAAAATAGGCTTTATACTTTTTATAATATTTAAAGTTTCATCAATTATTAATTTATGTATCACTTTTAATTTTACAGTAACTATATTAAGCTTCATATACTAAAATCACATGTTGTCACAGTAAGAGTTAAAAACATTAAATAAGGGTTAAAATAAAAATACAAGGACTACAAAATTGTAAAAAAATAATATTATTAATTTTAGTAATTTATTGAGACTCATAATAATCAAAACTTAGAAAAAAATAATTTATGAACCATATTTAATAGAAAATTAATTTCTAATTGTTTAATATTTTGATAAATTCCAAGAGTGCCCCTTCCCTCTCTTACAAAATGGAGCCTCTTATTTTCTATTATTCTCACGAAAAACATATTTGTCTATAGAATAACTTCAATAACACTTTAATATAATCCCTATATATATTCTAGATCTCTTACTTTAGGCATTATACCACCCCTATTGGTTTTATGGTGTTAATAAAGGAAAGATTTCTAAAGAACGCGTATTGTTTTTAATTATGCTATTCCATTTTGTTTCTTCCTCCACCATCATAAAATATTAATCCACCACGATGAAATAATAACTCCATTATCCTACACATAATAATATTTTATTATCTTAATATGATCATCTAAATTTATCTCTCTTTATATCAAATGGGAAAAGAAGTTAACATTCTTATGTGAGGCTGTTTACCGCCTCACAAACGTATAAATGTTTTTCACATCACCGTATCTGAAGACTAGTTCTAATTATGAAATTAATGTTTTTATGAAATATTCATTACATATTTATTATTTTAAAAAATATATATTATTTATTTTCTTACTATTCCATACCCAGAAAAATGGTAACATAGTTTATGCGTACGTGTGAATTATCATCTCCAAGAGGCGATGGATTCATTTTTCATCCCCACATACCATGGATGAAAAATATATGTATATTTAAAAATATAATATGAAACATACTATAATATTATTTTTATATAAATATAAAATTATACTTACCTTATTTCCATAATGATCCTTGAGAAATGGAAACGTTACTCATTCATACATACAGCGTATAGTCATCGTGATTGTAGCGTAGTTCATTTTTCATATGCATAATTAATGGATGGATTTAAAATTATAATTTATGTATAAAAATTATGAATATTTACTTATTTTTATCATGGAGATTATTTAATAATGGCCACTTTTACTATAAACATCATACCATAGTCATTTTGGATGCACATGCTGAATATCGATAAAATGTTTGATGTGAAAAAAAAAATACGTAATTATTATAAAATAATATAAGTGATATAAGATTCCTAATAAATATGAAAAAAGTTCTAAATAACATATAAATTTAACCTTTGTTTATTAATTAGTAATATAAATATTGAACATGATGTGTCAGACTCAATGTAAGGGAATTATTAATTTAGATTCCTTTTTACTAAACAAATAATTCATTGAATATATGATAGTAATATTATGTGTGAAATAAATTTTTATTATCTTATATTTTATTTCTACTATTTTTATTTTGATTTACATTTAATACACATGTCTATTATTTTTTATAAATTATGTAATATTTTTAAGGGACATTATCACAATCTCCATTCATAAAGGCATATTATGATGTTATACACCGATATTCTTTTATGAGGTGTATATATATCCCATTTGAAAAATAATATCATGAATTTATTTATTCTAATGTTAATTATTTTTTTTATCAGATATTACAACTTCATGGGGCTTATGATTCAAAGTTTTTAATGTGGTATGGAACACTTTGATTTAAAATATCATTTTTATTTTATTAAATGGGATTTGTAAATAGATTTATTATTTCAACAAATTGATGTGTTTTATTATCAGTGAAAATGAAATTTTAATAGTGAAATATTTAAAATTGCAAGATTTTATGTTTTATGTATTTGTAATGGTACTTGGTCATTTGATAGGTCATTACATGATAATCCAATAACTGGTAGTTTTTTGATAAACTAACGATTGTTGGGTCTGTGATATCCCTCAAATTCATTGGGTCTGGAACTTGACAATATAGTTTTTTCATTTTTATGACTGAAATGTATTTATGTTGACCATATGGTTTTTCAATTTTTAAGAGTGACATGTATTGAATTAGATCGTGTGGTTATTTTATTTTTGTATAAGTATGCCCCAAGATACCATTATATGTTATATTGGGATACGATGGGTTTTATGGAAACCTAGTGACTTTAAAAAGGTAATAAATGAGATTATTTTAAATGTATTTACTTATTCTTAAGGGTGATAAGTTTTACATTATGATAATGTTTTCATGGGTTTTTATGTTTTCACAAGACTAACAGTTTTTTTCCTTGTGTTTCCCTTACTATGATTTTTGTGGTCTTCCCATGTTTTAAAATTTTTTAATAGTATTAAAGGATGATTAAGGGAATGAAATGATCCATGGTGAAAGTCTAGATGATTTTCTATGATATAAATCAAAATGTTTATGTATTATATTATAAATATGGATATTAGTCAAAACTATATATTTTATGTTATGTGGTATGGTAATATTTGATTTATGACTGAATTCTTAAAATATAAAAACCTAAAAAGATCCTCAAAGTGAATGAAAATAAATTATTTACTAAAATTAAATATTATAAAAGGTTTAATGAAGAGCCCTTAGATTTGGCATCAAGGGAATATTTTAGACAACTTTTAAGGTTATGATAGTGTTAGTAGATTGCTCTTATAATATTTTATTTTATGGTTAAGGTTAATTGATGTGGCCTTTTAATATTTCCAATTTGATTCATCTAAATTATTTCCATTAAAAAAATTCTATATAGGAAACATGAATGTTGTAATGGGAAAACGTTAAGAAGAAAACATCATTCCAAATCAACATTTTGATATGGTTGGAAATTGAAAAATTGTTTTTCATAGTGATTGATATGTTGAAACATGATATAAATGGTGGAGGTATTTATGCTCAAGAGGAATATTACCTACCAAGATAGAATATTTATTCTGTGGAAATATTCAGGAGGTAATTTCCCCATTATTCAATGGATCATCTGGCCTAGTTGTAGTTGAAGTGTGGATCAATTCCTTGAAAAATATAGTTTAAGTCATGGGATGTTCTTAATGAAAAAAAATTTAACTTTTTTTATCTATCATTTTAAATTTGAATCTGATTGATTTTCATATTGGGATGATAATACCAAATATAAATATATTATTGATTCCTTTTAATGTGATTAATTTAATAATATTGTTCCTGAGAAATATTTTAATTAGGTTATTCAACATAGGATGGATAAAATTTATTAGAATTGATAAAAATTGAAGAATATTTTGTGCCTGTAAACAAAAAATAATTCACTTATATATAAATCTGTGTCCCAAATTATATCTCGGATCACAATATTAAGATGAATAAGTTTTTATCTCAAACAAGGACAAGATTTCTAAGGTAATTCTCTTCTAGAGGGTTCAAGATCTATAAGAAATTTATTTGATGTGCTGATAAACTATAAATAGTGTATTCCCATTATTCTGTTTTTAATGAAAACAATAAAAATATGTTGTATAGTTATAAAGAAATGGTAAATAATTTATACAAAAACTTTTGAGGAAAGAAAACCAAATTCCCATTATTCAAGAAGTGTGACAAAAACTATCCTAGAGAATTTATTTCATTGTTTGGGAAGTCTTGTTTATTTCATATGATTGGAAATCTGGCTCTTGAATATAAGGGATATGAACATGAAATACATTAATGTTCAAAGATGAAATGTTATATTTTCAGTGATTTAGGGAATTACACCGATGTCAATCCAAATTTTATTACCAATGGTAGAAACTAGCATGATCAAATGAAAAAGGGTGTGGAAAAATATTTTTCTGTTATTTCCTGTGATATTTGAATATCTGGTGATGTAATGAATGTTCAAGGGAGTTTAGTATTTTTTTAAGGATAACCCTATGTTCAAGATTACAGACACTCCTTATAATATTTTATATTAGGTGATCATAAATTGATTAAAGACGTTTTGGGATATATTTATTCGAGATTATTTTTAATTTAGTCATTAGTTTAATGTTAACCATCCCTTTACTTTTGGGAATGATTTTTTAGGTATTAATAGATATTATGGTTTATATAATAATTGAAAAATTATGGTTATTTTTTGGTATTTTAATCATATAAGGATGGAATTCTGCATATGAGAGAGAAATATATCTTATAAATATATTTAATTATTTATTAGATGATAAAATAATTAATTTAATTTATCAAATGTTTCTTGAGAGAAAAAAAATTATCTTGTTACTTTTCATACTAGGATATCAATGGACTTTTAACCCATCATAAATTTATGATTTTTTTAGTGTTAATTCTCTCATGACCATGTTCTCTGCCACTCTCCACCAGAACATGATAGTTAGTTTTCTATTTAATTTCTATGTTTCCTTTACAATTATGCTGACAAATTTTAATAAAATTATAAAAAAATATAAAATCATAAAATTTTAAAAATGAAACAATTTTTTATGTAGTGTATTTCATAGGTCCCATTGAGATCAAATAAAAATCTTAATATAATTTTTTAAATTATACTATTATAACCTATATATTAGAATAAAAAGTAAGAACCACATTTACAAAATTATGAAAATATATTTCACACATGCTTATAGATTGAATTCACTGGTTACAAATTAATGATAAATGAAGATAAAAAAAGAATAAAATGGATGAGTTTTTATGAAAAATAATTTTTAAACCCACATTAGTGTTTGATCATAATAAAATAAATTAAAAAATATTACTGAATGATATTAATTAAATTTATATGTTATGTATTCAATAAAATGTTTTGATATTCATCAAATATTTTTTATCAAAATAAAATAAAGAAAAAATTCAATTTTAAGTATAAAATGATTTCTTTTCCTAAAAAGAAATTTCGCCAACATTTAATGGAAAACTTGTTTTAATGATAAATTTGACACATTTAAAATTTGGATTTGGAAAATATAATGTCCTCCTTTAAATTCAGAATAGAAAATTTTAATTTGATTCAATATTTTGTATTTTTCAAATATGTTTCATTTTTTTGTTGAATAATGAAAAAATATGCATTTTAATTGAAATATAATTTAACATAAAAAATAATAATATTTTTAAATTATAAATAATTTTTTTAATATTTCATTATTTCAACATTGAATCTTTTAATTCAACTATGGTCATTGGAATCTTTTTTATATTTAATTTAGATATAAAAATATTTCAAACAATTGAATGTTTTCACATATAAAACTCTCATTCTCACCCCATCTATGGGATTAATTTTAAATTAATTTTATATAATTATATGTTTTGAATTTTTTAAAAAAATCATATTTTTTCAGAAGTTTCAAATGTAGTAAATAGTTCTCCTTTATTTCTATACAGTATGATAAGTAAAATTAGTAATTTTTATTTCCACAATTAATATAATATCATGTAAGGAATGGTGAAAATAATATTATAAATATTATTAAAATAACCTAAAACTTTTCGTAATTTCATTGAATGAGTATTCTCGTCCAAAATAATTAAATTAATAGTTATATGACCACTTATGGACAATTAGAAGAGAATATATCCTTTAATATTTTATTTAAAGAAGAGTCAAAATTAACATACTCTTATTTTTGACAAGTGAAATATTTTTAATATAGTGATTTATAGTTTATATTTTTTACTATAAATATTATTCTGTAATAAAAAAAAATTCTTCATAATTTTGATTTATTTTTAATTTTTAATGTTGAAATAATTATATTAATCTCTTTCATAATGATGATGCATTAATTGTTTAATTAATTTAAATTTTAAATATATGATATTACAAATATTACAATAAATATAATTAGAGCTAAATAATATCATAAAAAAATTATTTATTACCTTGAAATATTATGGATTTATTAAAAGACTTTTTCTGTAGATATATTTTGTTTTTATTTTTGTAAAATTCCATATAATTAATAGCATCAAAATCGACATTCATGATATTTTAAATAAACAATATTATATTAAATGAAATAAAATTCCTAAAAATCTATGATTCAGAAAAATTATTGGGATAAGGTTTGACATTTAATCAATGATTTATTTTTGGGTATTTTGTAATTTTATAGTAAACATATTATCCTTCAATTAGGAAAAACACATGTTTTCACGGTAAGAGTTTAAAAGGTTAAATAAGGGTTAAACATAAGGATTAAAAAAATAGTAAAAATATTTATAATTTTAATTTTATGAATTTATTTATACCTATTATAAATATTTATTTATTTAAATCAGTTTTGTTCCATTTGGAATAAAATATTAATTTATATTAATTTAATATTTTGAGGAGTTCCAAGAGAACCCCTCCCCTCTCTTATAAAAGGGAACCTCTTTTTCTATATTCTTAACACATAAAACAGTATTTTTTAGGAATTATCAACCCAAATACCTTACATGAAACCGTCCCCAAATTATAGATCTCTTGTATTTGGAGTAAAACCACTCTTTGTGGTTTTAAGGTGTGAATCAATTGAGGGTTTCAAAATAAGATGTATCATTTTTAATTTTTAATTTCTATTTAGTTTCTTCTTCCAGATATTCCATTATTCTTTATCCATGATGAAACAATAACACTCATATAATACATATAACGACATTTAATTATGTTAATATGATCACCTAATTCTATCTCTACTTCCCTAAAATGGGAAATGAAGTTATAATTCACATGTATATGCGGACTACTGCCTCACGAACCAATAAAATATGATTTATATAACCATATATCAAGAATAGTTCTAATGACATAATTAAATTTTATAAATTATATTCATGAAAGATTTATCATTATGAACATATATAATATCATTTAAATTTTGACCATTCCATATTGGGGAAAATAATAACATCATTCGTACGTATGTGTGAATTGTCACCTCTTCGAAGCAATGTGATATATTTCTCAAAAATGCTTCACAATGATGATATATATAATTATATTTATAGAAAAAATATTATATATATTTTATTATCTCTATTATATTAAGATAAAATTTTACATTCATTTCATAATGATCATTGAAAAATGGAAATGTTACTCATGGGTATGTATAGTTTACCACATATTTGATTGTAATATAGTTCATTTTTCATATACACATTTAATAGAAGAATTTAAAATTATAATCTATGTATAAAAGTTATAATTATTTCCTGATTATTATTTTAGTTATTATATACTAATGGCCACATTTACTATAGACACTATATGAGTGCCATGTTTGATGAATATACCAACTATCTTCAAAACATTTGACCTGAAGTTAAATAATTAAGTAAATGTTATAACTTTATAATAAGGCATATAAGAGGAATAATAACTTTGAAAATGTTTTTAAAGTAAGTAAATAACAACCTTATGTTTATTATTCTGTAATTTAAGGATTTAATGTGATGATTCAGACATAATTTAATGGAATTCTTAACTCATTATCTCTTATTTGACTAAAACTTCTACTTTATTGGTTATGTCATTCTAGGATTATGTGTGAAATGAATTTTGGTTGCATTATATTTTATTTAAACTAGTTTTATACTATTTATATCTAATAAACATAATCTATTCTCTTTGATAAATGATATGATATTTTTAATATATATCATCACAATATCATTGCATTGAGGAATATTATGATGTTATACACCCATCTTTTTGTAGGAGGTGTATATACAGAACCTTTGAAATATCATATCAAAAAAAATTATTATCATTTTATTTTATGTCATATTAAATGATTTTACTCCATCAGTCTTATGATTCAAATTCTTCAAAGTGGTATGGGGAACATTAATTTAAAAATACCATTCTAAATGTTTTAAAAGGGTTATTAAAATAGATTGATTATTTCAATAATTTTAAATGTTTTCACATGATTAAAAATAAAACTTTATTTTTTAGTTGTTTAAAATTTATGATTATATGATTCAAGATTTTTTATTGGTACTTTAACATTTTATGGGAGGTTACATGAAAAACTAGTGACAAGTTATTCAATGATAAACTAATGACACGTGGGACTTTGATAGCCCACAAATTTGTTGGTTATGGAAGTAGAGTGTATAATTATTTTATTTTTAATATTCATATGTATACAATTTGACAATATGGCTATTCCATTTTTAAGTGTGAAATGTATGGTGGGTGACTTCATGGTTATTCTATTTGAGTAAATTATGTCCCAAGAAACATTTATGTGTTATTTATACATGATGTAGTTTTTATAGAAATCTTGGGACTTAAAAAAAGTACAAAATGATATTTTTGGAAATTATTTACTTCTTTTTAAGGGTGATAAATTTAACTTTATGAAAAAGTTTTCAGGGGTATTATATTTTCAAATGATAAAAAATTCCCTTCAATGTGTATCCCTTACTGAGCTTTTTATGCTCATTCCAATTTTTAGAAATATTTTCATGGTATTTGTGGATATTTAAGGGAATGGAAGCAATCAAGTTAAAATTTGAAAAGATTTTCCATGAATGAACTTATGTTTATAAAGTATTATATTGTTGAAAATTTGATACTAATCATAAGTATCCACGTTATAATACATAGTTTTGTTATGTATGAGTTAGGACCGAATTCTCTAAAACACTGAACCTGAAAATATCCTCAATTTAAAGAAAGTAATTTTTTTAATAAAACTAAATATTATGTAATTTTTATGGCTGGGTCCTTACAATAATAGTGATTCATTTATTTTGTACTTTATAAAGGGAATAATGAGAATAAATGTTGAAATTTTTCGAGGATAAAATAAACGGTCATCTGAGTCTTGAATTTGAGGAACTAGTACCATTTTAAAATCTAATAGAATGGTACTTTTGTAATTACCATTAACATTTTTAAGATTGTGCTGTTAATATTTTGAGTTTAATGGCTCATAAATATAAAAATTGGGGGGAAAGTTGTTTTGTTGAAATTATTCTCAACAAATCATTTGGGAGACAGCATAGAGTGTTTAAAACAATTATTTAACTATTTCACATTTACATCTATTTACGTGTACCTTGGCAATAAATTTTTAACCATAGTAACTAATATAAATGAAAAACTATCCATTAACGTTTAACTTAACTAAAAATTCTGATTTCAATAGTTTGAATCTATTTTATTATATAAAATTTAATAGGGTTTAAAAAGTAAATTTTAAAAATATCAGACATAACTTCTAAAAAATCATATAGAAATAGTGTTTTGAGCATAGAATATATGTGTAAGAAAGAATTAGTAGAATTATAAATTCCCATCACCAATTTAGTTAATTATATATCAAAAAAAAGGTATTTTGATTTTAGGGAAATCCAGAACTAAATCTATCCATGAAAATACATTATTTCTGGAGTGACCAGTTAAAAAATTATTGAACTACCACAATAATTTAGTTTAAAAAATGTGAAAATAGATTTTACAGACTTGCATAATATATTAAAATTCATGATATTACACCTTATTTAAAAACTATATTACCTAAATGGTTTTTTAAACATATATGATATGATTACATAATTTTAAATAATAAAAACTATATTCTTCTCTAGAACCATATTTTTTTACTAAAAATAAATCTTTATGGGAATACACAATATTTAATCCTAATTAAATGTTAATATTATAATTAAAAAAATTATGTTCATAATATCAATTGAAAATTTTTATATTAATAATTTCAATTTTGGAATAAAATCAAAAAATATAATGAAAAATCATATTTTTTAAAAAATTACTTATTCAAATATTAATTATTTATATAATCATTTAATATAATTTACCAACTAAATTGGTATTAACCAATTATTAAGGTAAATATAATTTATTATTACTAATCATATTTTATTGAAAATGAAATAGAGATCACATAAAAAGGTAATTTTTTAGAAAAATATTTTTCTAAATGATATATTATACTATTAGTCATTTTATGTAAACTAATTTTATTTCATTCTCAATAAGAGTTATATTTATTTTATTTACGCATATATTCTATAAAATGGTTAATCGTATTCCTTCTCTCTAATTGAATTTATAATTTTTAAAATCTATACATAGACATCAATATTTTATCTATGTATATCATCTTTTCATTTAAATTGTATTTTTCCTATAGTGAAAACTACCAAAACACACATGGATCATTTAAGGGGACTCATATATTAGAATATTGGGGTTTTATATCAGATGGATCATTTAAATAAATAGTAGGATTAGGAATAATGTTTTTTTCTAAACTAAATTACTGTAATTTCATCAAGGGATTTGTTTTTTCATTGTCTATTAAAGGGAGAGGAAGTCGCTAAAATGATTATAGAGTTTTATGATGTTTGTGTATATGGATTTTCAAGTATTTTTTATAATATATTTCAATAATTAATACTCATGAGGTGCATATGAAACACATGAAGTGGTTTCTTAAAAATATTGATCCCTTGAGTTATTCCCCCATGTGATTTAGAAAAGGTGTGTTTATTGATGCTTCATATATAAAATTTATATTTTATATTCTTATATACCTATATATATTTATTTAATTGAATTTTGGCTTTTCTATATTAAGGGATTAGTTTTGGGGATCTGGCATGTTTTTTTAATTATATTCTTTTATATGATTACTACATGAACTAACCTCTCAGTTCATGTCATGAGAAACCTTGGGTTAAAAAATAGGATGTCTTTGGAGAAATTTTATAATATTTTATGATTACACTCTACCTAGTGTCCCTTTGTTATTCTTTGATCTACTTATGATATTTTCCCATCATTTAGACTAGTGACGGTAACACCGGGTGTTTGGGTATGTTTTTTGTAATCTAGTACAAGTCATTCATTATAGTAGTTATGGTATATGTGTTTCATAGATTTTTCTCTAAGCTCTTACATTTCTATTATGACCACTTTTGTAGGTTATTCATTTTCCATTACCATATAACACTATTTTTAAATAATATTAATTTTTATTCTTTATGATACTTTTAAATGCCTTTTATTGTATTTTATTCCATTCATATTTTAAAACTATCCATGATTATCTTTAATTAAAAAATGAATTTATTAAATTATAAATTAAATTATTTTTGAAAGATAATATCTTGTTAGTTATTTTTCATAGATATTTAAAATATACTTCTTATATATAAAATAAAATTATCATTAAATGTATTATTCGTTAAATGGTATGCACAAGATGGGATGGTGATTACTTCAGGGCATGTTTTTATTATCCCTGTCATTTTATAGAGTTTTTATATGTATCTATTTGATTTCATAATGATATTTTATCCTTGGATTGAGTATGGATGAAGGATGAATGAGATGATAGTATTTTTACACATGTATAAGTGTAGTTTGTGGTTTTATCATTTTTATTTATTCTCTATATCCATGTTGTCTTAGCTAATTTGTCTTTCTTTTCATTATAAGATCTGGGTTGTTTTTTTGGTGTGTAAATTTATTCAGTTTATTATTATCTTATGATAAGTTTATCATTCATATTATTTTATTACTATTTCATATATTTTATAACTTCTTCTTTCTTTTGTCTAGCACTACATTTTACAAAAAGATCGTGCCGAATTTCTTAGATTAGATCATTTTATTATTACTAATTCATCAAGTAAAACTATTCTCCTTTTCTTTTCTTGGTTCACTAGTTATTCTTTCAAGACCATGGGGGGTTAGGAATTTAATTTAGATGTTTCATGGACAATATATAAGAGCCCAAGTCAGGGATGGATCATATATAGATTATGACCACGAGATTCTTCATGTTTATAGATACACTTTATGATTAGCATGTAAATCTACAGACCTATATACATCATTGACTAGCCAGGATATTGTGGGTTGTTATAGTACATTAAATGAGAAAATATTAATTTTCATATGACCCCTTCATATACATCATCATCAAGCTATTTTTCGTCATGTTACTGAAGCATGTCCATGAATAGGATTTAATGGTTCTTTAGTGATGGATAATATCAATTATATACAATGTAACCCATTTTGTTGAGTATTTTTTAATTTTTATTATATTTTTTAGGAAATAGACTTAAGAGATATATGGATTTTAGATTGGCCTTAAGAAATATGTGTAACGCTAATTTTAGTTTCAATCAATTTATTTCTTGGTTGTTGTTCATATGGATATTACTATTGAAAATATATTAGTGAAGGATAGTGTAGTAGACACTATTATTGTATTTAGTGGGATGATAGTGAACATTCTATGGGGTGGGTGGATCCTTTTTCAATGTAATGAATTATAGCATAAATTATATTTGTTATGGTAGTGATAGATATTCTCGTAAGGGTATATATTTTTCAATCAATTCCATTGAAATAGTTCCTATTATGTGATATCTATGTGGGTGGACGTAGAATTTATATATCATATGTTTTCCCCACCAAATAAGTTCTATAGATTTCTAAGGATGTTTTAATAATACATATTATGTACTAATATGTTATTTGAATTTGTGTAGTGGTTCTGAGTGGACATAGGCGCATCAACCATGGTGTGGAGGAATGTAAACAAATACTATTGTTTTATCTAATTAGTTAGGTCATAGTGCTAGCTGAGAATCTAACAAGAAGTAAAAGATGCAAATGTTTTAGGGTATATTTCCTTAGAACATCCTGGAGTACGGGGTTAGTGAATGAAATGTAATTTTTGAAGGGTAATCATTTCGAGCAAGTTTTACTAGATATATTAGAGGATAAATATTCTCTTTAAAGTACCTTTGTTTAATTTTATGATTTTTTTTATTTTTATTTTTTTCATAAAAATGAATCTCAGTATTTTATGTCTACTACATATTTTTCTTCTTTGGGGTTTTTCATGGAATACTCTCATTGGTTCTTATCACTTTACACACCTATCCCAAGATGCATGGTCAAAATTAAGGACTCTTTGTGGGTTCTATAGTAGCTGGGACTTATATAAATTTATTATATTTCATTGTTCTAGTTATGAAATGATTTTATGTCATATTGGTAATGGATTGGTTGACATGATTATTGGATTTCCATGATTTTTCCTTGAGGTTGGTGTCTTTTACCTCCTTTATGGGAGAAGAATATTTTCTTAAAGGAGAGTGCGATATAGAGAGATATATAAATAGAACCAGACCTAATAAAATATTAGAAATTATGATGTCTGTTGTATGTATGGGTTTTAAAGTGGATCAGGAGTTAGTTCAAGATATAATTACCCCAGTGGTTTTTTTGTTTTTTTTTTGATTTTTTCCTTGAACAAATTTCATTATTTTCCCAAAAAAAATATAGATCAAGATCATTATTGATCTTGTTAAAGGAATGAATCCTATAATAATACCTTCTTATTATATGAATCCTAGAATGTTTGGATAGTTGATGATTTCTCTCAACGAAATTGGGTAAAAGGAATTTATTAATCTATGTACCTCCCCAAAGACAATAATTTTTTAATAATCATTAATGTTGATAGTAGCATATGTCTTTTCATGGATAAACATAAATTGAATCATTTTATAGTGATGAATTAATATATATTACTAGGGATGGATAACATAGTATACTTGTTAAGGATTTATATGTAGTTATTTAAGATTTTCCTACAATCAAGTTATTATCAGTTATGCATTTGGGAGAAAGATATATAGATTTTGGTGTTCTGTATATGTCATTATTTATATATATATCTTATGGGTCATTTTATATTATATATTAATAAAGTTTACTTATTTTTTTGAGTCAATAAGTATATCTTATGACCTCTCTATTTATTATGGACTTCTATTTTGAAAAGCACAATCACTTCTTCTAAGTCCTAAATATTTTTAAGTTCTGTATTTTTTTAAGATCCAGAATTGTTATTCTGTTATTTTTACCTCTATATCATTTTGTTTTTTCCATTCTATAAGACTTACAGATATGTCATTCCAATTTTTTATTCTGTTATACTTACAGATCTGTCATTAGGATTCGTCATTCAAATTTTATGATTCCAAATATGGTGTATATGTGATTCAGTTTTTATGATTCTGATTCCGGTGTATATGTGATTTAGTTTTTATGATTCTGATTCCAATGTATATGTGATGCCGATTTTCAAAATCAATTTCAGTGTATATGTGATTCCGATTTTCATTACCGATTTCGGTGTATATTTGATTCCAATTTTCAATACTGAATCCAATGTATATGTGACGCCTATTTTCAATACCGAATCCAGTGTATATATGATGCTGATTTTCAATACCAAATCTGGTGTATATATGATGCAGATATTCTTGATACTAAATTTGTTGTATTTGTGACTCTGATTTTATGATTTCTTTTTCTTGATAATGTTATTTTTAAGAATCGGTTTTCCGGATTTCTTAAGATTGTGTTTTCTTTATAATGTTAGAGTTGCCTAATGTATCATTCTAATGATATCATATTCCAAGATTTCTTATAACCAATATTTATCTTAAAAATAACATCGTTTATGTTAATTGAAACAATGTCGTACAATCTATTATGAACTAACCAATGTATGTTTTCCCCATGTTCAGGTCCCTCTGAGATTTAAGGAAAACATGACTATTAGAGAGGATCCGACCGTTGGGAAATTTCTCTTATAAATACAAGCTCATTTGAATGAGCAAAGGACATGACCGTGAACAAGCTTGTGAAGTGATTTATAGAGAGAGAGGCTCTTACAACTCTCAGTAATTTGTGAAGATGTTGTGAAAAACTTGTTCGGGCGTGAAAAACTTGTTCAGACTTGCTTCATGAAAACTCTAATCATGCTGATCGTAGGCTTCTAGTATTGGAAGACAGAGGTTCAGATTTACTTCTAAATTGAGGGCCTGCGGAGATAGGAAGACAGATACCAGTCTTTGGATTGAGAGTTTACCTGGGTTTGGGTAAGATATACTTTCTTGAATGTATAAACCAAGAAAGCTTTATCCAAGGTTGTTGGATAGCCATCTCTTTGGGTTAAAAGAATCCCATTATTAATCGATTCCTATTTCAAGTTGTATTATTTACGTTGTATTTGTAACTTTGATAAATTTAGAAAGTATAGACTTCTTATACTTTGTAATTCTGTTACACTGATTATATTATAGATTCTATACACTTTAAGGTGGAATCTTTCTTTTAAGAAATCAGAATAGGATTATTTAAGAGGTTTGTGAATGTTTTTTTAACCTTGTTAAACTTAACATTAAATTTTCCAAAGGAATTTTTGAAGTATACAATTCACCCCCCCCCCTCTTGTATATTGAGCATCTACATTATTATTTCAATCCAACATATTTTTCTCCTAAACTATACTTTGCATCTATTTATGGACTCCTTCATTGTGGTGTTTTATGACTACATATTGGTATACGTGTAGACCAGATATTTACATCTCAATAATTTATGATTTTTGTTGAGTATTCATTGAGAAAATCGAATTTATTCCATGTTTAAAAAGTGTCATTTTTTATTTAGGATGTGTTTTTATTGGGCATGTGATTTCAGAGTCATGAATTTCAATCCAATCAATGAAATTAGTAGTGGTGATTTGTTAGGAAATACCGAGGAAAATATTCAATTTAAAGATCTTTCTTTTCCTATAATAATATTGGAAACATTTTATTTATTATTTTTCTCATATGGTGGGGCCAATAACAAGGAGGAAAAATTTTTATGAATTATGAGTGTATTGACTAGAGAGAGGTGGCCTTCTAGGAGTATTAATTGATGTTGATGTAAACATTGATTTTGATTATTCTATATCCAAGGAATCATTATATTAACATATAAAATACATATGGAGTAATATTTGGAGCTATAAGGAGTTCAAGAACATAGGAAGTCACTTATGGGTTTCATTGGTTATCACCCAATGAATTTAACTACTCTACCAATGAATTCAAGATAAATATATTGTTTTATGACTAAATGTGTTGGTGAAATTATATCTATATTGAGTGATTTTTTTTCTACACGAACCACAATAATTTTTGGTACATATTCTCCTAGTGTGACATAGAATTTTTGTAGAGTCATTGGGTGAGTTCCTTCACCCCATTGATTTTTGGATGGTGCATACCATCTAGATTAAGAATTTTTTATCCCAATAAATCAAAAATAAGCCTTAGGAGTGTGGAGTTTGAACATATCATGGGGATTGATATATGATTATATTTGTCATTTAATGGTATATCTATGTGATAGGTAGTTGAAATGTTATTTTTTCTAAAAATCAATAACTCATAACTGGTAGACTAACCAAAGTCTATGATGGAGCCTAATATTGATTTTATTTGGATACTATAATGAATCATAAGAAATAATCCAGTTTGAGGATGATATAAAAAAGAGTATGATAATATTTAAGCACAAAATAGAATGGTGTTCTATACATTGATGATATTGGGGATTGTAAGGGACTCTTGTGCCTCACTTTGGTTAATGAATTCAGGGTTGACAATGATTTATGACAATATTAGGAATTATTTCTAGTGGTTGGGTATGAGGAAGGATATTAAAGGATCTTTTAATCACACTCTACCCCATCAAAGGATAATGGTAGATCACCAATGAATATGGGGTTACATAATCCTCTATATGTTTCTATATGTAATTTTATAAATTTCATTCTTATTGAGCACGTATAGCTGATAAAGATCTTAGAATGTTATATGTGTGGGTGGTAGTGAAACTTCCTAGGGTAAACATCACCATAGTGTCTGATTTGGTTTCATATTTCATATTAAATTTTTTCTAGTTCTAATTTACTATCATGGGTTCTCAATTGATGTTGGGTATTAGATATCACATGTAGAAATATGGGATGTCATAGTAGACTATTTAGATAATTTAGGATATACTAAAGGTGTGTATACTTTATTTGAATAGATCATGGAATGAACAATAATCTTTGATTTTGTTTTTATAAAACATTAAATCTTAGGGATCAATCTAGGAGGCCACATTCACGGGACTATAATTTTGGTCATTTCACTCATCAATATATTAGTTCTAGGTGGGAGATTCAATTTTTATCTTTCCATGATTAGTGAAGGATACCACCAAGTGAGTGTATATAGTCAATAAGTTATTGGTTACTAATCATAGTGGTAATCCTTCATGTATATCCAAAAGTAAATGATCCATTGGGAAAAATATGTGTTAATAGGTATTTTTATTGATATCATGATAGTGGGAAAATATATATCTCTGGAAGTGGGGAAAGATAATACTCTAATTTTTATGATGTTTTATATTTTGTAGTGGAATAAAGTATTGTCATACATGTTTTCTCTTTCACTATGACATTTTGGTATGCATTCTATCTTTCATGTTACGTAGCTCTAAAAGTAAATTCCATACCATGTACATAGGATTGGTAGTAATGATATAATGATTATGTTAGATATAGCATTTTAATTGACTATAGTGTATATCATTGACTCCCAAAAATGGTGTTATGAGGAAATAAATTTCCAATTCTCTCAATATTATTGCACAATTTGAAATCATAAAAATTTCCAAGAGGATACCAAGGATTTAGAGTGAGATATATGGGTCCAGTGGCAAAATCTATTCATTTAGTATCCCTAGAAACTCTTCAGGTGGATTATAATCCCATATAGGGGTATTTTGTATGACCCTAAAATTATATGTGTGAATTTCATGCTCATTTTTAGAGTTTAAGTATTTATTTCATAGTTTTTTTGAATGATATATTAGATTAATAGGGATTCGGAGGCCTATTGGAGAGATATATCAATATACACTATTTCAAAATGTAGTGAGGGTCACCAAGAACTATATAAGGGAGATTTGGGCTCCCAGTATGATGGGAAGTATCCCTATAAGGAATGAATTCCTATAGGCCACCCGGCCATACTAAAATGGGCACCAGGTAGGGACAATAGTTCCCTGTCAAGGTAGGGTGGGTCCCAAGTAGTCCCAGAGCTATATTTCTATTTTTAATATTTTAATTTCATTATATAACAACTTATTTACATCCCCATATTCCATTATAAACCACCAATCAAACCTCACGTGATTTTTGATACTCTAAAGGTTCATAGGATTTCTTATCTTGATTTCATTCTTAATTAATGTGTAGTCTGTCCCCATGATCAAATCCATTTTAATCCTATTTTATTCATTTTTCATAGTTTTAATTATTTATTCCATAATTCTAATAATTTGGAGATTTTTTGGGGATATGCTTTTTTGTTCTTTAATCGAATAGAATGACTTATTTAGCGTTCTCATGTGTACTTTATGTGTGAATAACTTTCTATTTTATAAAATTTATATGTTGTTTCTCAAACTACTATACTTATGGGTGCATTAGGGAAACTAATAATTATTTTATTTTGATATATATATTTTTTAGTGGCTCGGGATTGATATAATTAACTCTTTATAGGGTACTTATAGGTAAAATGTCTTGGGTATAGTGAAATATCCATTTTTATTAATGTTTTGTATGGTATATTTCACTTGGTTTATTTAGAACTAGTGCTATCTATTTGGTTTTTTTATAGATTTAGTGACATTGGGGTTTTTAATAATATTTAGGGTGATGAAATTATAAAATTATGAAGTAGTTAGGTGAATAATAATGGTTCATGTGAGTATCCTAGAGGGGTTGTTTTATAAGATTCCTATAACAATATCTATATGGAATCCATGTATTTAAAATGTTCTATTAGAATGGTGGTTATTCATTTAACATTGCTTTGAAATTTTTAATCCTTGAAACAAATTATATTCAATGTTATGACTGATGGTTATGTGATCACATCATGAGTGAGAGGGTGGTCGGTTTGGATGTGTTGACATGGGATCATGGATGTTAATGTTTCAATAACTGATAGGGTTGGACACCAAGATGATGATGTGAGACCTCCACTAATTTTGATGGGGTCTTTTCAAAGTTCGTATAGAACATGATCGGCTACCCCCAAAAAATGATAGTTTGTGGTCTGTGGTTTTTAATGAGGCTTGTTTTGAACCCTATTTTAATTAATATATAATGGTCTAATAATCCTTGTGGGATCTAAAGTGGGAATCAATATTGGGCCGCACATTTAGTGAGAAGGTGTAAATCATGTTTTTTGGTGTAATAGTGGTATGATAAGAATCCTTATTCATATATTAATTTGAGACATGTGTGTTTAGGGTTTATGGTTCCCTTATTAGTGAAAATGACCTAATTGAGGTGTATAATTACTTATTTATTTATTTATATTGATAAAATCACTATCATATAATTTTTTAATTTTTCTTTGTGGTATCCTTCCATGATTTATTTCTTGTACCATACGTACTAATAACAATTTTTTAAATCATTGCTTATAAAGGATGAAAATAATGTAAAATATCATATGGAAAATGTTTAAACATGGGAATATTATTTAAAATTCATGTTATTATCATGAAATACTTTGTGAACCATTTCTATTATTCCCCCTTTGTACGTTTATACAATTTTTTGTGTTTCATGTTTTTATTTTCCTTATATAAGGATTGTTTTGATGTCTATATATGACTAGTTATGCTTCATTTTTATGCAGCATGTCATTATATTTTTATACTGGATGCTGCTATTTATTTATTATTCTAATTCCACTATTATTAATATAGATGGTTTATGATATCAATAAAATAAGTTCTCTATTATATGTCTTAGTTCATAGCCACTATTAAATGGCCTCTTATGTACAATCAGGTGTACATGAGGCCTTTTTTTCTCCTGTAAAGACCCACAGATTAATTTTGATATGTTATATAATTTTAAGAATCTTGTATAAAAATGATGTATTTCAAAATTTGGAAGACCCAAAAGGTTTTACATTTATTTACTTTTCTAATTATTTAAATATGATAGTAAATAACAAGATATGTTAATATTCAGTATAACTTATACTAATATAAATGTATTAGTCTCTGAAGTCGTCTAGAAAATTAAATATAATATAATTTTCCCTCCATAATTAATAAATTGTTCTTAGTCACAAAAATAATCATTACCAAAATTCACGAGGAAAAAAGTATATTTTATTAATCATAAATTCAATTTTATTCAATAATTTACCCTAAAACCTAACCCCCCCCCCCCCAATACACATATATATATTAACCTCTCCTCCAATTTCTTCTTTGAATAATTTTTAATTAAAACCAATATAATTAGATTTATATCTCAATACTAGATCTCTCCCTACTTTTTAGAAATTTAAAATGATTATATGTTATCATGTAGTTATTAGATAAAAATATTATCCATTATCACCATTATATTTTTCAAATTTTCGTGAATGTAATCTTGTTTTGATTATAGTTTTCTTCATCTCCATTTTAGTATTCCAATTATATATTTTCAAATACCTATGTCTATGTTATTATACTGATGGTATTTTTTTAAAAGTATTATAAGAATAAATATAAGAATATGATATTAATTGTAGTTAGTTTACCACTTCTTAGATCATATAGATTACTCCTATAGAAAATATTGTATATTTTTCAATACAATATATCAATAAAGGGTGAATTTTTATTTTGAAAAATAATAATATAGATTTTAATAATAGGTTTATAGTCTCTCCAAATACCATATGAAAATCATAAAATTAAGTAATGTATAGAAAAAAGAACCATATTAATAAATAAATTATGGAAAAATATTAGAGCCTAAGAAAGGAATAAATAATGGGGATCTGATGGCCTCAATGAGAACCTAAAATAAATAGAAAATTAAAATGACTAAAAATAAAAACAACATCAAGTAGAATTACTTTCTATGCGATCAACAGAATATTCCAATTCATGTATAATTTTCGTTTGAAAATACAAATGGATTTTAATTATGTTAAAATAGTAGTATAATCAATCGATACTCATGAAAATATAATTGGGGTTACCACATGCTGGACACCTCAGTTTAAATTCAACATTTTTAGTAATTCATTTCTTATTTCAATTTATTTTTATAGTTTTATAGAATTAGTTATCATTACTCAATAGAATAAATTATATAATATGAAATATTAAAGGAAAATAGGTACAAAACATTAAGAAAGAGAAAAAAATTATAATGAAATAAATATATGATATATTTTGGGTAAAAATTAATCAACTTGACATACCTCTAGATCTAATAGAAATGATTTGAAAATAGATAAATATGACATATAAATTTGAATTAGTGCATCCCCCTTGGAAAAATTAAAATTTTCAACAAATATTAATTTATATATAACATATTCACATTAAATATATCCGCTGGTGACAATAGTTTGAGGAAGATATAAAAATAAAAAACCATTAACCACAATGATAAGAGGGTCGACAAAAATTTTAATAAATACCCTCCTTATTAAATCTCATAAATATTATCTAAGGTGAAAGGGTTTTCATATGTGGATAAATAAAATAAAATGGTCTAGAATATGAGATACTATAGGAGACGAATTCATTTTGTGATTTTATGACTTGAAATCCTATAATTTTTAATTCAAACTTGAGGAATTAAAAATCTAATATATTCTAATAGGAAAAAATCATGAAGTGGAGAGTGGAGAGTTTCATTCCAATGAGAAAACTCCCAAGGGGGTTCTAAGTGAGTCTTTATAATGAAGATTTAATATAAGGGCCCTAAAATGATAAAATGTTCTATTATAATATAGAGAATAAATTTTAATATGGTATTTTTAGATAGTAGTGTTTTAGAGCTTTTTTGACTGGCCATAAAAAACATGGCCCTTTAAATTATAATGAAAGAATAAACCAATACTCATTTTCAAAAGAATATATTCAATTAAAAATATCCCCATTACCCATTCTTATCTTTATATCATTTCATAATGATACTAGTTGATTTACAACTATGAACATTTGAGGGAAAATTAGGGTTTTAAATGAATATAAAAGAATTTTATTATCTAATATAGTAATTTTAGTATAATTAAAACACTCATACCCCATATCTAAGAAAAATTAAATTCAAGGAGTCATTAATTCATATGTTATGTATTTTTTATAGTGAGTGAATTGAAATCATAGACATATAACTTTCAATCATTATTTCTATTGTTTTTAATAATAACCACTTTTAATCATTTTTATATCAGATGAAGAAAAATATTAAGATAATTGAAACAAGTTGAATATATAATATTTATAAATACAAATATTTGATAAAGGTAAATAATAATTACAGCATCACCTATCACTCAAATATAATAAATTAGAAAGACATAAAAATAATTAATAAAAAATTATTGGTGGTGTAGTTATGTTGTCTATAGGGTGGGATCATTGGATTTTTAATTATGTAAATTCTCTATAATTCAACGCATGCTCCACAATTGTCACCCTAAACATAGTTAACAGATATATCAATATTTGTTAAATTTTTCATAGAATAAGGATTCGAGGAACATATTTTTTGTACTATTAACATAAATAAATGGTTACATTAAGGGATTCCATCCCAAATTTTTAATTTCAAATATTTTTAATATTAATTGATGAATAATAGTTACTTTAATATGCTCAAATGTTATTTTTTAAAGAAAAATATCACTTTATATGTAAAATAAATGAATAATGATGTTTCTAAAAATATCATTAATAATGATGATCTAAAAAATCCAGTTACATTAATATATTAATAACTAAAAACCATAAAATAGAAAAAACGTCTCCTCTCACATAATTAATTTGATAAAGAAAATAAATTTTTATATTTGGGTGGATAAATATCCTTAATTTTTCAACCTAGATAATGAAATTTTAATTAGATCAATATAAGGAAAATTTAAGCCCGTGGTGGAATTAGATAGATTATTAATGGAGATTTAATATGTTTCGTGATATAATATAATGGAATAAAGGAATGTGATGGTGTTAAAGTAGGGGAAGAAAATAAGAAGTACAAGAAATAAAAGTAGGACTAAGGTTTATAATCTTACCTCATTTATAATATTAAATAATTAGCATTGTATTTTTAATGGAATTTATATATCTTTTGAGATTTTCTAAAATATCATCCTTTAACCATGTAATTTATATTAATCTTGATTTTTGATATCTACTAATTCAAGAATATTCTTTGAAATACATTATAATTGGAGGTACATGGATTTAATGACTACAATTAGGAGCCTAATTTCTCATCAATCTAATAATAAAAATATTTTATAGATTCAATATAAATGAATTAAATTTTCATAGCCCCACCCTTTCAGGAACCCTTCTTATTCTTATAGTAAATTAGAGAGTGCCCCCCTTGAGGTCCACCACTATTAGGCCTTAGGAAGGAAACTATCACTAAGGTTATATAATATTCAAATTAGAGGATTGAGACCCATTTAATTCAATAAGATATAGAAAATATTCTAATGAAAACTGTAATATAAATAAACCAAGATCCAAAAGGATTATATATTTCATGAATATGGTAGAAAATTATAAATCCAATGAGAAAATACCATTACATTATTAGTCAGAGACACTGTATCCTATCAAAAGACATAAGATAGTACTGTTTTCTTACCCTTCCAAGATCTCCCACGAATCCTAGAAAAATATTTTTTATATATAAATTTAAGAAAACTTGTATACTCATTACAATTATACTCAATACTTCTCATGAAAATTTTAAAGAAACATACTAATGGTCTAGGCAATAAAATAATAGCATCAAATAGGACTTATCGTTGTAGCTTCCACCCAACCTCATGAAAGATCACTCACCATGTATCACACTCTCGTGAAATAACATAGTATAAATAATATATATAGGGGACCATGATTTCTATACATGGATTACAACATAATTTATGAATATCCATCAAAAAACATTGTGATCTATTCTAAAATAATATATGCTTGGTTTATTTGTAAATATAATACATAAACAACATGTTCATAAGTAATATATATGACCTCCCACTCAGTTATTCAAACTTATTTTATACTTTTCGTACTTGAAACCACTCTTCTTTACCTGGGTAATGGGAAAATAACAAATTTTTAGTATTGGTTCATATTAAGGGTAAAAAAGGGGATACCAATGGTCAATAGTAATTAAAAAGATAGTAAGTGTGTGATAACATGAGAAAAACATTTGATAACTATACCTAAAAAATAATATATCATAATATTTTATCATGAAATAAATCAGGTAAATTCATAAGGTATGAACCATAAAAAAAGAAAATAACATGATCTATAAGAGAATAATATTTTCATAAAACATATATTTTTAGTACACACATAAGCACGTAAAATCATTACCATAGTTAATGGTCACTTTGAAGACTATCTTAGTGGATTGGTTTCACATGACATTCCATTATGCATGTGGTTAATGATCGCTTCTAATACTTTAATATAGGATATATTCCCTTACTAAACTAGGTTCACTCCGTATTCAATTCCTTAATATATAATGTGATATACATGATTTCCAAATGCATTGAAGGAAAATTTTATTAAATTCCCACCCATCTCATTACCATAATCTATTCATATGTTTTACATATGATCTTGAATAATTCATAATATGTCATAACTCATAAAATATTGGGTTTCATTACCATTTTGACATTATATTATAGTATAACACATGTATAATAAATGGATTTCATTAACATCTCATAATAAATTTTTAATCTGTATAGATTAATAATAAGGATTTTTTCCCTACTTCGTAAACCTAATAAAAAATATGTAACATTAAATGATATTACCAATGAAAAAAAATTCCAATAAAAATCATTATAACATTTCATGATGAAAATAACCATTTCCCTCTGAAATCACTTAGGTAAAAACTAAAAAATTCCTAAATATTGAGGATAATATTTTCTCAAAAATAACCTCCCAGACTTGTGAAGTAATCATCAAATAATTGAGTGTTCATGATGGTGGAAAATTTTTTCCATGCCATATACATTAATAAAAAGATTCCTATCTCATTTTTTGTGAAACATCAAATGTACCTCATTTGGAAAATAAAAACTACATTAAATTTAATACATTTTGTAAAAAATAAAACATGTGTAAAAAATAATTTAATAAATAATATTGGAATGTTAAATACTTCATTAAATAAATTTTTAGAAATTATAGATATTAAAGAAAGATTATTTTTTATCGAAGATAGAAATAACATTCGATTTCCATAAAATTATTTGTTCAGTATACTGGATACACAAAAAGTGTAAAATGAAATGAAAAAAAATTAATATCCAAAAAAACCATAAAATAAAAATATTAATGTGTTTATTTATATTTATATCATAAAAAACACTATCCAAAATATAACCATGAACAGTCTGGATAAAGAATGAAACTGTAACATAAATCCCATGAAACATTCGTAACATTAGAATAAAAATATAATGAAATAAATATCCTTATATGGTATTATAAATACATAAAATTTTCTTTTAAATCATCATAAAATACACTCTTGTGAAATTTACACAAATAACAAGTGAAATGAGTGGTGAATATGATATGTTCCTCAAAGAAATAAAATTGAGATGAGAATATTTTATCTCAAGTTTGACATGAATCGAAAGAAATATAACCTCTTGTATTATAAATTTATATTTATTATAATTATACACTAAATTAATTTACATACCTATGATATGATATATAATCAACTCATAACATTTCAACATTAATTTTTTAATAGTTGTTTATTAAAATCATCATTTCTAGCTATTATGTTTTTCATTTTTCATGTGAATTTTGGTTCAGTAGTTATAATCCTTAATGTTTTATCACAGTTAAATCATATAAATAATTATAATTATGATATAAATATATAGTATATTCATTATATATATATATTTCAATTCATCCATAAAATTTGCATACAGACACATCAATTTCACTAATCATGGAGATGGTGGGGCGTACATATGCCTGAAGGCTATTATCACTTTACAATATATGGATAGAAAGAAGGTTAAATAGTAATTAAACTTTATAGAATCATTATTATATCACATTAATAATATATATTCATTAAAAATATAATTATTATAAAAAATATAAGTTATAATTGAAAAAATAATCACATCGCTTCATGGATGTGGCAACCAACACGAACGCATGAGCGACATTATCATATTTCAATAGATGGTAAGCTAATAAGGCATATATATATTTTTATAATTATATAATCATAATTATATCATAAATATATATTATATTCATTAAAACCTTCATAATAACCATCCGTAAAATATGTTGATTGAAAATGAATTGTATTGTTGTGTGGAGGTGGTAGTCCACACAAGCAATACGTTGACTTCCCAATTGATAGAATATAGGGTTTACATTGGAGGATTAATAATTATAATAGAATTTCATCATATAAAGTAAAATTAATATATTATTTTTTGTTGAATTCCATAAATTTATTGTAGATATAATAAGATACAAATTGAAAGTCTTCAGGGAGGAAGATAAGCTCTTCTTTAGTAGACTTCCACTCGGTCATTACTTACGGGCCCATGGAATATTATATTAAGAATAAAAACCAATTTAAATAAATAGTATGTGTGTTTATAATCTAAGTGGGATTGTTTTTTTTGACTTTTAAGGTTAAAATTGGTGTAAATAAGATATATTATGGGTGTCCATTTATATGTGTGGAAAATGACACCGTGGAATTTCATAAAAGAATAAAATATCACAATGTCATACTCTAGTAAAATGAATAAAAATGGAAAAATATTTGAAGTTAGGATCATATGAGTTATAAAAAATCCCATAAAATAGAAAATAGAAATGTTTTATTAGAAAATTTTCCCTTATCTCTTGGTTTAAACCCCCCCCCCCCCCCCCCCCCCGCCTCAGAAAACCCACATAAACCATAATAAGTAGTAATAAATGTTTACAATTTTTATTATTCATTTGACTAATAATTATATTAGAATCATAAATTAATATTAATTATTCTCTTACAAAAAATTTAATCCATTTTATCAAATTAGATTCATATAATTTAATGAATTTAAGGTAAAAATAAACCTGTATAACATGAAAAAAAAAATTTTATTGAAAAAATGGTTTCTTGAGTATAAAAACTACTGATTCCAAGAACCAAAATATAATTTATTCTGATGTAACTAATTAGATTATTTATAATATAAAGGAAAATATTATTTCAAAATTATGAAAAAATATATTTATATATATTATAGATACAAAAGCACACATTCAATAAAATTATTTTTTTCACCATTTATTAGAAAAAAATATTTAAAAAAATTAAAAAATATCACACTAAGATAATTTTGATATGATAATTTCACAAATAAATTTTATTTTCTAAAATAAATTTTTTAAAAGTTGATAAAATTAATTAAATTATTTTCTCACAAAAAAAATATGAAAACAATTTTTGAGGAAGAATGTATTTTATAAAAAATGTAATGAAATTACTAAAAAATAAGTACTTATTTATCAGTATATTTTACACCTAAAACCATTATAAATTAATTTAAAAATATGGTTTTCCTATTCATTTCATCAATTTAAGGGCTATTTTATAATGGTATAATATATTATATTTCATTTTGACAAGGGTTTTCATGTATAAAAATATATCTTTGAAATTAAACTTATTTGAAAAGAAATATATCAAAAAAATATCATTGTATCACAATTTAAAATAAAGTTTAACTTCAACTAGTTCCCTGCCAATTTTCCATTCTCACTCTACAATTGAATATTTCATATGATCAATACCTCAATCAATAATACGATTTGGGCTTCAATGATACATTTACAAACCTCTCATGGCTTCAAGAATATCATGATAAATCCCTTCAACATTTTATATTGATGACAATATTTTTTTATTAAACCCTCTTAAAAATGTAGGAATTTATTAAACTAATATGAAGAAATATTATTAAGGTTTTTTATCAATCCATAATTTTGAATAAATCACTCATTGTAGTAGTAATGTGGATGTGGATCTCTAAAAAATTGAGTTTATAAGGCCCTCATAGTGATGAGAGGTTTTATTTCATGTTATTATTTATGTTTCCCCTTAAATTAGGGGAATGTTAAGAGTGTACATTTAGATAATATTTACTCTAAGATCATATCCCCAATAGATAATTAGAAAATAAATGGAATATATTCAAAACAGAGGATATGTTTGGTCAATTCATTCATCACATCCACATTTTTAATTTATTCTTCTAATATATGTGCCATATAATATTCATTAAGAAACTCCACAATATGATCATGAAAGTTGTATGTACTATGTATAGTTTTGAAAGGAATGTAATATATCTTTGATAAAAAGAATTTAAAAAACCCCCGAATATAAAAGGTATTGTCATTAAGAACCTTTTGAAATCGAATGATTCATTACTCAATAATTATAAATGAAATCTCTTCCCATGCGATGATGACTCATTTGAGTTTATTTAAAAAATATTTTTTTATAATGATAAAAATGGATATTATTTCTATATGTAGTAAGTTTTATAAACATAGAATACATCTTATCATGAACTGATGCATTAATTTTGAGATATGTTCTATAAGTGTTCTGTAATCAACTTTTAGAGCTCTTCTTGACTAAAGATACCACAAAAAGATATTTTCATTGCATTATTAAATAGTTATAATATGTCAATTTCCAATGTGAATTGATATATTAGACATCTTTCTAGAACTATTACTTTTAAAATCATTATGATATGTAGGAAATATATTTCAACTAATAGGGACACACCATATTGGTTAGTGAGCATCACTAAATGCATTTGTAGAGGAAATCATTAAATATTAAAATGTGATGAAAAAACAAATTTTATTGATGGTTTGTTCACTAATTCATAAATGTTTTTTAACTTAATTTTTTATTTTTTACATTGGTTATTTTATAACCAAAGTAAAAAAGCATCTTTCATGTCGGTTTCTACATAACTGACGTGGAAAAGCTGCGACCTGAATGTTTTTTTTGTCAGTTATTAAATAACAATTGTAAAAAACCAATTCCAAATCAATTACTACATATCCAATGTGGTAAAATCTTAAAGAGGAAGTTTTTTTTATATATTTTATTTTACAACCGATATAAAAATAATTTTACACATTGGTTATTAAGAAACTGATGTGAATACCCATTAATATAGATTTTTAACATCAGTTATAAAATAATAGACCAAGAATTTTATCAAAATATTTCCATTAAAACATTCTCTCCACTAATGACTAAAAACATACAAACAGAAAATAGAATAAATATAAACTATAGAAAAAAACTAGTAAATTCACATTTACAATTACACCACTCATAATTAAAATATGAACTAAAAACAAACTAAAATTAAACCAGAACTCTCAATTGATTTTCCAATTATATTTGTAATTTTTTGAGCACTTTTGAACTATGAGGGCGAGATCCATCATAAATATACATTTTTTTATAATTTATAATAAATTAAAGAATTAAATATTAAGGAATAGATTATAAATAAAGATAACATGATTTAACTTCATAATGGTCCCAACTATAATTATTTCATACATATATAAAAACTCATAATATCTTCCTTAATTGACGCCTTTTTGTTTATGAAAAAACATTTAAATAATTTTCCAAATTCAAAATAACATTTTTAAGTAATATATCCAAAATTTACTATTTTAAATGAAAATTAAACTTTACTTTTACATATTTTATCTTAGTACTCTTTTTATTTGTAGATTTTTTATAGAGATTTCATCAACTATTATAAAATAATAATAATGAATAAAATTTAATATTCATTATAATATAAACAACTATTTAGAAAATAAAACATTCAGTTCCAATACATTCTTGAAATTTCCGCACACATTCCCAAGGATAGAGCATATCTGGAAAAGTGTATTCTCCCATAGACGAAAAAAACTAACTTCCAATGGTCACTGATATAAATAAAAATTTAATCATAGTGGTTTTTATAATAAAAGATAAATAAAACTTTCTGATATATATGATTCATACCTCCCAAGATTAAGAATCATCCAACACTGAGTAATTATATTCTTCTCAAATCATTTAGTAATATAAACTTTTATTTCTACTTCAATCATCGCTTATGCTTCAGGTGAAATGAATTGTGGTTTCATAAATCCAACTACATCTATATTTTAATTCCATTTACACATTTGATAAATATTCCTTATAAAAGGATAAAAATAAGAATAAATTTTCAATAAATTTAATGCAATGAGGAATTTATGTTAAGAAATACATGGGAAAAACATACATCGTGTTGATTCTAAACATATCTCTTGTTACAAACTTCATGATATTATTTTTAAAAATCCCCAAATTCATTACATTCCCACAAAAATTAGCATCCATTAGATTCACATTGACACAAAACAAAAAAAATTGAATATCTTAAAAATATATATAGACTATTATAATCTATATATGTATTTAGAGACCATTGTATTTGTTTTTTTCTATACATTATTTAATTACCTATTGTGTATTCATATAAATAAATAAATATATATATATTAACTTTTATATTTTAACAAAAATTTAACACAAACATTTAGTAAAAGATAAAATATACACATACCTTTATAGAAATACATCATAGAAGTCTATATGGAAAAACTAAAAAGTGGCTGATAATTTTTCTAACTTTATTCACCCCATATTTAGGTAAAGGTAGTCCAACTGATATATCTATAAAATCATGTACAGTGACCATATGATGATATTTCTATTATATTTGATGACTAATTGTATCTCCTATATAATATAACATCCCATATAAAAAATATGATATATAGGATCATCAAAATATAACACAAATTAACTAGGATGTTGTGGAAAATGGGGTTTAAAAGTAGGACAAATAGTAGGGTTTGCATAAAGAGGTGGAGAAATGGGATCTGATCGCGAAAGTGGAAGACTATGAGCTGCAAACTCAAATTTTCATTTCATGTATGCAAACATGGAATATACCAATTTTATAATCTTATCCACCACCATAATATTATTATTCTAAACTTCACCATCCAAAATTTTTATTTTTTTGGTAAAAACCATGTATTATAGAAGATAAAAAACATGGTACCCCCATTTCTCAACGATACACCAGATGGGTATCCCCATACACGTCCTAATTTTTTAGGCTTTCCTAATACTTCAGATAAAATATCATGCCTCCCCTCAGATATAAAGATGAACAATTTTCTCTACTCCTCGTGATAAATTTTTTTGAATTTTTTGAAAAAATATATTTACTAAGTCAATATATATAAAGAAATATATTAACATGAATTAATAAATCAAAAAATCATTCAATCCCATCAGTTAAAACCATCCATTATTCCATAATATATTTCCTTTTTCATCAATTTATCCCTCCTCTATTTTCTAATTCTATCAGGGGGATAGAGGGGTTACCTCTCTAGATCTTGAAGACTTGTTTCATAGTTTTAAAAAAAACATCCATTTTTTTCATCCAATAATGTATACCCTCCCTGAGACAATTTTATAGGGTATGTATATCTATATTGGATATTCCAATGTGATCTCCTCATTTAATATAAATTATGAATAATAAGATCATTAATAAGATCATTAATATATGAAAACAGTTATAATTTTACATTGTAATTACAAAAAAAACTCATATTTTCTTATAATTTAAACAAATTTCTTCCATGTGTCGTCATATATAAAAGTATATATATATATATACATATAACATGGATTATGATGTTTCCTATACCAAAAAATTAAATCATATGTGAGGGTTGATTTGAAATCCTCCATCGATTAGCATCCAATAATAAACATTTCCTCCCGACCACTCTAGTGTCAAATATATCATATATCAATTGATAAGAAGGGGGAAAACATATATTACTAAAAACATTTCAATATTATTAAAATGATAACAAATAAGCTCACCAAAATGGTTTTCTACAACTGATATAGTGTTACTTTTTCAACACTTCCCCAATCTTCATTCAAAATACTTGTGTTGATTTTATAATAAACCGATATAAAACTGAGGAAAATTTTTATTAATACCCCTTATAATATCATTATCATCAATGTTAACCAATATCATCTAGTTGTGTCTATGATCAACTAATAATTTTGTTAAATGTGTGTTTCCGCATTTACCAACCCTCGATCTCTTCTTTGGATCAGTGAGAGTATATGACTCTTGTAAAGAAAGAAAGGGATCATCAAGATGATAATATGGATCTTCCTCCCCATAGGTATGAATATAATAATATAAAAATGCATGTCTTATATTAATTTATTGATCCTACATTATCCTTAAAATCAAAGCAATAACCAATTCACACACAAATATAAAAATTCAAATTTTATAATATTAATGTAAATAAAAAATTTAAAATTATGGAACAGAAAAGTAATCTAAAATTTAACACAATATTTTTCATATTTTTTATATTTAGATAAAACTAAAACAATAATATTGATATAAAAAATTTCACATAAATGAATAAAAAATAAATCCAAAAATCGAGTAGCAATATTGGAAATAGTACAAACGAAAAAATTATTTTTTACACAAAATAGAATGTTTTTTCGATATAATCTTATGAAATATTTTTGTCTTTATTTAACATATTATATTTAAAATAACTATCTTCCAAAAAAATAAATCAATTGATAATCTTTATAATGTTAAATGTGGTAAAAAAACAAAACTAAGATAAAATAAAGAAACACTTCAACTTATTAGTTTTAATATGTGTTTTAATAAAAACAATAAAATCATCTTATCTAAATTCTTCTAAAATTTAAAAAAGTTAATGAGAATTAAATATATGGTACCTGTAATATTGGAAATGTACCAAAGGATTGTTTTTTCAAATTCCTTTTTCATGATCATTCCTTATAGAACAAACCATGTTTACGATGTTCTTGTCATTATTATATATTAATATCTCAATTGATGTAGGGATCTCATGTAAATAAATATCATCGTCCAATTGATCATTAAAGAAATTTTTTTACCTTTTAAAAAAATATCCCACAGCATGTCGGATTGACCAAAACATAGAAAATTAGTTTTTCATGTGTTTATATTATAAAAGGATATGTTGTGTCTTCCAATCTATTCATATTGACAACTGTCATTCCAATTTCATCATGCCTGAAATTATTGTTACTGAAAAAACATTAATTTTTAAGCACTAGAATGTGAAATTTAATGTAATAAAATTCCCAAATATCTTCAATGACTCCATCATATTCACATGATGAATAAATTGGGTTTTTTCATTTTGAACTTAGAAAATTTCAAGCTTCAACAAACACCTATACAGTAATATTCAAAACTATACTTTTTTTGTCATGGTCATTCATATGAAATGTATATCCATTACTATAATACCCAAACAATGATATCACATTTAAACATGTACCACCCTCTAACCATCTTAATGTTTTTGATGCACCAGATCTACCCATCACAATATTTTTAAACCATAGAAAAAATTCTGTGCTATGCTCATTTGAAATCCATATATCATTCGTCTTTGGATGACATTATTTCAACACATTAATATGAAATGTTATATATGGTTGAGTATTTTATATGTTAGTCAAGATATGAAGATGTACCTTTTTTATCTATTCACTTGAAAAACATTTAACTTTCAATCCATGAATCCCCTTTCCCCCGTAATAAACTCATTCATGGTATGATGGTGGCAACCCAATGGGCTCTATGATAGATAAGTTGCTTGTATGAAACATTAAAACCTCCTCTAAAATATAATTTTCATCAATATAGTATTTATGTTTATATGTATTCTTAACATTCCCCTTCAATATCTTCCTATAACATTCAAAAGGATACATCCAAAATAAATATATAGGTCTGAAAATCATTATTTCTTGAACCAAATGAACCATTATATGCACCATTTTATCAAAAAAAATTGGAGGAAAAAACCTTTCCAATTGGAAAAGTATATAAATTGATTATTTTTTAGAGATTCTCAAATTATTTTGATCAATCACCTTATTTCAAATTTCAATAAAAATTAACACAACTTTATGAACATCTTTCTAACATGGATATGAAATATTCTATGAAATAGAATTTGTAAACGTTGTTTTATCATGATGTGAAAATCATGAGATTCGTTTCATATCAAATCCAAATACTTTAAAGAAAAAAACTTATTTATAGTTGACTAATAACCCTATGAAACTATGATAACATGAATACACTGACAAAATCTAATTTTCTCCCTCACAGATAATTTATGACAATCTGTGGTAAGAAATGTTCCCCTATCATTAAGACTAGAAGCTAACAACAAAAATATTCTAATTTATAGTATTTCCAATATTTAATTTAACCCATATTTATCCTTTCCTTTAATATCTGTCAATGTTTCAATAATGTTGTGACATATATTCTTCTCCTTGTTCATGAAATCATTTTTATGTTTCACATCATGATATCTCCAATATGGTAGCTCAAAAAATATTGATTGTTTCTTTTGAATATTTCATTCATTAATAGATTTATGTGTCTTTCTAAATGTAACGTCAATTTTTTCCACCCTCTCACAATATTGATCAATGGATAATGATTTTGGTGAAATATCAAATTCTTGTAATCTGGTGAATTCCTTTTTTTAATATACTATAAAATTGATCCATAGACAACAACTATCAATGTCCCAATTATACTATTTTTAACCTATCAAACATTTGATAATATGAAGTTTTTTATTTACAAATCTGACATTCTTTATTCCCCTTAAAAATATATCCATACAAATATCAATACATTGCTAAGTCATTTATAGTAAACATATCATTTCATGCAATTGAGAGTATTCCATTCTATAAGAATCATATTCTATAATACCATCCTCCCATAAGAGTTTCAAACCATATATTAATGGCGAAAAGAAAACATTAATATCTTTTATACGTTTTTCTATTCCAGATGTCACTGAAATCAACATGCCATATTTTCACTTCATACAAAATTTGGGAGATAAGTTTTAAATTACTAATAAAATCAACCTTGAACTATGTGTTCTACTTAGTATTTAATATGGATTTGTTCCATCCATCCACAGTCCAAATATAATATTTCAATCTTCATTTTTGAATGAATGAAATTGGTTATCAATTTTCTTCCACTATGTACAATTAGTTTGATGCCCTATTTTTCCATCACATAAATGCTCGTCAGCATACCATTATAAACTTTTTGCATCATGTTAATTAGAAAATAAACATTTCAAATGAGAAATTATAGGATGATTCCTAAATGCCTTGTCAAGGGTCTATGTGACCTCTAATTTACCCTATGGTTTTTATTTCAACCATTATAATGATGTCCCATATTTAGGAGACTGTGAAATAAATTCATATTCCATCCAATATAGCACATATTCAGTCATGAAGGCATGTCATTTTTTATACCCTAATCCCATTTGGCATACTGTTTTCTTCATTTTATAATGTTAATCAGAAAGATCACTGTATTTAAGAAGAATATATTTCAATAATTTTTTCAAATTATTAAAATTATTTTCACTCCAACGATGTTTCAGCTTCAAGTTAAACAATCTTAACACCGATGATAAAACCATAAATTCTTTACAACACATATATAATGGGTTTTCATCATCATCATATAGACGCTCAATTTTTAGTTCTTTATTAATTGCCTCTGCTTCAATATCATCAATAATTTCACTAATGTTATTTCTGTTATCATCATATAGAGCATCATTATCAATAGATATGATATTCTACCCAATTTCACCATGACAAATCCAATGGCTATAACTCGAATTGAAACCATGAAAAATTAAATGATCATTGATTTCTCGGCTATTCAAATTCATCATATTTGTACATTTCAAGAATGGACAAACAACATGCCATTTTTTGGAACATTTCACTTAGAAAATTCTAAAGAATCATTAACACCTTCCTCAAATTCATTACCTAATTGATGTGCAAAAATCCAACTTCAACTCATTATTTTCTAAAATAAATTTTTAAAAAATATCTTTTCAAAAGAATGTAGTCATGATAAAAGTGATAATAAATCAATCAATTAATGATAGGGTAATATTTAAATCAAATATTTTATAATTTGAAAGTAGAAAAACATTGAAATTTAATATATATATATATATATATATATATGTTTGTGTGACTATTTGAAAAGTATAATTATTAATTTTTGAAAATAATCATATATAAGTTGAAATATAATTTATAAATAGGTTGTAAAACACTAATAAAAATGAATAAATTTATTACAGTGACAGTAATTAATTATATAACATATAATAAAGATTTTAGTAGAATTATGAATAATTCATGAGTTGTAATTTAATAAATCAATGAAATTAATTTAAAATATAAATTATACAAAATTAATGTAGATAACCAAATGTTTCACTAAATATATGACATATTAGTAGTCACTATCATCCCCCCTCCCATGTGTTCCATGTTATCTATTAGTCCACAAGTAAGATGATTAACTAGGCACATCTTCCATTATATAATATATCATCATGCATTACATTTCTATGAAACTATATGTTGATGAAAATAATTTAGACTATCTGTAACATATAAAAAATACAATAGTATATCTACTACCATGTTAAGAACAGTTATATGAGACTAAAAATAAAAAATATTTTTAATATTTTGTAACAATACACATTCAAAATAAAAGTAAATATAATTACCTAAGGGATTGAAAATAAATTACACTACACTAAACTTCAAACATGGTTTCCTATATGAATGTGTGATTTAATACTACATCGTATTTCAATAAACACCTATCCCAAAAATTTTTGCAAACACTCTTCCAAAAATATAAAGACCATAACATTAAGATATAATGCCAAATTATATGATATACGATATAACATTAAAATGTAATAAATGCATAACATTACACTTTAATCAATCAATAAAAAATGTTATGAATATGGTAATATGATATTAGTGATGATAAGATATATATAAAAATGTGCAATGATGAAGCTGATGAAACAAGGGTAGTGATTTGAGATTTGAGTAACTGTAATCGAAAAAAAAAGATATTGGGTGCATATGACTTTTAAAAAATAAAATCAAGTGAGAATCAATGAGTGAGACATACTTGAGATTTGAGAGATGAGCAGGTCAAATATAGAAAATGAGATGATGAAATGTTAGGATTTGTAATGAAAGAAAAACCATTATTTTATGCCACTGGATTAAAAAATCGAGCTTATAGTTTCCACATGTTAGAGATAAGAGTTGCATTTCATGTGATTGAATAACACAGAAATCAATTGAATCACAAATTCGTTAAATTTTAAAAAATCAATCACGTAATTTATATAAAAACCAATGTGATAAAGTATTGTTTGTGGATTTTTCATGTGGGTTATATAATAACCGATGTCAAAAATCATATTCATCACATTGATTAAAAAACTGACAGGATGAGGGAAATCTCAATGCTTCATCACTTTGGTTATTGTATAATATATGTGGTAAATCTTATTTGCCTTGTAGGTTATAAAATAATCAACAAGATAAATCTATACACCAACATTTTCAAGATGTTTATATAATAACCGATATGAATAATCATGGTACTTTCTTTTTAACATCGGTTATTAGAGAACAGACAATAGAAATCTAAAAAGATGGATTTTTTATGGCTGTTATAAATAACTGATGTTATAAATACAATGTGTAAAGGAAATTTTGTACTAGTGGTTAATTTCAAAAAAAAAATTGATCCAAATTAATTTCTACTTATATATAGGTTATGGTGAAATTGAATATGTATTGATCATTAACTATAGAAATCATTAATGTGTCTTCTCTTAACCTATTCCCTCTGTATAAAAGAGACTTACATCCAACATCATCTATATTTTAATTTCTGATTTTGATGTATCTGTGGGATCACACAATGTGTTTATTCAAAATTAATATGTGACTAAAAAATAATTTTTTTGATCTTATTGTACCCATCAATGGATATTCCCTCAGTTAGCATAATTTTAATCACTTATTAGCAGATATAGTAGTGTTTATTTATATTATATAGAATGTGGGTAATGTAATTGTTTTTGACAATCAAACATCCTCATTATATAAGGTTGTCATTGTGGTACATAAGTAAATACAAGAAGTTTCTTTAATCAAGATATATTTTTTTAACAATGATATATCTTATTTAATTAATATATACATTCTTGGTATGCCTGGAAAGACCACATGGGATATTGTAATGTATTCTATATTGTGGATTCCACTAATTCCAACTTATATTAAGGTGAATATAAATTGTTAAATTTAAATTACACCAGTTCACATAGTTTGTAATGTTTTTTTCTAAAACTACAAAGAATTTATCATTGGATTATTATATCAATACATTGGGAATGTATTTTTATCTGAATATTAACTTTGGGTAATGATTCATATGATCAATAATGTTTCTCCCTTTTGATAAATTTTATTATGCATATAATTTTCCCCCACCCTTTTTATGGATGTAATGAGGAATAGATTATGATGTTTCATATGGTGATTTATTTGTTGTTTGTTATAATTACTATGAGCAATTTATTAACTACAATTTTCATATGACATGTACTTATAGAGAGATAAAACCAGTGTCAGATACATTAATAAAGAAATATATTGTTTAAGTTAGATAGATATTTTCCTTTTTGATACCAAAATCACGTTCGTCATCAGAAAATATGGATTATAGTGAATAAATCCACACATATCTTTATGGACACCCTAGAAACATCATATATATACTTTTCTAAATAAAACATTACAACTAAGTGTACTAGGGGCCTAATGTTTTAAAATTAATTATACCATGGATAGAAACATTATTATCTTTTGAATTGAGACTTGTATTAGAATTTTTACTTGGTTTATGAGTCTAAAACATGGAGTTTTTCATTACTGAGGTATAAAAATGGCTTTAGATATGGGAATTATTTTAGGAAATTTAAAAAAGTTTTGAATTAAAAAATAAAAATTTCCTTAATTTCATTTACATAATTATACCTCTCACAATTTTTCACTCGTGCATACAATTTGTGGGAGGAGATATATTCCTAATTTATTTTTCATGAAGATAAAATAAAATATGTTAAATCAAGATCGAATTCTCTAAAGAGATCAATATAAGTTGGATCAGACTCCAAATTCAAAAAAGCATGATCTTGAGCTAAAATATTTTTTGTTCCAACCTAAGCTAGACCAACTGATTTTATTTTTTTCATTACCCATTTGGTTTTTTATTTCAAATTTTTCTTATGTAAATAAATTGTTTCAATTTTGTGTATGAAAATTATACCGTAATTATTGTCTTAGATTTATGATTTTGTTAGTTTTGATATATATTAATGAAGCATACAAATTTTGAGATGGACGTATTGTTTTTTTAGAAAAACAAGAATAAAACATGGAGAATGTGAGTTTTAGTTTAACCCTTTGTGATAACATTTCATAACATAAAGGTAAGGAATTTTACTTTTATGCAGAGAAATGTAGGTAATGGTAACCAACCTTTACCTTTTTTTAGGGTAGCATACATAATGATAACGTTGTGATTCAGTTACACAGCCATGTAAATATTAATAAAAGTTACCATTACGTAGTGGATGTTGAATAAATATAAGGACTGGGTTTCCATTATTAAAATTAATATTTTTTAGGGTAACTAATTTTTTCCTAAAATAGGTACCCCTTATATGGTAAGTTTTTAAAGAAAAATTGTTCAAAAAATTAACTAAACTGTGTTTTATAAAGAGATTACTTTACGGTTTCAAAGGGGGGTTTTTGGAGAATAATTATTTATTTATTTTATAAAAATCAATTATTTATTTTTTATAAGATAAATTATGTTATTATTATATAATTAACTAACTGAAAAAATTAATTATAATTAAATTATAATTAATTTTAAAAGATCTAAATGGACATAGGGGCTCAAATTGATGGATGATGGCCATTTAAGGATTTAAGCTACTCAACATGGATTTTAAGGATTTACTAACAAAGGAATTGACTTAATGAATAAGGTATGTTATCCATCAAACATATACCCTTTAATAAATTCAAATTTATATATTTATGGTATGTTTTATATGGTATCTCCATGTATGTATGTTTTCTCATAAAATTAAATGAATTAGTAAGTTAATTAAATGAATTTATTTTATTAAAATAAGATTCATATGGAGTGAAAAAGGTTCCAAGGACAATATAGACCCTTGTTCACTAGCTTGATACATTGAACACTAATAAATGATTCATTATTACAATTATTGACCATGTAATACTGAGACCATGAGGGGTGACATTTAAAATGAACATAGTATAATTAGTGAATAATGTTAGGTTCCATAGACCCATTAAGAAGGGATATATACTGAGATAAAAATAAATGGCCCTAGTAGGAAATTATAGACCTTTTACATTCCTTATATTCATTGGTCTAGTTGAGATGAGAGAAGGGTAATGTGTTCCTACCCGTTTAGTAATTAATCCATAGGTAAGAAAGTTATGTGGAAGATATATGGTCAGGTTGGTTGAGTGGATTGATCAAGGATATCTTTGGGTGAGACATGGAATTTGTGCTAACATCCAAGATTGATGATATTATATATTATATTATGCGGCCAGTGAGGTTAAGACATAATATAATGATTTTGAGGGATGATATTCCATCTCAGTGACATGTTTTAAATTTAAATATAATGTTGAGAGAGGGGACATTGATACAAAACACATTCTATGATGTGTCTTAGGGGACATAGTGGGTTCCCTTGTGTTATTTTTACCATAGAGATGATTAGTTTTTGGTTTAATTTTTAGGATTATGGGTGTGATCTTTGATTCTAAATCAATGACATGATCCTAGTAGGGTTATAGTGATTGGGGCAGGTCGGGTGCCTGAGAATATGACCTTTTCTATATGATATGGTTTGAGTGGCTGTCCAACCCAAGATGTTATTATTATATGTACCATAATAGGAGGATACTAGTCCTCCAATTATTATTTTTATTTAATAATAAAACACTAATTTTTCATTTCCCTCTATTGACCTTTCATGAGATATCATTGAGTTGATGTTGTCCCTCGAATATATAATGATAAATGTAAATTATTATCTCACAAGGATTAAAAGATTCTTAATAATTACATATAATTGGTATTACCATCCTATTATCCAATTGGAGGTGATGATGATGGATTACATGGATAAAATTCTTAGTATCCTTAGATTCTTAATAATTGGGGGTCGTTACAGATTGCCTCCCTCATATTCGATAGTTTTACCTAATAATGACTGGATATATTCTTATGTATTGGGTGGATTTATAGTGATAATATATGAAATACCTTGTGATTCATGGTATATAGATGGATTCATATTGATAACTTATTTGGTATTCCAATTGATTCTATCGATCAAAAAATCGATATACTTTTATTAAGAGATTCTAAGAATCCCTTGGACCTGAAAATAGGCCTGGTGATATCCATGGGATGATTATAATGTTCCTAGGATTTGGTAATATTTCATGTTAATCTATTGTATGAATGGGGTTTCCAAGGATGTAATATTTAATACTAGTAGAGGAAGGTTCATTATTTCTGAGGTAGGAAATATATCACCCACCCCACCCATAAGAAAATTGACAAGCTCATAGATATTTAGAAAAATATTAAGAAGATATAGTAGATATCAAATACTATGCTCAAACCTAAGGATCAATTAATAAGTTATAGTCGATATCAATTATGGTAACACCATTGAAACTCACTGCTAGTCGAGAACCTCTGGTGTATGAGGTGTTGTTCTTGAGCTCATATATAAATCTGGTTTGGTTACTATATAGTAATCTATGGGGGGAATTTACCCACAATATAAACCTAAAGGGATTACAATAATGAATACCCCCACAACCTACAAATGTCACAACACAATGAATATCATACGCATCCACCACATACAACTAAAATGACTTGAATCAGTGAATTTTAACACATAAAATTAATAAACAGAAAACTTTCCTAGTTCCATGTTTAGTCACTCCATTACATCATTTCTATATTTACCATCTTTCAAAAAAATCAGTCTTCTATCAAATTCGACATTTAAACTCAACCACCCCATATCAATTCTACCCATTTTCCTAATTAGTTCATTCATTAACATTATTTTTCAATTTAATCCCATCCATACTAATTAATTGATTTTTAATTACTATTACCATCTAATTTACACCCAAAACAAAAAAAATATCACCAAAATCTTCACAACCAATAACCTCCATATCTATTATAGTACCCTCCAATAAAAGATCTAATTTCCACTGACCATCATAATACCACTAACCAATATATACCATCCATCACAAAACTAGTCCATGATGAATCCCATTCTAAAAAATCACAATCCTAATCTGTAAACAACATCAATGGCCCAACAGTTCACAACCCCACATTGAGAAGTAAACCAATACCATAAAAAATTCATTCCAAAACCTACCAAGAACCATACTTCACAATGACCCAGAAACTATCCCATAAACATTGCTACAACAGTAATATTTATGAAAATAAAATACAATAATTTAGCATTAATAATTTTCCTATTTCATGGTTTTCATCACATCAATTCAATTCCTTTATAAAACCACTTTGTTATAATCTATATGATATCAGGAATCTATAAAATGTGGTTCTAATAGATAAATCACTGTATTAACAAGAATGGTTCCACATCAATGAAGATTTTTTTCAATAGTATTACCAATAATCAATCGCATGAGGAATATTTCAATAATAGATAAATACATGGGATTCACACCTTTTATATCAATTTATTTATGTTTAGATCATTATCCATATTAAGAAAACCCATTCTGTCCACCTAAAAGAAGAAAAATCTTGAAACCCCCATAAATTATATACAAAAAATATATTTTCAAATACCTTACCATAATAGAGATCCAAAATCAACTCCACATGAAAAATAAAGGAATATACAATAATAGGATAAAAATAGTATTAGAAAATCCTCCTTCATCTTATACAAAACAATCCCTCATTAAAATCACATCCCTATAATAACCAAATTCAAATATGAACTTCCTTTGATAATTTCCAAGTGAAGAATAACAATTCACCAAGAATAAAGAAGAGGTAACTACCCATGGATCACCGATAATAAATGTTCATAATTCAAGAAACAAATCGAATATGGATATTCAAAAAGGTCTAAACAATTATCCTTACACTCCCACATGAGTTTTGGTTAATATTGAGAATAAAATGGAATTTGGGGGAACACATAAATTTATACATATTATAGATAAATATAAAACCATGGAACAACACCTAGAACATTCCACAATTCTTAAGTTATTCACTAGGAGTACAATGAAACCAATCCCAATGCACCACAATTGGTTGGATGAAAACCAATGTTAGAAAAAAATGTTTTCAATGATGAAATCCTATAAAACTAGAGGAATAACATGGTGTAATGATTCTATCCAAGGTATAACATTCCAACCCCCGAACCAAACACAGCACAATCGATGGTTTCAATGTGTATTGACACTCAATATAGAAGAAAATCCAATTCAAACTTTGCACTCTATAGTGCAGTTAAAATCCCCCACTGTATCCACCCATAAATTTCAAAGCCCATCAAAACCAGTCATTTATCCACCACATAGGATCACCAAGGATTAAACCATGATTATAAACCTATCCTTGATATATATCGATAATTGAACCATGCCTATCATTTGGTTTTAGAGATATGTTGTACGAGTCCCTAAAATGGAATGTATATCAACTATAAAATCTCATGGTATTATATTTGATCCCCTATTACCAATCCACAACCAGAGCTTATAAATAGAATCTCACAAAACAACACATACGTCCACACCATAGAACCATATCCCATGTGAAATTCAGTTTAACTCATAATTCCTTCTCGATTCCTCCTTCTAGCACCCCCAAAACATAAAAAGGACAATTTAACAAGCAAAAATGGTTATAGATATTACATTAATAGCGTATTTTGTTCATGGTAATACACTTCCAAGGTATATTTGATCAAATTAAGTTAATTCCAAAATATTCTCTAATAATTTTTCATTATATTATTTGATGTTTGTAATGAACTCTATAAATCATTTGTGATATTTATATACTATATCTATAGATTATTGTCGAAGAACAAATGAGTATAATAAGAAGTATAAAATGAAGGAACTATATCAGTACCTTTAATAGAATTAAAATATGAAATATGGTCTTTGAGAAATGTAATAATTTTATATCAACATTTTTCATAATAAAGGATATGTGTAGATTTCATATAATTCATTTCAAAAATTATAGTTGGATGGATATATTTTTTTTATCCCCAAATATAATACTCCCCTTGGTTTGTAGAGACCCGAAGCTTGACTTACATTGACATTACATTACATTTGAGGAATACTTAGTACATAACAAAAACACACACACAAGGATCGTAATAGTTTAGTGTCTTTGGAAACTCGGAGTATAATCTTATAATCCTGGTGAAAGATCTTAAATATCTCCCCTAAAGATCTTCCCTTTTTTTATACCTAAAACCATTCTTTATATCCTGGGGAAAAGTAAACATAAAAGGGTGAGCTCAAATGCTCAGTAAGGGTAAACAAAAGAAATATCAATCACATCATATTCATAAGAACATAACATTTTGGAAATCTTAACCTGCAAAAAAGAGCATAATTTCATAACATGGGATAAATCATATTAGTGAAATGAAATCCCAATAATCATAACTTAAAACATGGAACGTTGTGGCATACACACATAATCATAGAGAATCGTTTCTTGTTAGTCATGACTCATTGCCAAGACTATCTTAGTGGACAAAGTCCATTTCTGAATCGAGTCACCCTCGTTTCAGTCCTATTTCACTGAACCGGTATAACCTATCATTCCAGCCATGTCTATCTCATGAGATATGAAATCTTTACCCAATGCATTGGAGGGAGATATAGGTCCCACCCATCTCATAATGATACCATTCTTATGTGTTCCACAAAACCATAAATCATACATCATTTCATAACCCATGTAATAAAAATGGGAATCTTAAACATCATGACATCATAAAACAATTCATATAAGATAAAGTAATTCATAAAATTAATTCCATCACAACATAATAAAATCAATTTAATAATAGGGATAAAAACAGAACCCTTTATTATCTTTGATGGAAAAATAATTTTGATAAAACACTTGAACTCCATTCTTGAGGAAAATATCATTTCTTCTTCAAAAACATTTTCCCTTTCTTAACATGTCATACAACTTTAAACTAAAATAAGTTGATTAAAAATAGACTTGAAAACTTTTAAATTATGATTCTTGGAAATAATGTTTTAAAAATCCATTCATGTCGTATAAGTTAAAAAAACATTCTTCCCGTACTTTTTTCGGAAAAGTCAAAAAGTACCTCGTACGAAAAATGACAAAAGATTCCTTTCATATCTTTTACTAAAAAACTCACTGAAGGGTAAAATTGGATTTAAAAAAAATTTGTAGGTGGATGGAAATAACATTACATATTGATGAAACCTGGATGTGGATGATAAAATACACCCCAGTAAATTCCAAAGTATAAACAATCTCGGATAAAAATGAGATTGTGATATTTCCCTTACCTTAGGTCCGACTTGCTTTGTAAGTGTCCGAACCTCCTGTATAATGATTTAAATCATGTTATTGACTTATTCCAGAATCATATTCATTGTTATTATATCATATATGGTCCACTTATGACTTTATATTACCCGTTCTTTTGTAAATTCATGTTAAAGTAGCGTTTTGGGTAAAATCGTCTCATTTGTCGTTCATGTTTTTAACTTGTAATTATTTGTATGATTACTTAGATCATGATTACTTAATTCCAGAATATAAAACATGATTTATATATATATATATATTCAGAATATACATATATAATAAATCAGTAAATGGAATGAAATACATCGTTCATGGAGACGGTAGTCCGTACGTACGCATGAACGCGGTTTTCGTTTCCCTATTGAATTGAATGGAATTAAGTAGATGACATAAATATAAATATAAATAATTCCAGTATCATTATTAGGTCATATATTTCATTAGTACTTATTATATATACTTTATAATCATTCATGAATGGTTAATCATTGATAATGAATCTCATCGCGTCGTGGAGATGGTAGTCCGTACGTACGCACGAGCGATGATATCATTCCCATGGTCGTGGAATTGTGTTGAAGTGTATGTATACTATTTCAGAATCAATATAACTTTATAATAATCATATATAGTTACTCATTACACCTTTATACCCATCCAATTAAGGTGGTGGCGGAAAATAGATTACACCACGGCGTGGAGACGGTATTCCGTACGTACGCACGCGCGATGATTTCCTTTTTCCATAGGATGGATAGAAGGTTAATTAGAGTTGTTTCATATTTATAATAACATATAAGTATATAAGAAATACTTATGTTATTACTTTATCATGAAACAACTAAATAAGAAGAAGTTTAAGAAGAAAGAAATTGAAAAAGATCGGTAATGGATATTATTTTATATTAAAGACAAAATCGGTTTATAATGGTTCCAAAGGGTCTTATTTCGATTCTAAAGTGGGGATGGGTCGAAATCTTATCAACCAATATGATTTAGACAAGTTTAGGTTATTATGTTAACCTTATCAATTAGATTTAACTCTAAGTTAAATAATTTAACTTTTACCGTGTCTTTTTGTTTTCATACACTATATGGTTAATACACTTACTATAACATGCCAAACGAACCCCAAATAGTTTATTATTAATATATATATCCTTATATAAGTCATTTGGCCGAACCTTAGATTTTTAAGAATAAAATAACAATTAATAATATAATATTTGATTTAAAAACTATTTTGTGTCAATTTTGACACTATTTGATATATGATTTTTGTGAAAGTCATAACAGAATTATATGTTCGAGCCAAGTTGATTAAATCAACAATAATATATCATAGTAACCTAGAAAATTAGTGTAATTCATAAAAAGTCTTAAATTACATTTATTTTGGTATTTATAATATCAATTATGTCAATATTTCATTAATAAGATAATTAATGCATCATCTTTGTGTCATAAATAAATTAAATTATTTGATGTCTAAAAATTACAAATAAAATACCATTATGTATTAAATCCTTTTATCTTTCTAATTAATATTTAAAATCGAATTTATCTTATGTATAACCCTATATTAAAAATGTTTTACTTATTAAACATTGATTTTAACTATTTTAACCCTTCTTTAAATAAATTAATAATAAATGTCCTAATCTAACCCAAGTGGGCCTAAATGGTCATATTTTATTCATAAGGTTGTTTTTGGTCGAATTACACTTATCCAATCGAATTAGGACATGTGTTAGGGTAATATTAATATCATATTTACCCCTATTTACTATTAACCGTGGTAAAAAAAGTAAAAAGTTACTATTCACCAAAATTTTATTTTTATCTCATTGAACCACATTTTACTTACTGATATCAACTGTGTCTCTCGGATTTTCGAAATTCCATTCACAGAAGCGGTAAAATTAAGTTTTATGCAAAATTCAGTTTTTAACCTACCACTTAGTGGTTTCACTATTCATCAAAAATTGAAAGTTTTCAGAAAAATACCAAAATTTTACCCTAGGCTAATTTCGGTATTCCGAATCCAAAAATGAAATCCATTTTGAAAAATAAAATTTACAAAATTTCAAAAAGTGGTTATTACTATTCATAACGGCTAGTTTTAATAATATTTTAATAGCATATCGTTGTTTAGCGAAACTTGGTGTTGTGTACAACACACGCTATCATGGAAGGTCACGATTGCATGTAAATCAAGCCAGGTCAGAAATGTGTGTTGTGAAAGCTCCTTGTGTAGCGTATAACACAAGACATTAATGAAATTAAAAAGAATATTTTTTATAAAATCTCAGGGTGTTACATTCTACCCCCCTTAAAATGAATTTCGCCCTCGAAATTCGTCGGGGTTATAAATGGTTTACTATTCGGAAGATTCTTTAATCAAAACCCACATCGTAAAAAGGAATACCAAAACCAATCTTTAAAAACAAAAGTATGAAACGTAACGTTTACCCAAATAAACTAATCACTGGGTTTCCACATAGGTGAAAATATGGATATGGAATAAAAATCTAACCATCATGTTCTGATGGAGAGTGGTAGAGAAAATGGCTATGGAAAAGCCAGTAATCACAAATACATAGATTTGTGATGATATAAGGTACCATCTGATTCATCAGGTATAAGATCACTAGGACAACATTTTTGGTTTTCAAGATCATTTCCCTAGAGTTGAAAATTTGAATTAGAATAAATACTTACTTTATTTTGGTGCAATCTCACTGTTGTTTGTGCCTTGAACAATTTCCATTTCATCTATTAAATAAATGAAGTTGAATTTGTTATTCGTGAAGTGTTAGCAGATCATGTGATAGAATGACGGGTCATTCCATCTGTCTCAAACAAAAGGTTAGCAAAAATTATATACATAAGTCGATCTATAGTGAGATTAATCATATATGGTTCCTAAAATGGACTTATACTTCATATATCATACTGCTTAATATAATAAAACTAGTTTCTATTAAACAGGGACTTCCTGTAGGCCAGTGGTAGGGGATAAAGGCCAGTCGCACTTCGGTTGTGGGTTCGATTCCCACAGCCTTGTCCGACGCGATGGGATGTCGTCCATCCTGCAGGTTGTCCTTTTTCTAAAGCTATATTACTATAACATCCCATCAATAATATCTAAAAACGTTTTATCATAATTTATGTCCAACATAATCCATTCTAATATTTAGGCTTATCTAAAATACTTCAGTCCAAGCTCATAGTATAAAGAAAATGATTACTTGAAATGTCACAGAATAATCACATGAATGCCATCATTTATCCCCCATATATCATAAGATATATCTTTTTGGTCAAAAAATATGTGAATACCTTAATCATGTATTCTCTTGAAAAAAGGAATACCAATTAAACCTTAATAAAAACATGAATGCTGTCAAAAGTTAACTCTTTCCACATACCAAAATCCAAAAATTCTATATACTCAAACCATGATATCACTTAGTCCTTATATCAATCATGAGCTCACGAATACTGTCAAACATTTCATTTTCTCTTTATCACTTCATTATGCGCATATCATCCACTTTCCAAAAAAAATATCTGAATAACCTTTCATTGTTACTCATACCATTCATCATAAACTTTCAAAACTTAAGGAAAGACAAAAGTGTAACAATCCTTAGATGTCTTTTTATTCTATAGTACAACATTACACTTGATAAACATGTAATCATTCCACTACCTTCTTAAACCATTGACCGAGCTTCAACAATTCTTTCATCTCACATATCATTTGTAGTCTCTTCATCATCATCCACATAAATACTACCCATACGACCATACTGATTCTCTTCTTGAGACTTTCCCTTAGGGCATTGGTTTGCATAATGCCCGTACATTCCACATTTAAAACATTTAACCATTGTTGATGTCGTAGCAATACCATTAACCTCATCCATGGTGTTAACTGAAACTTTTCCATTACACTTACTGGCTTTGTGTCCTTCTTTTCCACACCCAAAGCATCTTCCAGTTCCTTTGAAACATTCTCCTTGATGCCTCTTCCCACATGATTTACATAGGGGAAATTGAACTTTCTTTCCTCTAGGATCATCATGAAACTCCATCTTTCTCTTATTAGCCGAGTCAGGAAACTTACTAAATTTTACTTTATTGATCATATTATGAGATTGCTGATTCAGCATAATAATGATGTTTGGACTTCCAAATCCCATTTCATTTGATTGGTTATGAAGAATATCATTTCATTGTCCATCATATCCTCAATTATCGTGAATCATCTTGTTTCCAGCCATTTTCTAAAACCCAAAAAGAATAGTGTTATAGGAAAAAATCATAACAAAGGGGGAGTAACTTTAATATCTAACATCATAGGTTAAATTCTAAGATTGTTACCATAGTTCTAGGACTATATCCTATATGTATACTTATCCTTAGAGACATCCCTAGACATACCATAGAAATATCTCTAGGGATCTCACTAACGTTCTCACATCCTAGTTTCCAATGGTTGACTAAACCTTTCCTCTGATACCAACTGTAGAGACCCAAAGCTTGACGTACATTGACATTACATTACATTTTCAGAATACGTAGTACATAACAAAAACACACACACAAGGATCGTAATAGTTTAGTGTCTTTGGAAACTCGGAGTATAATCTTCTAATCCTGGTGAAAGATCTTCAACATCTCCCGTAAAGATCTTCCCTTTTTTTTAATACCTAAAACCTTTATTTATATCCTGGGGAAAAGTAAACATAAAAGGGTGATCTCAAATGATCAGTAAGGGTAAACAAAAGAAATATCAATCACATCATATTCATAAGAACATAACATTTTGGAAATATTAACCTGCAAAAGAGAGCATAATTTCATAACATGGGATAAATCATAGTAGTGAAATGAAATCCCAATAATCATAACCTAAAACATGGAACTTTGTGGCATACATACATAATCATAGAGAATCATTTCTTTTTAGTCATGACTCATTTCCAAGACTATCTTAGTGGACAAAGTCCCTTTCTGAATCGAGTCACCCTCGTTTCAGTCCTGTTTCACTGAACCGGTATAACCTACCATTCCAGCCATGTCTATATCATGAGATATGAAATCTTTACCCAATGCATTGGAGGGAGATATAGGTCCCACCCATCTCATAATGATACCATTATTATTTGTGCCACAAAATCATAAATCGTACATCATTTCATAACCCATGTAATAAAAATGGGAATCTTAAACATCATGACATCATAAAACAATTCATATAAGATAAAGGAATTCATAAAAATAATTCCATCACAACATAATCAAATCAATTTAATAATAGAAATAAAAACAGAACCCTTTATTATCTTTGATGGAAAAATAATTTTGATAAAACACTTGAACTCCATTCTTGAGGAAAATATCCTTTCTTCTTCAAAAACATTTTTCCTTTCTTAACACGTCATACAAATTTAAACTAAAAGAAGTTGATTAAAAATAAACTTGAAAACTTTTAAATTATGCTTCTTGGAAATAATGTTTTAAAAATCCATTCATGTCTTATAAGTTAAAAAGCATTCTTCCCGTACTTTTGTCGGAAAAGTCAAAAAGTACCTCGTACGAAAAACGACAAAAGATTCCTTTCATATCTTTTACTAAAAAACTCACCAAAGGGTAAAAATGGATTTAAAAAAAAATTAGGTGGATGGAAATAACATTACATATTGATGAAACATGGATGTGGATGATAAAATACACCCCAGTAAATTCCAAAGTATAAACAATCTCGGATAAAAATGAGATTGTGATATTTCCCTTACCTTAGGTCCAACTTGCTTTATAAGTGTCCGAACCTCCTGTATAATGATTTAAATCATGTTATTGACTTATTATAGAATCATATTCATTATTATTATATCATATATGGTCCAATTATGACTTTATATTACCCGTTCTTTTGTAAATTCATGTTAAAGTAGCGTTTTGGGTAAAATCGTCTCATTTGTCGTTCGTTTTTTTAACTTGTAATTATTCATATGATTACTTAGATAATGATTACTTAATTCCAGAATATAAAAAATGATTTATATATATATATATTCAGAATATATATATATATAATAAATCAGTAAATGGAAAGAAATACACCATTCATGGAGACGGTAGTCCGTACGTACGCATGAACGTTGTTTTCGTTTCCTTATTGAATTGAATGGAATTAAGTAGATGACATAAATATAAATATAAATAATTCCAGTATCATTATTAGGTCATATATTTCATTAGTACTTATTATATATACTTTATAATCATTCATGAATGGTTAATCATTGAGAATGAATCTCATCGCGTCGTGGAGACGGTAGTCCGTACGTACGCACGAGCGATGATATCGTTCCCATGGTCGTGGAATTGTGTTGAAGTGTATGTATACTATTTCAGTATCAATATCACTTTATAATAATCATATATAGTTACTCATTATACCTTTATACCCATCCAATTAAGGTGGTGGCGGAAAATAGATTACACCACGGCGTGGAGACGGTATTCCGTACGTACGCACGCGCGGTGATTTCCTTTTTACGTAGGATGGATAGAAGGTTAATTAGAGTTGTTTCATATTTATAATAACATATAATTTTATAAGAAATACTTATGTTATTACTTTATCATGAAACAACTAAAGAAGAAGAAGTTTAAGAAGAAAGAAATTGAAAAAGATCGGTAATGGATATTACCTCTTTTTGACGCGCCTTTTCTTAGCCTCCACTTAAAAAACTAAGGATGGTCTTTGAAGAAGACCAGGACCCCTAGGATGATACTAGGGAAGTGGAGAAGGTATTTTGGCAGGGTTTGGCCGAGCATGAAGGCTCAATGTTGTGTGAGGAAGAGAGGGAGGAGGTGCCCTTTTATAAGGGAGGAGAGGGGCACCTTAGGAATATCTCAAAATATTATTTTATATTAAAGTTAAAATCGGTTTATAATGGTTCCAAAGGGTCTTATTTCGAAGATAAAGTGGGGATGGGTCGAAATACTATAAACCAATAGTATTTAGACAAGTTTAGGTTATTATTTTAACCTTATCAATTAGATTTAACTCTAAGTTAAATAATTTAACTTTTACCGTGTCTTTTTGTTTTCTAACACTATATGGTTAATACACTTACTATAACATGCCAAAAGAACCCCAAATTTTTTATTATTAATATATATATCTTTATCTATGTCAGTTGGCCGATCCTTAGATTTTTAGGAATAAAATAACAATTAATAATATAATATTTTATTTAAAAACTATTTTGTGTCAATTTTGACACTATTTGATATATGATTTTTGTGAAAGTTATAACAGAATTATATGTTCAAACCAAGTTGATTAAATCAACACTAATATATCATAGTAACCTAGAAAATTTGTGTAATTCATAAAAAGACTTAAATTACATTTATTTTGGTATTTATAATATCAATTATGTCAATATTTCATTAATAAGATAATTACTGCATCATCTTTGTGTCATAAATAAATTAAATTATATGATGTCTAAAAATTACAAATAAAATACCATTATATAGGAAATCCTTTTATATTTCTAATGAATATTTACAATCGAATTTAGCTTATGTATACCCCTATATTAAAAATGTTTTACTTATTAAACTTTGATTTTAACTATTTTAACCCTTCTTTAAATAAATTAATAATAAATGTCCTAATCTAACCCAAGTGGGCCTAAATGGTCATATTTTATTCATAAGGTTGTTTTTGGTCGAATTAAACTTATCCAATAGAATTAGGACATGTGTTAGGGTAATAGTAATATCATATTTACCCCTATTTACTACTAACCGTGGTAAAAAAGTAAAAAGTTACTATTCACCAAAAAATTATTTTTATCTCATTGAACCACATTTTACTTACTGATATCAACCGTGTCTGTAGAATTTTCGATATTCCATTCACAGAAGCAGTAAAATTAAGTTTTATGCAAAATTCAGTTTTTAACCTACAACTTAGTGGTTTCACTATTCATCAAAAATTGAAAGTTTTCAGAAAAATACCAAAATTTTACCCTAGGCTAATTTCGGTATTCCGAATCCAAAAATGAAATCCATTTTGAAAAATAAAATTTACAAAATTTCAAAAAGTGGTTATTACTATTCATAACAGCTAGTTTTAATAATATTTTAATAGCATATCGTTGTTTAGCGAAACTTGGTGTTGCGTACAACACACGCTATCATGGAAGGTCGTGATTGCGTGTAATTCAAGCCAGGTCAGAGATGTGTGTTGTGAAAGCTCCTTGTGTAGCGTATAACACAAGACATTAATGAAATTAAAAAGAATATTTTTCATAAAATCTCGGGGTGTTACATGGTTCCTCAGATATTATATTTAAAATATCTTTAAATTTCATAGACATAAGATCACTTTTTATAATAAATTATTAGATTTCTTATTGATCACTTTAGTAGTGGAATTTATAATAATCTCATATTATGAGGTTAATTTATGATTCCATAAAAATTAAATGAACATAATATTTAATTACACTAGATATATTTGATTAAAATATCTATAACATGTATTCTACCTAAATTTCTTTCATTAAGATATAATCTCCTTTTGAAAATATTGAGTTCATAACCCATTATCTCTACTTCAGAAAAATTAGTTTCAAAAGTCTCATATTGTTATTTTTCTATCATCTATTAAATAATTTTCTATAATTGTAAATATTTCTTAACAAAATGATCAAAATGTGAAACTAGTGGATCATTAATACCATTCATTTTAGGTAAGGATGTATTACCTACAGTAACTACTATATTAGGATCTATAAAAATATCATCATAAATTAAACCTATCACTATTTAAACTAGTCATTCTATATAATTAGAATAAAAAATATTTTATTCTATAAAAATAATATTCAACTAAATATCATCATTAGTAGGAATTGATTCATCACCCATTTATTTTTTGTATCCTTTATATCACATAATACTTCTCCAACTACCATTGGTCATTCTAATGAAACTCACTAGGATACATTGTTTCTAGAATATTAAATTCCTCCCATTTTTCAGAAAAATACAATATCTAAATGAGTAATCACATAATAATTGGATAAATCACTAACTTATTTAATGATTTTCATTTATTCTCATATAACCAGTTATTCTACATCTCTAATTGGTAAAAATAATTAATAATTTCTTCTTGAAATTAACCTTACTATTTACTTCCTCTTCCAGTAGTTTCACCTAATAGTTTAGTATATTCTAATAATTATTTTCTAAAACACTAATAGAATTCAAATATAAGATAATACAGGTAATTTTTTTCATTAAAAGTGTGAAGATAAAATATTAATAGTGTGATTCAAAACCAAATAACCAATTAAATGGACTCATACAACCCCCTATTCTTATAAGTATATTTATTTATGTAGACACCATTAGATAATTCATATTATAAGTCCCCATATAAAACACGTCCATTTAAAGTATGCTAATATATAAAAGGATCTAACCTTTTAATTGGGTTTCTGAACATCATACATTGGACTCATATAAAAAAAATTATAACTAATTTAATTTTCTATTTTTACACAATAAAATAATATTGAATCCAAAGACACCTTGATAAGGGGTGAATTAAGGTGTGGTGTTATGTAAACATTTCCCTTTTACATGTTTTTATTCCTCATCTTTATATTTCCCTAATGTGTGAAAGAACTATATTCAACATGTCATAACGTTATTCTTCCACATAGTTTCTTTGAATTGTGAAATGATATATAGGGATTATATCACCAAAAAATATATAGTATTTAGATTATATAAAAAATAAGAAAATATATGAGGAGTAGTGAATAATGATGTCCCAATGTGATAGGATATAATATTGTTCACTATTGAATAACATATGTTCATGAAGAGTGCACTGCTAATCCTTGGGAAACTCCTTCTACTTCCCCTCCACTAACTACTTTAGTTAAGTAAATCGATATTTTATAGGTGTGTTGGTCACCAAATTATAATTATTTTAGGCATGAATTGTTTACAGATTTAACTCTTGGTATAATTATATTTAACCACCTTTTTTATTTTTTTATTATTCAAATAAAAATGATATCAAATATTTATTTTGAGGGTTGTCACATTTTCTTCATTACAATAGTAGAAACTTTTATCTAGAAGCGAATAATTATAAAATAGAATTATTAAATGGATTTATTATTCAATTACAAGATTAATTTGGTGACGACCTATCTTCCTTAAAGATTTATCCTTTTCTTGAATCGACACTATATCTTTTGGTGGAATTATATTATAGTAATAGTCCTAAAATATCTTTCAGTAAAGAAAAAGATATTCATTTTTCACAAGTTTGTATCTTCCAATTTAATTAGTAAAATGTGGGAAGAATTCTCCTTTACACTTTCATTTAAAAATGTATCAATGAATTTTGTTAGCATTAGACTCTCCCTTTTTCAGTTACTCATCAATTTTCTTTATCTCTCTTATCTTTTTTTCCTTCATTAATCAATTATATTATTATAAAATCATATAATCTTTTTTTTAAACAATACAACCATATTGTTAATTTTAATTTAGCTTTATAATCTATATATCAATATATCTTTATTTGAGCTTCTATAAATCACCCTCATGTCGCTCCCTCATTCACTACATGAAATGTTTCAAGATTTCAAGTATGAACCCATCTATGAAAGTAGAATGTAAAAATATATTCATTTGATCCATTCATTACATTAATCCCATAATATAAAAAAAATTATAAAATATATGGACTTATATATTCAAGATTGGCCAAATCGTCAATAAAAAATATGATTTAAAATAATAATTAATTTTCTCATGAACTTATGATAATAATTTACATTCATGAAAATACTTTTGGCATGGATTTAACTCTTTTTGTGTGATTTAATTTCTAAAAAATACATAAAACTTTCCATTAGAATTACGTAATAAACTTACACATAATCTCATAATGCTATTTTTTATAAGTAGTTATGGCTTATTATCAATTAAAAGAACCAGAAGAAAATAATCATTTAAACCAAAAATAATATTCTAAATTTTGTATATTACACTTATGATTTTCATCATTACTCTTATTTTTCATGTACTACTCATCCAAACTCATGAAAATTTATTTAAAACATTATGTATTAGCCTTAACATGTCAATATCTACTCTTATAATATTATATAACACTCCGATGAAGGTTGGTTGTAACATTATAAGGTAACCATATACAATTTTCAAAACCCAAATTAAATCTTCCTAATTTTTTTATCCAAATTACTATCTCAATTTTAAAACCTCATCCTCGCCCATTATTTCTAAAAACAATAGAATTACTTGTTGCACAACCATCATAGAGCCCCCACTACAATTTGTTAGTATTTTACATTTATATAATATTTAAATTAGTGATTCATGTTTTTATGGGGTTTATATTTTAAGTGGATTCAATCTTCATAGTATAATTAAACATGTAAATGTTACCCTATGTAATTCCACTAATTAATATAGTTGAGGCATGAAAAATGCATGTCGGAACTCCCCATACACATACTTTTTTTTCTTATAGATAATGAAAATTGTATCATCTCATTTTAAATCATTTCACATCTCTAACTATGAATTATACCTTCATATTGTGAGTCCCACATTGGAGTTAGGATCTAGAAGGCGCAACTTCATTGAACAAACAGTTATAAATGTTATGGTTGAACCCATATCATATTTCCCCTCATAATTGACATTATAGGTGGGTTTCTCTATGCTATCTCTTTGCATTTTTTAGCTATTATCTTCTGAAACATCCATTAGGATTGTCCACCATCACAAATGGAATTCATCTTGAGTGGTGTTAGCTTGATATTTAGAATATTGTTTAATTACATGATCAAATAAACAACCATGTCATGATATTAGTTTTTACTTATTAATTATACAACACTTTACCAAATATTTTTATTCTCCACCAAATTGTGGAACTCTTCTAAAGTTATCAAGACATTATAAAATACTTACAATTTGTTTGTATTATAGTACTTCACTAAATTAACCATCAATTATTCTTATAACACTATTATTATCTCAACACATAAATTATTATTTTTTAAACTACTAACCTCCAAAAAATTTGACTTCAACTTATATATTATACTCTTATCTCAAATAATCTATCTATAATAAATCCATGTTGTTAATTGTTAAATCCAATCAACTACTTCAACATATATTGTCAACAAATCCAACAATATAATCCTGGTATACAATTTTCTTGAATGTATCCTAAATAAATCTATGAAACTCACCATAAAATACACTCAACACAATTAACATTTATTATTTATAAAAAAATCCATAGTTCCAAAATTCTCCCCCATTGGATTTTTTTAACAATATTCCATAAAATCCATCATATCCTTATTTCTCCAAAAACATATAATGTCATGTATTGATTTTAAGTACATTTCATCTTTATTCTTTATAATCCATTTTGATATAAAATAAAAATGTTATTTTCACTCACATATTTAGAGGTTATTTACCTCAACCATTAATTTTACATTCCAAGAGATTTATTATGTCAATTTATAGTTCCACTTTGAAAATATACATCATATACTAGACAATTCAATATAAGTATTAATCTTGGAATAATATCAATAATTCCTAAATTTGAGAGACCATATTCATTCATTAAATTAAGATAAATAGTATATTTAAATCCAAATTTTTTATATCATTAATACCTTTTTATTTATCCCATCCAACCTTCAATTTCATATCAAATTCCAACACACCTTCATATTTTCACTGTATTTTTTATCAAAACCTAGTGAGTGAATTTTACTACATGGAAATCATCGATCAAAAAATACACTATTAACACTAATATAGAATTAAATATAGTAAAAAAATTTAAAAATAAAATTATTTTCAATATTAATGAAAAAAATTATAATTGATTTACAACTAATTATACTCCTTCAACAATACACTATCTGTGATATCAATCTCATTCTCAAAAACAATGATAGTATATAAGAATTAAATCATAACATATAGATAAATTTAATTTTGTGAATCAATAGATATCACAGGAACTCCACGCCCCATCAATCTTTAGATTTATCTTCCCATCTAAATGAAGTTTATCAACCTTTTTATATTCTCCAAAAACTCTCCTAGAATTTCATCTCTACATGTGCTAAAATGTTCTATAATATAAGTATGTCACAAGTTGAGAATAAATCATCATGTTCAAAAACTATTAGTATCCTTTAGATATATAAATCTAATATCATTTATTGGAATATATACTTCTTCCAACTCACAAAATTTCATCTACTTATTTGTGGTCTAATTTCACTAAAAAAGGGCTTGATATCACTTTTTAAAAACTAGATTCTCGATTATACTACTAGAAATATAAGATAATATCTTTATACAAAAAATTATATCATATATATCATTTAAACCATAAATATTTCTAGATCAATATCAAAAATTAGTGGCACTAATTAAATTCATCATGAAGATTTAATGTATGATGCATTACATTACTTGTAACACGAATTTTTTAGCATTAATGAGATCTAATTGTATTTAAATATCATGTGGTATGGGATAACACCAAACCAATGTATTACATATCGCCACATAAAGCTATAAATATTTATAAAATAATCGTAAACATTCCAAGAAAATGTGGATATGGGTATCTTTATCATCCTCATGTTGATGGGTGTGGTTGGTCTTGGTGGACCGGCCATATTTTCTATGTTTTCTCTCCATCTTTATAGTGTTATTATTTTCATGAAAGTACATGTAACAATTATTTTTGAATTTATTTTTTAATTAAATCAAAATATTTTTCTCAGTATTCTCTCTAAGGATGAGACTCATCCCATAAGTGCAATATTAATCCATTGAATCATTATTAATTCATCATATTTTAGAAAATTTCTCCAACTATTAAAAGGATAGTACATTAGTTTAATAATCATGATTCATTTTTGTAGAAACAAACCCACTTAATAATGCCTCTTTGATATCTTTTATAATTACCATGAGAGTGAAATATTATTTTTTTCATTTAATTCCATACTTATATTTTCTCTATCTAGATTTTTTATTGAGAATCTATAAACTTTAGTTCTTGGTACACTTTATGTTATCCTTCTTTTGTATAATTTTACAAGACCATGAATGTGTTAGCCATTGGAATAAATTTCTTCATGTTTTATATTAGTCTTCTCATAACCACAATATTTTATTTCACATCCAAAATGGTTATTTTGAATAGTCTTTTAGAGACACTTATATATTCTTCTAATACTTATTATCTTTACTATTATTTATAAAACAAAATATAATTTTTGATAAAGAATATTTATTATCATTAAATTCATGTCAATATATTATCATAGTAAATGTTAATTAGATTTTGGAAATTGTATTCCTTTAATTTTAGTTGTATATAAGGAAAGGTCCAGGTTTCGAAAAAATATAACATGTTCTAATAATATCTTATAATCAAAAATGATTTATTTATTAAGATATTGTTGAAGAATATATTTTTTATTTATTTAATCTTATAGATTCTATACGTAGAGTAATACATTGCCCCTATCAAGATTTATATGTGTTTAAATTTTTTTAAATCTTGGTTAAAACCCCATGTTTGAGTGTGTTTGAGGTGTATGAGGGGTATCAAGAGTGAGACTAAGGTTTCTTGAAATGGATTCAATGATGAAGAATATTGTTGAAACACCACCAGCTTGATGGTATAGGTCCACTAACCAGCTGGTATAGATTGAAGTATCCCAAGGGGTTTGTTGGGCTTATCGAATCACCAGTGGCCTCTATGTGTGTTTTTATATAGAGATAATCCTCATCATTTGACATAAGCTTCCCCCTATTCCTATAACTCGTGTATCTTTGCCTAAAATTGCTGGTGGACCCCCTTTAATGCATAAATCACCCTCCTCTCCCCCTTGGTGGATATGTTTCATCTGTGGTCTGGTTTAGCTTCTATCATGTAAAATCAAGAACTTTAGATAAATCTAGGAGTCCTCAAGAACCCCTATTTTTTATTTTAGTTACTAGTTTCCTCTTTATATTTTAATCTAATATTCCTTATTTTATTGTTATTTTTTTACTTTTTTATTTCTTTTTTCTTGGAACTAGATACCAATTTTGGGTTAGTATAATTCTCCATGGATGAAGTACATGGTCCCTAAACATAACCACAGACTACCTGTATTATACAAGTGAATGTGTGTGGATTCATAAGGAAATTTCCATAAAGTGACATAGCCAACATAAAATTCTTTATTTAGATTTTCTCCATAGTCTAACATCTTAATAATTATGTTATAAAACCTTTGGGGTGTTCTGAAGAGGATTCCCTATTTAGAACTTAACCTTTTGTGATAAAGGAATGTTATAACATTTTAAGTGAGGAATGTATTAATATTAAACACCTTGAATTGAAATTGTAAACTTGGTAATTTATGTTCAATCATTATTAATGGAGTATTATTTCTAAAACAGACACATATGAAATTGAATTATATAATTATTTATGATATTGAAAATTAATTCCATGTATTTTTTTTCATAAATTAATGTTGAAATATGACTTAACATTGGTTATGACCTATGAATGAATAAATTATCTTGTATGAAATAAACAGTGGTTTTATAAATGAGTTTCTTAGGCACTTTTAAAAAATCTTATTTTTCAAAATAGAAATGAAAATCCTATTATGGATTTTTTGGAAATTAAATTTTCCTAGGAATGTGAGTTTTGAAATATTGTGTGTGCTTTCAAATAATCCCCTATTTTTGAAAAATGTATTATTATGGAATTAAATTACACTTTTCAGGAGGTCTTATTTTAAAGAAAATGTAAATAGCCTTTATTAATGTTTTCTTAATGGAATAGAAAATACTAATCGAGGGGGTCATTATACTATAAGGAAAACATAATATATGGGTGGCTATGATATTGGCTAATAAAACTCTCATATGGGATGTTCGTGTTATATATTATCTTATGAATTAGCTAAGAAAACACTCATAGAGGAGGTCCATATTACTAATAGTATTTTTTAATGGATATAAAACTCTTATAGGGAGGCTATGTTACCTTATCATATATAACAGTAAATACTAGTTGTTATGTTATAGTTATAATGATCCACATTATTTGATCAAGGAAACCTTGATACTATCTGAATAAGGTATGTTTGATCAAGTTCATGGACCTAAGGATCAGCAATGTTGTGGAATGGCCTTGGGTGTATCCAAAGAATCCAGACATTAGTGGTTGTCTACTACTCTTTAAAAAAATGTTCCCAAAGAATCGTTATATTATAAAAAAATACCAATTTATATCTAGGTAGAGGGAGACCCATTGCATGTACCATAGCCCCAAGGCCATGTGACCAATAACATGGCCCAAAGTCCTAGGGTATCTTGATTACTAAATCATCTTGTCTGCTTCATTACTACATCACCACCAACCAACATCATTACTATATCACTACATAAAATATAAATACCCTACGATAAATTCAAGGATTCCAACCATGGTCTTTTGGATATAGGATTGCATGTTTTACCATTACTACATTGTTTAAATTGTTTTAAATTGTTAAATATTTTATTTATAGCACTTCTTAAAGAAGTTTCTTATTAGAATTTTTATTGTATGAATTTAATTTGAGGTGTCCTAATGATCTATATTCATTCCCTAATCATGCATATAGGTAACATGGGTACATAATCATACATCAGAACTTATTCAGGGTTTTTAGATTTAGGGAAAGGGCTTATTGAATGTTTTTTTATTTACTAGTGAAGGTGCATTATATACTAAGGTATTAAGAAAGAGTCAGGGCCAGTAGGTTTTCTAATATAGATTAAATTTTAGTTTTTTCTTTATTATTTCCATGTATATGATCAAATGTTAGGTGATTATTTATGACATGTATGGAATACATCATTATTAAAAAAAATCATATTTTAGTTACATTTTAAATTTTTTTATATTTGTGATGTTATTTGACCATGAGATATGTTATAGTCAAATATTTCTATTTTTGGGATACACTATCCTAAGAGTATTTCTCTCCACTATACCGCCTTCTATCCTCAACAATAGTTGGAATCCTCGGGTATATAAGGAGACATGCCTATGGAGATGTGGTGACCACTGATACAAGAACCAATTTATGGTCAAGATGGAAGGATGTTACAAAGTTGTATCAGAGTTTTTTATTTGTGATAAATATAAAGTCATGGTAGATATGGGATATGAAGATTCAAATCTAGGTAATAATATCATGATAAAGAGTGATCCTCCCATGCATGGGGTAAACCTAGTGTTTTTATGAATGGGGCTTATTGTTCCAAGGAATTATTATTACAATTTTATATTATTTTGACCATGACCAAGACATATAGTTGACGATGTTATTATTTTATGTGATTTATACTCTTGGACAAGTATTGAAGGATGGTTTGTGTCTTTATATAAATTATTTCTTTAACATAGGGATTCATCAGATATGCATCATTCTTTGCACAACAGATTCATTTATCAACTACATGGTATTGTGAATTATATTAGAATATGTTTATATATATATATCCAATTTGTGTTCGCCTTTGGTTATGAAAACCTATTGATATAGGCGATAAGTTATTTAATGTTTCATAATAATCTTATATGGGGTTTTATATTAAATTATATAAAAGCATCTTCTCTATCCAATTCCATGAATAATATATTATTATAATGGTAGATAAAAATAGATTATTAATTATAGTATTGATTAAATATAGTCTCAATAATAAACCTTGATGATATTGTTCCTTATATCTTGTGAATGACATTGTACATAATCTTGCATTAAGAATTTTAAAATCATGAAAATCCTAGAATAATGAAATGTAAACCCTAGAATCAATGTGAAATTTAAATTTGAGAAAGGATTGAAATGTAGGTCCTAAAATTAATAGAATTTTAAAACTATTAAAATGTATAACCTTTGAAAAAATAATAAAAAATAACTCTTTAGAGTAATGAATACTAATACTTACCATATTGACCTAAACCCCTTATGAATAACTCCTCATCCTATATATGTACAGTTAGGGCTATTGAGGGTGCCTGATTTATTATTTATTGTGATGTTTGTGGAGGTGGAACCTATGATGATAGTGTACCTTATTTATATATATTGTTGATATTGATAGGGATAGATAAGGCTATATAGGGAAACCATTTTTTAAAATCATTCTTGATGTGTGTGGTTTATTTCATTGTAATTCTACACTAGTTGTGTTTTCATCTTCATCTATTACATTTCATGATTGCAGTGAGTTTTTTTTTGTAGTGGAAGCTTGGTACCTATGTTTTTTCTAGATGACCTATGATTAGTTAGAATAGATTAGTTCTATACATATATGTGAGAACCCTGGTCTAGGTATTTGGAATTCTAGATATCTTGTGACCTTCAAATGGGAACAAGAATGTTATTCATGAGTTTTGAACATCACGGGTAACTAATGAAATGGGTTGTCCCAATATTATATATAACTTTTTTAATGTGAGGAAAGTTTATTGCTTTCTATTATATGGTCAATTCATGTTCGATGTTGCAGAGTGTTGAGGTTATTGTGCTTAAGAACCTAGATTGATAGTGCCAAATATATATGTCCATTTGAAGGGTGTGATCATTCAGGTTCATGATCTGGTAGTTATTGGATGTATCGATAATATATAGTTATATAATAATTAAGGGATTATGGTACCTATAATATCACTTGATTTTATGGGTGGTCATGTGTGTAACCGTATTAATTATATGGTGTCTTCCCTTTTATAAGAGAGGAAGTAAGATGAATCTATTTGTTTTAACTAGAATGTTTGAAGTATGGATTGTTTTTTAATTAGGAATATTATTCTAATATCATTAATATTTGAATCGAGGATGATGATATTGGTCTATAAAGTTCTTCATTGTAGGGAATGTGACAAATAGTTCTCTACAATATTGAGGTTTATGAGACAATGCACCATTGTTTTTCATAATGGAATCAAGATAGAATGCGTAAGACCTATTAAAGTTTGATTTTTGGAACATTCCATTTGCATTTTCATTATAAATACTTTAGGATTTGGAACATATAAAGTGATACGATAGTGGTAGTACCAAGATGAGATTTGATTCACAACTACTTGGTAGAGATGTGTGAGACCATTTTGAGTTTCTGGTGATGGTTCTCCTTGGAATGGGTTGACTAGAAGATGTTGTATTCTTACTAGAGTGGTTTTATATAGAATTATAATGATAGTATATAATATCTATAGGATTTTTATGATGTTGGGGATGTATGGGGGTCTGAAGACAAGAAAAAAAGTTTAAATATGAAGAAGGAATTAGGGTAGAGGGGTTACATTGAGCATGTATCCAAAGGATAAAAACACATTAGTTGATGATTAAATATGTTAAGGTTTCACACAAATAGAGTGGTATTAGGTAAAGCCATATTGTGGGGATAATACCATTGGACAATAAAGGGAATAACCCTTTTTAGGGGTTGAGTTTCAACAAATGGTATTAATGATTAACCCATGAATTAAGAAAGATTGATTATCATTTTTTTATACCTAGTTATTAGGTGTTAGAAAGATACAAATATAAATCCATTGCATTCAGTGATGATTAAACATGGTAATAGGTAATTAGATTTTGGTTTTATTAGAGTGGTGAGAAGGACACCATCATAATAAAGAGCATCATATTGGTCTTGAGAATGTGACCCTCAAGTTTTAAACATTATTGATGCATGGGACCAGTATTTATATCGTCTTGATAGAACCAAATGTTAGTGTGAATATTAATTAAATACAATTTATAATTCATCAGGGATCCAAAAGGTATGTTCCTATGTAATTGTAGTTGGATTCTGAGTGATAGCTGCTTGATTGGGATAAATAATGTGATCGAATCATTGCTCTGTTTTGTGGAACGCCAGCGATCGGGTGACAACATAGTGAATAATACATGTATGCAACGACTTAACCATGGAATCAAACCCTAATTTAGGGTTATAACTCAATGTTTTTTGAGATTATCCTAGAATTACACTATTCATCAATGCATTGTAATCATGTATTTCAACAATGTAAGGAGGCGTCGGCTGTTGAGATAGGTTAGATAGAGGACGTATGACCTATTTTCTTTCATATAATTTACTACATTGGATAAGAAAAAACATTGGTCAAGTGGTCTTGATGTGGCAGATGGGGTTTGAGATTTGAAAGGGATTTATTGAAGAATTTCATGAATTACCAGACCTTTACATGATTAGTGATAGAATCCGAACTAATTTCCTTTCATATGAATGTGGGTTCATAACCACTGTATATGAGTGATGATTAAATGTGATGGGATTAGTTATGCATTTTTGGAATAGGTTATGTCATTAGGGATACAGCAGAACATCGGTAGTCTAATTTTATATGAAGATATAATATTTTTCCTAGGTTTATTTTCTATTTTAAGGTGTTGTTTGAGTGAGAATTGGATGGCTCACACTAATAAAATTAACCTAATGTGGGATGTCGGTTTTTCAGATTATAAGGATGACACAACCATTGGAATATCTAAGTGGAATTTTCATGGCAATTTGATGTTGTGGTGTGTGGGTCAATAAAAGTTACATTAATGAAATAATATAGGATTTCATATTAGTATGACCATTTCCAATTGGGTGCTTGTTTTTTGTTCGAAAGTCAGAACATGGTGACAATAATTTTTCATCATGTGTATGATCTAATATATTGTAGCGAGGTTAAAATTCCCCACACATCTATAGGTTTGTGGGTTTTAAAATATTTTTTAAACCTCAGTTAGAAACCCATTTTTTATGTGTTTTAGGAGTATGAGAGTTATTAAGAATGATTTTGGGGTTTTTTACATGGAGCTATTGCTACATCATATTGTTATAGTACCAACAACGAGTTGATATAGGGTGATCAAGTATTCAATAGCTATAGATGGAGCCCAATGAGGTTTCAAGCATGATTGGATGTCATTTGAGAAAAACATGAGCCATAAGATGTCCCAAAATTTGTTTTTGAGTAGGGGATACCCCATAATATTACTCTATCCACCTCTTTTTATTCATAAATAAGGGCATTTTCTCCTTACTACACCACCTTGAAGCCTAGATATTATTCGGCATCCAATGGTATACAAGCATGAGAAAATGTGGTAATGTGGTGACTATTGGTCTAGGAACCAATTTGTGGTCTGGGACTTTTAGATATTATAGATACACTCATAGTATCTCCACCTATACAAGAAAAAATTGCAATAAAACTCCTTCTTTGTTTTAAAACTATTCAAATCAGTTAATGAATGTTTTTACTGCATTTTCCATAAATCTCTATTAATATAATATTGATTGTCATGAAATGTCCCCCCTTGAGACTCTTTGACATTTTACCTCTTCATCATAGCTTTATTATCTAACCAAATATTCATAATACATTATTTATTCTCCCATAGTTTTCCCCTTATGTTTTATAATTAATAATACCTTTCACTATATGCATCCTTCACCTTCTCTTCACATTTTTCTCTACGGGAAGTCATGAATGCTTCAGAGAATTTCTCTATTTCAATCTCTATATTTAATTCTTTAATTACATCACTTTTTTCATTCTTTATTTAATTTCTTAGATATTTTATTCCCAATTTATAATGATAGATTATATTTTTCTACCATGGATCATTTAGAACTACAAATCATTTTTCATGGCTTGATTCCCATCATATTAGTTATGATAAAATATCAATATTTACACAAGTGGTTGGTTCATCATTAAACCCTTAATGTGATGTAATACTTACATGAATATTTTTATAATTACCATCTAATAAAGAGTTATATTCATATACATATATATATATGGATTCTATTTTATTTACGACCTTAAGAATAGTTAAAATCTTAGATGGGTTCTTCTTGAAATTCATCCTCCTTTTGGAAAAAAACTATTCCATTTCCATAGATTGTGCATCAATATCATCAAAATGACTAATACCCATAACTAGAAGAAAATTCATTTTCTTATTTATTCATATATCTTTTACCATACAAAATTAAAATTTTATACTTGGTTATTTTTATGTATTATAGATGATATATTTTTCTTGAACCTTTTCATTTTTATTCTCTATCCATTCATTCTTGAAACATTCATCAATATCTAATTTTCATTCATATTTTTTATACACAATTAAAAAAAATCTTTGATGAAAAAGGAAAAAAATGCATCACTATGGACTCTAATATGATCATCCAAATAATATATTAATTCATTTATACTAACTAGAAATAAATATCCATCAAATAAATGTGTTTTCACTACCGAATTCGTACCTTAAAAAACAAAAAATCATTAAAAGTGATATATTTTAGACTAAATATTTCATGAATGATACTAGCTCTAATAAAACATTTTTCAACTAGAAGAACCCTAAGAGGGGGTGAATTATGGATTTGGGAAATTTAAAACTTTTTTCATCTACATATTTACCTTCCATTATATGATATTATTTCTTTGTTATAAGGAAATGTATTCATCATGTAATATAGATATTATTTCTCATATCCTCTTCAAATGATGAATTGATATGTAGGAATGTATGTCATACAAGATAATGTATTTTTTTAATTGGTTCTCCACTATATAATATTCAATGGAGAACACACTGATGATGTGTTCATGGAATAAGAAGTACTACTATAAACTATTTTATTACATTTTTGTAATATAACATTGTTTTCCTTAGAGGCACTTAATATTTTACACTTTGGTCACTGCTTTGGTGAAGGAATTTAATAGTTTATGGATTTCTATGTCTCTCTATGATTGGAACATGAACAATTTTAGTCATTAACTCCATATAGATTCATGGTTTTTAACCTAATTTTCTTATCTTTCCTTCTTCATAGCATGATAATATCAATACCTAAATGTGAGGGTTGAAATATTGTCTTCCTAATAATAGTAAAAACACATCTATATATGAGAATAATTTGAAAACTGATTAATCATATATATTTATTCTTCAATGTACATATAATTTTAATGATTCCAAATCTTCCACTGAACCCTATCCTTCTCTCTAAGGTACACCATATTTTTAAATTGAATTCTATTACAGATCTTCTCTTAACATCACTTCATCTCATGAAACTGATCTTAAATTTGAACCATGACATCTATTAATCTTTTACTGAACATATGTGACATGTATGCTCTTTAAATATTTCTTTGATGAACATATGTATTAACAAATTATGATGGTGTTATCCTCTCTTTTTTAGGAATTAATTGGAATTGACATTCACTCCACTCTATTTATTCATTCTTTACACTCTAATTCTTATGGAACCACATGATCTTCAAATACTATAATCATTCCATATTTTGTATGTAAACATCTACATGAACTCTCATATTTTTGATTTCCTTCATTCAAGATTTTAAAAATATTTCAAATTCATCTCCATCATTATCAACATGAAATATTTCTATATTTTAAGAAATAATTCATCAATGAATATAAAACTAAAATATATTAATTAATATATTCTTATCCATTAATCCCATGTTGTTCAAATATCCATGAAATTAATTAATCCTTTTATTCAAACCCGACTAAATTATAAATAAAAAATTATGATTTATAATATTCAAAAAAATTCCCCATGAGAATATAATAATAATATTCAGGAATGAATATAATTTTTTAATCTCCACTCTTATGGAATTGTTTTTGTTCCAAAAAATTAGTTTAAATATCTCATTTGAATAATTGAATTAATTTCCCTTAAATATCATCATATTATCCTTTTTATGTTGATTTTTTCAACTCTGCATCAAAATAACCAATGTAATGAACTCTATTAGACTCTTCATACTCTTTTGAACTTTTTTATTACTATTTTAAAGTTAATCATTCCTCTTTAAAGGTCATATCCAAATATTCCAAACACAAGTAATATAATTTTTAAATTCATAGAATAACCTTCAAAAGATAACATATACTCTTCAGTTTTTTTAAAATAAAATTATAAATCATTTGATTACCATTTTAATGTCATAATATACTCTTACGATTAACCATGTTTCACATCTGAAAATTGACTTATCCAAATTTCAATGTGTGTTATGAAACGTCACCAAAGTCCTTTTTTTCCTCAACCTCACTAATTTTTTTTGTGGAACAATCATCATTTAACTTCCACCACATTGGATTATAATCCTTACATCATAAAATATTTTCATTCAAGATTCATGGTGTCATTTCTATTATATATAAGTCAAAATATTTATTCTATAGAAATACAGATCTCATCCCTGATCTCACATGGTGTTGCATTGATAGAGGAATCTGAGGTGAGAAGAAACTAGGTGTGAAATATGCATAAACAAACTTTTTGGATGAATGAAGCATTGAAAATGAAATCCTCCCATTTAAAATACATGCATGTTTTGAACTGTGAATATTACCCATGTAGTGTGAGTTCTTCTTGATAATTGAGCTTGGGAAGGTGCTACATTATTACCCAAGACAATCGAAATGTTATCATTTAACAACCATGTTACCACTCCATATCAATACCATTATCCATAGTTATTAACTACACCATGGTTCTAAAATAGTTTCTCCTTTCATGGGTTCTCTATATTTCTATATCCAATACTAACCACCACTGCCTTTTCACATGGCTATTCTCACTGATGGCTGGAGAATCAGATGGTGCTAAACTAAGATGCACTTAATTGTTTATACTTAACCAAAACACCATCCACATAATAAGGATTGATTATACTTATAAATTATATATTCTTATTCCAAATATCTCAAACCCCGCCAAACATTGGTACTCTTTTGAATTTTATCATCCTTTACCAAATAATTAAATTTATTTTAGCTTTTAGAATTTAATTTAATTAATCATCTAGTAACGTTATTAAAATATATTACTCTCTAAACAAAAAAATTCAAAAAAAATCTAACCAATCTGGAGAACCTCTTATGGAACATAATCTAATTTATATGAATTTCACCTTTTTAATCTCATCATCTCATCCGGAAATCCACTTAACCACTTCAGTAGTATAGCTAAATAATACAAAAATATAATATTTCATTCTAATTTCAAAAAAATGTATAATTGACAACTTTATAAAAAATGTAAAAATCTAGGTAGTTATATAAAAAATCCTTTTCAAATTTATTAATTTGAATTAGGTAGTTCAATTGGTAATAAAAATATTAAGTAATATTTATTCAAAAAGGTTATTGTGTTAATTAAACACTCTACTATTATGGTTTTATTTAAAAGATTATTTTACAAATTCTATTTTCATATTTTTATAAAATAAATATACATTTTTAAATCATCTTTTAAAATTTCACTATGTGTAAAATATTTGGATATTTCGGAAAATATTAAATTTTTAGTGAATAGTGAAAAATACCCTTTTTTAAGTCATTTAATTTAATAAATTTATATATTTTAAAATTTAAATATGTTTCTAATATGTTTTAAAGATAAAAAAAATATTATCTAGTGATAGTAAATAAACATAATTATTTTTTAATCAAATTTATATTGGTTTTTAATATAAGTTTGTTTTCGGATTAAAAAAATGGTTTTTTCTAAAAAATATTTTAAAAATAATAATTTTTTAACTATTTAATTAAATAATGTAATCTATAATTGAGAATATTTTCAAAGGAATTTTTGTACAGTAGATAATTTAATGTCAATTTATTTTCATAAAATGATTATTATTAGTCATACCTTTATTATGAAATCATATTTTTATGAAAAAAATACTCTTCCTAAAAACCTAATGAATCCTAGAAATTATGGGATTATTATTAAAATTAATCACTTCATATAATTTAATTCTGAAAATTGGATTCCATATTAATATTTAGAATAATTTTTAATTTATAATTAGTAAAAAATAATTTTTATAAAAAGTGATCACTAAAAATTATTAAAATTACTCATAGTTATAAAGAATAATTATGAGAATTACCCAGTGACTAAACATTAAATTTAAGTGAGAAATGGATTAGAAACTTCTCAAGAACATATTATTTGTAAATATTTAGAACTTATTACTTTTAGGAATGATTTGGGTGCTCTATTTGGTCCACATAACATTGAAAAATGAGGATGGAGTTCCATGTTATATAAATTTACATGTTTTCCACTCACCTCCCATGTTAAAGGCATGCCCAACTCCTCCTCTCTTCTCACATATATTTCGATTTGGATAATTCATTCCCTGATAAAGTCACATATACACGTACCTACCCTTGTCCTATAAGAAATATGTTCAGAATATATCTATCCATGGAAGGCCTTTTGTGAATTTAAAAAATAATTTCTCGAAGAAGAGATAATGTTCATCCACATGTATTGTTGTTTTATTTATTTGCACAAACATATAAATAATTCATATAACATGATTATATATAAAATAATTATCCTATATATAATGAGATTTTTTTAGGTTAATGTTCTGAACTAGAAACACACATACATCCATCAAGTTGGTTTTTAAATCATCATTTGTGTTGATACTGGACTACCACCTCGGGAAACGATTTCATTAATTTTTTCATCACCACCTCTCATGGTTTTGAATAATGATGAAAATTATATTTTAATATTATATATATGATATTAATAAAATAATTATATATTTATAGTATTTATATCTTATACACTCTTTTTACATTTCATATCGTAATGGATATGATAACATCGCTCCAGTGTACTATAGACTACTACTTTGAGAAGCGATGTTAAGTATTTTTCAGTAACATGTTACATAAACCATAATAATGGTAAATATAATAAATTTATATCATATAGGTGACATAATTATGATATTAATTAGAAAATTTTCTTTCTAGGTGTATAATATATAATTTTCTTCTCACTTGTTCACACACTGAAAAAGGGATAAAGTCATATGTAGACATAGGGACTAATACCTCCTTGAAGCAATGTGATAGCCTTTACATCACAACAATGATATTTATGAGTATATATAATTAATTAATTTGTTATTTATAATTTAATTATCATTCTAGTAAGATAAATGTTAATTACCTCTTTCCATAATGATAATTTAACAATGGAATGTTACTCAGGTGTAAGTAGGACCTACCATCTCCATCATTATAATATTTGTTAACTTTTCACATCCATCATACAGGATCAAATTTAACAGAATAATTTTTGTATTAATATTATGATTATTTCATGATTATTATTTTTTATATGTTTAAATAATGACCCCTTTTACCATAGTCAGAATACAAATGTTCTTTTTAACACATAAACTGAATACGATTAAAGGACCCAACACAGACATAATTTATTAATTAATTTTATATAACTTTTTAATAGGGTAAATAAAAGAAATTATAAACTAGAATGAGGATAAAAATAAATTAAATAATTATCATAAGTTTATTATTTAGTAATATAAATGCACACATTTTAAGTCAGAATCAAGGTAATGAACATCATCTTACTTTTTTTCATTAAAGAAATTCTTGATGTATGATCCATTATTCTTTTATATGGAGTATATACAACCCCTTTAACATTATATATCAATAGTTTTGATATTAAATTTATAATTAATGTTTTGTTTAATGTTATTATTTAATGGGGTTTATGATTTAAGTGTCTCCCAATTGATAAGGGTCTTTTAATCGAAAAAATAAATATTTTTTATGGATTTCAATCAGACACTAATTCTCCTCCATATCCATGATATTTAAATTATTTTTAAAATTTTTCATATCTTATTAAAAGTTTTATAAAATTAATGTTTATTTCACTTTTAATTTACTTCAATAGTTTTCAAAAGTAATATTTTTACATGTTTTAAATGAAATAATGACAATGACTTTTCATATCATCCTAACTATTATTTCATTTCAATATTCCTTTCAAAGATTACATGTTTTTGGAAATAAATAACTATATTTCCTTTTTTTGGTATTTTTTATTAAAAAAGGCTTTTAAAATGGTATGTTTTATTTTATTATAAAAGTTATTTTGAGATAAAATAGTATTGTAACGTATAAAAGTGATTTTCATTGGATACTAAATGAGTGTTTCAAATTATGAAATGTTTTATTCAATATATGGGTTTTAGACATTATATATTATGGATTTGACTAGAAAGCCTCATGTTAGCCTATTATAGATTAGGTGATTTGTTACCCCAAATAGAACTCCAATTCCCTATCATAGAACCACTATATTATTTGGATAATTATATTGGATGTCTTCTATATATTAATCCCAATTTGTGAAGGTTCTATAATGGTAATATTAAATAATGTACCAAGGTACCTAAGTATATTTTCTATGATTTATATTTAGTTTTTAGAGATATAAATTGTTTTCAATATGTAAAATAAATTATATTTACAAAGAAATTATATTTCCCTTGATGGGTAAAATATTTTTCTTTCTATAATGGATTTTTCATGGGTTTTAATATTTTTCTTTGGAAAACTGTTTTTTATCCCTTACAATGATTTTTATTCCCATGCCACATTTTTTATAGTTTCTCAAAAGATTTTTTTATTCAAAAGAGACTATAATAGGTCATGTTTAAATTCATAAATATATTTTATGAAGACAAATCATGTTCTATTTTAAAATAATAATATGGAAAAATAAATGGATTCTGAATGAAACTATACAAATTATATTATACGGTATTGTTGTGTATGATTTATAAACTAGTACTCTAAAAATATAATTCTGAAAAGATCCTCCAAGTGAAAGAAATTGAAATTCATGATTATAACTCATCATTTTCTAATATTTAATTTTGGTTCATTATATTTGGCATCATAGGTTATTTTCATAACATAAGAGGTTTGATTAATATTAATAGCATTCCCTCGAAATAGTTTACCATATGGTAAAGTAAAAATTGTAATATCATTAGAATATTTACATGTTCATTTATCTAAATATTTTTTAGAATGTTCTTCCATAGGGGAAATTGGGATGTTGTGGTGGGAAGGAACTAAGAAGAAGATCTTCTTCTAAATCAGCATCATTATATGGTTGAAATTGAAAAAAAAATAGTTTTTTTTGTGATGGATCTTTTGACCCACATAAGAAATATTTATAGTATCCATGCAAGAGAGGAACCTAATATACCATAATGAAATATTCTTTTTATGGATAAATTAATGAGGCAACATCCCCCATTATTCAATGGATTGTCTTAACCTTTGATATTCTAAGGATATATCAATTCTCAGTAAAATATATTTTATTTCATGGGATATTTTGTATGTTAAATGGTAATCCTTTATATTTATCATTCTTAAGGTGAAGATGATCTATGGTTCTCTTTGGTTAAGAATACCTATGAGAAAGATGATATTGTTTCCATGTAATGGGAAATATTTATGTATATTTTCCTTGAAAAATAATTCCCTAATGTTGTTTACTATTGATGGAAAAAAATCCCTAAACTGAGGTTAGAGGATAAGGATTTTATAGATTATTATGTGGTAAAATCACATGATTTATCAGGTATGTGCAAAATCTTATTTGAGTCACCGATAGTCAAATTATTAGGTTCTAATATGGATTGAAACCAAGTCTACAATATGATATTACCACATGAAAAATTATAATTTATGATAATTTTTTCCATTATCCTAAAATGTTTTCGATGGATATTTACAATTCTGTTGTGCCTCATGATGATGAATGTACAAAGTGGTTGGGATGTAAATTGATGGAGAAACATACATAAAATTAGTATAAAGATAATAAATTTTGGTTCTCATATTTTAGAAACTGTTGTGAAAACAATTTGTAAAAATGAATTATAACGGAAGGGAAGTGTTAATGTTGTAGAATTATTGTCCAAATATCCCACAAATTCAAGGAAAATAATCTATAGTTTCAAATAATGGAGTAATTAATTCCCATATAATGATAATATGTTTTAGATTTAATGATTTGGGTCATTATTCTAATTCATGTTTGAAGTAAGTTTCAGATGATAGAAATCATAATGATTGGAAATATAATGGTTTAGAAAAGTGATTTTCTATTACTAAAACTGATTTTGAGCCATCAAATTAATTGATGATAAGTAAATTACTTATGAATTCTATGTATAAAAATACTTTATTTGATAGTTGATCATCAAATTCTTTCATTTTTGAGAAATTTGAAAATAAATTTGGAATATGACCTAATGAAATTAAGGTAGAATGTTGGTTGAAAACTTATATTTTAACTATTAAAGTAACCAATATTTATATGAATCTTCAAATTGTTATTAGTGGGATGTACTTTTCGAAAAATATCGTTGAACTAGAGATAGTAGAGTTTGATATCATTAATTCTATATATTATCTTTTAGTTTTTCATGGTAACATTTATGGATGATATAAGAAAGTTATCTTCAATGATTTCATGCCTTTGATAATGTACCATGATGCTGAGAAATTGATTAGAGAGTGCAGTGAAAATTATCAATCTCATATTGTTGAAAATAAATTAATAATTCAAATTAGTGATTTTTTGGTAGTAAATGAATATATGTATTTTTTCTATATTATTTGGAAAGTTTTATGTATGATTGATAGGATATATTTACTAATTATTTAATAACTTTTATAAAGACAACATTAAGCCCCATTATTGAATGATTGATGTGGAACATTTAGAATTAAAAAATAAATTTTAGGAGTTTTTAGATAAAACTTTCAACTAACCTATAAATTCACCATGGGATGCTCTTATCTTGTTTGTTAAAAATAAATATTATTCAATGAAACTTTTTATTTATTTTAGATCCTTGAATATGATAATTATTAAGAACATGTATCATTTTACTATTATCGATGATTTTTTTGATCATCACCAAAGAGCACAATGTATTTTGAAGGGTGACATAAGGTTGTATCATCAGATGAATGTGAAAGAAGAAAAAATTCCTGTGACTTCATTTTGGATAGAATATGAACAGTACAAATTTTATGTTATGTCATTTTGGTTATATAATGCACTAATTGTGTTTATGGATCTTATGAATATAATTTTTCATTAGTTAAGGGATAAATTTCAAGTTGTGTTCATTTATGAAATTTTGGTTTATCCTAAATGTCAACAAGAATATGAAAGTAACCAATGGGTTGTTTTAAAAACCTTAAAATAAAATGTACTTTATGGTAAATTTAGAGATTATAAATTTTAGTAGTAACAAAGTTCATTCTATTTAAATTTTTTTTCTAAATATGGCATTACTATTAACCCTGTTCAAAAAAATATTTATTGAAGAATGACCAAGACCCAAAAATATCATAGATATTTATAATATTTTTTCATTAATAGGTTACTACGGGTTGTTTTTTGAAACAGATTCATGGTTTTATAGCCAAAAAATAAAGGTAACTCGAAAAAGACATAGGTTCATATGGGAGAAATAATGTGATGATTATTTTAGGAAAAAAATTAGATTGGTGAAAGATCCAGTTTAGTCCCTTCCTTTCAAAAATACATAATTATTCATCTATAATAATTCTTTATTGAATGTTCTTTATTGTTTCTTAAGTTATTACTATTAGTTAATTTCTTATAATTCATGACTATTGAAATCTCATGATTCAAATTACCCTAAATGTGACATGATATTATATTTTGTTGTTTCCCCTTTATGAGTTTGGATGAATTATATTTGAGAAGTAAAGTGTGAAATATATACTGATCATAAAATTTGGAAGTGTATATTCCCTTATAAAGAACTGAAAATGAGATAGAGAAGATGTATAGAAAAAATCAAGGACTATGATTTCATGATCCATTACCATCCAAGAAAACAAATCAATGTGGTTGATGCTCTGAGTTGAAAATGTAATGTCACATTAACTATTTTATAATTTTAATGAGACACATTGGTTAACTAATTGATAAATTTTTTCCTAGAAGTTGTGGATAAAGGGACATGATCTGTTTTGTTTTAGGTTTTAGTATAGTAGAATTTCTCAAAAAGAATTACTAGAGCCTGTAAGGTGGATCAATCATTGTAGGAATAGTAAGAATCTGTTAAGAAGGGAAATATTCATAATTATAATATTGATGATGAATGTGTTTTTTTATTTTTAATAATTTTATATATCCTTTTTCATTCGTAGTTGAGAAAATAGTTATTGACTGAGGCTCATAGTTCTATTTCATCCATTCATCAAATCATTCATAATATGTTAGAGACCTTTAGGGGTATTACTAGTGGGATGGAATGAAAATAAATATTTAAGAATTTAACATGAAGTGTTTCACTTTTTAATAGGTTAATGTAGAATTATAATTTTAGAAAGAGATGATTTAACCTTTTCTAGTGTCGAAGTGGAGAAGGGAAAACATATCAATGGATTCCATTGTAGGAATTCTAAAGACCACTCTATGTAATAATGAAAATTGGGTTATTATTGATCAACTAAAAAAATGTGCACATTTCCATTTCATTTGAGATATGAAGTATTTAGGTAGGTTTCTAGGTGGTATATAAAGGAGATTGTAAGGTTACATGGATTTACTCTCTCAATTATATCAGATAGTGATCCCAGTTTTACATCCAATCTTTAGAAAATACTACAAAAGCTTTTTGGTACTAAATTAAATTTCAGTACAAATTTTCATCCTCAATCTGGTGGGAAGTATGATAATAAAAATAAAACCATGGAATATATTATTATTTATTATTTAATAGATTAATTGGGATGTTGGGATCAACATATTTCTTTGGTTGGGTAATTCTTATAGTAACATTTCTCATTCCAGTGTATAGATGGTTCCATTTGAATAATTATATGCAATATAGTGTGGACACAGACATTTTGGGATGATGTAGGATAAAATAATTGGATGGGATAATAGTATGTGGAGGAAATGTTATAGAAAGTTCAGTTGATTTGGGGACATATGAGGATGTCTTAGAGTAGGATGAAAGGTTATACAGATAACTGAAGGCTCTCTCTTTGGCAGTTGGTGATCATGTCATTTTAAAAGGTTATAAATGGAAAATTGTGATGTTTTTTGGTAAGTAGGGGAAACCAAGTATATAGTATATTATACCATATTAAACCCTCAATAAATTTGGATTAGTTTCTCACTGAGTGTCCTTACCACACAGTTTATCTTAGGTACATAATTTATTTTATGTTTCAATGTTATGGAAATATGTTTCAGATTAATATCATTTTTTGAGCCCTAAAATAGATCATCTGGAAGATAATATTTATTATTAGGAATAGCCAGTTTAGATTAATGACCAGTCAGAGAATGTGTTTTAGAATAAGTTGATTCATTATTCTATGGTTTTATGGATAGCATATGGTTGAGGAGGAAATATAGAAATCTGAAAATAGTATGAGGGAATGATATACAACATATTTTTTATTATTGAATAAACAAATGAGGAAAAAACATATAAAAGGTTGGAAGTATTGAATAGCCTATGTAATGATATAATAAATCATTTTCATATTTATTAATATGAATTAGATAGTTATATGAGTTATAGAAATATAAAATATTTTTTACTCAAAAAATAATTTCTTTTAAATAGACATTATTCTATTAAATTTATATTTAAATGTTTCATGTCAAAATTTAATAATTTTTTAAACCAAAATATAAAATTATAAAATGGGTGAAATTTTTGTATTTTTCGAAAAATATAGATTTTCCATTGAATATTGAAAACAAATTTGAAATTTTCAATTTGGAATTTTTTTTATATAAGTTAATTAATTTAGAAGTCACAATATGTTTTCATTATGTTTTAAATTAACCGAATTTTTTTAGTTATATTAAATCTAATTAATTAATTTTTAATCAACTTTATTTAGGTTTTTAATATATGTTTGTTTTTTATTTTAATATTGGGTTTTTTCAAAAAATCATATTCAAATGAATAATGTTTTACCTTCTTCATTAATTTAAATAATTACTAATGGGGAGTGAATTAAATGAAATTTTATGAATATATATCAGTAAATATTAATTCAGCTTCATAAAATGATTATTATTATTTATAGATCTAATATAGAATCATCTTTTTCTGAAAAAAAATCATCTTCTTAAAAACCAGTTGTCTCCTAACAATTTTGGGAATAATATTAATATAATTCAACTTATGTGAATTTATTATGGTAAATGGATTCAATATGTGAAATTATAAAAATTTATATTCATTAATAAGGTATACATAATTTTCAACCAAAGTGATTAGTGGCAAAAAATTATAATTAATCATATTAATAAAGTTAAATTATGAGATTTACCAAGTAACTAATAATTAAACAATAGTGAAAAAATGGCATAAAAACATATCAAACACACATTTAATAGAAATATTAAGACCTTTTCCTTCATATTATAGATTTTTTGTAAATTTATATATCAATTTTACAAGTAAAAACATGGTTGGAATTCCCTCTTTCATAAATATACAAATTTTCCACTCACCTCCCATATAAATGGCCCCCCTCTCATCCTCTCATCACAACTCTCAAGCCCTTTAGATCATCCAATATGAAAAAAAATTAAACTCTATATTTCCCTCCCATAATCATATAATCATTATGTTTTTCATGAATCTATCCTATTATGTACTTTTGTGAAAATCAAAAAAGTTCCCTAAAGAAGAGGTAATATTCATCAATAAGAATTTTGTTACATCTCTAATAACATAAATTATTATTCTAACATGAATATTTAAAAACCTATGTGTCCTAAATATATTGATATGTTTTTATGTTATGGTTATGATTCACACGTATACCCAATTCCATCAAATGGGTTTCAAAATCATCGTTTGTAGGTACAACAGACTACTGCCTCATGAAACATTGTCTTTTTTCCCATTACTGCCATTCATGGTCAGAAATAATGATGGAAATAATATTTATATAATATATTTATGATACTTATATAATAACTATACAAATTTAGTCAATATATCATATACACCCTTTTACATTTCATATTGTAAGGGATATGATAACATTACACGTGGGTACGGCGAACTACCAAAATCTAAAGAGACCTAAAGATTTTTCCATTGACATGGTATATGGAAGACAATAAGGGTTAATATAATGAATATATATGATATCACATATATAGTAAATAAATTAATAAAAAATTTATGTTTTTTTAAATATAATATAATTTTTTTTCTTACCTTGTCGCACACTAAAAAAGTGGGAATGTCATTCATTGACATGTGGACTACCACCTCCTCAAAGTGATTTGATTTCTTTTAAATCAAAATAATGATATATAGAAGTATATATAATAAAATAATATGGTATTTATAATTTAATTATAATTCTATAAATTCAAATGTAACCTACCTCTTTCTATGGTAATTATTTCAAAGGGGGAGCGTTACTAAAGCGTACGTACATCCTATCATCTACATGATTATAATGATGTTTTCATTTTCAAAACCATATAATAGTATTGTTTTTAAAGGAATAATTTATGAATATATATTATTATTATTTAGTTATTATTACTATACATATTTTTAAAAAATGACCCCTCAGACATAGTAAACCTACCAAAGTCATTTTTTGTAACATAATCCGAATACGGTCAAAACACACAACATAAATATAAATGATTAAGTAATTGTATATAAATTTTTATTTAGTGAAACTAAAGTAGAAATACAACTTAAAAAGTCTCTCAATTATTTAATTTATTAACATATGTTTATTATTTATGATTATAAATATACATGTGACAATTCAAACTAAATGTAAAGGACATTGTCTCAATTTCCTTTCATTGAATAAATTCTTGTTGTTGTGAAACATTACTATTTTACAAGGTGTATATATAGTCCCTTTTTCATTATATATCAATAATTAATTTATTTTGATAATATTTATTGTTTTTTAATGTCATTCATTGATGGTTCTTACTATTCGAAGTGTTTCTTATGCGAAAAGGGGGTTTTCTTTGAAAAAAATATCTTTTAATACTTTTTGTGAAACTATATTTCTGTTACATGTCTATGTTTCTATAATGATATTAAAAAAAATTCCATTTGGAAATAAAATATTTATAATGTTTATTTTTTTCTCTTTTTTTTACATTAATCGTTTTCAAAAGGACAATTTTTATGTGTTTTAAATGGAATGACAATAATTACTTTTCATGTTATAGTGAATATTATTTCATTTGTATATTAAATTAAATGTTTATATGTTTTTATAAAAGATAAACCATCTTAACCTTATTTGGGTTTCTTTAATTGAATTTTTTTTTAAAAAAAATTATTTAAAATGGACTTTTGAAATTATATGTTATTTTAACATATGAAAGTGATTGGAATATGAGATTAAAATATTTTTTCATGTAATGAATTTTTTATTTATGATGTTGTTCTTGGACATTATAAATGATGGGTGTTCCCATATAGAAACATGTTACCCATTTATATCATAAATGATGGGTGCACCTAGTGTTCCATTGCATTGGGTAATTATTATATTCTCTAGAGAATTGTATTGAAATTTGGTTGTATGGTTATTCAAATTTGTAAGGGTTATATATGGTTTTCTTAAGGTTTCTATGAGATTTTTCACAAGGAACATTCATGAATTTTCTATACCTGATAATGAGTATTCATATGAATAATTTTTTTCAAAAGTTAAAATAAATGATCATTATTATAGAATGGTATTTCACATTATTAGTAAAATGTTATTCTTTCGAGAAAGGGTTTTCATGGGTTTTAATTCTTTTACTATACTAATGATTTCTTTCTTTATGTATACCGTAATGATATTTTTTCTTCTCATAACATGTTTTTAAATATTATACATAGTATTTAATTATGGGTAAGGTATTGGATGAGTTTAATTTGAATGTTGTGAAAGCATTTATGAAAAGAAGTAATTTTCTCTTTTAAAAGATTTATATTATAGGAAAATAGATCCTGGACAAATGTGTCCACTTTTTATTAAATTCTTTATTAATATATGATTTATGACATAATACCTTAATACTCTAAACCTAAAGAGATCTTAAATGTTTGTTAATTTAAAACTATTGTGTAAAACTCAGGATTATGTAATGTTTAAGGCCAGGCCTTATACAAATCATCATGAAGTACACTCAACCCCTTAAGCATATATTATAAACAAATCAAAAAATTATTCCTTAATTCTAACAGATAAATATTGTAATTTATTATGGTTATAATCTATTATTTCATTAGATAAATTAATTACCAAAAATTCAATCTAAATCAAAATATCCCCTTAAGGATCAATAATACTAGGCTCAAAAATATTATTAATTTTCCATAAGTTGTAATTTGTCTATATCACTTTATTGTAAACATGTTAAAAGATCAAAATTACTATATATAATTATTTAAAAAGTACTTTTTTCTATTTTTTTAAACAGTTTCAATTGAAATTGATATATTTTACCATATGGTAAATTAAAAATATATTATTATTTTCCAGAAATAGTTAATATGTTTATTGAGTAAAAAAATTAGAAAAATTAGTGACTTAAATCATTAATATAGAAACCTGTATAAGGGGGATCAGTATCAAATCTCAAAATAAGATAAAACATTAACACTTTTAAAAGTTATTCATTATTGGATTTTCAGAAAAAGGAAAAAAGTTATAATAATAAAAAATATATATTTTCTCATTATAATAATACTATCAAAAATAGATACCATTAATCATTTTATTATTTGGATCATTAATGTTATAAATTCCCTTCTCATGTTAGTGTTTAATTATTATATAATGTGTTGTTATTTTATTTTATTTTGTTCTATTTTTAAAACATAGGTTTTTATTAAGAAATCATTATAATAATTTAGTTGGATAAATTTTTCCTTCTATATAAAATTATTTTTTTCAGCTTGGTTTATTATGTGTGAAAATGATACTTTCATTAAAAAAATATGTCTATTCATAACATCTTTTTTCTTATAGTTAAAATCACTCGGTAGAAAATTAAGTATTTAACATAATGGGTATTTTATCACCAATAATTGAACA